>CM056060.1:98786498-99416673 GCA_029574335.1 Rana kukunoris
TTGGCCTTTTAAAGGCATGTGGTCCTAAACTTTTGATCAGCTGAAAAACAGGCTGTTTCAGTTTAATCGCTATTTTCAATTAATTGAATGCTCAAAAAATGTTTTGTCTCACTCTCATTTCTTCTTGTTGCATGTTAAAGCTCTACTTGGAACCTTGTTAAGATCCAACAATGTAAAATATGATTTTTTGCCATTTTTCAAGTGGTCTTAAACTTTTGATCAGGACTGTGTGTGTATATATAATATATACACACACACACACACCATATTTATCGGTGTATAACACACACAGGCATATAACACGCAACCTAACTTTAAGAGGGAAGTTTCCCCTGCTTATAACATGCAGGCACAGTTTACCCTCTATTTTCAGGTTAAAAAAGTGAGTGTTATATACCAACAAATACAGTGTGTATGTGTATATATGTATATGTGTATATATATATATATATATACACTCTTTTTTACCCAATCTAATTTAAAGACAATACAAAGTGTATAAATGCTCCCAAACACAGAGATACTCCCTTAAGGAGTTTTCGTTTCCCTGGGATCCTCTCACAATCTCTTCACATTCAACATTAAACAAAATACAGGAAGTGAAGCAGGCAACTGTAATGGCACCTGGAGAGAGTCTCTCAAACATAGACCCTCTCTGTGTCCATTAGAGAGTAGGGATGAGCCGAACACCCCTGGTTCGAACAGACCGCGGGTTCGCGCGAACATTTCGAACCCCATTGAAGTCTATGGGACCCGAACGTTCGAATTCAAAAACGGTAATTTTAAAGACCAAAATTCAATTAAATGTTGGAAAACGTCGTTCAGAACCCGGGTCTTGCCCCAGGGAACATGTATCAATGGAATTTTTTTTTTTTTTTTAAAACGGCCGTTTTTTGCGGAGCAGCCATTTTAATGATGCTTAAAGTGAAAAAAAAAATTCCTTTAAATATCACACCTGCTGGGTGTCTATAGTAGTGGCACGTGTTTAGAAATGTCCCTGCACAACATGAAAGGACCAAAAAAAAAAGTAATTAATACTACTTGCGCAAGTTCTGTGTGGCAACATTATGTCGAATATTTTAGCGGTGGTGGGGGGCCATTATTGTTGTGTGAAAGAAAATTTTTAGAAAAAAGGGCACTCCTCAAACATACTGTTGGAGCGCAACAAGGAGCCACGTGCAAAGTATTGCATCAAAAATTGTTATTAGGCGCCCCTGTTAAACAGGGGCTGGAAAATTGTGCCTTGGGCACAACACAACACTTGCAACCCCTCCCAATAACTCCAATTGGAGTGCAACAAAGAGCCACGTGCAAATTATTGCATCAAAAATTGTTATTAGGCGCCCCTGTTAAACAGGGGCTGGAAAATTGTGCCTTGGGCACAACACAGCACTTGCAACCCCTCCCAATAACTCCAATTGGAGCGCAACAAGGAGCCACGTGCAAATTATTGCATCAAAAATTGTTATTAGGCGCCCCTGTTAAACAGGGGCTGGAAAATTGTGCCTTGGGCACAACACAACACTTGCAACCCCTCCCAATAACTCCAATTGGAGCGCAACAAGGAGCCACGTGCAAAGTATTGCATCAAAAATTGTTATTAGGCGCCCCTGTTAAACAGGGGCTGGAAAATTGTGCCTTGGGCACAACACAACACTTGCAACCCCTCCCAATAACTCCAATTGGAGTGCAACAAAGAGCCACGTGCAAATTATTGCATCAAAAATTGTTATTAGGCGCCCCTGTTAAACAGGGGCTGAAAAATTGTGCCTTAGGCACTGGTGGCGGAGCCCAGAAACACAACATTTCTTACTAGCTATCAGCAAGAAAAGTGAGGAGGAGAAGGATATTCCATCAGCAGCATAAGAGGACAGTCACTCAGCATCAGCAGTCTAAAAGAGATCCGACATTTCAACAACAAAATATATTATTCATTAATATCAGCATCAGGTGCTTGGTAGCTGGTGTTGATCCAAGCCTGATTCATTTTGATGAAGGTCAGTCGATCAACAGAGCTGGTGGAGAGGCGCACCCTGTGATCAGTGACAAAGCCTCCAGCAGCACTGAATGTCCGTTCTGAAAGAACACTGGATGCAGGGCAAGCCAGTAGCTCAATTGCGTACTGGGCAAGCTCTGGCCAGCGATCCATCCTCAAGACCCAGTAAGCCAGAGGATTTTCGGTGGGGAAGGTGTCCAAGTCGGATCTTGCCCCTAGGTATTCCCGTACCATGTAAAGCAGACGCTGGCGATGGTTGCTGGAACCGGTTAGACCTTGGGGCTGCGGACTAAAAAACTGCCTGAACGCATCGGTCAGACGACCACCTTCTCCACCGCCCCTTCTGTGACTCACCGAAGCCTCAGCAAGACGTTGTCCAGAGCCAGGTTTTGGTAATCCCCTCCGGTTCTGGGAACGCATTGCACAGACCCTTCTGCAAGGCCTCCCGCAGAAGTTTCATCTTCTGCTCCCTCTGCGATGGCAACGTAAGGTCCGCAACCTTACTCTTGTAACGTGGATCAAGGAGAGTCACCAGCCAGTAATGATCACTCTCCTTAATAGCACGTTCCAGAGGATCCTTACGCAGGCTTTGCAGAATCAGGAAGGCCATGCAGCGTAGGTTTGCTGAGGCATTCGGGCCACAGTCCTCTGGGTCACTGAGGACGACAGGATCCACAGGCACCTCATCCCAGCCACGTAAAACTCCACGTGCTCCTTGGGACTGTAAATGATCCCTTGAAGACTGCTGCTGCTGAGTGCTAGGCTCCACCTCCATGCTGCTGATACAATCCTCCTCCTCCTCCTCCTCCTCATCCTCCTCCTCCTCCTCATCCTCTTCCTGTGTGCTAGGTGGGCAAGCAGGACCACTGTCTGGGTAAAGGGGGCCTTGAGAGGTAAGGAAGTCCTCCTCTTCCTCCCTATGTTCTGCTTCAAGGGCCCTGGCCATTATTCCACGTAGCGTGTGCTCCAACATGTGAATAAGAGGGACAGTCTCACTGATGCATGCACTGTCACTGCTCACCATCCTCGTGGCCTCCTCAAATGGTAACAGGACAGTGCATGCATCCCTGATCAAGGCCCACTGGCGTGGGGAAAAAAAACCTAGCTGCCCTGACCCAGTTCTGCTGCCATATTGGCACAGGTACTCATTGATGGCCCGCTGCTGCGTGTGCAGCCGCTGCAGCATGGCCAACGTTGAGTTCCATCTGGTGGGCATGTCACAAATTAGGCGGTTCTTGGGCAGGTTGTATTCCCTTTAGAGGTCAGTCAGCCGAGCAGTGGTATTATATGACCTCCAAAAATGCACACAGACTTTCCTGGCCTGCTTCAGGACATCCTGCAAGCCCGGGTACCTGCCCAAGAACCGCTGCACCACCAAATTGAGGACATGCGCAAAACAGGGCATGTGGGTGGGTTTTCCCTGTCGCAGGGCAGAGAGGAGGTTGGTGCCATTATCGCTGACCACCATTCCAGGCTTCAGCTGGCGTGGCGTCAACCACCTCTCAGCCTGACCCTGCAGAGCTGAGAAAACCTCTTCCCCAGTGTGGCTCCTGTCTCCCAAGGACACCAGCTCTAGCACCGCATGGCATCTCTTGGCCTGCATTCCTGCGTATCCCCTCGTACGCCTACGGAGCACGGCTGGTTCGGAGAAAACATCCCTACAGGAAGAGGCCACAAAGGAAGAAGAAGAGGAGGGGGTGGAGGAAAGAGGTGTGTCACAAGCATTAGTATTTTTTTGGAGGCGTGGTGGCGGAACAACCTCCAAAACTACTGGACCTTGCCCTGCGTCCTTCCCAGCTGCCAGCAGAGTCACCCAATGCGCCGTGAAAGACAGGTAACGTCCCTGTCCATGCCTGCTGGACCATGAGTCAGCGGTGTAAGCCATGTACTGAGGTGGGCTCTCCAGGATACAGCGAAGTCACGAACGAGGAAAACAACTTTGACACCAGATTTTGTGTAACAGGTCTATTCTTTTACTGTAGAAAATGTTAAACCAACGACCCCACAATGAACACAAAATATAAGGTACATACACCCAGCCGTAGCTGGGAACCCCTGTGCTGTACAGCAAGATGCTCCCGGGTTGGATACCAAGGAATTTGCCTAATGGCGGACACAAAGGACTGTCCACCCGTACCTGTTATTACCCTATAAGAAACGATTGAGAAATACTTAGTTTAAGGGTCCTCTGCGGTACAGCACAGCAGCTCACAACCTTATCACCTCTATACAATATGTACCCCCTTTCTCAGTATTAATAAATGATAGTAGTACTGCAAGGCCTTGCAACAAGAATAGTCTATCTTTGATCTTCTTTCTTCTGCCGGCAATTGATTAAGTAAAGATTATAATCCAGGGGTTCTTCTGGTTAAACAAATAGAGTTAGGCACATTAAACTGTTGTTTCCTTTTATGACTGGTGTCTGTGCACTCTTTCCTATCAGCACACCTTCCACTGGCAGTCACTACACAAACGTTTCAGGCTTGAGGCCTAAGCACATGTAGCTCTATTAGCTGAACTGCTTCGTGGGACTACAGGTCCCAGTAACTCTCTCTAGAGGCAGTCTAGTAAGTAACAATAACTACAAAGTTCCAGGCAAAAAGCCCTCTCACCAAATCAGGCCTGGGAACTTGTGGATCTCTGCTCCGGCGATGTCGGTCCTGCTTCCAAGTAGTACAGCCGCACTGCTACGTTCCGCAAAATGAACCGAACCGTCACTCAGCTTCGTCACACTCCTTCTTCCAGCACACTATGGTAAGTAGAACACCGATGGTTGTTCTGCTCTGCACGAGGTAGGCCTTGCTCTGTGCACACCTCCACGGATCTCTACAGTCAGATCATGCACCCAGCATCAGAGAGCTAGAAAATGGCTGCTCAGCCTTTTATACCCTCACCCAGCATGCAGTTCGGCCCTGAGAGTTCAAGGGTAACTTGTTAAGATAACACCTCCCATTCATCTTAAATTGACAGAAATAATAAAGACCATTTCACATTTCAACCACTAGGTGGCGTCAAACACTTATTTACAACAGCAGTGATAGAACAACATTAATCTGGCTTCACAATCTCACAGCGGTAATATGCACCTTACCACTGACCGCCCTGTCCAGCGAGGCATGGACATTGCCTTCCACATGCTGGTAGAGAGCCGGAATAGCCTTCCGTGAGAAAAAGTGGAGTTTTGGTACTTGCTACTGAGGTACTGCACATTGCACAAACTCACGGAAGGGGGCAGAATCTACCAACTGAAAAGGTAGCAGTTGAAGTGCTAGCAATTTCGCTAAGCTAGCATTCAACTGCTGGGCATGTGGATGGCTGGGATTGTACTTCTTTCGGCGCTGCAGCAGCTGGGGCAGGGAAATTTGCCTGGTACTATCAGTAGATTGACCGCTACTACTAGCTTGTGACACACCTATTTCTACACCTTCAGTGCAGGCTTCAAAAAGGACTGGGGGTCTACTGGGGTTGGAGGTCCCAGAAGGGCAAGGGGGGTACGCTTTTGTCTTTGGTGTGGGTCTTTCTGGTGTGATTGCCAACGAGCTGCATGGCAAGTCGACATATGTCTGTACAAGCATGTGGTACCCAGGCGGTTGATGTTTTGGCCACGCAAGATACGCTTGCGACATAAGTTGCAAATAGCAAAGGTACGATCTTGTGGACATGTTTCAAAAAAGGCCCACACCAAAGAACTTTTGCTGTACCGGTCAGACACAGCAGCGCCATGCACAAGCGCCGTAGATGTGCGCTGTAATGCAGTGGGTGTGACCTTAAGCTGACCCCTGGAGGGCATCCTGCCTCTTTGGAGATGTGCCTGTGCCTCGTTGTCCTCCTCCTCCTCCTCCTCTCTCCTATCAGGCACCCAGGTAGAGTCAGTGACCTCATCATCCCCTCTCTCCTCATCACTGTCAACAACCTGGCAGTATGCTCCAGCTGGGGGAACATCATCACTGACAAATTGCTGTCCCTCTCGGCCACCTCCTCTCCCTGGGCTCACATCAATACCTTCCTCTATCAGTGTTCTGTCATCGGAGTCTACAAAACGCTGCGCATCTTCCTGCAGCATGTACCCCACACTGTGTTGAAACAGTTCGGGGGACTCCTCAGGAGGACATGGTGGTACTAGGGACGTATTGTGTGAAGCCCATGTGCAGAGGGAAGAGGACGCCTTGGCAGCTGCTTTGCCAGATAAACTTTGATCTCTCTGTGTGAGAGAGGATGAGGAGGATGAGGACGGCTTGGTCATCCACTCTACTAATTCCTCTGCATGTTGAGGTTCAACACGGCCAGCTCCCGAAAAGAAGGACGAGCGGCCACGGCACGGCCACGGGCTGAAGAGGATGCACCACATCCACTACCAGCGTTACCGCTACATGCAGAGCCTGCTTGCCCTCCTGACTCTCTGCCTCTCTTTGTTCTCCTTCCAGACATATTGAAGTTCTCAGGTGGTATGTAACAGCACAAGCGGAGTGACACCAAATGCGCTCAGGTGACATATAACAGCACACGTACAGTGGCACTACCTGCGTTTAGGTGGTATATAGCAGCACACGTACAGTGGCACTAACTGCGCTCAGGTGGTATATAGCAGCACACGTACAGTGGCACTACCTGTGCTCAGGTGGTATATAGGAGCACACATACAGTGGCACTATCTGTGCTCAGGTGGTATATACCAGCACACGTACAGTGGCACTATCTGTGCTCAGGTGGTATATAGGAGCACACGTACAGTGGCACTATCTGTGCTCAGGTGGTATATAGCAGCACACGTACAGTGGCACTATCTGTGCTCAGGTGGTATATAGGAGCACACGTACAGTGGCACTATCTGTGCTCAGGTGGTATATAGCAGCACACGTACAGTGGCACTATCTGTGCTCAGGTGGTATATAGGAGCACACGTACAGTGGCTCTATCTGTGCTCAGGTGGTATATAGGAGCACACGTACAGTGGCACTATCTGTGCTCAGGTGGTATATAGCAGCACACGTACAGTGGCACTATCTGTGCTCAGGTGGTATATAGGAGCACACGTACAGTGGCACTATCTGTGCTCAGGTGGTATATACCAGCACACGTACAGTGGCACTAACTGCGCTCAGGTGGTATATACCAGCACACGTACGGTGACCCCAAATGCGCTCAGGTGGTATATACCAGCACACGTACGGTGACCCCAAATGCGCTCAGGTGGTATGTCACAGCACACGTACGGTGACCCCAAATGCGCTCAGGTGGTATTAAACATCACACGCACAGTCAGAGCGACTGCGTTTCTGTGCAATTCAATAGCCCACTTGCATTAACGGCAACTGCCTTTCTGTGCAAATAAATAGCACACGTGCAGTAACAGTTAATGCGTCTATGTGCAATGAACACGTTAGAGCATCAAGCACAATCTCCTGCCTGACAGATACTAATAGCAGAACTAGCTAAGCTATACAGTTTATAAATATATTGACAACTCCTAGGGATGTCAATATATTCTCTACAAACTGTACATTTAACTATACTATACTAGTAGCCTCCCTGATCTATCTATCTGAAAAGACACTGTGTCTCTATCTATCTCTCTCTCTCTCTCTCTCTCTCTCTCTTTCTCTCTCTGTCTGTCTGACTTCTCTAAGCAAGCCGGAATACACTACACGAGGCCGCCCGGGAGGCGGCCTTTTATAGTGTGGGGCGTCTGCTAAAGCCCTGAGCCCTAATTGGCCAAAGCACCCAGGCTTTGGCCAATTAGGTCTCTTCGTTTTTTGGGCGCTGTGATTGGCCAAGCATGCGGGGTCATGGTGCATGCTTGGCCAATCATCAGCGCGCAACGCCGCAGTGAATTATGGGCCGTTGCGCGTCATTCGAATTTGGCGCGAACGACCCGATCTGTTCGTTTTCGACGAACGATCGAACAGCCGATGTTCGATGCGAACATGTGTTCGCATCGAACGCGAAGCTCATACCTATTAGAGAGTATTTTAGAAAACATCCCCTCCAAGCCACATTAGAGACTACAACAGTCCAATGGGATCTGGAGGGGGTCTTTCTAACAGAGGCTCTACCAGTGACCATTGGAGTGTCTCTGTTAGAGATAGCCCTCCCTTCAGGTTCCATTGGAGACTACAACAGAGTCTAATGGGACCCGGAGGGGGGTATCTCTTTAACAGTGTTCATTAGAGAGTCTCTGTTAGAGATAGACCCCCCTCCAGGCCCCATTAGAGACTACAACAGAGTATAATGGTACCTGGAGGGGGCTTTTTTTCTAACACAGTGTACAGTGAACACCTTCATTCACTCAAGTTCTCACGGGACCCCCTCCTTTTGCCATGACTCTATCACCTGCCCCAACCTCTCACAAAGTTGAAAAAGGCACTGTGTGACACTCCTCTTACCTTAACTATGGGTACTGTAGCTGTGGCTGGCTCCCTCGTCCTCTGTGGATGGCTCCTGTGGGTGACTGGCTGGCATCCTGCTGTAGCTGACTGGGTCCCTGGTGTGTGTAGGTCACTATCAGTGGCTGGCTGGCACCCTGGCCCTGCTGTAGGTGTGGTCACCATTGGTGGCTGGCTCCTGTGGGTGGCTGGCTGGCTCCCTGCTGTGGGTGGGTCACTGTGGGTAGGTGGCTGGCTGGCACCCTGCTGTGGCTGGCTCCCTGCTGTGGGTGGGTCACCATGGGTATGTGGCTGGCTGGAACCCTGGCCCTGCTGTGGGTGGGTCACCATGGGTGGCTGGCTGGCACCCTGGCTCTGGTGTGGATAAGTCACCATGGGTGTTATTGCTCTCTCTCTCTCATACTGGTCACTGGATGTTCAAAATGGCACCTCATGGCAAAGAACTCTCTGAAGATCTGAAAAAAATGATTTTGCTCTACATAAAGATGACCTAGGCCAGGGATATGCAATTAGCGGACCTCCAGCTGTTGCAAAACTACAATTCCCATGAGGCATAGCAAGACTCTGACAGCCACAAGCATGAACCCAAAGGCTGAGGCATGATGGGACTTGTAGTTTTGCAACATCTGGAGGTCCGCTAATTGATTATTCCTGACCTAGACAATAAGAAGATTGGCAAGACCCTGAAACTGAGCTGCACCATGGTGACCAAGACCATTTAGCGGTTTCACAGGACAGGTTCCACTCAGAACAGGCCTCGCCATGGTCGACTAAAAAAGTTGAGTGCACGTGCTCAGGGTCATTACAGAGGTTATCTTTGGGAAATAGAAATATGAGTGCTGCCAGCATTGCTGCAGAGGTTGAAGGGGTGGGGGTATAAAGACAAGTGTGTGTTGCCTACAGTTAAGCATGGTCAAGCATGGTGGTGGGAGTGTCCTGGAGCTGCATGAGTGCTGCCGGCACTGGGGCGCTACAGCTAATTGAGGGAACCATGAATGCCAACATGTACTGTGACTTATTGAAGCAGAGGATCTTCCCCTCCCTTCGGAGACTGGGCTGCAGGGCAGTATTCAAACATAACGGCCCTAAACACACCTCCAAGATTATCACCTTTACCCCCTAGCAAGGCAGTGGTAAACTGGTCAAGCACGTCTCCAGAACTAAACCCTATTGTGCATCTGTGGGGCATCCTCAAACGGAAGGTGAAGGAGCGCATGGTCTCTAACATCCACCAGCTCCGTGATGTCATCATGGAAAATAATGGTGGCCACACACAATATTGACAATTTGGGTCCAATTTGGACATTTTCACTTGGGGGTGTACTCACTTTTGTTGCTAGCGGTTTAGACATTAATGGCTGTGTGTTGAGTTATTTTTAGTGGACAGCAAATTTACACTGTTATACACGCTGTACACTCACTACTTTACATTGTAACAAAGTGTCATTTCTTCAGTGTTGTCACATAAAAATATATAATAAAATATTTACAAAAATGTGAGGCTTTTTCTCACTTTGTGAGATACTGTACCTGGAAACTACACTCAAGTCAGCTTATCAATAGTATGTAAACTATTGGAAGAAATAATAAGGGACCATATACAAGAATTTGCTGATGAAATTAGTGTGATTTATTGTAGCCAATATGGATTTATAAAAGACTGATCTTTCCAGACCAACCTTTTAACATTTTATGAGGTGGAAAAGTTGTAATCTGAATAGAAAAAGGCTTGTTGATGTAGTGTATCTGAATTTAGCTAAGGTATTTCATACAGTACCTCAGTACCTCATAAAGAGTTGTAAAGGCAGAAGCTTAATTTTTGCTTAATGAATTATATGCATTAAGCTAAAAAAGTTTCTATGTATAGCAGCCCCCCCCCCAGCACCCCCGTAATTACTTACCTGGGCCCCTTCTCTCTGCAGCAATGTCCACCAGTGTCTTAGCTGTCCCAAACAATCCTTCTGATTGATGGAGACACAGCAGTGGCACCATTGGCTCCTGTGGCTGTGGATCAAAATCAGTCAGCCAATCAGGGGATAGAGGGGACGGGGCCAGGTCAGGCTCCATGTCTGAATGGATACACAGAGCTCTGACTCCCCCAAAGAAAGCTGCTGGCTAAGGGGGCACTCACCAGAGGGAGGGGCCAGGAAAGCAGAAGAGGGACCTGAGAAGAGGAGGATCCGAGCTGTTCTGTGTAAAGCCAACTGCACAGAAGAGGTAAGCTCAAACATACACGCTTGTGGGTGTGTGTGTATATATATATATACACACACACACACACACTCTTAAAGAAATGTAAACAAACCTTTTGAAATGTTTAAAAACTATTTTTAATCTTTTAATAAATGTTACATCTTATGGCAGATCCGGTCAGAAGGAGAAAGTGGGGATGAGAGAGGGGAGATGGGATCAGTTGGCAGTGGTGGTGGGGGAGGGGAATGGGCTCAGTGGCAGTTCTGGAGGGGAGTGATCAGTGGCAGTGCTGGGGGTTAATGGGATCAGCAGCAGTTGTGGTGGTGGGGGGTAACAGGGTCAGTGGCAGCACTGAGGGGAATGGGATGAGTGGCAGGGGTGGCAGGGGATCAGTGGCAGTGTTGGCTGGGTTGATGAGCTCAGTGGCAGTGCTGGGGGTTGATGGGCTCAGTGGCATTGCTGAGGGGGGTGATCAGTGGCAGTGCTGGGGGGTTGATGGGCTCAGCGGCAGTGCTGGGGGTTGATGGGCTCAGTGGCAGTGCTGAGGGGGGTAAACAGTGGCAGCAGTGCTGGGAGGTATGGGCTCAGAGGCAATGCTTTCTTGGTGGGGTTAGCAGCACTAAGCGAAATAGAATGAGTGGCAGGGGTGGTGGGGGATCCGTGGCAGTGCTGGGGGGGGGTGAGTATTGGCAGTGCTGGGGGTTGATGGGATCAGTAGCGTGGTAGGGGTTATGGTGAGGGAGGAGGGGTAAGGGGGGGTGGTGGGATCAGTTGGAGTGCTGGGAGGATAGGATCAGTGGCAATGCTGGGGGGTGATAGAATGGGTGGCAGTGTGGGGGGTGGAAGTACTGGAGGGCATGGTATCAGTTGTAGTGCTGGGTGGGGGGGTTGATGGGATCAGCGGCTCTCAGCGTGGTTTCCCAACGCCAGGCTTGACGTGTCTCCTCACACAGTGAAGACCTTCTCCGCTCCTCTCCTTTAACCCTAGTATATCAGCTGGCTCTTCCAGTACCCCGGACGCCATGCCCCATGCCCCAATGTCCCCTTGTGCCTGCTGCTTGAAATTCAATAAGCCGAGCCGCGGAGAGGCTGGGTTTGCGGTCCTGCAGCAGTTACTTGGAACCAAGGAGTCAGGGGGAGCTGCAACCCCTTTATGCTCGCTTCTCCTCCTCCCGCAAGCATTCAACGGCTGCAGGAAAGAAAATGCAGAGCATCGGTTGTTCTATATGCCCCTGCCCCCTCATCCAGGTGTAGACAAGTATGTCAGGGGAGCCGCACGGCCAACGGAAGCATGGGGCCAGGTCGCAAATCTAGGCACACCCGGCACCCCCCCTGTGCACGCCTATGAACATGTTTGTTATTTAAAAAAAAAATACTTTACAATTGCTTAAATCTACAAATTAAGATGTTTTGACATTAAAAGGAGCAGTTTGGGGTTGTTAAAAAATAAACATGCATACACACCTCAATGCTGCAGCATTGGTCTGAAGCTGCAGCTGTCCACTGCTAGCTCTAAGCCCGAGAACTGATTACATGACCACTGTGATCACTCAGTTCTCAGTCAGCTCTGAGCAGATAGCTGATGACTTTCTGCTCTATCCTTCCTGTGCTCACTGGAGCACCGTGCTGGGGAGGGGATGTGAGTGTCTGGCTTCAGCTCTCAGCCGTACACTCAGGGGCTGAGCCAGCTGCTACTCAGGGATCTGGGTGGATCCTGACAATAATGCCACGTACACACGGTCGTTTTTTGCGATGAAAAAAAACGTTGTTTTTTAAAACGTCATTTAAATTGATCGTGTGTGGGCAAAACGTCGTTTATTGTCTTAAAAAAAACCACCAAAAAAAAATTCCAACATGCTTGAATTTTTTGTGTCGTTTTTCAAAACGTCGTTTTTTGTTTCACAAAAAGTCACCGTGTGTAGCAAAAACGTTGTTTAAAACGACGTTTTTCAACCCGCGCATGCCCAGAAGCTAGTTATGAAGCGAGCTTCAATGGAAAAGAGTGGTGAACGTAACCTCGTTTTTTGTGAAAAAAACGATGGTGTGTAGGCAACATCGTCTTTGAAAGTGACATTTCAAAAACGTCGTTTTTTACTTCACAAAAAACGTCGTTTTTTTTTCATCACAAAAAACGACCGTGTGTACGCGGCATATGGACCTGATCCCTTCAGAGCCTGAAGTGGCTCTGTGATGGTTGGGTCACAGAAGAGCACACGTAAAGGCATTTCTGTGACCCACAAAAGTAGTATGGTCCAATTAGCTTTGGCCATACACAGAGCTTTTTTTCTCAGAAAATAGGTGCAGGAACTCAACCACAACCCGTTCAGATTTCACAAACAGTAAAAGGGTCTTAAAGGGGCATTAAATACCAGAATTGCATTACATACAGTGTGCAGAGTTCAGGGGGTTACAAAGCAGTCACTTGTAAACACAGAAACCAGACTTCTGTGTTCACAAGTGATTGTGGTGAGCGGGCACCAAAGGGTCTGAGCCAAAGGTGGTGGAACTGAGTTCCACCAAGTTCCCCCAGAAAAAAAGCCCTGGCCATACATCTTTTTTAATATTGCACCCCAGGGTTCTGTCCTGGGACCAATCTCATTTGACATGTTCATAAACTATCTATTTTTTCTAAATTTCTAAACCTTGCTTATGATACAAAGCTGACACAGGATAAAAAAACTTTACAAGAGGACCTAGTGGTGTAAGTGTGCTTGCCCTGTTTATTATGTTCAGATAGGCTGTGCACATACACTGGTTTGGCTAAGGGCATACCTTTTGATTGCCCAGCGCATATAGTTTAGTTGCCTGTTGTTGCTAGGGTATGTACTGGTCTGATCCTGATTTCCAGTATCCTGTTCCCATTTGTTGTTATCCTGTCCCCACTGTGTGCAAGAACAGAAAGTCGCGCTATAAAATTGTATATGAAAATATATAATATATATAATTAGTAATCCAAATAATTATTGAAGTGCAAAAATAAGAATATTATGAGAAATAATATTTAAAGTGACAGATATCCGTATGCAATACGACAATACATAGCACCAACAATACGTAGCACAGCCCTGACCATTTTCATTACAAATGACGTTTTCAAAGGGCCCGTGCCCTTTGAAAATGTAATTTGTAACAAAACTGGTCAGGGCAGTGCTACGTATTGTCGTCACCACGTGACTCCGGAAGCACGAGCGTACGTTTCTTTAAGCTAATGCCGGCTTTTTAAAATTTTCTGATTTTATATTTTTTGCTTGTTGTAGCGTTCCCCTTTTTTCAATAAATGATCCAGTTCGTTTTTTTTTTAATACCCACGGACTTACTCCCCTTGGAGACAGGGATATCAGCATATTCCTATTGGTAACCTTAAGAGCGAAGGCAAGGAGGTTTACAGGAGCTGGGCGATCTAGATACCCTGGATGACCACTACAGAGGTTTGATCTGCAGGCTTCTATGACCTTGCCATTAGAGGTCCATTCAATCTGGTAAGGATCCATCTTTTCACCTGTGCACGAGGAGGAATTAATTTTGGTGGTGGTGGACAGTCATTTAACCTCCTTCATCCTTATTTCCACCTGTATGCATTTTTCTTTGTGGGATTGGACTTCTTCCCTTTGGATACAGTGGCCTGGATTCACGTAGGGCGGCATATCTTTAGAGCGGCGTAGTGTATCTTTTTTACGCTGCGTGCCGCAACTTAGAGAGGCAAGTGCAGTATTCACAAAGCACTTGCGTCCTAAGTTACGGCAGCGTAGCGTAAATGGGCCGGCGTAAGCCCGCGTAAGTAGGCAGGTAGGGGGCGTGTTGTATGCTAATGAAGCGTGACCCCATGTAGACGCATGGCCGAACGAATGGCGCATGCACCGTCCGTGAACATATCCAAGTGCGCATGCTCAGAATTACGCCGGCTAAAATTCCTAATATACGTTGAATACTGCATACGACGTGAGCGTAACTTATGCACAGGCGCATTCACGTACGCCTTACATAAACAACGTAAAATTAGACGGCTGTTCCGACGTCCATACCTTAACATGGCTTGCGCCTCATATAGCAGGCGTAACTTTATGCCGGACGTACGCCTTATGTAAACAGCGTAGCTTACAGCGACGGGCGCATCTACGTTCGTGAATCGGCGTATCTTGCTCATTTGCATATTTTTATTGGGAACGCCGAATGCGTCCAGCGTAACTATGCGCCCACGATACGCCGGCATAGGCAAGTTACGTCGGACGGCTTAAGCCATGTTTTTTGGCGTATCTTGCTTTTGTGGATTGGTGTAAAGATGCGACGGCGCACATATAAAATTACGGCGGCGTACAGCCTTTGTGGATCCGGGCCAGTGAACTTGTGTATTTACTTTAGTTTTTGCATACTGGTTGGTTGTTTGATTTATGGATAAGTGATCTGGCAGAGGATTTTTTGTGATGTTTTGTATCACAATTTTTTTGTATTAATTTATATTTCCTTGCTTTTCACTGTATGATATTTATTTCACTTTAAAAAATATTATTTCTTATTTTATTCTTATTTTTGCACTTCAATAATTATTTGGATCGCTATATATATATATATATATATATATATATATATATATATATATATATATATATACGATTTTATAGCGCGACTATCCTTTCTTGCACGTTTTTTTCACATAATTATCATGTTTTGTGTCGCAGCTTATTTTCATCTAAAACTTGTTTTGTCATATATTTACCACTAGCGCAGTATTTACCCCCCCCCCCCCCCCTCAGTGTCCTCAGTGTGTACCTAACTCCCCAGTCATCACCAAGTTCCTGTTCTTGTATTTGTGTCTTTTTCTTTGTCTCCTGGTTCCTGTCTGTTCTCAGTCTGCCTAAACCAAGTTACCCTACTTTTGTGATATATCTAAACCTGTAGATTTCTTTGATCTTACCTCGCTAGAACTCCACCTGCTCTGTCCTTGGCTGTGTTTTTGGCTGCATCCCTACCAAACCCTTGGGTTTAAATGCTTGGCTCTTGGTACTCCAACAGCAACCCCTGGATGCTCAACTCAACAACTCTACATTTCTTAGTTTGCCTTTACAGAGGGTGAATAGCACCTCATTTTAAGACCATGTAATCTGATGTCTAAGTTTCACAGGGAACTGGACCACCCCTTCCATGTATAGAAAGCATTCTCGTAGGGTGCTAAAGGGAACCAATGTAGTGGTCATCTGGTCTTAACAGAGACCTGCCTTAAAGTTTTGTAACTTTCCTATATGAGTCAATAACCAGTGATTGTGTGCATCAAAATGTAATCGGTGTACTCCAAAGATATAATTTATATATCATATGTGGTGGCATGGTCATGGACTTATACTTAAATATTGTCATGCAGAAGCACAGTTGAATGTCCCTTACATTGAGACCAGACTTGTTTAAACACAAGTAAATGAGCAATGATCATTGTACCAGTGGTCAAAATTTTAGAACAATACTATTACATGTAGTAACAGAAAAAAATTACACTTCCCTAGCATTTATTTATAATTATTAGAAATCATTTTGTTAAAAACCCAGAGAAAATGCTAACCAGGCACATTCCAGTTATAATATTGCAAATAAACATATTATAGGCATATATTGTGTTTTGGTAATTGAGGGACTTTCTGAGTGCTGTACTGGGGCCATTGAGCATAGAAAATATATGCATCAGATGATCTATTTTAATTAATATACAATTACTACATTAGTACCTAATATAGAAGGAAAAGTTATGTAAAAATTGACCACTGAATTATTCATTACTGTCTTTTCAGGTATCTTGCAATACGTTATCCATTGCGTTCCCGGGAATTGCGCACTCCCAAGAATGCCCTGATGGCTATATCTCTAATTTGGAGCTTGTCCTTGATCTTTTCTGGTCCTTATCTCAGCTACTACCAAGAGTTTCAGCTGTCTAATCTAACTGTCTGCCACCCAGTCTGGCAAATCTCACATCGCAAGACCATGGACCTTTGTACTTTTGTCTTCAGCTATGTCATTCCTGTGCTGATTCTCAGTCTCACCTATGCCCGTACTATAAGATATCTTTGGACATCTGTGGATCCTATTGAAGATATGTCAGAATCCAAGAGGGCAAAGAGAAGAGTGACTCGCATGATCATCATTGTTGCCGTGTTATTCTGCCTTTGTTGGCTTCCCCATCACTTGGTCATTCTTTGTGTCTGGTTTGGATACTTCCCCCTTAATAACTTTACATATGCCCTTCGTATTCTGTCACATCTGGTGTCTTATGCAAATTCTTGTGTTAATCCAGTGGTGTATGCTTTGGTCTCTAAGCACTTCCGAAAGGGGTTCCGGAAGATATTTCGATGTCTGCTATTTCGTCAAAGGGCAGCCAATAAGATCCATGTGGTCCCTGCTGCCCATGTTGGTGTCAGCACTCTGGAGGTGGCATGCACAGAAGTGACTCAATTAAGTGAGGGCCCCTTGCATTGCTCTGCCTGTTGCCAGGATCCTGGGAGTCCTTGGGAGGAGACGGAGAGAGCTGGAGATAAAAGGGGCCCGGCGTTCCTCAGATTTAATATTACATAGGCAACAGAGACATAGTTAAGAGACACCAATAGTAAAATACTAAGTTTTGCTTATAAAAGATTTTGGGCTCTGATTCAAGACATCACCATGCTGTAATTTAGCAACCATTCATATACTGCATAGCATAGAAAAAAGTGCAATGAAGAATAATAAATCTTAGCAATGAGTTCTTTTTTTTTAATTTTTTTTTTTTTTTTTTGTGCGTGAACTCGAGAGAGAGGAGCCAGACTGCAGGAATTGGGAGTAGGCAGACCCTCCCCCCGGAGGCATTCGCCATCCTTCTCCATGCCCCTGGTGGCAATGGCGGGTGTGAAGGGGGGCCTTCCACTCACCCCGCCCTACCTGCTCCTCTTGGGAGCCCAACTGGGGCCCAACGGGACCCCAATGGGGCAGAGGGACTCCCCCTATGAGGGAGTGAGGGGGCCTAGCCCACCCAGCCAGCCCCGTAGGTCCTTCGCCTCTCTTTATTTTAGGAGACCGCATGGCCAAAGTGCGTGTGTTTTAAACCAATTTCGTGTGCGTGCAATTGTGGTGGTTTTTGGGGGGGGGGTGGGCATACTAAGCACAGGCGTACCTTGCATAGCACACCCACCGGGAGCCGGGCTGAGACCACCAAACTCAATTCACATGTAGCCGAGACCGGGATCCGAACCCTTGGCTGCAGAGGTGAATGGCTTGTCAACGCAGTGCCAATCACGTTGAGCCACCACAGCTCCCTTCTTAGCAATGAGTTCTAATGCCTAACCACATTGAACATCAGAAACTAATGTCAAGTTGCTTACAAAGCTATATTATAAAGTTTAAATGGACATTATATATGTGTTAAAATTACAACCAAATGAAAGATGAATATTGTACTTTCCAATGACTTACTACACATTAGTGTTCTTTTCAGTATGGTATTGATCATTTTCCTTTTAAAGTATATAAGCACCTTTAAGTTTAAATACTTTAGATATTATTGTTCTGCAGCCTGTATGGAAAAAATAAATGTAAAAAATGGGACGCTGTGCCTTATTTGAAGAAATCAGTGCCATTCCCCCACCCTGGCCTGTAGCCTCCCAATTTCTATACATATTGCTGTGCAATCCACGGCCACCACTAGGAGCGCTTGAGAGACCATAGAGGGGTAAAGTGCAGATGCCCTCCTCTTCTGGAATTTAGAGACTGCTTCTTCAGCAACATAGAAGGTTGTCAAGACAACCCAGGAGGCTGCAAGACATTGGTGAAGGAAAAATGCTAATGACTTCAAAATGAGGTACATAGCCTTTTATGTCTTCTGGAAGGCAACATAGATAATAATAGCTACAGTGTTTAGAGAAGGTATTCATACCCCTTAACATTTTTTACAACTAAAGACTTAAATGTATTTTATTGGGATTTTATATGATAGACCAACACAAAGTGGCACATAATTGTGAAGTGGAAGGAAAATGATAAATGGTTTTCCAAATGTTTTACAAATAAATATGTGAAAAGTGTTGCGTGCATTTGTATTCAACCCCCCTGAGTCAATACTCTGTAGAACCACCTTTTGCTGCTATTACAGCTGCAAGTCTTTTTGGGTTTGTCTCTACCAGTTTTGCACAGCTAGAGAGTGTCCATTCTTCTTTGCAAAATAGCTCAAGCTCTGTCCGATTAGTTGGGAGCATCTGTATAGAAATTTTTAACTCTTGCCACAGATTCTCAATTGGATTTAGGTCTGGATTTTGACTGGGCCATTCTAATGCCACATACACACAATCATTTTTCGGAATGTAAAAAACAACGTTTTAAAAAAAATTAATTTGTAAATGATTGTGTGTGGACTTCACATAATTTTTCGGGGTTCTGAAAAGCAACAAAAAAAAAATTCGAACATACTGCATTTTTTTAACGACGTTTTAAACTATGTCATCTTTCGGGTTGTAAAAAATGATGGTGTGTGGGCTAAAATGACGTTAAAAACCCACACATGCTCAGAAGCAAGTTATGAGATGGGAGTGCTTGTTCTGGTAAAACTACCGTTCGTAATGGAGTAAGCACATTCATCACACTGTAACAGACAAAAAAAACGCAAATCATCTTTTACTAACACAAAATCTTATTATATCCATAAAGATTATATAATCTTTATGGATATAGAAAAAAGTTTTTCATTGTACAGTAACAACAAGAAAGGTCAGAGAGAACAGATAACAGATATCACTGTCTTACCAGACATTAAGCAAAAGGTCCGAATAGATGCCCAACAGACAAAATGAAGAGACGGAGGTTGTAGTTTCTAAGCTAGAAATACATATAAACCCATACAAGTTGAAACTGTCCCAAATCACTCTGTTAGGCGCAAAGGACCTGAAAAAGGTAAATCACCCTGGAGCAGACAGGCAGTCAAGGAACAGAACAAAAAAAAACAACAAACAAAAAAAAATAAAAAAAAATAAAGAACAAAGCAGTAAGATGTACCCATAAACATCACAACAGTCTACCTGTAGTCACAATCACGTGTGCACGTCGGTTCAGCAGGGACCGACAAGAATCCGGTCACTGCCCCCCTCCTATTGGGGGTTGGGAAGAAGAGGGCGTAGCTGAGGCAACCCCGTCAACATAGAGAATCCAAGTAGCCCAAATCCCATACCATTTGTCATATTCGTCCTCATATCTCGCCATCCACTCTTCTGCAGACTTGACATTGTTTACCAACCGAACCCAGTCCGAACGGGACGGGATCCGGCTGGTTTTCCAAAAGATGGCGATTAACCTCCTCGCTGCATTCAGGAGGTGCGGTAGCACAGACTTCCGGTACATGCTAGCGGGGACGGTAGGGACGAGTAAAAGAAAACTCATAGGGGAATCCGGTAGGTCCATATCGAGGATAATTTTAATTTGAGATCCAATGTCCTGCCAAAACGGGCGTAGCTTGGGACATTCCCACCAGATATGTAGAAAGGAACCCCTATGGCCACATTCCCGCCAGCACGCATCCAAAGTCATTGGATACATTTGCTTAAGCCTAGTAGGAACCCTGTACCACCTGGTTAAAACCTTAAACCCATTTTCCTGCATTTTCGTATCTACAGAGCTAGCGTGAGTGAGGCGGTACAGCTGGCTAAGCTGGGCATCAGTGAACTTATGCTGCAAGTCTCTCTTCCACTCCCGAATATACGTGGGTCTCCCAAGGGAGCTGTGCTCCTGTAGCAGGCTATAAAGTATAGATATCGCGTGTGGGATGGGGGCAGAGGACAGGCACATTTTCTCAAAAGGAGTGGCAGACGTGGGAGAGCGGATGGCATGTGGCAGACCCTGTGCAAAATGTTGAAGCTGCCCCTACCTCCAACCATCCATTAGGAACCCCCCGTATCGTGCCCGTGGAAACCAGGGGAAGCCCCCTAGGGGCGCCAAAGGGGAAAAAGGGGGGGCAAGGTCCCCTGATCTATTCATAATATCCCATAGCCTCAGGACGTGAATGGACGTGCGGGAGGCATGGGTCAATAGACCTCTCTGCGTCTGGGGAAGCCAAGGAGCATGGGCTAAATTACGAAATTACGGCCTGCCATGGACTTCTCCAGAGGAACCCATACCTTAGTGAACACTCCGTGGTGCCAGTCCAAAATCCGTTGAAGGGCAATAGCCTCATAGTACTTTCGTATGTCAGGGACACCCATGCCCCCAAGTCGCTTGGACCTCTGCAGCATACGGAGGGCCAGGCGGGGACTCCGACCCTGCCAAATGTAGCGGAGGAACGCACTGTTAAGGCTCAAGAAAAAAGACCTAGGTAAAGAAATAGGCACCATTTGGAGAAAGAACAGGATGCAGGGAAGCACATTCATCTTTAACACACTGACTCGGCCCATCCACGAGAACACCGCCCTATCCCACCGGTGCAAGTCTGCCTTAATAGTGGAAAGCAATGGAGTGTAGTTACTAGCATACAATTGGGAGTAATGGGGGGTAAGGTAAGGTAAACCCCCAGATATTTCATGTGGTTAGCATACCACGTGAAGGGGAATGAGGACTGCAACCGTGCACGCAAGTCTGACTGGACATTTAACAACAAAATCTCAGACTTGGCGGAATTTATTTTGAAATTAGAGAGGGAGCCGAAAACCCGTAGTTCCATCATAATGTTAGGGAGGGAAATCAGGGGGTCTGCTACATAAAAGAGGACATCATCTGCATAAGCAGAGAGTTTGTGTTCTTGAGAACCAACACAAAGGCCCTTGATGCTAGGGTTAGAACGTATCCTGTAGAGTAGAGGTTCCAGAGTGAGGGCAAAGATAAGAGGTGACAACGGGCAGCCCTGTCGTGTCCCATTCCCAATAGGGAAAGAATCAGAGAGAGTCCCATTGACCTTAACCCGGGCTTCGGGTTTACTATACAGTGAGGAGACCCAGGAGAGCATTTTTGGACCGAGTCCCACTCTAGACAATACTGCACGAAGATACACCCAGTACACCCCGTCAAACGCCTTTTCGGCATCAGTGGACAGGAGAAGACAGGGTGGATGGTTAACCTGCATCTGTACCCACTGAATCAGCTGGATGGCCCGGTTTGAGTTATCCCTCGCCTCCCGTCCAGCAATGAACCCCGTTTGGTCGGGGTGGACAAGGGAGGGGAGAAGGGGTTGTAAACGATTCGATAGAATTTTGGCTAGGATTTTGATATCGGTGTTCAGAAGCGATATAGGTCTATAACTGCCAGGGACCGTGCAATCCTTCCCCTCCTTGGGCAACACTGATATATGTGCCAACAGGCCTTCCTTAGGCATAGGGGCACCAGAAGCCAGGGCATTAAAGTAGGTGCACATGTGGCCCGCGAGCAAGGGAAGGAAGGCACGGTAATAAGCATTTGTATAGCCGTCAGGGCCAGGACTCTTCCCTGTCGGCAGGCTTTTTACAACAATTTCCAGCTCCTCCGGAGTAATCGGAGTTTCAAGGGTTTTGCTAGTTTGGGGGGAAAGTTGAGGGGTTCGGGCGTCGGCTAGATAGTCTATGATGCGGTCCTGTTTCTGCGCTTCCGTTAGACCAGGGAGTGTGACAGGTAAATTGTAAAGTTGGGCATAGTCTTCTCGAAAAAGGGCCGCAATTTTAGAAGGGTGAACTACCAGGGGACCCGCACCAACCTTTTTTTTTTCCAAACATTTTTATTAAGCTTTTTTAACATCATACATATAGAAAAAACAAACACTATTTCATTAATACATTGACATACATACATACATCTGCATATATACATGGTCTCCTTGTATTCCCTTACTTTATTTAGTCTATTATGGCAATACCTGTCTACCTAACGTACCCCTGCATTAAGCCCATTCCCCTGCTTAATTTCATTAGATCTCAAGAATATGCTCCTGGTCCGGGGGAGTAAGAGATGGGGGAGGAGGGACAACGAATCCAGTTGGACAAAGAGAGGGACCAGGACAGGAATGGGGGGGAGACGGAGAAAGGGGGGGGGGAGAAGAAAAAAAAACATATTGTGATCTAATCATCCCTCGGTGAGTTTAAAGGGACCATACTGTCCCATACCCGTCCTCTAAAAAAGAAGGAAAAAAAAAACATATTGTGAAAAAACACAAAAAAAAAAAAACATAACATATTGGGGTCAATTCACAAAGCTTTATTTTCAGATTGCGAGTGTTATTTTAACGATTTTGCACGTTATTGAAGCTAGTTCAATTCACTAAACGATTTAACGCTTTGAAAAATCATCAAATAACGTTTCCCTACACAGAACCGATATTTTAAGGTGTGGATCCTTATTAAAGAGTCAAAACTTTATTTTAAAGATTTAAAACGTTATTTTAAAGATTCAAAACGTTATTTTAAAGAGTCAAATCGTTAAATATGTACAGAAGTGCAATTCACAAAGATTTTTTTGACAGTTATCAATCGTTAAGCAATCGTTAAATTAACACCTCCCTCAGGGTGGCGTTATGACATTTCCCAGGCGATATTTTGTTGTTAGAGGAAGGTTTTGGCGATTTTTGTAGTGTAGTGACGTTTTTAGTAGTGTTGGGCAAGCTAGAACCGTGCTCTATTTGAACTTAAAATTATCCAAAGGCGAAGAAGAACATGTTAGAATGTTGTTCAGATTTATAAATGTGTATTCCGTTCACATACTATTTTGGATGACTTTTCTGAAACCCAGGTGATAGCTAAATTCCGATTATCATCTCCCATGATTTATTCTCTGTATGAGAAAATACACATGGCTTTAGAAAAGCACACACTAGAAGTTTTGCACATCACATGCTCAATCTCCACGTGTGTCTTGCTTTTCTCTCTCTCTCTCTGTATCTGCTCTTTTCCACATGCAGCTATTCTCCTCCCCATCTGCTCCCAGAATGCATCTCTCCAGCATTATTTAACGATCTTAAGAGTTATTTTAACGTCCCGAATCTTAATAATAACGTCTGAGTAGTTAGAATAACGTTTGGATAAAGAGTCAGTTGAAAACCATAACGACTGTGTTAAATAACGATTATAGCTTTCGTGAATACCATGTTTGCTAGCGTTAAATAAGGAGTGCTAATTTAACACCTGAAGAAAACCAATAACGTTTCTCTTTGTGAATTGACCCCATTGTGATCTAACTTTCCCTCAGTGATTTTAGGGGGACCCTACTGTCCCATATCCCTCCTATGAAAAAAAAAAGGAAGAACTCTCCTATTTGTGTGTGAAGTATAGTGGATCTGACTCCCTCATTTCTTTAAAGTGCAAACATGTATATTCTATTAAAAATGTATGTTCTTACCTACCCTATATATTGGTAAGAATTCTGAAACAATGTCAATTTAAAGGGACTTCCTTGTCCTCATCCTATTAGTAAGAGGGGAACAGGAAGAATAAGGATCTATATGATCCCACTAATTAAGTGTGAGTACCTATCCACAAACAAAACAAGAAAGTGTGTGTAGCTATCCAAAAAATCCCCAAGTGAGAGAAAAAAAAAAATTGTTAAGACGGGTGAAGAAGGGAGACCTCTCACGTTTCCTCCTCCCCAATCCTCCGTGCCCCCTCCCCCCCCCCATCCCCCTGAACCTCCTCCATCCCTCCTACATCCCCTCATGTCTCAGCCTGGAGTTACCGTGTAATGACCACAATTCCTCCATCACTTTAATTCTGTCCATCTCCCTAATCCACTCCTCTATCGAAGGTACTTCCTTTTCCTTCCACTTCCTAGGAATAAGTAACCTGAAGCTCGTGCACATGGCCCGAGTCATGTTGCTTTCTCAGGGCCTTAGCAAGGAGACGTCCGCATTTATTACCGTATTCGTAAAATTTATATGACACAGGGCGCAAGCGGTCACGTATACGGGTGTCCAGCAATGTAGCAAGTTCTAGTCGGAGGGCCTCAAGCTTGGCTGCTAATTCTAGCGTTACTCGCCTTTTATGTTCAACTTCCGCGAGTTGTATTTTCTGCAGCAGGGATTGAAGATCCCTCTCCTGTGCCTTTTTCAACCGCGCTCCCTGTGATATGAGCTCCTCTTTTACCACAGCCGTGTGGCCTTCCCATATCGACCCCGCCCCCACCTCTACGGAAGCATTGTCAGAGAAATATTGGGCAATAGTTTCGGAGATGCTTTTGAGGGCTATGTCAGCATCCAAAATATTCTCGTTCAGACGCCAGGTCCAAGACTTGGCGCCAGGAACCAGTGGATGTATAGAGAGGGACACCGGGGCATGATCCAACATAGTGATGGAACCAATCGTCGCACCAGACAGTGAGTCCAGGGTAAACTGATCCATCAGTAGTAGATCAATTTGGGTATAGACTATGTGGGTCGTTGAATAGTAGCTAAAGTCCTTCACCCTGGGGTGGAGCACTCTACAGCAATCCACAAGGTGATGGGCCTGTAAAGTCTTTCGAAAGCGTTTAAGGAAAGCAAATGAGTGGGCAGAGCGTCCTGAGGAAGTATCCATCGTAGGATCAGGGCTAACATTAAAATCTCCCCCTAAAATCAGCTGACCCTCCCGAAAGTTGGAAAGGGAATCCAGGAAGGTGAGCTGACCGGAGTTTGGTGCGTATACGGTTGAGAAAGTGAACCTACGACCCATAATGGTACCCTTAATAAAGAGAAACCTACCATTCGGATCAGCTAATTGGTCATTTAAAATAAAAGGGCAGTTTTTGTGCACGGCTATGGCTACCCCACTAGATATAGAGCGAGGCAAGTTGCTAAAGAACCACTGGGAATAAAGGTGCGTGGGTAGGCGGGGGACCGAGTCAGTGCGAAAGTGAGTCTCCTGCAAATAAACGGATGTGTGCCCCCAGGCGTTTAGTCTCAAGCCTCAACTTACTGCGCTTATTGGGAGATCCCAGCCCTCGGACGTTATAGGAAACAACCTTCAGGGAAGCCATACGATCGGTGTACAAAGAACCCCATTAGCAAGGAAGTAAGAGAGACCTGCAGCAGACCGGGTCGAGATGCAACGAGTACTAAAAAAGAACATGGAGAACAAAAAGAAAAAAAAAAACATGAAAACAAAAAAAGCAAGAACAAAACATAACACATAAGGGAGACATTTTAGAGGTCTCCCTAGGCACCCAAATCTGAATGGTCGGGGACCCCTCCCAGCCGGCTAGCCAGCATAGGGAATGGGTCAGCGAGTATCCCAGCGCCCCAAACACGGGACATGACTCCACGGAGTCGGCCTATGTGGGGGAAGAAGCGCAGCACAGGGTGTGAGCCCGCCCACAGAAGGGGGACCCACCGCACATCGTCAGATGGGCATGGCGACTACTAGGACGCCTCAGCCCAGTACTAAAAAGCAAAAATACCACAGCAGTATCAGAGTGAAAAAAGAAAAACATAACAGAGAACAAAGGGTGCGATTGCATGGGCAGGGGAATCTCCGGCGCGGACTTCCAATCTGGAACATCAATGGCTGGGAGGCCTAACTTTTGCAGAAGCTGTGGCAGGTCATCCACGGTGCGTAATATGACTCGGCGGCCATCCTTAGTTACGGAGAGTTGAAAGGGAAAGCCCCACTTGTATGGTAACTGGGCATCTTGCAAGGCAGCAAGTAATGGCTTTAGGGCACGTCGTTGCATCAGGGTACGTCTGGAGAGGTCCGGGAAAAAGGACAGACGTGCCCCTTCCAAGTCCACATGGCGCACACCTCTGACACGTGCCATTATGTCCTCTTTCAGGGAATATTTATGCAATTTGCAGATAATGTCCTGGGGCTTATCAGGGTCATCAGATGGCGGGCGCAACGCCCTATGCGCTCGATCAATCTCGATACGATCAGGAGCATCACAGCCAAGAACCTGCTTAAAGAGGCACTGTAAGGACTGTACAATATCCCAGGGGCCAGTGGCTTCAGGCATGCCCCTGATGCGTATGTTAACCCTTCGGCTCCTGTTCTCAAAGTCATCCAATTGATCAATCAGGGCCTCAATCCTGCTGTCTTGTCTCTTGCAATGTTCATGGAGAGATTGTAGTGCCGGAGAAACCACATCCCACTGTGCCTCCAAGTCTTCTACTCTACCCCCAATATGAGTAGTATCTGCCTGCAAGGCCTCAATGTCCTGTCTGAGGGCCTTCTCAACCCTACCAGCAAACAACTCCATGTCTGCTTTCGTAGGGAGAGCCAGAATATTGGGCCCTGAGATCAGCGTCCCCCATAAGCTCACTCATCAATGCTGCTGGAGGCATGGAGCTGGCCGAGCTGGCAGGGGAGACGGGGGGAGGAAGCAAGGGAGAAGGAGAGGGCGGCTGCGGTGATGGAATAGGGGAGGCCGTGTGTGAGGCCTTGTACCTGCTGGCCGGAGCCATCTTGGGTGTCCCTGGAGCGTGGCCCAGCTCCGTGAAAAACAGGTCCAGGGAGCCGGATCGGTACCGGGAGGATCGCTGCGGCTGCATCGAGGTCTTCCGCTGCTTGGACGGCATGTATGTGAGCCAAGGAGACCCCGAGGAGAGCTGCTGTGGATGCAGTATAAGCGGCGGGCGGACGGAGCTCTGCACTAGCACGTCCTCACAGACTTAGGCCGCGTACACACAATCTAACATGTCCGCTGAAACTGGTCTGCGGACCAGTTTACGCGGACATGTCCAATCGTGTGTACGGCCTAGCGGACAGGTTTCCAGCGGACAAAAGTTTCTAAGCATGCTTAGAAACTTGTCCGCTGGAAACCTGTCCGTCGGACATGTCTGCTGGTTAGTACGCCTCACCAGCGGACTGAAATCCCCCACATGCGTCGAATTGATTTGACACATGCGTGGAAGCATTTTACTTCCTTGTTTGTGCACGTCGCAGCGTCAACGTCACCGCCACGTCACCGCGTTGTCTGTCTGCGGGGATTTTGGTCTAATGGTGTGTACACACATCAGAACAAAAAAATCCCAGGAGACATGTCCGATGAAAACGGTCCGCGGACCGTTTTCATCGGACATGTCTCCTCGTGTGTACGTGGCCTAATAGGTTTTCTTCTAAGATTGCCCTGTATTTGACTCCATCCTTCTTCCCATCAACTCTGACCAGCTTCCCTGTCTCTGCTAAAGAAAAGCATCCCCACAACATGATGCTTTATATTTTTTTTATATATTTTTTTTAACCACTTAAGGACTGGACCAATAATGCTGCTAAAAGACCCAAGGTGTTTTTACAATTTGGCACTGTGCTACTTTAACTGGTAATTGCACGGTCATGCAATGTTGTACTGAAACGAAACTTGCGTCCTTTTCTTCCCACAAATAGAGCTTTCTTTTGATGGTATTTGATTGCCTCTGCGATTTTTATTTTTTGCGATATAAACAGAAAAAAACGTAAATTTTGAAAAAAATGATTTTTCTTGTAACAAAAAGTAAACAATATCGAATAAACTAAATTTTAGTCAAACATTTAGGCCAAAATGTATTCAGCCACATGTCTTTAGTAAAAAAAAAAAAAATCGCAATAAGCGTATATTTATTGGTTTTCGCAAAAGTTATAGCGTCTACAAATTAGGGTACATTTTCTGGAATTTACACAGCTTTTATTTTATGACTGCCTCATTTCTTGAGGTGCTAAAATGGCAGGGCAGTACAAAACCCCCTCAAATTACCCCATTTTGAAAAGTAGACACCCCAAGGAAACTGCTGAGAGGCATGTCGAGTCCATGGAATATTTTATATTTTGACACAAGTTGCAGAAATATGACAAAGGGCCCTTTGACACGTGCGGACCGTTCTTCCATTTTTTACGGATGAAAAATGGACTGCAATGCATCCCTATGGGATAGCGGACGTTTACATCCGTCTCCGTTAACCTCCGTTTTTTTGAACGGAAGAAAACCCAATTTTTCTTCCATCAAAAAAACGGAACAGACGAAAACGGATGTTAGCGGACGATCCGTTTAACATCCGATCCGGTAACATCCGATCCGCTAACATCCGTTTTTCATCAAAATATGTAATAAAAATAAAGTTCTAACAAAAAAAAGGGGGATGAAAAAACGGACGAAAAACGGATGGAAAAACTGATGAAAAACGGATGACAAACGAATAAAAAACGGACGAAAAAACGGATCAACTGATGAAAAAAACTGACCTAAAAAAAACGGTCCCGCACGTGTAAAAGGACCCAAACTGTTTTTTTTTGGCACAAAGTTGTCACTAAATGATATATTTCTCACACATGCCATGGTTATATGTGTAATTGCACCCCAAAATACATTCTGCTGCTTCTCCTGAGTACAGGGATACCACATGTGTGGGACTTTTTGGGAGCCTAGCTGCGTACGGGGCCCCGAAAACCAAGCATCGCCTTCAAGATTTCTAAGGGCATACATTTTTGATTTCAATCCTCACTACCTATCACAGTTTTGAGGGCCATAAAATGCCAAGATGGCACACAACCCCCCCCCCCCCAAATGACCCCATTTTGGAAGGAAGACACCCCAAGCTATTTGCTGAGAGGCATGTTGAGTCCATGGAATATTTTTTTTTTTGCCCCAAGTGATTGAATAATGACAAAAAAAAATTACAAAACGTTGTCACTAAATGATATATTTCTCACACATGCCATGGTTATATGTGGAATTGCACCCCAAAATACATTCTGCTGCTTCTTTTGAGTACAGGGATACCACATATGTGGGACTTTTTGGGAGCTTAGCCGCATACAGGACCCCGAAAACCAATCACCGCCTTCAAGATTTCTAAGGACATACATTTTTGATTTCACTCACACAAATCTTGAAAGGCGGTGCTTGGTTTTCGGGGCCCCGTACGTGGCTAGGCTCCCAAAAAGTCCCACACATGTGGTATCCCCGTACTCAGGAGAAGCAGCAGAATGTATTTTGGGGTGCAATTGTACACATAACCATGGCATGTGTGAGAAATATATCATTTAGTGACAACTTTGTGCAAAAAAAATCAGTTTGTCATATTCCCACAACTTAAAAATATAAAATATTCCATTGTCCCTCAGCAAATAGCTTGGGGTGTCTACTTTCCAAAATGGGGTCATTTGGGTTTTTTTGTGCTATTTTGGCATTTTATGGCCTTCGAAACTGATAGGTAGTGAGGTGTAAAATCAAAAATGTACACCCTTAGAAAGCCTGAAGGCGGTGATTGGTTTTTGGGGTGCCGTATGCAGCTTGTCTCCCAAAAAGTCTCACACATGTGGTATCCCTGTACTCAGGAGAAGCAGCAGAATGTATTTTGGGGTGTAATTCCACATATGGGGAGTGTATGCTTTGCGCGTGGGTGTAAGCGTTACTGGCACTAACTAGCTACCTAGCGGCACTAGCACAGCGATCAGCAAAAAGGATCGCTTAGTGACGCTGGCAATAGGGGGTGAAAGGGTTAACTCTAGGGGCAATCAGGGGTTAAAACCTTTATTAGAAAATGTATGGGGGTACCTAACGCTATAAAAACCTGGCGGGCGAACCTCAAAAAAAAACTAGCTACCTAGCGACACTAATACAGCGATCAGAAAAACGATTGCTTAGTGACGCTGGCAATAGGGGGTGAAAGGGTTAACTCTAGGGGTTAAAACCTTTATTAGAAAATGTATGGGGGTACCTAATAAAGGTTTTAACCCCTGATTGCCGCTAGAGTTAACCCTTTCACCCCCTATTGCCAGCATCACTAAACGATCGTTTTTCTGATCGCTGTATTGGTGCCGCTGGGTAGCTAGTTATTTTTTGAGGTTCGCCGCCATGTTTTTATAGCGTTAGGTACCCCCATAAATTTTTTAACGCTATAAAAACATGGCGGCGAACCTCAAAAAATAACTAGCTACCTAGCGGCACGAGCGACACTAATACAGCGATCAGAAAAACGATCGCTTAGTGACGCTGGCAAAAGGGGGGTGAAAGGGTTAACTAGGGGGTGATCAAGGGGTTAAAACCTTTATTGGGGGGGTAGGGGGGCTATCCTGGACCTAACACTAACTGCCTGACACTAACTGTCTGTCACACTGACACTAAATGCAGTGATCAGTAAATGATAACTGCTATTTAGTGACAGTGTGACAGGGGGGGTGATCGGGGGGGGGGGGGGGGGGATTTGTGTGCCTATGTGTCCTGGTGTCAGTGTTGTGCTTGTGTATTCACTGTTTTGATGTCTCCTCTCCTCCGCCGGATGAAAATACCAGCGGGAGGAGCGGTGAGATCACTTCCTCCTCTGCCTGTGTTTACAGTGCAGGCAGAGGAGGGCGGGGGAGCGCGCGCATTGGCTGGGAGCGATTGTGAGGAGGCGGATCCCGGATCACTCCCAGAGCCACGGGAACCGCCGCATGTACCGGGGGGTCCCGATCGGACCCCCGACCCGCGTCTAGGCAGGCACGTACAGGTACGTTGATGTGCCTGTACGTGCCATTCTGCCGACATATATGTACATGTGGCGGTCCTTAAGAGGTTAAAGGGCCCAGAGGTCCACAGGGCCCTGGTTTAATTTATATTTTATATATATATATATATATATATACTGTATATATTATAATATATATTTTTTAAGGGGCCCAGAGGTCCCCAGTGCCCCAAAATGCAACCCCCCTTTTATAAAACAACATATATATACATATATATATATATTTTTTTTTAATATACTGTATATATATTAGGGCTGTGCAAATTAACTTTTAATTGATCGATTAATCTTTAATTTTTTTGATCGATCAAAATCTTTTTGATCGATTAAAATTGTTTTGATTGGTACTCACCTCTTCGCAGGCTTCTGGGCCTTCAAGGAGTTCTGTCGGAGATTCTGTAACGTAACGGACACCGGCGGGACTTGCTGTGTCCATCTGAAGGGCTCCTTTGCTGTGCCTTCATATCTGCATGCCGACGGGACCTTACTATCTGCCACACGGAAGGGCTTATACACTTCCCTCTATCAACTTGGGGTTCTACAACCATCCACTGGGAGTTGTGATAGTTCCCTTCATGGGACATCTACATGCTGACGAACTGATGTTAACACCTCCTCATCTGGATTCAGCAGTGGCATCGTTGTACACATTTTTATACCGTTTGGTATTACTCGCACCAGTTTTACAGTTTATGTAGCTACATCAATTTTATCTCCAGTGCAATATTTATTTGGTTACCTACTTGAAGACTATACAAGTTTTAATGCTATTCCCATCAAGCGCTGCCTTTGTGTGTTTTTTGTATCCTGCTATCCATTTTTCCAGTGGTTGGTAGCTGCACTGGGAATCAGCTAAAAGTAGTTGGATCTGTGTGTGCGTTATAATTAATCGAAATTAGTCGATTAATCGATTAAAAAAGAAAACGATTAATCGAACACAAAAATTTTGATCAGTAACAGCCCTAATATATATTATTTATTTTTCTTGTTATAAAAGGGCCCAGAGATCCCCAGGGCCCCAGATGGCTACCCTCTTTTTTTTTATAATATATCTTTTATACATTTTACTTTATTTCTTTTGTTTTGTTTTGTAAAGACAACCCCCGCTTCGCAATTTTGCCAATTATGCCTGAAGCTGTGTAAGGGGCCCCATAATTCCTGATTCCAATTTTCGTTTTGGAAGGAGTGAAGAGGGATTAGTGATAAAAAGAACAATTTGGAACTCATCCCTACATCCAAGTGTAGGGATGAGCCGAACACCCCAAACCCCCCCTGAAGGATAATAAATGTATCAATGTCCCATATGTCTCTTTGTATTAACAAGTTTCCTTGGCTAAACTCGTGACTGAAGTAATATGTGTCAATGTCTTAAAATGTTTATCTCTGCATTATCTAGTTTACTAAGCTGACTTTTGACCTACATAGATCATGCATTTGACTTCTGCTTTTGTAGTATTTTTATCTTATCATATGTAACCAGCAGTTCTAAGAGGAAGTCCTCCTCAGCAATAATGTATGTCCAATCAGCAGCTTACATGTGTACACACATATATTTTGTGTAACCATACCCCTATAAAAAGAGAAGACTTGGAAAGGAATAAATCAGAGTGACTTTAACCTACTATCGTGCCTGTCTTGTTACTGCAAGGTTAAACTCATTCTCCTGGTACCGAAGGGGTCACCATACCAAGGTGGGGATATTGTATCTTACCTAACAGTACCTAACAGTTGGGGGCTCTGTCCGGGGTTTAGGTGGTCTCCCTGTAAACCGTTCATGCGGTCAGCAGGGCTCGATCAATTCCTGAATTCCCTATGAATCCAGGCAGTCGGGGACTGTAAATTAATTGTGCTTTAGATATGGGTAAGAGTGGTTGGCGCCATAATATAGACATCGGGGATGTCCAGATAATATAGGTTATCAGGGATAACTAAGAATCAAGTGTCTCGGGGAGGCATAGGAACCCCTTGGTATGATCACCCATTACTGCTGCTTATATTATTTGCTGCTTAAAATTATTGCTGTTTAGAAGTATATGTTTAAAGTATTAAGAATTTTAGAGTAATAAGAGATTATCTGTTTGTGCGGTACAAGTGTCTAGAAGGTGAGCTAGGCCAAAGACCACTTTGAGACGTTTTGTGGCAAAGTATAAGACGCCCCATCTCCGTGGCTAGGCGAAAGCTATATGACCCACGGTTGATGAAAGCAAGTGATACTGAGCCGTCGTCTGTGTAATATTGTATGACTCGTCCTTGATGTAAAATTTGTTTAGTATTTAATATAACTGAGTGGAATTAAAAAGAAAAAAAAAAAAATCTGCCAAAGTTAGTTTTAATAATCTCTCCCAAAGAAAGTACAGAGTATTTAGGTCGCAGGGTAAATTTTCCAGATAGACACAATGGGCCAGATTCAGCAACACTTGCGCTGGAGTATTTCGATATGCGCCGCGTAACTGTGAAGATGCGCCGTTGTTTCTATGTGCCCGTACCCACCAAACTAGATGCGCCCGAAGACGCGCCATTTGCGACCGGCGGAACGTTCCGACGCCAGAGTATCGTCAGCGCATAATTTCGCTGGGCGCATCAGTCGCGCCTATTGATTTCCCCTGCAAATATGCAAATGAGGGAGATTTCCCGATTCGCGAACGGATAAGCACCATACACTGGCTACATGCGCCGCGCGTATCTCGTCCATCCGGCGCAAAGTTATTTCTACAAAAGGCTGCTTTATCTTTACTCCAGACGGTCACAGGTCAGCAGGAGAGCAGCTACAGCAGCGTTACCGACGATAGGAGCTAGCTGAACAACCACACTTGCAAGGACAACACCTCTGTGTGCCAACATGCCAGGAGCAATTGTGGTCCTCGAACTACTGATGGGTCCCCCGGAACGAAGGAGGCGGGCACGTGAGAGGATATACCGCACTCGTATGAGCCTCTTTGGCATGGGTGATGAGGAGGTGTATCGCCTCTTCAGATTCAGCCCAGATGCAATACTTGAACTAACCACAACCCTGCAGGATGACATCACCAGCAAGACACACCGCTCACAAGCAGTGCAGCCACTGGTGAAGGTCCTGGCAACACTTCATTTCCTTGCAACTGGATCATTTCAGCCTACAAGTGGAGTGGTGGCTGGGATGTCACAGTCCTCCGTGAGCAGATGTGTGCACCAGGTTGTCCCTGCAATCCTCAGACGCATGTCCAACCAGTTCATCAGACCCACCACTGAGGAGCTGCGGCAGAAGGCAATGACAGATTTCTACAACATTGCCAGATTCCCACGCACTGTGGGGGCCATTGATTGCACACATGTGGCACTCCAGCCCCCCAGTGCCACAGAGCACATATACCGCAATCGGAAGCATTGGCATTCCATCAACGTACAGGTGATAGCCGATGCCCAACGCCTCATATGGCACGTCCGTGCCAAACACCCCGGGTCCAGCCATGATAGTTTCATATACAATCAGAGCCTCATCCCAGCAGAATTTAACCAGAACATGTATGGGGACAGCTGGCTGGTTGGTGAGTGACAAGAGAGTCAGGCATGACTATCCCCTCCCGTGATGCACAACAGAAGTGGCACATGCATGACTAACATTCTCCTGTCTTTTACCTTACAGGTGACTCTGCATATGCATTGGGACCCCATCTAATGACTCCTTTCCGGAACCCCCAAACCAGAGGAGAGAGAAAATACAATGAAGCACACATCAAAACACGTGGAGTGGTGGAGCAAACATTTGGGCTCCTGAAGTCCCGTTTCCGATGCCTGGATAAGTCCGGGGGGACCCTATTGTATTCCCCTACCTTTGTGTGTCAGATCATCGGTGCATGTAGCATACTGCACAACTTTGCTATGAGAAAAGGCCTGCAGATTGACCTACGTGATGACCTGACCCCCGACCCACACAGTCCCCACCTGCCAGAGGACACCCAGTCTGCTGATGGAAGAGCAGTCAGGAGGGTCCTCGCTGTAGGCATCTTTGGACACTAAACCAAAACATTAATTACACAGACAGTGCACGCGTGTACACCACTGATGTCACTAGATCACACACACCACATGCACATCGCATTGGATTAGCCCAAGTCCAGCATGTAGGAGTTGGGAGCAGTAACGCCAGCGTCAAGGCCCCAATGATGTCACTGTCCATTCATACACCTTTCACACGTCATTCATACAGCCGTGGGGTTAACTTCACCACCACGGCCGAGGGTGACACCCCTTACTGTCAGGAGTGCCACCCCCTCACATTCACACACCATTCACACTGTCCCCTGCACTCCTGACCGTGTGCAGTAAAAAAAGAAATACAAAATCTCATAACCTGAGAAAATAAATAAACAAAAACTCATGACCTGAGTATAAAATAAATAATACAAAATAAACAAAAACTCATAACCTGAGTATTTAAAAAAAATCATAGAAACCAAAAAAAAAAAAAAAAAGCCTCATCGGGGATGCCGGGGGCTTCTTCTGGGGGCCCCTCTCTGCCTCTTCAGCTGCCTGGATGGATAATAAATAATACAAAATAAACAAAAACTCATAACCTGAGTATTTAAAAAAAATCATAGAAACCAAAAAAAAAGCCTCATCGGGGATGCCGGGGGCTTCTTCTGGGGGCCCCTCTCTGCCTCCTCAGCTGCCTGGATGGAGTGGGTGGGGGTGGGGGGGCATCTGGAGGTGGCTGATCCCCAGGTGGGCCACTCCTGGCAGGTGTGGCCTGCATGCCCTCCAAGGCCATGGCTATCCGGCCGAGGTATGAGTTCGTCTGGGCCTGCATCTGGAGCTGACGGGTGACCTGGTAATGCTGGGCCCGCCGACTCAGCCTCCCCTGGTCCCGCCGACTCAGCCTCCCCTGGTCCCGGATGGCAGCACTGTTACCCTGGATGGCAGCAGTGTTGGCCTGGACGGCTGCAGTGAGTTGCGTAATATCACCATGCACCTCCCCAAACTGGTGACCACTGCAGCGCAGTTGCAGCTGACATCCTGCACTGCGTTGCTTATCTGGGCAACGGAGCCCAGGCTGTCAGACACTTTCTCCAAATGCCCAAATGGGCCCCCATTTGTTCAGTCTGTCTGGCGTGATCCCTCGCCAACTGGTCCTGGACAACATCAGACACCCCCCTGGTCTTCTGGGTCGCCTTCCTGGGGCCAGAAGATGGTTGTCCCCGGGGGGAAGGAGTCGCCCTTGAGGGGCTTCCAAGGATGGGGGAGGGGATAACAGATGGCCCAGGAGAAGGGGAGGAGACCTCCAAAACTAAAGTAAAGTCCTGCTCTGCCACAGCAGGCTCCTCCACAACCACCTCGGCAGGTGTGGTGTGGCCACTCTCCTCCACCACCTCTTCACCACCCAGAGGCTCGGGCACACGATGGCGTGGGGGGGAATGGGGTGGAATGGACGCTGACCGATGATGGCCCAGCTCCGTCATCTGTGGATGACACAAAGCAGACACATGAGCCTTCCTCCATGGAGTCATAGCCTGGGACCCCCTCCAACTGCTCCCTCTCCAGGCAGCGTGCGACCACCTCCTCCTCCGCGGTCAGGGTGACAGGACATGGGGGACCACCACCTGTGCCCCTCTCATGCCTCCTGATGGTGGCCACCTTGCCCCTGACCTTGCGCCGCAAGTCGTTGATCTTTTTCTGAATGTCCGAAGCAGTCCGGATGGAATACCCCAAGACATTCACCCTGGCAGCAATGGACTCCAGGATGCCCTGCTTTCTCTCCCGGCTGGTCTTGCGGCTTTTTTTCCCATGAAGCAAATCATTCACAGACTCCATCGCTGAGATGATAACCGAGACCTCCTGGGAATTAAAATTAAGGTTCCTCCTCTCTCTGGGGGTAGCGGGAGCAGCCATTACAGAGCAAAAGTATCTTCCCTGGGGTGGGGGGAAACGGATATACTTTTGCGCCGGAATGGCGTTTCCGCCTGCGCTTTTAAGCGCCCAGCGGAACGCATTGCGCTGACGTTTCCCGGGAAGTGGTGCCGACGGAAGTTGTGAGCATGCGCACAAGGGGGCGAGTGGAGCCGCACTCACTGCGCATGCTCCGTGGATGATGCGCTGAACGTAAGCCTCTGCGCTGGGCTCCGCCCATCATTTACATATGATCACACCCACTTCCACTTGCGTCGGGTTACGCCAGCGCATTATCGTTACTCTGGCGCAAGTTTACGCGCAACTGCTATGTGAATAACAGTACTTGCGCTGAAAGGGTCTTCAGAGTAACGTAAATGAGAAGCGTTACTCCAGAGGAAAGATACTCCCATCTACCTGAATCTGGCCCAATAAGGTTGCCAGTGGCAAATTTCTAACCACAAGCGAGCGTCTCGTGACGTCGCTATATGAGGAACTAAAAGAATAAGAAGGAATTTCTACTAAGCACGCAAGACTGGCTGTGATGCTTCACAGCCCGCATTACCTTTAACCACTTCTAGAGGGAGACTCCACTCCAATCCAACTAGCTGACCACACACAGGCAGATACAGATCTTACATACAATCTGGTGCACGCTAAGGGTTGGGACACAGTCTAGCAATTACTACACACTTCTAGGGTTCCTCCAGCTATCCTGTAAGCTTGAATCCCAGTGTTAATCACTATTTCCACTGTCCCCACACCCACACACCAGGCACACAATAAACCATAGCCTGCCACAACCCAACAGCTTGTCCGCAGACTGGTCTGCTGAACCACACACACACACACACACACACAGATCTCTGTCTGGCAGATCTGTTAGCTTACAATCAGCATGCAATCTGGCAACATACAGTGAAATTGCATACCGATTGACACATAACATAGATTGAGCACTTAGACACTAAAATACAATAACCTCTCCAGAGATATGAGAAGTACACAGAAGTCACTTATTAACTTAATAGTTTAATAACCCGAAAGTGGACAGCAAAAAAAAAAAAAAAAAAAACAATCTTTCATTGTGAAGTCGACACTTCCTTAATTGGTATAGCATATAGATAGCTTACTGTCGTCTTGTGTAAACCAATGACTTGCTTCCTGTGTCAGCGCAAAACGGCAAAAGTTACTTTCATTTTGCAAAACACAGACTTTACTTATAAGAATTGTATTATCCAAGCCATAGTTAAATTGCCCAACACAATCTGTACTGTGTGGGATCCGATCAAACCGGGATCCTGTTTCCAGTGTGTGTGGCACGAAGATTTTTGCATTGATACAACTGTCGGAAGAAAATTGGGATCAGTATATTATACTGACCAACTCCGGTGCTTGGATCAATGGGGACCAGACATAGTAAACCTACCTCCTACCCATGTCCCAACGTCCAAGAAACCTGCAATAAATACGTTGCCCGAGTAGGAGGCACGGATTATTTTCTTAATAATCCCTGGGTGGATAATATAGCGGGATGGACAGAGGGATTACACAGTTGTTCACCCTTCCCTAGGGACGGGGCAAATGACCTGTTCCATTTGGATATGGTGAAGGGACTGTGTTTAGGAGATCAAAGCGCATGGCCATATTATGGTCCGGACCCACAATGGGACCAGGATTATATGAAACATGGACAGGGATCACATGAATAGAAACGCACAGGACCAACCTTTTTACAATTGCGGCCGTTCCGGCCATTGGGCCAGAAATTGCCCCCTACCTGACAGAAGGGCCAATTCCCAAGAACAGAACCCTGGCCTGCCGAAGACAAATACCCAACCTAGATTTGACATAGACTGGACTCAACACCCACGTTGACGAGGCCCGGAGGATCCACTCGGGTCCGGACGGACTCAGTATGGAATCTAGGGTGATACCTATAACCCGTCCCATTTTTGTCAGTCTAGCGGTTTCTGATGAACTACTCACTGTTGATAACGGCATATGGTCACAGAACGATTTTGACACCGGTCTTATTGATTGTACCCCCTATCGAGCTACCCTGAAACCAGGTGCTCAACCAGTGTTTCATAAACAATACCCTTTGTCAAAAGAGAAACTAGATGGAATCAGACCCATGATACAGGACTTTTTAGAGAAGGGAATCTTAACCCCTATCTGCTCTGCATATAGTACCCCTATCAACCCTGTTTCCAAACCAGACGGTAGTGTCAGATTTGTTCAAGACCCAAGGGCTATCAATAGTTTAATCATCCCACTTGCCCTGATAGTGCCAGATGTCACCTCTCTCCTTTCCTCCATCCCTGCACAGGCCACCTATTTTTCTGTAATTTGATTTGAAGAACGCTTTTTTTTCCAGTATACCTGTACACGAGGACACTAGGCCTCTGTTCGCATTTTCCTTTGAGGGTCAACAACTCACCTGGTGCCGTATGAACCAGAGATATGCTGATTCACCTGTTGTGTACAGCATAGTCCTCCAAGCCACATTAAAACCCTGGCACCCCCCCCCCCCCCCCAAGGTTCTGTCCTGCTACAATATGTGGATATCTCCTCGTTTGTAGTCAGTCAAGGGAGGCCTGCAGGGAAGATTGTTTATCGTTGGTAGGTTGGTTACATGAATGTGGGCACAAAGTTTCACCCAAAAAGTTACAATGGTGTAAATTGAATATCTTGGTTTTGTCCTCAGTCAAGGGAGTAGGAAAATCAGTCCTAGCCGTATCCAATCTGTCATGGGCCTGGTCAACCCAAATACTCAGAGGGAAATGCTATCTTTTCTGGGTATGATAAATTACTGCAGACAGTGGATACCGGACTGTTCTTACTATGGCAACATTTTGAGGCAATGTACACTGTCAGACAAACCAAAAGATATAATATGGTCACAAGAAATGTTAAACGCTTTTGAAAAGTTGAAGTTAGCAATGATGTGTAGTTCTGCTTTGGGCCTCCCTTAAATATGTAAAGCCATTTCAGCTATATACAAGGGACAACTGTAAAACCATGGCGGGGGTACTGACACAAGAACACGGAGGAAAGTTTAGACCCGTAGTTTTTTTCAAAGGTAGTGCCAATTTCTGTACAAGGTATGCCCGCTTGTTTGAGAGCTCTAGCGGAATGTGCAATGGTGGTGGAAATGTCAGTAGTTTTCACCCTGGGCCACCCCACCACACTTTACACTACCCATCATGTCATCCATCTTCTAAGAGAGATACACACCCAGCATATGTCAGCCCAACGTCTAAGTGGATACGAAGTCATCCTCTTAGGAAACACATCCTTGTCAATCAGATACTGTTCCCCAAATGCAGGCCCTGCCCCTATCTTAAATGCATTATTGGGAATGAAAGGTGAGGCAGATGACATTCCACAAGACCATGACTGTTTAACTTCTGTAACAACAGAGACTTCCCCTAGACTAGACATGGCAACCCTGCCCATACCAGATTCACATGTTGTGTTTGTGGATGGGTCATGCACAAGACCAAATGACACCACATACAACGCAGGATATGTCGTTGTAAGTTTACCTGACTGCATACATGAAGCAGAACCCATCCCCTATCAGTCGGCTCAGGCTGCCGAGCTGATAGCCTTGACCAGAGCATGCCAGTTGTTAGGGACAGTCTGTCACCATTTACACAGATTCAAAGTATGCTTTCTCCGTGGTCCATGACCACGGAGTGATCTGGGCCAGAGGAGGGTTCATAAGAGCGAATGGGAAAATAATTTCTCACTCCCAGTTGATCAATGATCTACTAGCTGCAGTCCACCTCCCTTCAGAGATAGCCATACTACATTGTAGGGCACACACGGGTGGCGGTGATCAGATTTCCAGGGGCAATGCCTTGGCAGATAGAACAGCGAAAGAAGCCGCACTCCAACAATTAGCTACCTTAAAAATGGCCGTACTAACACCACCCTTGTTAGATGACACACAAATGATAGTGGAACTCCAGTACTCTGCAAGTGACACAGATCTAAATGTCTGGTGTTTCCCAGTGTTGCAAAAGAGTCCAAAGAGTGGACTAATTTGCAAAGAGGGGAAACCATGTATCCCACAGGCTAGTGCACCACTTTTTATAGCCCAGCACCATGGGGTAGGCCACAACAGTAAAGCCACAACGCTACTAAAATGATTTTTACATTACTAACGTTGAAAAGTACAGAGGTGTATTACATGCCTCCGGGCAAATCCTAATAACCCTAATCAGGCAGTCCACCAACACCTCAAATATCCAACAACTCCATTAACACACCTCCAAATTGATTTTACACACATTCCCTGTGATAAGTGTAGGCAGGAATATGCCCTGGTAATCGTGGATATGTTCTCACGATGGCCAGAGATATATCCCACTAAAACTGAGAAAGGCCACAGGAGGTACCTTTCATAAATGGAAGGAGGTGCTACCAATTATTCTAGCAGAAATAAGAATGACACCCCACAAATCTTTAAAATTCTCGCCATTCGAGATTTTAATGGGAAGGCCATTCCCCACACCTTGGGCCAAGAAACCCCTCACTCTACAAGAAGGAGATTTAGAGCAGATTCAGGATCATTATGTCAGGTCACTTATAACAAAACTAGATGAGATAGAACAAAAAGTTGTCTGTAAGTTTCCTTCTCTTCCACGGGAAAACACCCACCCTTTTATACCAGGAGATGTTGTAGTTGTAAAACGATCGACCAAAGATAAAAGAGACAAAGACTGCGCTTATGGTCCAGAGATGATAGTGGTAGCCGTTACCCGGACCGCAATACTGACGGAAGAGAGCCCAACATGGATCCATGCCACCCAAGTAAAACTGGTGCCTAGAGCCAGACAAAGAGAGGTACTAACGGGGGCGGACAGCCCTGGCCTCCGACTAGAAGCAAGTACAAGTGAGGTACTAACGGGGGCAGACAGCCCTGTCCTCCGACAAGATGACGTTGCTTATTTCACCACAGACTTCTGGGAAAGCCTTGTGCCTCCTACTTTGGACTGTCCTGATCGTATTCCTGCCAGTTTGGCTGATAACGAACTGTATCTATCACCCTGAAGATTTGGGACATATAAAGAGCATTTGTGGAAATTCCAACACTCCACAACAGGACAATATGAATAATACACATAATAGACACAAGACGCATGGGTCCTCAAACTACGGCCCTCCAGATGTTCAGGAACTACAATTCCCATCATGCCCTAGTCATGTCTGTGAATGTCAGAGTTTTACAATGCCTCATGGGACTTGTAGTTCCGACACAGCTGGAGGGCCGTAGTTTGAGGATCCCTGCACAAGAGAAATGAGAACTCAGAGGGTTTTACAGATAAAATGTTATTATTGAAGTTTAAATATGCCTATGCCCAGAAGTCTGGATATGAAAAATGTTGGATATGGCTGTACTTTTAAATATCACAAATGTTCTATTATTGTTAAAATACAATTATTACTACAGTGGCAATTGGAACTGAGGAAGATCACCCCAGGGAAGAGATAGAGTTATCAGATTGTCAGATTAGTAGATTCGTATGATGCCAAGATGGGTGATATGAATGAGTAAAGATATGTATCCACATACACCTTAAGAAGATCTTTGCTCCACATAGATGTGAAGTAGTACTGTGGACCCTTTGGTGTCATACTAAGTAGAGAAGATATGGAAGTGACCCCACAATAGGGTACTGATAATTTTGATATATATATATATCTATAAAGAAGTTATTTCCCAGACTAGTGTTTTGGATTGGGGAACTCCACAAAGGGAGCTGAAGTTTGCCAACAAGCTAAAATTAATTTTTCAATGACTTCAATTGAGAGCCCTTATTTTCACACTTCAGAACCTGCCCTAAACACCACTCTAATGAACTTTCTTAACTCCAGCTCCCCCACAGTGACCTCCCCAGTGGGACAGTTATTGATGAGTTTAACCCTTTCCAGTTTTTTTTTTGTTTTACTCTTATATGCTTGCTATAGGCTCATAATGTGCATAGTTGTTAAAATGTCCCGAACATCCGACCCAGCAGCTGCGAATAGAATTTATCTGAGTATGTATTATGATAGAAAAAGAGATTCCACGTCCTCAACAAACTGCATGACACTTGTGTCTGATGAGGCCATTGGTGTTCCAGTGGCGGTCCGTGAGGATGGCCATACAGGCTTGGCCCCCCAAAGCCTACGTGCTGTGCGGCAACAATATGTCAATTATTTTAGGGGTAGGAGTGGGCCAATTCCAATGCCAGATCTTGGCTGAATAAAAAAAAAAATGGGAAAGAAAAATTTCCCCATCCAGGGCCCCCTTTGAACAAATTCTGTGAAGAACTCCTGTTCTCTGAAGGCCTCCATTATTTCTGCAAGTCAAAATTAAGCAAAAAAAAAGCTAATGCCAGTCAAGCCTCTACTACTAAGCTTTCTCCCCATATCTAACCCACAAACTCATCCACTGATTAAAGTCCAAAATCAAGTTACGTACCGTCGTACTACACAATTGTTTCTTCCGCACGTTTCCCCGCCCTGTTGATCATTCTAGTACTTTCCCCACCCCTTTGAGTCGTTCAATGCAATACACCATGGAGGACACACAGCAAGCTGCAACCTCAAGCCAGGAGCGAGGCCAGGCGGTAGCACACACCAGATACAGGAGCAGGAGGTACAAGGCCACAAATATGGCGTCTGAGGAGATGGGGGCAATCCTAAGGAAGGAGAATCATGATGGAAAACAAAAGCCCTTACAAGAACCCTAACAAACTGAAGGCCCAGTTAATGGACAATGTGCAGAAGAGTCTCCATCATAAATTCGGGGTGCGCAGGTCAATGGAACAGCTCAGGAAAAAGGTGGTCTGACCTTAAATTTAGAGAGCCGGAGCAAATGGAGAGGATTAAAAAAGTCATCAGAAGAAGTAAGTACTGTATTTATCAACGTATACGGCGCACTTTTTTCCCTTAAAATAAGGGGAAAATCATGGGTGCACGATATACGCCGATACCCGCTTCCCGCACTCAGTTTGAAGTGAGCCGCCGACATATCCCGAGTGCAGTACACTCGGGTACATTTGGCTAGGCTCGGCTTCGCTCGTGCTCAAGCATAAACGTCACAGAGTGTGAGCACGAGCGAAGCCGAGCCTGGCCGAATGTACCCGAGTGTACTGCACTCGGTATATGTCGGTGGAGGCGTTCAAACTGAGCGCGGGAAGCGGGGATTCGACTCGCGACATTGCTGGAGAAGCCGGGAGGACACCACTGAAGCCGAAGACAGACGCCGGATCGGACGATGGACGCCGTGCAAGACACCAAAACTGTAAGTACTAAAAGTTTTTTTTACAGGTCGACATTAGGGGTGCGCGCTATACGAAGGAGTGCGCAATACCCCGATAAATACGGTCATTTTCATGTGTACTCTGATTATTTTTTTTATAATTGTGCGGCATGTGCTTTTTCTTTCAGATTGTATATACTGTATTGGGGAGATTCACGTAGAACGGCGCATCTTTATGCTACGCCGGAGCAACGTTGAGAGGCAAGCCTGCTATTCACAAAGAATATGCGCTCAACGTTGCGCTGGCGTAGCGTATACTTGTCGGCGTAAGTTATATTAGCTAGAAGTGGGCGTGATATATTATAATGAAGCATGACCCCATGCAAATGATGGTCTGAGCTTCAAAAAACGAACTGCGCATGCGTCGGCTCTTGGACGTATCCCAGTACACATGCGTAGAATCACGTCCGGATAAAGGCCTAGGATACGTCGAATCACTGAACGTAACCTACGCACCCCTTTTACGTACAACTTGCGTAAACTACGTAAAATTTGCATGACCTGCGCCTCATATAGCAGGACGTATGCCTTACATAAATTACAGCGACTGTAAATTACAGCGACAGGCGCAAGTACGTTCGTGAATCATCGTATATCTTTCCCATTTACATATTAGACGCGTAAATCTATGGAAGCGCCCCTTACGGCCAGCATAACTATGCGCCCAAGATCCAACGGCGTAGGAGACTTACGTCAGTCAGATGAAGCCAGAATTCAGGTGTATCTTATTTCAAGAATAAGGAGCATAGATACGACGGCGCATCCGTGGACTTACGTGGCGTATCAGTAGATACGTTGGCATAAGTCCTTTCTGAATCCGGGCCATACAGTTCAAGAATAGATGTCTCAAGGTTCATCTTTGTGGGCATAATAATTGGTCGTATGAGTTGTCGCTTTTTCTATTTATGAATTATTTATGCAAGACCAAATTTTTATTTAATGTAGATGTGTTCTGAACTAGATTTAAATAATCCAATTTAAGTCAATATACAGTAAAATATAAAAGAAAATCAATCAGCGCAATAAAAACACAAAATATTATAATAGTGAGCAGCTGAACACTAGGAATCAATTAGATAAGTTCCTGGAAAGATATAAACAAAGAATAGTGCAGCGCTATATAAAAGTGGTAAAATTCACACACATGCAGGTGATGAATCATGGATAGAAGAAAAACACCTCCACCAGTAGTAAAAGTGGCCTCTCACCTCCCAGATCAGACCCTATTGCAAGATCAGGGTCAATAGCGCTTTCCCATAAGGATAAATCCAGGGGATGAAGTTGCCAGCTGACAAGCATGAAGCCAAAACATATACACTCCGGCCAGATGATGATTCATTCATATAAAAGGAGATAACATAGTCTACTCTGCATGCGCTCAATAGGGATGAGCTGCGCGTTCAAATCGAACGTATGTTCGACTCGTACATCGGCCGTTCGATCGTTCGTCGAAATACGAACGAAACGGGTCGTTCGCACCAAATTCGAAAGACGCGCAATGGCCCATAATTCACTGCGGCATTGCGCGCTGTTGATTGGCCAAGCATGCACCATGACTCCGCATGCTTGGCCAATCACAGTGCCCAAAAAACGAAGAAACCTAATTGGCCAAAGCCTGGGTGCATTGGCCAATTAGGACTCAGGGCTTTAGCACACGCCCCACACTCGTGTAGTGTGTTTCCGGCTTTCTTTGAGAGAGAGAAGTCAGACAGACAGTGAGTTAGAGAGAGATAGATAGATAGATAGATAGATAGAGAAACAGTGGGGTAGATTCATGTAAAATGGCGCATCGTTGCTCCGGCGTGGCGCATCTTTTTTCCGCTACGCCGTACCAGCGGTGAGAGGCATGTACTGTATTCATCAATTTTCCACTCACCTGCGTAGCGGTTTTTCGACGGCGTAAGGCGGCGGAACTGTAAGTGGGCGTCAACACATGCAAATGATGGTCTGACGGTGGCGCGGCGAGATCCGCACGGTGTATCTTAAACGGCGCATGCGCACTGATGTTACCTGCCTGGCTGGCTCCTGTGCACATGCGCAGTACGGTGCGACGTCACCACCAAGATCCGCCGCACCACTTCCTACTAGTGCATAAATACGCACACAGAAGCGCCACTCCCTTGCAAAGCGTGACCAGCATTTTTTTGGAATTGCCAGGGCTTTTGCTTTTAGGATGGCTGCACAAGACACTGCCGGTGACCGCAGAATGTTTAATTTCAGCCCTCAGGAGAAGGCTGTGATCACTGATGCGCTCTCCCAACATGGGTCCCGCCTCTATGGGCCACAGAGTGCCCACACTGGCAAAGCGGAGAAGACACGCATTTATGCGGAAATCACCAGGCAGGTGAATGTTGTTGGTGTGGCAGAGAGGGAGCCCAAGCATATCCGCAAAAAAATTAATGATATGCGGAGAGTGGTCAAAGACAAACTTGTGGCCATCAGAAAGCATGCCAGTGACACAGGAGGAGGACCAGCCACAAGAATTACCCTGACTGCAGAGGACATGGTGGTGGCCAGTTTGCTGGATAGGGAGCTGGTGGAGGGTCTTCCTGGCTTTGAATCAGGGGAGCAGCCTTTGAGGTCAGGTAAGTCTGTTTTATCTGTTTTGTGGTGAGTTGCATGGGTGGGGGGGGGGGGATACATGTGACAAGTGTGTGGCTCCTCCAACATGTGTTTGTTTTGTGTCATCCACAGATGTGCAGGATGGAGCTGGCCCGTCAGTTGATGCAGGGCGGCCCACCCCATCTATGGTGGAGATCGCCCCTACAGCAGTGCTTGAGGAGGTTGAGGAGGAGCACGTCGGGGTAGAAGAGGCTGCAGTTTATATTCTGGAGGAGACCCCCATACCTGGCCACTCCCAAACCACCCCCCCCATGCAGGATTCCCCTTCAAGGGACACCATCCCCTCCAGGGATTCCCCTTCAAGGGACACCATCCCCTCCAGGGATTCCCCCTCAAGGGACACCATCCCCTCCAGGGATTCCCCTTCAAGGGACCTCCCCTACAGCCGTCCTCCAGCCTCTCAGGCTTCTAGGAAGGCAACGAGGAAAACCCGAGGAGTCCCTGATGATTTTGAAGATCACCTGGCAAGGGACCAGACAAGGCAGACCCGCCATATTGGTTCTCTTGCGGGTGATCTCCATCGGGTGGCAGATAGCCTGGCATCCTCGGCCGAGAGCCAGGCTGCTTGCACTGTGGCAGTGCAGGAAGCCATCACCCAGCAGGCTGGGCAGAATACTGCAATAAATGATAGCCTGTAGGACGTTGTGGGGAACGGGGCAGTCCTTCTGTCCTGCCTGGTGGACCTGCAGACCACCACATCTGACCTGGTCTCCGAGGTCCGGAGCCTGGCAGCTGCTGTCCGTGAGGAGGGGAGGCAGACACGGTGACAGCAGCGCAGCAATACTACCCGCCGGCTGCGGATGCAGGCTGCCACCAATACTTACCTCCACCGGCTAGCCGTGGCAATGGAGGGCAGCCAGGCAGCCAGGGAGAGACTGGTTGAGGTTCAACCACCTGCCCCCCCAGCCCCCCCACCTGTGGCTCGCCCCAGGCAACTGCGCCCCAGGAGCCTAGGGACAAGAAGAAGCCCACGACAGGGCCGTTGATGTTTCTATAATTATGTTTTATACTCAGATTCAGATTTATATTTTTGTTTATCTCCCTGCACACAGTGAGGAGTGCAGGCTACAGTGTGAATGAGGTGTGACTGTGTGGGGGTGACACTCCTGCCATTAAGGGGTGTCACCCTCAGTCATAGGTGAGAAGTTATCACCACGACACGTGTGAATGGTGTATGAATGTACAGCAACATAATTGGAGCCGTGGCGTGGCGTTGCTGCTCCCAAGTCCCATGTGGTGTACTTGGGTCTAATCCAATTTGATGTGGATGTGGTGTGTCTGTGCTAGGGATCACAGTGGTGTGCATGCATGCATTCTCATTGTGCCATGATTAATGTGTGTGTTTAACGTGAAAAGTAGCCTACCACAAGGACCCTCCTGACTGCTCTTCCCTCAGCAGACGGGGGACCCTCGGGCAAGGGGGGACTGTGTGGGTCGGGGGTCAGGTCATCACGTAGCTCAATCTCCAGGCCCTTTCTCACGGCAAAGTTGTGCAGCATGCAACATGCCCCAATGATCTGGCACACGAAGTTTGGGGAATACAAGAGGGTACCCCCAGACTTATCCAGGCATCGGAAACGTGACTTCAGGAGGCCAAATGTGCGCTCCACCACTGCACGGGTTTTGATGTGTGCTTCATTGTATCTTTGCTCTCCTCTGGTTTGGGGATCCCGGAATGGAGTCATGAGATGGGGTCCCAATGCATATGCCGCGTCACCTGGTAATGAAAAGACAGGAGGATGTTAATAGTGCATGTGCCCGTTGTGAGGTGTGCATCACGGGAGGGGATAGTCATGCCTGCCACCCATGTCACTCACCAACCAGCCAGCTGTCCCCATACACGTTCTGTTCAAATTCTGTGGAGATGGTGCTTTGACGGTATATGTAGCTGTCATGGCTGGACCCGGGGTCCTTGGCACGGACGTGCCATATGAGGCCTTGGGCATCGACTATCACCTGTACATTGATGGAATGCCAATGCTTCCGATTGCAGTATATGTGCTCTGTGTCCCGGGGGGGCCGTAGTGCCACATGTGTGCAATCAATGGCCCCCACAGTGCGTGGGAATCTGGCAAGGTTGTAGAAATCTGTCATTGCCTTCCTCCGCAGCTCCTCAGTGGTGGGTTTGATGATGTGGTTGGCCATGCGTCTGAGGATTGCTGGGACAACCTGGTGCACACATCTGCTCATGGTGGATTGTGACATCCCAGCCACCACTCCACTTGTACGCTGGAATGATCCACTGGCAAGGACATGGAGTGTTGCCAGTACCTTCACCAGTGGCTGCACTGCTTGTGAGCGTTGTGTCTGGCTGGTGATGTCCTCCTGCAGGGTTGTGGTTAGTTCCATGATGGCTTCAGGGCTGAATCTGAATAGGCGAAACACCTCCAAATCACTCATGCCAAAGACGTCAATGCGCGTGCGGAATATCCTCTCCCGTGCCCTCCTACGTGCACGTCGACGCTGTAGGGCTATGAGCAAGGCTGCCCCTGGCATGTTGGCAGACAGATGTGTTGTCCAGCAAGTGTTTTTGCTCAATTCGTCTGTCACAGTGTTGCTTTAGCTGCTCTCCAGCTGATCTGTTCAACTCCTGTGCAAAGTTACCCCTGCTTTATGAGGGGTGACTTTCCGCAGAAAATTCCAGTTACGTGCACCGGCTTACGCCGGCGCAAGAGAAACGTGCGTTTCTGAATCGGAGGATCTCCCTCATTTGCATATTTGAATAGATAATCCATGGGAACGGTTGATCTGTCGCGCGTAAAGATGCGCCAAAGACACGCCAGCGTGGAAAAGTTACACCGGAAAAAATTACCCGATTTTAAGGCGGATCTGGTATAGTAGGTACGACGCATGGATCCGACGGCGCAAAATAGCAGTTACGCCGCACATCTCTAAAAACGCCGGAGTAATTGCTACATGAATCTACCCCAGTGTCTTTTCAGATAGATAGATAGATAGAGCAGGGAGGATAGTAGTCAGTATAGTTAAATTTACAGTTTGTAGAGAATATATTCACATCCCTAGGAGTTGTCAATACATTTATAAACTGTATAGCTTAGCTAGATCTGCTATTAGTATCTGTCAGGCAGGAGATTGTGCTTGATGCAGTGCTCTAACATGTTGTATTGCCTGCATTAGGGTTTACCTTAAACATAGTACTCAACTAACTGTGTTAGTCAACGTGTGCTAGTTAATTGCACATAGACGCATTACCTGTTACTGCAAGTGTGCTATTTATTTGCACAGAAACGCAGTTTCTGTGCAAATTGAATTGAAATTAAATTGAATTGTACAGAATTGTACAGAAACGCAGTCGCTCTGTGCGTGTGCGGTTTAATACCACCTAAAAGCAGTTGGTCTCACTGCGCTTGTGCTGTTACATACCACCTGAGCGCATTTGGTGTCACTGTACGTGTGCTGTTACATACCACCTGAGCGCAGTTAGTGTCACTGCACGTTTGCTGTTACATACCACCTGAGCACATTTGGTGTCACTGCACGTGTGCTGTTACATACCACCTGAGCGCATTTGGTGTCACTGTACGTGTGCTGTTACATACCACCTGAGCGCAGTTAGTGTCACTGCACGTTTGCTGTTACATACCACCTGAGCGCATTTGGTGTCACTGCACGTGTGCTGTTACATACCACCTGAGCGCATTTGGTGTCACTGTACGTGTGCTGTTACATACCACCTGAGCGCAGTTAGTGTCACTGCACGTTTGCTGTTACATACCACCTGAGCGCATTTGGTGTCACTGCACGTGTGCTGTTACATACCACCTGAGCGCATTTGGTGTCACTGTATGTTTACTGTTATATACCACCTGAATGCATTTGGTGTCACTGCGCTTGTGCTGTTACATAGCACCTGAACACAGTTGTTGTCACTGCGTGTGTGCTGTTTAATACCACCTAAACGCAGTTGGTGTCACTGCACTTGTGCTGTTACATAGCACCTGAACGCATAAATATGTCTGGAAGGACAACAAAGAGAGGCAGAGAGTCACAAGGGCAAGCAGGCTCTGCATCTAGAGGTAACGCTGGTGGTGGATGTGGTGCATCCTCTTCAGCACGTGGCCGTGGCCGCTCGTCCTTCTTTTCGGGAGCTGGCAGTGTTGAGCCTCAACATGCAGAGATATTAGTAGAGTGGATGACCAAGCTGTCCTCATCCTCCTTATCCTCTCTCACACAGACTGATCTAAGTTTGTTTGGCAAAGTAGCTGCCAAGGCGTCCTCTTCCCTCTGCACAATGGCTACACACAATACTTCCCTAGTCCCACCATGTCCTCCTGAGGAGTCCCCGAACTGTTTCAACACAGTGTTGGGTACATGCTGCAGGAAGATGCGCAGGGTTTTGAAGACTCCGGTGACGGAACACAGATAGAGGAAGGCATTGATGTGAGCCCAGGGAGAGGGGGTGGCCGAGAGGGACAGCAATCTGGGAGTGATATTCCCCCAGCTGGAGCATACTGCCAGGTTTTCGACAGTGCTGATGAGGAGGGAGGGGATGATGAGGTCACTGACTCTACCTGGCTGCCTGATAGGAGAGAGAAGGAGGAAGAGGAGGATGAGGCACGGGCACATCTCCAAAGAGGCAGGATGCCCTCCAGGGATCAGTTTAAGGGCAGCACACCAACTGCATTACGTGGCACATCTTCGCATGGCACTGCGGTGTCTCAACGGTACAGCAAAAGTTCTTTGGTGTGGGCCTTTTTTGAAACATGTCCATCAGATCATACCTTTGCTGTTTGCAACATATGTCTCAAGCGTATCTCGTGTGGCCAAAACATCACCCGCTTCGGCACCACATGCTTGTCAAGACATATGTCGACCTGCCATGCAACTCATTGGCAAGCATACCAGAAAGACCCACACCAAAGACTAAAGCGGACCTCCCCTTGCCCTTCTGTGACCCCCAACTTCCTCTCTGAAGCCTGCACTGAAGTTGTAGAAAAGTGTGTCACAACCTAGTAGTGGTAGTACATGCGGGAAATCTAATGATAGTACCAGACAAATATCCCTGCCCCAGCTGCTGCAGCGCCGAATGAAGTACACTCCCAGCCATCCACATGCCCAGCGGTTGAATGCTAGCTTAGCGAAATTGCTAGCACTTCAATTGCTACCTTTTCAGTTGATAGATTCTGCCCCCTTTCGTGAGTTTGTGGAATGTGCAGTACCTCAGTGGCAAGTACCAAAACGCCACTTTTTCTCACAAAGGAGATTCCGGCTCTCTACCGCCATGTGGAAGGCAATGTCCATGCCTCGCTGAACAGGGTAAGGGTCATCTTACCGCCGACTCTTGGTCCAGCAGCCATGGACAGGGACGTTACCTGTCTTTTACGGCCCATTGAGTGACTCTGCTGGCAGCTGGGAAGGACGCAGGGCAAGGTACAGTAGTTTTGGAGGTTGTTCCACCACCACGCCTCCAAAACACTACTACTGCTTGTGACACACCTCTCTCCTCCACCCCCTCCTCTTCGTTTTCCTCTGTGGCCTCTTCCTGTGCTGATGTTTCCTCAGAACCAGCCGTGCTCCGTAGGCGTACAAGAGGCTACGCAGGAATGCAGGCCAAGAGATGCCATGCGGTGCTAGAGCTGGTGTGCTTGGGAGACAGGAGCCACACTGGGGAAGAGGTTCTTTCAGCTCTGCAGGGGCAGGTTCAGAGGTGGTTGACGCCACGCCAGCTGAAGCCTGGAATGGTGGTCAGCAATAACAGCACCAACCTCCTCTCTGCCCTGCGACAGGGAAAACTCACCCACGTGCCCTGTTTTGCGCATGTCCTGAATTTGGTGGTGCAGCGGTTCTTGGGCATTTACCCGGGCTTACAGGATGTCCTGAAGCAGGCCAGGAAAGTCTGTGTGTATTTCTGGAGGTCATATAATGCCACTGCTCGGCTGACAGACCTCCAAAGGGAATACAACCTGCCCAAGAACCGTCTAATCTGGACACCTTCCCCACCGAAAATCCTCTGGCTTACTGGGTCTTGAGGATGGATAACTGGCCAGAGCTTGCACAGTATGCAATTGAGCTACTGGCTTGCCCTGCATCCAGTGTTCTTTCAGAAAACACATTCAGTGCTGCTGGAGGCTTTGTTACCGATCACAGGGTGTGCCTCTCCACCGACTCTGTTGATCGACTGACCTTCATCAAAATGAATCAGGCTTGGATCAACACCAGCTACCAAGCACCTGATGCTAATGTTTCTGAATAATATATTTTTTTTTTTGTTGAAATGTCGGATCCCTTTTAGACTGTGTATGCTGATGCTGAGTGACTGTCCTCTTATGCTGCTGATGGAATATCCTTCTCCTCACTTTTCTTGCTGATAGCTAGTAAGAAATGTTGTGTTTCTGGGCTCCGCCACCAGTGCCTAAGGCACAATTTTTCTGCCCCTGTTTAACAATTTTTGATGCAATACTTTGCACGTGGCTCCTTGTTGCGCTCCAATTGGAGTCGATGGGAGGGGTTGCAGTGTTGTGTTGTGCCCAAGGCACAATTTTTCTGCCCCTGTTTAACAGGGGCGCCTAATAACAATTTTTGATGCAATACTTTGCACGTGGCTCCTTGTTGCGCTCCAATTACAGTATGTTTGAGGGGTGCCCTTTTTTCAAAAATGTTTCTTTCACAAAATAATAGCCCACCACCACCGCTAAAATATTCGTCATATTGTTGCCACACAGCACGTGCGCAAGCAGTATTAATTACTTTCTTTTTTATAGTCCTCTCATGTTGTGCAGGGACATTTCTAAACACATGCCACTAATATAGACACCCAGCAGGTGTGATATTTAAAGGATTTTTTTTTTTCACTTTAAGCATCATTAAAATGGCTGCTCTGGAAAAAACGGCTGTTTTTAAAACATTTTTTTTCCATTGATTCATGTTCCCTGGGGCAAGACCTGGGTTCTGAATGATGTTTTCCAACATTAAATTGAATATTGGTCTTTAAAATGATCGTTTTTGAATTCGAACGTTCGAGTCCCATAGACTTCAATGGGGTTCTAAATGTTTGCGCGAACCTGCGGTCAGTTTGAACGTTCTGATGCGAACCGAACACGGGTATGTTCGGCTCATCCCTAGATGAGGTTTAATAAGGTTTAATAAAACAAATGTATAAAACTCACATTTTCAAGGCACTGATCCAGTGCCAGGGTAAACAGCGGCTGCGGGTGCCGTCACGTCCCGAACGTTGCATCCCTAGGGCAGGACTTCTTCAGCGGAATGTAGGGATGAACGGACAATCACCCAAGATATAGAGACCCGTGGTCATGGAGAAGCAATGGGGAGTCCCAAACCGCGCCCATCAAGTCATGTGACCTGACAAACCCGAAAATAGTAAATACTTTTCTGCTGCTTCTTATATGGCCGTTGGTAAATCCATTGCAGGGAATTTTTATTTTTATTTTTATATATAAGCCGTGGTTGACATTCGATTCAATATGTTGTGTTTAGTGCTGGCACTGCCAGCTGAATGGGACACGGTTCCGGGAAATAGATGAAAATTCCCCCCTTCATTTCATCCCCTCCCATCGCGGGGACAGGAAGTGGGGTAATTTTCTGCAATGGGGTTACCAACGGCCATATAAAAAGCAGCAGAAAAGTATTTACTATTTTCGGGTCTGTCCACTAGAGGTCAGAATACTTTTTTTTTTTTTGTGTTAATCCCTGGTCATCTGACATGTCAGGTCACATGACTTGATGGGCGCGGTTTGGGACTTCCCATTGCTTCTCCATGACCACGGGTCTCTATATCTTGGGTGTTTGTCTGTTCATCCCTACATTCCGCTGAAGAAGTCCTGCCCTAGGGACGCAACATTCGGAGGGAAGGACATGACGGCACCCGCAGCCACTGCTTTACAAGCAACACATATATTTTATCGCTTTTTAACCTGGCACTGGATCAGTGCCTTGAAAACGTGAGTTTTATACATTTGTTTTATTAAACATTGTGAGCATACAGAGTATACTATGTTATCCTCTTTTTTTTATATGAATGAATCATCTGGCCGGAGTGTATCTGTTTTGGCTTCATACTTGTCAACTGGCAACTTCACCCCCTGGATTTATCCCTTATGGGAAAGCGCTATTGACCCTGATCTTGCTATAGGGTCTGATCTGGGAGGTGAGAGGCAACTTTTACTACTGGTAGAGGTATTTTTCTTCTATCCACGATTCATCACCTGCATGTGTGTGAATTTTACCACTTTTATATAGCGCTGCACTATTCTTTGTTAATATACAGTAAAAGGAGAGTATGCTCAGCAGTTGGTTACACATATGGACTCAGTAGCACAAGTGTTGGCAGGGCCGATCCGCCCTATAGGCTCCTTATGCAAGCCGCTTAGGACCCCGCAAAGCTGCGAAGGCCCCCCAAATTACTAGAGGCCCCACTTAGTGACAATTCATTTTTGCCCCCTCACCCCGCTTCTCAACTCGCTGGCTGCATGGGAGAAGAGTTAAGAAGTCAGCACCCCCCGCTTCTCAATTTAATGTAAGATGTCATTTCCGACAGCAGAACACCCCCTCCCCCCGCTTCTCAACTTTCTTTATTGTGACATGTCACTGTCGTCAGCGCCCCCCCGCCATGTGCCATGTCATTTTGCTTAGGGCACCACGGAGGTCAGGATCGGCACTGAGTGTTGGCCACAAGAACAACCTAGTTAGGGTGTCACACAGATATGATTCAGTGGATTCTTTGTGTTTTTCCATGTAGGAAACTTGGCCAAAGATAGAGAAATGTAGCAGCTTTGGTAATGGATACAATCCTGTGTTCAGCTTAGAAGGATTGTAAAAACAGACAATTGTACCACACTTTATAAAAAGAATGATTCATATTCTCCTTTCAGGCCTCTAATCTTTTTGATTTATATATCCCCTTTTTTACAATCTCATAGGCCGCAATCAAGCTTCAAGACTGTAGCAGAGAAACCCCACACAGACCCAAGCCTCACCCCCGCGGGATGTGCAGGAAGTGGAAACTGCCACCACATCAGGTCAGTGTCATACAGCACAGCTTCAGGTAATAGATGTAGGCCTGCATAATAGTAATACATGGTTTGTTTCCAAATTTCAGGAGGTATTTGTGCTGTTGCTGGTGGATTGGACACATACAGCGCCCAGGTGTTAATTGGAGAGGTGTTGTCCTGCAGGGGTGAAATTGAGGACATCCACATCTGCTTGGGGCAGATGAGAGAAAAAAAACAAAAACTGCGGAGAGAAAACTAAAGGATTTAATGGATGTTCTGGGGAGGGTTTAAAAAAACAAAAAAAAATGTTTTAAAGTTTGTTTTTCTATGTATGTTTTGTTTTAATTTTTTTAAAGTAGAATCTCTAGTTTTCTGGCTAAAACGCATAAACAATGACAAATGCTAAAACGTTGGTCATTGTTCATGCGTTTTAACCAGATATTTTTTAATTTTGGTATTCTCAAAGAAAATACACAAAAAAGATATCTAAGAAAAAAAAAATTATAAAAAATTTCTAGCCAAAAATATATTTCTTGATAATAATAATAATAAAAAAAATTTCTATTAAGATATTTTTGGATAAAAAAATAATGACAGATTTTAAATGTCAAACAATAAATATTTTTGGATACTCAACAATGTGTAGCTTATTATTATATCAATGCTGCCTAAAAGAACAAATCTAGATTTGTGGTGTTTACATTGACAATGATGAGTATTTAGTACAGGAAAATAAATGTAGCGATGCTCCCTCAGGAGCCGCTGGTTGATTTGGGATTGGTGTATTAATTTACCTTTCAGCTTTTGTCTAGGGGTGAAATCAGTGAGCAGAGCAGTAAGCGAATGTCCAGCCAGTAGATAAGGTTTTCCAAATGCTTCATTTCTTGGGTCCAACACAACCAACATCAACAGGAGGTAGACAGGACAGGTTGATGAAGTAGAGAAAACCTTGCAGTATCAGGCTTGGATGAAAAGGAGAGCAAGCCTTCTCTCAGTAACAATATATTTTGTCGCCACTCTAGCCAGGGTGGGTGAAGTGATCCCCGGACAGACTTCTGCCACAAGCCTGGCAGCCGGAGTTCTACTTTAAGGTTGCTGGAAGGAACTGGTCCTTGCCGTGGACCTGGCTCTGAATGGATTTAAGATGCCAGATGAGGCCTCTGCCACAGGCTCTATGCTGATAATGTGATCAGCAGAGCAAATCCTTCCAGTCAATCACAATTAGGTGACCGATTGACAGTTGAAGTGTACCTGTCAGTGTGTCGGTCACTAGATCCCTGATGGTTCGTTCACGTCTCTCAGAAAACCTGCCTCCGGGTTCTCCTCAAGCCGACTCGCCACTGCACAGCCAGCAGCCTAGGATCTCTCTCTTGGTGGTGAGGGGACCCAGCAAGTCACTGAGGCCCCTCGGCAGCATCCGCCAGGAACTTCGCGTAACTTTTGCCCCCGGCCTGGTAGGCCATATCGCCGGGGTCTGTTGGATGCGCACACCCTGAAGGTGGGTGCCGCACCTGGAACCAGGAACCCGCGAAGAACCCTGAAAAATGGCGCCTGCCACAGCATGCCCTGCCAAGGAAAAACTCCTCCAATTGGCTGCTGGGGAAAAGTGGCTCTGTTAGAACCCCTCTGACGCCATCTGTCGTCTTGGGGTGAGATTGACACCCCCAGAGCGCAGGCTGACCCACAGGACAGTTCTAAAATGAGAGCAGCCCAATTTAGCCAAATTAAGAGTGAGAGCAACATAACTCTCTCACTCCCCACTAACTTTAGCGTAGTGCCCATACTGAAAGTAAGGGGGCGCTACATAAACATGACACTATGATAACCTTGGAGAAAGCTACAATAAACCCAAATTAGAAAAAAATCAAACAAAGAAAAATACTAGAACAGGGGAAGAAAAATTGGGCCTTAAGCACTGGTGGCAGTGCCCAGAACCAACAATGTTCTTACTAGCTATCAGCAAGATCATTGAGGAGGAAAAGGATATACAGTCAGCATAACAGGACAGTCACTCAGCATCAGCATAGGCAGTCTCCAAGGGATCTGACATTTCAAAAAAAATATTCTGTTACATCAGCATCAGGTGCTTGGTAGCTGGTGGTGATCCAAGCCTGATTCATTTTTATGAAGGTCAGTTGATCAACAGAGTTGGTGGAGAGGCGCACCCTGTGGTCGGTCACAAAGCCTCCAGCAGCACTGAATGTGGGTTCTGAAAGAACGCTGGATGCAGGACAAGCCAGTAGCTCAATTGCGTATTGTGCAAGCTCTGGCCAGTGATCAATCCTCAAGACCCAGTAAGCCAGAGGATTTTTTGGTGAGGAAGGCGTCCAAGTCTGCTCTTGCCCCTAGGTATTCCCACACCATGTAAAACAGATGCTGGCGATGGTTGCTGGAACCAGTCATACCTTGGGGCTGCGGACTAAAATTGTCTGAACACATCGGTCAGACATCCACCTTCTCCACCGCTCCTTCTGTGACTCACCGAAGCCTCAGCAACAAGTTGTCCAGGACCAGGATTTGATAATCCCCCAGGTTCTGGGAACGCGTTGCACAGACCTTTCTGCAAGGCCCCCCGAAGATGTTTCATCTTCTGCTCCCTCTGCGACGGCAAGATAAGGTCCGCAACCTTACTCTTGTAATGTGGATCAAGAAGAGTTGCCAGCCAGTAATGATCCTTCTTCTTGATACCACGAATACGAGGATCCTTATGCAGGCTTTGCAGGATCAGGGAGGCCATGCAGCGTAGGTTTGCTGAGGCATTCGGGCACAGTCCTCCGGGTCACTGAGGGCGACAGGATCCGCAGCCACCTCATCTCAGCCACGTAAAAGTCCATGGGTTCCTTGGGACTGTAATTGATCCCTTGAAGACTGCTGCTGATGCTGAGTGCTAGCCTCCACCTCCATGCTGCTGATACAAGCCTCCTCCTCCTCATCCTCTTCCTGTGTGCTAGGCAGGCAAGCAAGCAGGACCACTGTCTGGATAAAGGGGGCCTTGAGAGGTAAGGAAGTCCTCCTCTTCCTCCCTCTGTTCTACCTCAAGAGCCCTGTCCATTATTCCACGCAGTGTGTGCTCCAACATGTGAATAAGAGGGACAGTCTCACTGATGCATGCACTGTCACTGCTCACCATCCTCGTGGCCTCCTCAAATGGTGACAGGACAGTGCATGCATCTCTGATCAAGGCCCACTGGCGTGGGAAAAAAAACCCAAGCTCCCCTGACCCAGTTCTGCTGACATATTGGCACAGGTACTCATTGATGGCCCTCTGCTGCGTGTGCAGCCGCTGCAGCATGGCCAATGTAGAGTTCCATCTGGTGGGCATGTCACAGATTAGGCGGTTCTTGGGCAGGTTGTATTCCCTTTGGAGGTCTGTCAGCCGAGCACTGGCATTATATGACCTTCGGAAATGCACACAGACTTTCCTGGCCTGCTTCAGGACATCCTGTAAGCACGGGTACCTGCCCAAGAACCGCTGCACCACCAAATTCAGAACATGAGCAAAACAGAGCACATGGCTCAGTTGTCCCTGTCGCAGGGCAGAGAGGAGGTTGTGCCATTGTCGCTAACCACCATTCCAGGGTTAAGCTGGCGTGGCGTGAACCACCTCTGAGCCTGCCCCTGCAGAGCTGACAGAACCTCTGCCCCAGTGTGGCTCATGTCTCCCAAGCACAAAAGCTCTAGCACCGCATGGTATCTCTTTGCCTGCATTCCTGCGTAGCCCCTCCTATGCCTAAGGAACGCGACTGGTTCCGAGAACACATCAGCACAGGAAGAGGCCACAGAGGAAGAAGAGGAGGGGGTGGAGGAGAGAGGTGTGTTTTGGAGGCGTGGTGGCGGAACAACCTCCAACACTACTGTAGATTGCCCTTCGTCCTTCCCAGCTGCCAGCAGAGTCACCCAATGCACCGTGAAAGAGAGGTAACATCCCTGTCCATGGCTGCTGGGCCATGAGACAGCGGTAATATGCACCTTACCACTGACCGCCCTGTCCAGCGAGGCATGGACATTTCTTTCCACATGGCGGTAGAGAGCCGGAATCGCCTTCCGTGAGAAAAAGTGGCTTTTGGGAACTTGCCATTGAGGTACTGCACATTCCACAAACTCACAGAAGGGGGCAGAATCTACAAACTGAAAAGGCAGCAGTTTCGCTAAGCTAGCATTCAACCGCTGTGCATGTGGATGGCTGGGAGAGTACTTCTTTTGGCGCTGCAGCAGCTGGGGCAGGGAAATTTGGCTGGTACAATCTGACATCGGTGTACCGATAGTAGATTGCCCGCATGTACTACTAGGTTGTGACACACCTAATTCTACACCTTCAGTCCTATCAGTGCAGGCTTCAGAGAGGACTGAGTGTATAGTGGGGTTGGAGATCCCAGCTGATGAGGGGCAAGGGGAGGTCCGCTTTGTTTTTTGGTGTGGGTCTGTCAGGTATGCTTGCCAACAAACTGCATGGCAGGTCGACATATGTCTGGTCAAGCATGTGGTGCCCAAGCGAGATACGCTTGAGACATATGTTGCAAATAGCAACGGTGCGATCTGATGCACATCTCTCAAAAAAAGCCCACACCAAAGAACTTTTGCAGTAACGCTGAGACACAGCAGCGCCCTGCAGAGGCGTAGCTCTGTGATGTAATGCAGTTGGTGTGCTGCCCTTAAGCTGTGCCCTGGAGGGCATCCTGCCTCTTTGGAGATGTGCCTGTGCCTCCTCCTACTCCTCCTCTCTCCTATCAGGCACCCACGTTGAGTCAGTGACCTCATCATCCCCTCCCTCCTCATCACTGTCCAAAACCTGGCAGTATGCTGCAGCTGGGGGAATATGACTGCCAGATTGCTGTCCCTCTCTCTGGGCTCACATTACTGCCTTCCTCTATCTGTGTTCCATCAAGGCCTCAAAATGCTGCGCATCTTCAGGCAGGATGTACCCAACGCTGTGTTGAAACAGTTCGGGGGACTCCTCAGGAGGACATGGTGGTACTAGGGAAGGAGTAAGTGATGCCATTGAGCAGAGGGAAGAGGATGCCTTGGCAGCTAATTTGCCAGACAAAGTACCCTGAGTGAGAGAGGATGAGAATGGCTTGGTCATCCACTCTACCAATTTTTCTGCATGTTGAGGCTCAACAAGACCAGCTCCCGAAAAGAAGAACGAGTGTGTGCAACTGCCACGTGCTGAAGAGGATGCACCGTGTCCACCACCAGCACTGTTGCCTCTAGATGCAGAGCCTGCTTGCCCTTGTGACTCTCTACCTCTCTTTGTTGACCTTCCAGACAGTATAATGGCCTGCAGAGGACAAAATCGGTATACACACCTCGTAGCTTTAGGTGCAAACTGCAGAGGACAAGTGGAGTACACACCAAGTAGCTTAGCTTTATGTGCAAACTAATAAGCACACTTGCAGTATACACCAAGTAGGTTTAGGTGCAAACTATACAGCACAAGTGCAGTAAACACCTGGTACGTTTAAGTGCAAACTATAAAGCACAAGTGCAGTAAACACCTGGTACGTTTAAGTGCAAACTATAAAGCACAAGTGCAGTAAACACCTAGGGCCAGATTCTCGTAGATGCGCGCCTAATTATGCAGGCGTTGCGCATCTCAGATGCACTACGCCGACGTAACACGGAGTGGCAAGTACCGTATTCCCTAAGTAAATGCGCTCCAAGATGCGCCTGCGTCGTGTAAAATCATGGGTGTAATCCGGCGCAACTCCAAAGTAGGAGGGAAGTGGGCGTGTTGCATTATAATGAAGCGTGACCCCATGCAAATGCAGGCCGGGACGAACGGAGCATGCGCCGTGACATGGATGACCCGCGCCATGACGTGGTTGACCAGCGCCGTGACGTGGATGCCTTCTGCGCATGCGCAAAGCCTCCCTACGATGCGCCGGCGCAGGGTATATAATGCGCCCACACATGCGCCCGTGCAGCGCAAACGTCTCCCATTTTTTGGATAGTGACGGCCAAAGTTTGTGCTGGACAGGATGACAACCGTGGTTAAGGAGAGGAGGAAGAAGAATTTCTCCCCAGAGGAGAGGGCCCTTGTCGTCAGGGCCATGGAGAAGTTTGATTCGCGGCTCCATGGTGCTGACAGTGCCCGGACCAGCAAGTCCCGGAGGGATCAGATTTTAATGAGGGTCGCGTGCCAGGTCAATGCCCTCTCTCATGAGGTCCGGACACCGCAGGACATTCAGAAGAAAATGAATGACCTGCGGCGTCATGTGAAGGGCAAGCTGACTGCCATAGCTCGGCATGCCAGGGGCACTGGAGGGGGCCCACCCTGCCCTGTCCGCCTGACTGAGGAGGAGAAGGTGGTTGCCCGCTGCCTACAGACGGAGCAGGTAGAGGGAGTTGGGGGCTATGAGTCCCAGAAGCCAGCCGTGAGGACAGGTAAGTGTGTTTTATATTCTATCTGTTGTGTACATGTATGGGGGTGGAAGGGAACATGTGCCAAGTGTGTGGCTCCACCAACATGGGCATCTTTTGTGTCATCCACAGATGTGCAGGAGGGAGCGGGGCCATCTGTTGATGCCAGGGCCCATCAGGATCCATCCCCTGAAGATTCAGTCCCTCTGGCTGCCCCCCTGGAACAGGACTTGGAGGGAAGTGGGCACACCTCAACGGAGGAGGTGGTTGAGGAGGGTGTGGTAGTCCAGGACCAGGCCCTCTATGTTGTTGTGGAGGAGGATGGTGGGTTGGCCGGACCAGCCCAGGCTATTCCTCTACCTGTAGCGAACCCCTCAGTGTCCCCCTCCAACCTCTCCAGTCCCTCTCTTTCCCCCCCCTCATCTCCGGCCCCTCAACATCCTCCCCTTATGCCCGGACCCCTGCCACTCCCCGCAAGGCGACGTGCAAGACCAGGGGTGTTCATAAGGTCCTGCCGGAAGAGCTGGTCAGACAGCAGGACCAGCAGAATCAGCACCTGGCCGAGGTCGTGGAGGAGATGAGGCGCCTGGCCGACAGCCTGGCATCCTCGGACAATATTACAGATGCCATCCAGGATGTTGCTGTTAACAGCGCAGCAACGCTGACCAGCTTGGGGGAGCTGCAGGAAAACACCTCGGAACTTGTGGGGGAGGTTCATGCCCTGCGCCTTGCTGTCGAGGCGCAGACTGCTGTGCAGACCCGCATAGCGGTTGCCCTGGAGGGCATGCAGGCAGCCAGGGAGGGACGTGGCGATGCTCCTCCTCAACCTGCTACCCCCCCCCCCATCTGTGGCTGCCCCCAGGCAAGTGAGGGGCAGGACCCGTGGCACCAGGCAGAGCCACCGGCAGGCCCATTAATTTTATTTTTCTTTATTATTATGCTCTGGATAAGAGCTTTTTTTTTTTTTTTTTTTTGTGCTCTGGATAAGAGTTTTTATTTTTTATTTTTGTGCTCTGGATAAGAGTTTTTATTTTTTATTTTTGTGCTCTGGATAAGAGCTTTTTTTATTTATTTTTGGATACTGCACACGGTGCAGTGTGAATGGTGTGTGAATGTGAGAGGGTGGCACTCCTGACAGTAAGGGGTGTCACCCTCGGCCGTGGAGGTGAAGTTAACCCCACGGCTGTATGAATGATGTGTGAAAGGTGTATGAATGGACAGCAACATCATTGGGGCCTTGACGTGGCGTTGCTGCTCCCAACTCCTACATGCTGGACTTGGGCTAATCCAATGCGATGTGCATGTGGTGTGTGTGATCTAGGGACATCAGTGGTGTACACGCGTGCATTGTCTGTGTGCCATGCTGTATGTGTGTGTTTAACGGTCAAAGATTCGTAACACGAGGACCCTCCTGACTGCTCTTCCATCAGCTGACGGGGTCTCCTCTGGCGGGGGGGGGCTGTGTGGTTGGGGGGTCAGGTCATCACGTAGGGCAATGTGCAGGCCCTTTCGCATGGCAAAGTTGTGCAGAATACAACATGCACCAATGATCTGACCCACAAAGTTGGGGGAATACAATAGGGCCCCCCCAGACTTATCCAGGCATCGGAAACGGGACTTCAGGAGGCCAAATGTGCGTTCCACCACTGCACGGGTTTTGATGTGTGCTTCATTGTATCTTCTCTCTCCTCTGGTTTGGGGGTTCCGGAAAGGAGTCATGAGATGGGGTCCCAGTGTATATGCAGAGTCACCTGTAAGGGAAAAGACAGGAGGATGGTAGTCATGCATGTGCCACTTCTGTTGTGCATCATGGGAGGGGATAGTCATGGCTGCCACCCATGTCACTCACCAACCAGCCAGCTGTCCCCATACATGTCCTGCTCAAAATCTTCTGGGATGTTGCTTTGACGGTAGATGTAGCTGTCATGGCTGGACCCGGGGTCTTTGGCACAGACGTGCCATATGAGGTATTTGGCATCGGCTATCACCTGTACGTTGATGGAATGCCAATGCTTCCGATTGCGGTATATGTGCTCTGTGGCACTGGGGGGCTGGAGTGCCACATGTGTGCAATCAATGGCCCCGATGGTGCGTGGGAATCCGTCAATTCTGTAGAAATCTGTCATTGCCTTCTGCCGCAGGTGCTCAGTGGTGGGTCTGATGAACTGGTTGGACATGCGTCTGAGGATTGCGGGGACAACCTGGTGCAGACATCTGCTTATGCTGGTTTGTGACATCCCAGCCACCACTCCACTTGTACGCTGGAATGATCCACTGGCCAGGAAATGCAGTGTTGCCAGTACCTTCACCAGTGGCTGCAGTGCACGTGAGCGGTATGTCTGGCTGGTGATGTCATCCTGCAGGGCTGTGGTTATTTCCAGGATGGCAGCAGGGCTGAATCTGAAGATGCGATACACCTCCTCATCACCCATGCCAAAGAGCCTCATGCGCGCTCGGTAGATCCTCTCACGTGACCCCCTCCTCCTACTCCTCCTTCTATGTGCCTCTTCCTCTGCATACCTTAGTAGTGATAAGACCATGGCTGGCCCTGGCATCATTGGCATACGAATGTCTTGTCCAGTAAGTGTGATTGCTCAGCTAGTCCGTTACGGTGCTGCTGTAGTTGCTCTCCAGCTGACTTGCACACGGCCTTGAGCAAAGTTACCCGTGCTTTTATGAGGGGTATGTTTACTCAAGGCTTTCGAGTTACGCGCACCACGAGTAGCCAACGCCGGACGCGCGTAGTTTCGGGAATACGCGCATCTCCCTCATTTGCATATTTGCATGCTAATTCAATGGGAACTGAATATTTTTCATGCGTAACTATGCGCCTACGCCGCGCTAGCTTAATGCATTTTCGCCGGCCAGACGGAAACAAATTTCGCGCGTATGTGGTTCTGTGTTTACCGCGCATCGATACGCAGGCGAACATTTACTATTACGCCGCGCATATACATTTACGCAGGCGTAGCGCCTCTGAGAATCTGGCCCCTAGTACGTTTAAGTGCAAACTATACAGCACAAGTGCAGTAAACACCTGGTACGTTTAAGTGCAAAGGGCAGTCAATTACAAGTAGGTTTAAGTGCAAACTATACAGCACACGGGCAATACAACACGTTAGAAGACTGCAGCTAGCACATTCAACTGTGGAAGGGGGCAAACTGGCGCCTGGATTTTGTCGAGCTCTGGCTCAGAACACTAGTTCTGGACAGACACAAACAAGGAGGGAAGGAGGGGAGGGGAGTACTCTGGCACTTTGGCGTCCCCACCTCTGCAGGCACCTGGGTGCAAAGCACCCTGCCTAGGATCGGCCCTGACCTCAGGGGCCTCAAGGAATTCCCTTAATTTGCACGGATTTTCTCTCACTTCCTGTTTTGGCCATTGAACAGGAAGTGAAGGGAAATTTCAGCAATGGGACACAGATAATGGAAAAAAAATTGTCAGGGTCTAGAACTCTCCCTTGGAACACATTGTGAATTAGTTTTTCCATGCTGTTTCATATTGACAACTGGTTGATGTTTCAATATTGGAATTTTTTAGTATTGTTTGTACATTTGCAAGTCATTTATGGGATTTTGATTATAACCTAATGTTTTTGGTATTTATTCACATAAGCACTATCAGCGGTAGAATTCATAGGAGCACAACGTGCATTGATTTTGTTCTTTGCTGTTCCATGTTGACAATTAACCGCCGTCTTAAGCTTTTAGTACTTTGTTTATTGCACATTCAATGCCGTTTTTATAATATTTATTGATTTTTGGTATACAAATGTGGCATCCCCACACATGTTTATCCATATAGTACATCGCTAGTGTTGTTGCACTTGACATAGCACGTTATTTATAGGTTTTGTGCACTTTTTTAGCACATGGTTTAATAGCACTATATGAAATTGCACTCTTAAAAATCTTTGGATCAGCGCAGTAACATTTTTTCTTAACACATTTTCAACCTTCTGTTGGAGGTTCACACAATACTGCAGCAGATCACTCACATATTCAAAATATAATTTCTTTGCGCCGGTGACATTCATATCACTCTATGGCCCCGTACACACAAGCAAATGAATCTGTTCAAATCGGTCTGACAGACCGATTTTGAACAGATCTGTCTGCTGGGATGTATTGGTTTGATCGTGTACACACGATCAAACCAAAATTCCCGCCGGCAGACAGCACGCTGATGTGGCGGTGACGTTGACGCCGCCACGTCACCGCACCAGGACGTAAAACACTTCCGCGCATGCATCGAATCCATTCGACGCATGTGCGAGCAGATATGTCTGCTGGTTAGCGTACTAACCAGCAGACATATCGGTCCGACGGGTTCCCAGCCGACAGATTTTAAAGCATGCTTTAAAATCTGTCGGCTGGCCAAATCCGTCTGTTTGCCCATACACACGATCGAATCTGTCTGCTGAAACGGTCTGTCAGACCATTTTCAGCAGATAGATTTGATCGTGTTTACGCGGCCTATAACAGTGGTTCTCTACCTGGGGGTCGGGACCCCCTCGGGGGTTGAATGGCAATTTGCCAGGGGTCACCGAATCCTGGGATGTTCCTGAAGCCCGCACCACTCTTTCAGCCTTTTTGCAGAAGCCCAGTCGGGCTGTCCCTGGAGCCTGTGACTGCCCACTCAGCCTTTTTGCAGCCGGCCATTCAGTTCACAGCATGAGTGGGGGGCAGAGACTAGAGATCAGCTGACTGGTGAGGAATTTGAAGTGGGAGGGGCTGGGGAGACCCTATATTCTGATTAAGGCATAGGTGACCTTGATCAAGAGCATCCAAGTTGGCTGATCAGAACTCAGCCCAGTGCTACCTCTGACTCCACCCCCCACCAGCACTGCAAATCATCCCAAATTCCCACCAGCACTGCCACTCGTCCCATTCCCCCACCAAGGAGTAAGAGAAAGAATAAAAATAGAGAATACATGGAAGGAAGAGGAAAAGGGGGGGGGGGGCAAAGAATAAGAGAAAGAACAAGAAAGACAGCTAGAAAGAGCGACGGGGGAAAAAAACAAGAAATGAGGATAGAGAGAGATAAAAGGGAAAGAAAGGAGAACAAAAAAAGAGTGGTATATCCCAAAATTTACCATAAGGGGTTTTACTGTACAAGTGGAAGGGACTCAGGGAGCGCTAAATATCCATGGTTTAGGGGTGCAAATTACTTGTCTTGCCTTGGGTGCCGACAACCCACGCTACGAAAATAATTTTACTATTGGGGTCCCCACAACATGGGAAATTTTATCAAGGGGTCACTACACTAGTAAGGTTGAGAACCACTGCTCTATAACTCTCCCTAGCTCTATTCAAATAAAAAAAAAATGTTTTACTTATAGTCCTATTTTAAGTTCCTAGATCTCTGCCAATTTACTTGCAGACCCTGACCAACTTGTGACAAATGGCTGGTCAAACGCACACCGTGCTGTCACTGATGCGCAACGCTGGCCCTCTGGGTTTTACTGTGCACAAAGATTTTCCAGCTCAAGGGACCACAATCTACAGCCGGTGCAGGGGATGGCTGGCAGACTTAGGCCTGGGTGGCAAGTCCAGTCAAGTGGCTCAAGATTTTTTCATGACCACAAGAGTTTGCACAGAGGCCTCCCATTACATGAGAGTCTACAGAAAGGCCTCCCCTTACATCAGAGTCCGCACAGAGGCCCCCCTTACATCAGAGACTGCACAGAGCCCCCCCCCCCTTACATCAGAGACTGCACAGAGGAGTGCAGTTTCTAGGAAACTCGATTTAAGGGTGCATGCTGTGGTTTATTGTGTAAAGAGGGTCTCTGCTCACCAAAGCCTGCCCCCCTCCCCTTTTAACAAAGTCCACAGAGCATCCCTTTTTATACATTGGGAGGCAGGAGAGACTAGAAAGGGTAAGCTTACCAGGATGGAGGCTGAGGCGCAGGCAGGCTGTTTGATGCTTTTTTTGGGTTCAAACTTCCTGTCCAGTGACCACACATGCCTGGAGAGTGTGGGCAGGGCAGGCTCAGAAGGAGGAGGAGCAGATTAGCATTAGCTCTATGTCTCCTCGTGTCTGTGCAGAGAGAGAAGGGGATGTCAGCTCTGATGTGCGCTGAGGCTGAGATATGTGTGAGACGAGACATAGCTCAGCTCTGCAGCCATCTACCTCGGAGCTGACACAGGCACGGCTGCACAGTGGGAGGTGAGCAGTGGCCGTGACCTGTGTTAATAGAGCTCCAGCAGGCATATTCCTGATCTGCAAAAACAGCATTTGGTAGCGGCGGCCGGTGGCTGTGCTTAGTGTCACCAGCCGGGGGGAGATTTCCACCCTGCCCCCCCTGCCAGCCCTCCCCTGAGCAGGTGGTGGCCAACTGAGAGCGAACTTCATTCGATTTTGTTAACTACACAGTTAACATTTTACTGTGCCACCACATTTTTATTGTAAAATATCAACTGTTCACAATATTAGCAATAACAATAATTACTGTAATACACACTGTTACCACAGACAGGTATACCCAGACATTTACCATAGTGCCAATAGATGGCTATTGGAGTGAAACTGGGATGTGGATTGTGTTCGATTATGCTAATCCTGTCAAAGTACTGATATGGGTGTTTGGAATGCAACTACAATTTTTTTTAATTGTATAAAATGCCTTCCTGGGATTATGTAAAGGGTAATCATTGCTGTTAGGTGTCTACTATTGTTACAAAATAGCATGATTCTGAAATTCGGAATTTTCAAATTAAAAAATTCGGAATTCCGAAAATTCGAAAATAAGAAAATTGAAAATTCGGAATTTCAAAAATTGAAAAATCCAAAAATTCTAAATAAAAAAAAATGTAAAAATTTGAAAATCTAAAAATTGAAAAATTTGAAAATTCGAAGATTCAAGAATTGAAAAATTCAAAAATTCATACATTGTAATTGTCTGCATTTGTTTCCACATTTTGTCTCGTAGTTGAGGTATACCTATGATGACAATTACAGGCCTCTCTCATCTTTTTAAGTGGGATAACTTGCATTAAACTTGCAAGTGAATTGGTGGCTGACTAAATACTTTTTTGCCCTGCTGTAGTAGACTGGTTCTGGAAGGAAAACTGGATATTGCAAGAATAGATAACCCCTGCATAGATTGAGTGGAGTGACTTGACTACGTGTCTCAGTGCCGATCCTGACCTCCCTGGGGCCCGAAGCAAAATGACATGGCACATTAAAAATGAGAAGCGGGGGGCGCTAATGACAGTGACATGTCACATTAAAGAAAGTTAAGAAGTGGGTGGAGGGGTTGTTCTGCTGTCTGAAATTACATCTTACATTAAATTGAGAAGCAAGGGGTGCTGACTTCTTGCCTCTTCTACCAAGCAGCCAGCGAGTTGAGAAGCGGGGGTTAGGGGGCGAAAATCACTTCTTACCAGACGGGGCCTCTAGTTATTTGGGGGGCCCTTCGCAGCTTTGCGGGGCCCTAAGCGGCTTGCATAGTGAGCCTATAGGGCGGATCGGCCATGCCAACAATTGTGCTACTGAGTGCATATGTGTAATCAACTGCTTTGCTGAGCATACTCTCCTTTTAATGTATATTGACTTAAGTTGGATTATTTAAATCAACTTAATAACACATCTACATTAATTAAAAAAATTGTCTCACATAAAAAGGTCTTAAATAGAATGACCAACCAATTAATATGCCCACACAAACATGCACCTTCAAACATCTGTTCTTGAACTGTATATATACACAACCTGCGATAAAAAGCACATGCCACAAAATAAAAATAAAAATAATAGATCAGAGCAGACATGAAAATTACTTACGTCTTGAATGAATGAATGAAAACTTATATAGCGCGGCACATGCGAAGTAAATCGCCTCTGGGCGCTTGTTGTTCCTGTCTCCTTTGAGATCAAAAGAGATGAGTCTTGATCTTTCTCCTGAAGACTAAGGCCGCGTACACACGATCGAATTTGTCCGCTGAAAACGGTCCGATGGACCGTTTCAGCAGACAAATCTGATCGTGTGTACGGGCTAGCAGACAGATTTGTCCATCGGACAAATTTCAAAGCATGCTTTGAAATTTGTCCGCTACAAACCTGTCCGTCGGATATGTCCGCTGGTTAGTACGGAAACCAGCGGACGTATCCTCCCGCACATGCGTCGTATCCTGTGAATGGATCCGACGCATGCGCGCGGAAGTGTTTACTTCCTGGTGCGTGACGTGGCGGCATCAATGTCACCGCCGCGTCACCACGCTGTCTGCCGGCGGGGATTTTGATCCGATGGTGTGTACACGCCATCGGACCGAAATCCGATGAGACATGTCCGCTCTAAACTGTCTGTCGGACAAGTTTGAGCGGACATATCTCATCGTGTGTACGAGGCCTAAGTGGTTCTCCTCCAGCCGAATGCTGGCTGGTAAGGCGTTCCATAGTCTGGGACCTTGGACAGCGAATCTCCTGTCTCCTTTGGACTTGTATCTGGCTTTTGGTATCTGAAGCCGATTTTGATTGGTGGATCGTAGAATACGATTGGGATTGTGAGCTTTTATTTTTTCGAATAGATAATGGGGAGCATTCCCATGGATACATCTATGCGTTAGACAGAGTGCTTTAAAGGTGATTCTGTCTGTTTTACTGGTAACCAGTGAAGGGATCTCAGTGAAGGTGAGATTGATTCCCAGGGTTTTTTCCCAGTCACAAGTCTGGCGGCCGTATTTTGAACGACTTGAAGACGAGCAATTTGGTACTTGGGGAGTCCGAGGTAAAGGGCATTTGCATAGTCCAGTCTGGAGTTTACAATCGCTCCCACCATGACCGCTATGTCTTCTTTGGGAATAAAAGGAGTGAGTCTGCGTAGTAGGCGCAGCAGATGGTGAGATCCGCTGACTACTGACCCTATTTGTGCGTCCATTTTCATGTAGGAGTCAAAGATGACCCCAAGACTTTTGACTTTGGCGCTAGGGGTGATGATTTTGCCCAGAATGGGCGGGGGGATCCAAGTTGTTGCCGGTTGATTCCATTGCTTGGCGTGAAACAGAAGAAGTTCTGTTTTCGCTCCTTTGAGTTTGAGATAAGTCTTTGTCATCCAGTCCTCTATCAAAGAGAGACAAGTCTCTAGATTGAGGTGGTGATCCTTTTTGTTGCAAATGCGGAAGTACAGTTGCGTGTCGTCTGCATATGAGTGATATAGCAGTTTTTGGCTGCTGATGATTTCGAAAAGAGGATGCAGATAGATGTTGAATAACATCGGCGACAGGGGGGATCCTTGAGGGACTCCGCACGATAATGTGCGTTTTTCAGAAGTGAAGGGTCCTAGCTTCACTATTTGCGATCAGTTTTCCAAAAAAGAGGAGAACCAGGATAGATCGCTTTCTGCGACTTTGGCTATTTTAGCCAGCCGAGTCAATAACAGCTTGTGATCTACTGTATCAAAGGCTGCGCTTAGGTCCAGCAGAACCAGAAGACAAGATTCTCCTTCGTCTGCGGCCTCAAGAACATCGTCCCATATCTTAAGCAATGCTGTTTCTGTCCCGTGTCCGGGACGGAATCCTGATTGAAATGGATCGAGTAAGTTGTGGGTATCTAGATGCTGTTGTAGCTGTTGTACCACTACTTTCTCCATTACTTTGGAGAGAACATTTAGGCCTGTTATGGGGCGCCAATGGAGTGGGTCCTTAGGATCCAGGGTGGCTTTCTTCAAGATGGGTTGAATTATGCCCTCCTTCAACTGGGAGGGCATTATGCCCTCCTTGAAGGATTGGTTGATAAGCTGCGTGACAGGAGGTGCCAGGATGTCGGCGCATTCTTTCAGCAGTTTGGTGGGGATAATATCATTTGGCGCAGTGCTGTTGCGCAGAATGCCGATGATATTTTTTGTGGTCTGAATGTAGATGGGTTCCAGCGTGAACTCACCTAACTGTGGTGAATTACTGCAGGTGTTGTGTAAATAACTACGGGGGGGCTAGGAGAGAAATTGTTTTGCTGAATGCTTTGCCGGATTGCCTCAATTTTATTAATGAAGCAATCCGATAATTCATCGCAAAATTCTTGTGTATCCAAGTTGGGGGCTTCAAGACATCCTGGATTCATGGTCTGAGTGACCAGCTTGAAGAGTTCGCGGGGGCGGTTTAGGGCACCGTTGATAGCCTCAGAAAAATAGTTTTTCTTGGCCTCGAAGATTTGCTTGTAGTATTTTCTGGTTATTGCCTTGTAGATCGAGAGGTTCTCATCTGAAGAGCTTCTTTTCCAGGCGGCTTCTGCCCTTCTGCGCTCTTGCTTCAGTAACGCCAGCTGGTTGTTGAACCAGCTGCAGTTATTTTTCCGAATCTGGGTCTTACGTTTCGGCGCTATCAAGTCAGCTGACTGCAATAGTGCTGTGTTTATGGCCTCCAGTGTTTCTTCCGCCGTTTGGTGCGGCTGAATTGTTTTTATTTTTTCCCCTAACGTGGCTTTGAAGAGTTCGGAGTGGAGCTTCTTCTGACATCTGGTCCAGTGTGTTGTCACTGGATTTGATGTTTTTGTTAAGGGGGGGGGGGAATTCGGAAATCATGAATTTAATTCCATGGTGATTTTTATTTCCATATCTTGTCTGAAAATAAGATCGAGCGTGTGACCTGAAGCATGTGTGGGCCCACATACTAGTTGCTGAAGCCCTAATCCTTCCAGGTGGTCGATGCAGGCGTCGGCAATGGGGTCTTGCGGGGAGTTGGCCCAGAGGTTGAAGTCCCCGAGCAGCAAAAGGTGTTTGCTGTTAAGGGTATAGGTGGAGACAAAGTCCGTCAATGATGGGAGAAGCTGCGATTTTGGGCCGGGTGGCCTATAGCAGAGTAGAATCCGGACGGTCTCCTGGCAGTTTACTTGCAGTTGAAGAGTAAGGGTTTCCATGAATGGAAGAGGGTTTTGAAGGCTTGGTTTTGTGATCGCAAGATCTTATGGATCACCGCCAGTCCTCCTCCTCTTTGCCCTATTCTATTTTCCGTTATAATACGGTAGTTTTCTGGCACCAATTCTCCTAGAATGGTGTTATAGTCGGCTGTGAGCCAGCTCTCTGTAATAAAGAGGCAGTCTAAGTCATGTTGCAATAAGAAATCATGGATTTCTAATCGGTGTTTTACTGCCGATCTAGTGTTGATCAATCACATGATATGTGCTTAGGCTGGGGTAAATGGCTGCGATTTTTGGTAGTCGATCATCGATCGATCCTCAAAAGTCGCAGATTTCTTAGGGCTTTTTTGGTGGCGGCCGGCAGAATTGCGGCAAATCGACTCAGATCCCAAATGTTCTCCGCCGAGTATTGCCGATTAACCATGGCCGCCATGGAACAAAGGGGTGGGGGGGTGTATTCTCAAGGATAACTGAATGCTCTGATCCTAGCTTGGTCCAGAGGAAGGCAAAAAAACCCTGACCACGCTGCGCAAATATGCTGTGGTAGGGAAACAATTCCTTCCTGACCCCTAAAGAGGCGATCGGGTTAAGCCCTGGATCAAGTTTAATGAATTTGAGAGGAGGGAGATAGGGCTGGGTGGAGCAAGATGGCCGCCGACCTGGCAGCAGGATCCAGGCTGGGGGGGTACCAGGCTAAGTGGACCAGTGCCGCCTAGGGGGCTGAAAAGGATGATCGGGGGGCAAGGGGGCTCTACTGGGGTAGGGGTGAGCTTTCTGGCCCGATTGGAGCAGTTAGGTGCCAATCGTTGGGGGTGGTGAGCCGCTGCCTTTCCTAAGTCGCGGCTGCCGCGAATCCCCACCGACCGGCGCGGAGGGAAAGGAATACAGCGCCCGAGGATAGCGGAGGCTTGTGGGGATGGGTGGCGAGTAGGACGCCCGAGCGGGGGTAGTAGTGTGGGGGTGAGGAGAGGGGAAGAGCCGTGGGGGTTGGGGGAAGCTACTGCGGCTTGTCCTGAAAAGGACGGCCGCCTGCAGTTCCCAAGGAATGGCTTACCTGTTTGAGGGAGGCAGGGGGGGTCAGGTGAACCGGGGGAAAGCTGTGTAAGTCACTGGAGGGGAGGAGAGGAGCTTGTCCGATAGCCTGCCGAGATGGTCAGTGGCAAGTGGACAGATGACAGGGAGGTGGAAATCCTGCCTGTCTGTGAGACCTGGAGCCGCACAGTGGGGAGGACCCTGCACTATCTTCTGAGGACTCTTCGAATTCTCTCCATCTGCTCTGGCTCTCGGATTTTCAAATCACTCCATCTCTTGCGCAACTGCTCCGTGGACCTCTGCACCCCGAATTTTGCATGGATAGCCCTCCGCACCTTATCTATGATCTGGCGCTTCAGTTTAGCCTCCTTAGCCACCATCTCAACCATCTCTTCAAAGCTCATGTTGGTGGCTTTGTACCTCCTGCTCCTCCTGGTGAGTGCCTGGCCTGTCTCCTGCCTGGTTGCAGCTTGCTGTCTCTCCTCCATCATGTCTTCAGACTCCTCTACACATTGACCAACTAAAAGGGGCGTGGCAATCACTAGGACGAACGTCATGGGCGTGGAAACGTGCAGAGCTTCTCACATGCGCAGTGTATAAAGGGATAGAGAACATCGTTTACAGTTGGTAGAAAACGTCGGAAAAACGATCGTGCAATACGACGATACGAAACTTTTTTTTTTTAGTTTTTATGATCAGTGGATGATTTTGTGGGTTAGATATGGGAAGAAAGCTAAGGCTTGACTGACATTATTATTTTTTTGCAAAATTTTGACTTGCAGAAATAATGGAGGCTTTCAGAGAACAGGAGTTCTTCACATAATTTGTTCAAAGGGGGCCTCGGATGGCAACCCCCTTTTTTCTACAATTTTTCTTTCACAAATAAATAATTGATTGAGCCAAGATCTGTCATTGTAATGGCCCCCCACCACCCCTAAAATAATCGACATATTGTTGCCACACAGCATGTGCGCTTTGGGGGGGCCAAGCCTGTATGGCCACAGGCTCACGGGCCACCACTGGAACATCAATGGCCTCGTCACCAGGCATAAGTGTCATGTAGTTTGTTGAGGGTCTCTTTAGGAAATTGTGCAATATGCAGCAGCAAAAAATGACATGGTTCAGATTCTACGTAACAAACCAACAGTCCTTGTCTTGTTTGCACCGCCTGTATACTGCTGTTTAAAGTATATAGGGCCATAGGGTCTTGTCAGGGCCGATCCTCCCTATAGGCGCACTATGCAAGCCACTTAGGGCCACGCAAAGCTGCAAAGGGCCCCCAAAATTACTAGAGGCCCCCGCCTGGTGAGAAGTCATTTTCGTACCCTCACCCGGCTTCTAAATTTGCTGGCTGAGTCATTTCCGACAGCAAAACACCCCCTCCCCCCGCTTCGCAACTTTCTTTAATGTGACATGTCACTGTCGTCAGATTTTGCTTAGGGCCTCAGGGAGGTCAGGATTGGCACTGGGTCTTGTAAAGACCTGGGGGTGAGTGGTGGCGGGGAAACTCATGCTATTTTTTTCCATGATTTTTATCCATATTGCAGGACTAAACATTACTTTGAAGCCGCAAGCAATATTAAATTACTTTTTTCTGAGAGTAATCTCATGTTGTGTAGGGACATTTCTAAACACGTGCCACTACTATAGACACCCAGCAGGTACTTTTTTTAAAGGGGTATTTGATTTTTTTTTTCACTTTAAGCATGATTAAAAGCGATGCTCAAGAAAAAAACAGGGCACATGGGTGAGTTTTCCCTGTTGCAGGGCAGAGAGGAGGTTGGTGCCATTATTGCTAACCATTCCAGGCTTCAGCTGGCGTGGCGTCAACCACCTCTGAGCCTGCCCCTGCAGAGCTGACAGAATTTCTTCCCCAGTGTGGCTCCTGTCTCCCAAGCACACCAGCTCTAGCACCGCATGGCATCTCTTGGCCTGCATTCCTGCGTAGCCCCTCGTACGCCTACGGAGCACGGCTGGTTCAGAGGAAACATCATCACAGGAAGAGGCCACAGAGGAAGAAGAGGAGGGGGTGGAGGAGAGAGGTGTGTCACAAGCAGTAGTAGTATTTTGGAGGCGTGGTGGCGGAACAGCCTCCAAAACTACTGTACCTTGCCCTGCGTCCTTCCCAGCTGCCAGCAGAGTCACCCAATGCGCCGTAAAAGAGAGGTAACGTCCCTGTCCATGCCTGCTGGACCATGAGTCAGCGGTAATATGCACCTTACCACTGACCGCCCTGTCCAGCGAGGCATGGACATTACCGCCATGTGGAAGGCAGAGAGCCGGAAAAGTGGCGTTTGGGTACTTGCCACTGAGGTACTGCACATTCCACAAACTCACGGAAGGGGGCAGAATCTACCAACTAAAAAGTTAGCAGTTGACGTGCTAGCAATTTCGCTAAGCTAGCATTCAACCGTTGGGCATGTGGATGGCTGGGAGAGTACTTCTTTCAGCGCTGCAGCAGCTGGGGCAGGGAAATTTGTCTGGTACTATCAGTAGATTGCCCGCATGTATTTCTACACCTTCAGTGCAGGCTTCAAAGAGGACTGAGGGTCTAGTGGGGTTGGAGGTCCCATAAGGGAAAGGGGAGGTCCGCTTTGATCTTTGATGTGGTCTTTCTGGTATGCTTGCCAACGAGCTGCATGGCAGGTCAACATATGTCTGGCCAAGCATGTGGTGCCCACTGCCCAAGCGGGTGATGTTTTGGCCACGCGAGATACGCTTGCGACATATGTTGCAAATAGCAAAGGTACAATCTGATGGACATGTTTCAAAAAAGGCCCACACCAAAGAACTTTTGCTGTACTGTTGAGAAACAACAGGGCCATGCACAAGCGTAGATGTGCGATGTAATGCAGTTGGTGTGCTGCCCTTAAGCTGACCCCTGGAGGGCATCCTGCCTCTTTGGAGATGTGCCTGTGCCTCGTCCTCCTCCTCCTCTTCCTCCTTCTCTCTCCTATCAGGCACCCACGTAGAGTCAGTGACCTCATCATCTCTTCCCTCCTCACTGTCGAAAACCTGGCAGTATGCTCCAGCTGGGGGAACATCACTGCCAGAATGCTGTCCCTCTCGGCCACCCCCTCTCCCTGGGCTCACATCAATGCCTTCCTCTATCTGTGTTCCATCATCGGAGCCTTCAAAACGCTGCGCATCTTCATGCAACATGTACCCAACACTGTGTTGAAACAGTTCGGGGGACTCCTCAGGAGGACATGGTGGGACTAGGGAAGGATTGTGTGATGTCATTGTGCAGAGGGAAAAGGACGCCTTGGCAGCTGCTTTGCCAGACAAACTAAGATCAGTCTGTGTGAGAGAGGATGAGGAGTATAAAACGGAATGACCCTTGACAACCAGAGACTTTGGAAGGATGAGAGATACTCCTGTGCCAGGGACACTAATAACTCCTGGGTCTAAGTCCACCCTGTGCCCTTGTAGGCGTAGGGTAGCTAATAAAAATCATAATTCATGTATTACATGAGATGGGACATTAATAATATTTCATGTTTGCAGGATGTCTTGAGATATCACAAAGTGTTGGCTATTCAATGTGGGTATACATGCTTTTGAAAGGTGTTAATTGCGTCTACTCCTAGACGTTACATTGTCCAGTGTATAAAGGTGTTAATTCAGGTCTGCTGCTAGATTTTTCAATTGTCTGATAACACGGTTTAAAGCCTATTGATACCCAGGTGTCAAGACCCTTTAGAGACAGTACGTCTGTCTAGATATGTGGATTGAGGTCAAGGCATTGTGTAATTGTATTTTGGAATGTGATAGATCTCGTCAGTATCAGTGCCGAAATGTCTGCTAGAGAATTAGCAATAGTGTGTGAATAGGGGGGTGGAGATTGCACTGTCCTGTGATTAACTGTAACATGCTGTACTCAGATATATAAGCAAGCTAAGAAGCCAATAAAGTGTTCATACATTTGGAAACAAGTACAGAGCAGAGTCTCATCTTGATTATGGGAAATGGAATGGATCGTGTATGCAAGATTGTCGCAATGTGTCGGATAAGCTTGTCGTGGGTGGATGGAAGGTCGTAAACGGTGGTGACCGTTACAAGGAGGATGAGGACGGCTTGGTCATCCACTCTACTAATTTCTCTGCATGTTGAGGCTCAACACGGCCAGCTCCTGAAAAGAAGGACGAGCGGCCACGGCCACGTGCTAAAGAGGATGCACCGCGTCCACCACCAGTGTTGCCTCCTAGATGCAGAGCCTGCTTGCCCTCGTGACTCTCTGCCTCTCTTTGTTATCCTTTGTGAACTTTGGGGGTTCTTTAGCTCAGCGAGACAAGTGCATAAACCGTGTCAGTAAAGCAAAGGGTCTTTATTGGCGACCAAAACAAAACAAAATAACGCTTTCTTCAGCACAAAAATGTCACAACAAAAGTCCTGCTTGTTTCCAGCATAAATTAGATAAGTCTCTCTTCAGCACAGCAAAACAACCAAAAGAAAGGCACATACGTTTTAGTAAGAAGTTCTCCAGTCCTTCCCTGCAGACACAGCTTCACTTCCAAAACTACTCCACCCTCTGTCAGGACTTCCTTTCCTTTTAACTCACTTCCTGGAAGTGGTTAACCCCGTGTGTGCCTGAAGCCAGGGGTCAGAAGGGGAGGCTCTCTTCCCTCCCAATTGTCGCTTCAGAGCCTCCGAAATCCCGGACCCCCAAATATCATTAAAAGAAGACAGAGAGGACTTTAAGCCTGTCCTCTCTGGATCCATTTTATCTGTCCGGAACCTCTCACCCCCTTTGGGTGACCTCCTGAACCAGTGCTTAAAGGGACAAGATTCCAAAAATTGGCGCTATGTAGCGTCCATCCAGGACCCATCCCTGGCGTCCTGTACACCTTCCAGACATTTTAATGCGTGCACTTACAGCAAATGCATTTACGTGCTATTAAACAGCAAACGTGCAGTCACACCAACTGCGTTTAGGTGCTATTTAACAGCAAAGGTGCAGTCACACCAACTGCGTTTAGGTGCTATTAAACAGCAAACGTGCAGTCACACCAACTGTGTGTACGTGCTATTAAACAGCAAACGTGCACTTACAGCAAATGCGTTTACGTGCTATTAAACAGCAAACGTGCACTTACAGCAAATGCGCTTAGGTGCAAATAAACAGGACAAGTGCAGTAACACCCAGTACGTTTAGGTGTAAACTAAACGGCACACAGGCAATACAACAGGTTAGAACACTGCAGCTAGCACAATCTCCTGCCTGACAAATAGGAATAGCAGATCTAGCTAAGCTATACAGTGTATAAATGAATGTACAACTCCTAGGGATGTATATATATTCTCTACACACTGTAATTGAAGCTAAACTGACTAGCCTGCTCTATCTAGCTATCTAAAAAGACAATCTCTCTGTCTCTCTAACTGCACTCATTAACAAGCCGGAACCCACTACACGAGGCTGCCCGGAAGGTGGCCTTAAATAGTGTGGGGCGTGTGCTAAAGCCCTGAGCCATAATTGGCCAAAGCCACCCAGGCTTTGGCCAATTATGGCTCTTCGTTTTTTGCGCTCTGTGATTGGCAAGGCATGCGGGACATACAGCATGCTTGGCCAATCATCGGCGCGCAATGCCGCAGTGAATTATGGGCCGATTTGCGTCACTCAAATTTGGCGCGAACGACCGCTTTTGTTCGAATTTAGTCGAACGTACGAACAGACAATGTTCGAGTCGAACATACGTTCATATCGAACATGAAGCTTATCCCTAATAAAGAGGACCAATCATCCTGAGAGACTGAGCAAAAGCAACAAAGGTACTGTTTCAGTGTCTGGTTAGTTCTTTCGGTCTGACCATTGCTCTGGAGGTGATAGGCAGAGGAAAGGCAGGTTTTTACTTCCCGAGACTTGCAGAGTTCCTTCCAAAATTTTTAAGTGAACTGTGTGCCCCTGTCGGACACAATACTTTTGGGTACCCCATGAAGCCTGACAATTTCCTTAAAAAAAATTCTGCCCGTATCTGTAGCGGAGGGCGTGCCCACCATTGGTAAAAAATGTGCCATTTTGGACAGTGGGTCGATCACGACTAAGATCGTGGTAAAACCTCATGATGGAGGCAGATTTACAATGAAATCCATGGAGATTTCTGGCCATGGGCGTTCTAGAATGGGCAGTGGTTAAAGTAGGCTACAGGTCTTCGTGTTTGGTCCTTTATTGCGTTGACAGCGGGTACAGGAAGTGACATAAATTTTACAGCCATGTCTCCATTTTGGCCACCAGAAGGAGCAGGAGATCAGCTCGGAGGTCTTACGTGTCCCAAAACGGCCTGCCAATTTATGGTCGTGGAAAGTACTCAGGACCAATTGCCTCACCTCCACCGGCACAAAGATTTTACCTCGAGACCACAGTAAGTCATCCCGTTTTTCCAGAGAAGAGACTTCCTGGTCAGAACATTGTCGAGATGCCTCTTTAGGAGAAGTCAGTAAGTCTGCCTGAGAAACCAAAAAAAAGTTCTGCGGAGTTAAGATGGTACTGGGTTCAGATGTACTGGGGGTTTCGGGGAACATCCTAGAGAGGGCATCTGCCTTTCCATTTTTTGAGCCGGGTCTGTAGGTAATATGAAAATTGAAGCGGGTAAAAAAAGAGCGCAACGGGCCTGCCTGGGTCTTAGTCGTTTTGCGGACCGTAGATATTCCAGGTTTTTATGGTCAGTGAATATCATGATGGGGTGAGCTGCCCCCTCCAGCAGGTATCTCCACTCCTCTAATGCAAACTTGATGGCTAGTAACTCCCCGACATCAGAATTCCTCTCAGGAGGGCTTGGCTTCCGGGAGGCATAGGCTACTGGGTGTAGAAGTGATTATAAACCCTGTCTCTGAGACAAAATAGCGCCAGTAGCAGACGCGGAGGCATCAACTTCCAGAATGAAAGGCAGTGTAGGGTCTGGGTGTTGTAGATTGGGTGCAGAGGAGAATGCTGCTTTAGGTTTAATGAAGGCCTCCTGAGCCTCTTGCGGCCACTGAAAACTGTTCCCCTGACTAGTCAGCCTGGTGATGGGAGAAACAATGGAAGGAGAACTGATAATGAACCTTTTTTTTTTTATTTAAACCTTTTTTATTTTAAAACAAAATACATTATAGAATTGTAGTAGTACATAATACAATTATAATACATAATACAAATAAATCCGCTCAACGTGCACATGCATACCATCATGCACCCCCTCTAGACTTATGGCCCATACACACGATCCGAATATCGGCCGACGGATCATACAACTTTTTTCGCTTAATAATCGAGTGAGTAAAATAAAATAGGTTTTAAACTCACGAAAATTATCGTACGATAGAAAAAAACGATCGGAAGTGATGTCACGTGTTGTAATGTATTTGTATTGTATTGTCGGACGACGGCTGTACTGACTAAACGAAAATCGAATTTAATCAGATGAACGGTCGTGATCGGCTGTCGAAAGTAGTGTACACACGATCCGAAAATCGTACGATCCATCATCGGACGATCGTTTTCGTCCGATATTCGGATCGTGTGTATGGGCCATTAGGGTACCATCCAAAACACTGCTACAAAGCGGAAAAAAAAAAAAAAAAAACCCTCCCCGCCCTGAACACTCTCTATTCTACCTTTCTACTCTCCCCCCTTCATATTCATCTGTAGTTTTGGCCCCTACCCTCCTCACCCCTCTGCCCTGGAGTCCAAAAACGATTTCCAGGAGGTCCAAATTCTTAAATACCTTTCCTGTTGATGTTGTGCTGTCAGTACTAGTTCTTCTAAATTACTAATATCCTTTACTTTATTTATCCACATCTCTATGGTTGGTGGGAATGGTGACTTCCACTTCTTTGTTATGCACGCTTTTGGAGCATCTAGTAGGCGACATATGCTTGTCTCCCTATACGCTTTCTCTGAAATTTGGTTTAGTTGTAGGAGATTCTGGATCTTCTGGTATCACATATTCTGAACAGATCTGAAGGGCCCTTTTAATTTCCAGCCAGAAGATCTGATGATGAACCTTCTATAAAAGTTAGCAAAGCCGATGAAGCGATGCACCCATTTTTTGTCTACCGGAGCTGGCCATTCCTGGATTGCCTTAATCTTCTGGGAATCCATGGCAACCCCATTGGTGGAGATGATGAACCCCAGAAATTGCACCAAAGTTTTTTCAAAACTCGCACTTCTCCGCCTTGAGATACAGCTTGTGCTCTCTGAGAATAGTGAGAACCCTCCTGACATGGTGCCGGTGCAGCTCAATTGTGGCTGAAAATATGAGAATGTCATCTAAGTACACAACCAGGAAATCATCCAAGTGTTGTCGGAAGATGTCGTTCACCAGGTGCTGGAATGTGGCGGGAGCATTACAGAGCCCAAAAGGCATAACTAGGTATTCGAAGTGTCCAAATCTAGATCTAAAAGCGGTCTTCCATTCGTCCCCCGCTCTGATCCGGATGAGATTGTATGCACCCCGGAGGTCGAGCTTAGAGAAGATTTTGACTGAACGGAAACGTTGAAACAGTTCTGTGATAAGCGGTAATGGGTATCTGTTCTTGATAGTGATTTTGTTCAGCTCCCGATAATCGTTGCAGGGTCTAAGAGAGCCGTCCTTTTTCTTGACAAAAAATTCCTGCCCCGGCCGGAGAGGAAGAGGGGCGGATGAATTTTTTTTCCAGGTTCTCGTCAATAATAGGCCTTGAGGGCCTTTAACTCGGTTTCTGACAGAGGAAAGATACGACCGAAGGGGACCTCAGATCCTGGTAAGAGGTAGATGGGGCAGTCGTACGGGCGATGCAGAGAAAGGCGGTCGGCCTGCTGTTTGTCGAAGACGTCCTTAAAGTCCAAGTAAACAGAAAAGACATGCTGAAGGTCTTCCGGTGGAGTTGTCAAGGTAAAGCAAGTGGCAGTGGTTGGTGCAAGTCAGTGCTGGGAGAAATAAGAGGATGAGAAATTAATCTCTTGAGCCAGTCAATACAGGATTGGTGTACCTGCAACCATGGGAGACCCAAGATAATGGGGAACATGGGAGAAGGAATGAGATCCAAAAAGAGAAACTCCTGGTGCCCAGATTCTGAGGTAGCATGGATGGGGAGAGTTTCATGGGTGACCAGTCCAGATTGGGGGAAGAGAGCCGTCGGCCAAGTGAATTTGAAGCTGGAAGTCCTTGGTGCGGCAGGGAACATGCAGCTTCTGGGCCAAAGCAGAGTCCAAGAAGCAGCTGCAGGCTCCGGAGTCAATAATTGCCGGCAGGCGGGTTGCCCCTTCCGGGAGCTGTAAGGAGAGAAAAAGGGCAATGTAAGTCTGTGGAATGTTGGAGACATGATAGTTGAGAGCAGGTGGAGGCTTCGACTTACTGGGTCTCACCAGACAAGTACGGAGGAAGTGACCAGCAGCTCTGCAATAGAGGCAAAGGTTGGCCTGGCGCCTACGTAGCTTAGTGAGGTGGTAGGAGGAGTAGGGAGAGGTGCGGGTGCCTGAGGGAACCTTGGCGGAGTCCAGCTGGGATGGTTGGCCTGGAACCGCTCAGAACGCCATTCCCGAAGGCACCTATCAAGCTGGGTGGTAGACTGGATCAGCTCTTCGAAGCAAGGCGGGGGTCTCGGTCCTTGCCAGTTCGTCTTTAAGAGCCTCGGAGAGCCCTTGGCGATATTGATACTTCAGGGCCACCTCATTCCAGCCTGTTTTAGCTGTCCACTTCCTTAATTCTGCAGTGTAGTCTTCCACAGGTCTTCTCCCCTGGTTTAGGTTATGAAGGGTGGCCTCCGCTGTGGCTGAGCACAGGGGGTCATCAGTTTGGCCATGTGTGTGAAGAAGGAGTCGATGGTGTCCAGTATCGGACTCCTCTGTTCCATCAAGCTATGAGCCCATGCTTGAGGCTCGTCTGCGAGAAGGGAAATAATGAACCCCACTTTTACGGCCTCCGAGCAGAAAAGTTCTGGGTTGGAGGGCCAGGTACAAAGAGCAGGCATTTTTAAAGGCCCGATGTTTCCGGCCGTCGCCCAAAAAACGTTCAGGTGTGGGTACTCAGGGTTCAGGGTGCGTCACCACCACAGCTGGACTCGTGGAAGTCTGAGAAGTTGAAGGCCCCGTAGGTAAAGCTGCGGCGGCAGCAGAAGGTCCCGGCAAGCTGGCCAATTGCTGGAGGCGCCCATCGATCTGGAGATATCCCTCCTGCAGTTTCTGGACCGCTTCCGTCAGAGCGGAGACTTGCTGGCAGAGATAGATACAGAGATAGATAGATACAGAGATAGATACAGAGATAGATAGATACAGAGATAGATAGATACAGAGATAGATAGATACAGAGATAGATAGATACAGAGATAGATAGATACAGAGATAGATAGATACAGAGATAGATAGATACAGAGATAGAGAGATAGATACATAGATACAGAGATAGATACATAGATACAGAGATAGAGAGATAGATACGGAGATAGAGAGATAGATAGATAGATAGATAGATACAGAGAGAGAGAGAGAGAGATAGGCACAGAGATAGAGAGATAGATACAGAGATAGATAAAGAGATAGATAGATACAGAGAGAGAGAGAGAGAGATAGGCACAGAGAGAGAGAGCACTAGAAAGAGACACACAGAAATAAGTGATCTGTTAAGCACAGCTGCAGGACGCATAATTCAGAGCCCTTACACAGAGACAGGAGATGTGTAAGGCTCTGATTGCATGGCACACGGCACCTTCCTCCTACCTCCCTCCAGTCCGATCACAGTACAGGCTGAGCATACAGCCCAAGGTGCTGTTGGACATGGATGGGGTGGACAGGACAGACAATGAGATAAATAAAGTATTTTATTAAGTTTCCTACCTTAGAGTCATGATGGAGCCAAAACGAAAGTAACACTCCCCTGGGGAAAGCACCGCCCATTTCCTTTGGCAGAGAGAAAGCAGCAGGACCCAATTAGAGTGGAGACTGTGGAGACACTGTAGTGTGATTGGCTCGTGGCGCACATCACATAGCCACAGAGCTTAAAAAAAACTGCAAATGAAGCGTCTTGCCTGCTTGCATTGGCATGACGCTTCAGTGACGCTATAGCAGCACATTGTGACCAGCGCCCACCCTGCACATAGTAGTGCTGTTAAAGGACCTTTTTTTTTTTTCTTAAAGGGCCCAATAAAAAACAAAAAAAAATGTTTTTTTTTTTTATTACTGGCTTTGGGGAAGGGGGGCGGCGCCCATGCGCCCCCTATGGACCGGCCGCCACTGGGAGGCACCGGTACCAGAGTGGGTAGTAGCTGAGCAGGGAGATCACTGATGACAGCTGAAGAGCAGGCAACTACTGACTGGAACTCAGAGTTCATAGACAAGGGCAGGAGCTGGAGACAAATCCGGGAAACAAGCTGTAAGTCAAGGGTTGGAGAAGGCAGAGAAAGTCCAAAAGTACAGGCCAGGGGTCAGGGGCAGGAGACAGCAGCAATCCTGGGTACGTAGACCAAGAGGTCCGAAGTTCCGGGTGAGAGGACAGTCGTCAAGAAGTTCCAGGTCAACAAGGTCACAGTAGCTGATGACAAACCAGCAACCTGTCCAGGGGAAAGTGCTGGTTTAAATAGGACCATCAGGCCTCTGATTGGTTTCGGGTAAGAGGCCGCATGCGTGCACGCCCTTGCACATGGCGCGCCGCAGTACCGCGCATTCACGCACACAATTCGCGCACAGGCATGTGCCGCTGTACCTTTCTACTGCGCATGTGTGTGAATCTGTCCAGAATGGAACTGGTACCCTGACAGTAATTTAAAGATATTAAAAGTTACCTATCTACTTCAAACTGCAGTCACTGTAGTTTATTAAAGCTGATCAAAAACCAATTTAATGCAATAGAAATTGGCTTGTTTGGTAATAATCCCCCTAAGGGGCTAACTACTGCTAAAGGGAGGCTGATACTGCAGCTTCCCACACCAGAGCGCTGAGATTTCACAAGGTGGTTAATGAACAATTCAGTACCGTCCATCCATGGTACTTTTTTGTTTGCAAAAATATCTAACAATATCCACATATTTATGAGAATAACATGTAACCCTGTATCATTGCAAACAAATATTTGTTTTCTGAGTACACATCTGCTCACAAAATCCTTAACAAGCGTCCTGAAGAAGCCCCACGGCGAAACGTGCGTCGGCGACTTTAGGGATTTTGTACACAGTGGTTCACCCATGTACTTTTATTTTTGTGACTTTTATGTATTTGTTATTATGTATTTATTTTGTCTTATCTAAATGATGATATTAAAATTATATTTTTAACTACTTCCTTGGCCTCAAAGTCCGACCATCAATACCTCTCCATAGTTATTGTTTCCATTTTTTTGATCCTATTTACGGATGTGGCCCATGTGAGTGCAACTCCTCTGTTTTCTCTTATCACTTCTACCTCCCCAGCCCATTTTTCCCCCCCTTCCCTTATTTCTTTTTTTACATTTATACTCTATCAGGTGGCAGACACCTATTGTCCTTTCGCACTCTGGAGTGTGCTAAGACATCTACTAAAGAGGCCATCACTCCTTATTAAATCTATATTTCGAAGTTATTATTTAAAACAAGTTCTTCTTTTGTTTTTTTCTCTCTTATATTGTTTGGTTCTAGTCTTATACACATATTCCACCATCTTAACCGCTTCAATACCAGGCTTTTATACCACCTCCATACCGGGCCTATTCTGACACGTCTCTCCTACATGTAATAATCATCATTCTTTTGCTAGAAAATTACACAGTACCCCCAAACATTATATATGTTTTTTTTAGCAGACACCCTAGGGAGTAAAATGGCGGTCATTCCAACGTTTTATCTTGCACGGTATTTACGCAATTATTTTTCAAACGCCTTTTTTTTGTAAAAAAAATTGTTTCATGAATTAAAAAAATAACAAAACAGTAAAGTTAGCCCAATTTTTTTGTATTATGTGAAAGATTATGTTACACCGAGTAAATAGATACCCAACATGTCATGCTTTAATTATGCGCACACTCATGGAATGGCGCCAAACTTCGGTACTTAAAAATCTCCATAGGCAACGCTTTATTTTTTACAGGTTACAGTTTAGATTTACAGAGGAGATCTAGTGCTAGATTCGTTGCTGGCACTCTAACGCACGCGGCGATACCTCATTTATGTGGTTTAAACAGCGTTTACATATGTCGGCGGGACTTGCATGTGCGTTCGCTTCTGCACGCGAGCTATCGGGGACAGGGGCGTTTTACTTTTTTTTTTTGGACTTATTTTTTATTTATTTTTCCACTTTTTTTCATTTTTTTTTTCCACTTTTATTCCTATTACAAGGAATGTAAACATCCCTTGTAATAGGAAATGTGTGTGACAGGTCCTCTTTATGGAGAGATGTGGGGTCAATAAGACCTCACATCTCTCCTCCAGGCTGGAAACCATGAGATCGGTGAAAAAAAATTCACCAATCTCATGAATGGGGGATTACAGCCGCAATTGCGGCTTTGTTTACTTACGGGGACCCGGGCGTGACGTCATCAGATCGCGCCTGGGTCCTCCGACGGTCATAGAGATGACTGGTGACCATCTGGTCACCAGTCATCTCTATGCTTCCTGCCGACGCCGACGATTCGTTCTCCGGGCCCCCGAAGGCACAGGTGAGCCCGGAGAAGCACCGGATGGTGGCGGGAGGGGGGGATGTCCCCTCCCGCGGCCTTTAAGAACGATCAAGTGGCGGAACCGCCGTTATGATCGTTCTTACATTGTGCAGAATTGTCGGCTGAAGAAGAGGATATCTGGATGATGCCTCTGGCTGCAGGCATCATCCAGATATTCGCCTGCAATGCCCAGGCCATCAATTGACGGCCACTTAGGATGGTAGATCCCATCTCAGGCCGTCAATTTTCTATGGCTGGGTATTGAAGTGGTTAAATCCAAACTCCCCCTGTTATTTCACATTGGGGTTTCAGAGTACCCTTGTCACACTGTGAAGTGATATTGATGGCTAACTTTGTGGGCAATAACTGGGAGGGTTTTATGCTAGATATACAGAAAACCTGCTCTGCCAATACAAACTCTGAAGTTGAATTTGAAATCGTGTACCATAAACTCCTTCAGACCTTTGAGAGAAAATCCAGCCTATTTTGGCACATTAGATACTTTGAACAATACATCACGGACAACATTAACCCCAAAGGTCTTAGAGTACAGGTATTTCCTAACATCTGGTCTATGGATCCAGACTTCAAGACTCGCTGGGAACAAAACCTTATGGGATGTTCACAAAAGATGATGGAGTTGATGGTAGAGTATTATATGAAAGAGTTAAAACTGGTAGACTGTGAAATTAAAAGAATCTATGATGAAAATGCAATCACGTTGCACAAAGAGGGTTTTGGAGTTTATGATGCACGACTCAAAGAAAACATTGAAGGGTTTACACGAGATTTGCTGGTTAAAAAAGAGGAAAAAATGGCACGGACAGACTGGCCTTTGCGGGACAGTATGATTTCAACTGGCCACTAACTAATGGCCCAAGAACGGGACATATGAATCCCAGCCAACTGAGGACCAACAATAAAAGGGGAAGTAACAGTAGAGATAAAAATAATGACTCTGACTCATCTACCAATTCTTATACCTCACAGCACTCCAGGACTGGCGATAGAGGACAACGAAAAGGAAGGAATAGCAGGAAAAGACCTCAACAAGGTGGTGGCTACTTAAATGGCACACAGAATAAGAAACCCATGACAGAAAACAATGACACACACATTGCCAATACCCCGATAGAAGGGGACATTTCTGACCAAGCACCTCCTACACCTAGACCGACCTCTATGTTTCCGACTCACTCACTGGGTGCTTCAACTGAGCTATCTACTAACTCCTCCTCTACCTCTTTAAAAACAGACTCTAATCTACGACAGAGCATTTTGGAATCAGCCCAGACACTAGCCAGAACACACAGTGGCAAACAATCTGGTGCTATCCCTAAGGACATCAGAAAATGACAAATTGACCACTCCTTTGGACCTATAGTGAAAAATGTTTCTAGTGATAAAGAAGTTACCGATATTTCCAATATACTGACAACACCCCATCTGACCCTATCAAGACCCCCAGTAGTGACTAACGACAACCTTAAACTGGAAATCATTAATTTGTCATCCTATGCTTTGAGCCAATCTGAGGAAGAACTCCTCAGTTTAGGCTTAAACTTCTGCCCCAACCAAGTTACAAACAAATTCAATCTCATCAAGGATTTATACCTTTTTGCCAGAAAATTGACCCTAAAGTTTATGTATGATAAGGAAAGGAGGGAGAAACAGGACGAGATCATAAACCAGGAAATCTGGAAAGACTTCACAGTAGCAGATTTCAGGGCTTTAAAAACCCTCATCTCACTACTAGATGAAAATGAGGGATCCCCGCCTCAGGAAGAAACACCTGAGACCCCCGAACTAAAGGGGGAAAAGGTACAATTATCCATATATAGAAAAGATATTGAAGTACTAGAAAAAGCTGTAAAAAATAAGTCACTCAATTTTCCCTCACTACATACTAACTCCAATGTATGGGCGTTCCTGGTTCAGACCATCAAAGAAGTGGAAACTATCCCACTTATCCGACTTGAAAACCACAAATTTAGTTCCAAACACTACAGGGCCCTAAACACACACAACAAGTAAAAAGGCAGAAGTCATTATAAAACCATCAGACAAAGGGGGGAATGTGGTTATCATGGACGATCTAAAATATAGAAACATGTGTTGGGAAATATTAAAAAATCGCACTTGGTATAGACCAGTCAATGAAGAAGTAATTGATAGATTCAACCAACAGTTCAACGATATATTACAAACAGCTTTGAGTGATGGCTCTATTACTAAATCCATCTTTGATGGAATTCAAGTCCCTTACCCTAAAACACCCACGTTCTATGCACTTCCAAAGACGCATAAAAATTTAACTCGCCCTCCGGGACGCCCTATAGTGTCCGGCATGGGTTCTAAAACTGAACGTGCCAGTAAATTTATCGACCAATATTTAAGACCCCATGTTACTTCACTGCCCTCCTACATACAGGATACACCCGACCTATTAAGGACCCTGGATGGCCTTACCGTACCACCCTGTTGCCTCTTAGTCTCTATAGACGTAGAGGCTCTTTATTCATCAATTCCTCATATTAAAGGATAACAGGTTTCCACTTTTTTGACAGAAAAAGGTCCTAAAATGGACAAACTCAACGGGTTCGTATTAAAAACGCTGGGCCATATCCTTACTAAGAATGTTTTTTCCTTTGATGGGTCTCACCTCCTCCAGGTACAGGGTGTCGCAATGGGCACTTCCTGTGCGCCATCTTACGCGAACCTGTACCTGGGGGGGTGGGAACGGGAACTTTTTTCACTGGAACATCATTTGCTTTCGTCAATATTGGGTTGGTTCCGCTATATAGATGACGTGTTTATGTTATGGGCAGGTACAGTAGAAGACCTCAATAGCTTTATGCAACTTCTAGATGCAAATAGTTATAACTTTAAGTTCACTATGAACTTCAACAAGTCTGCTATTGCCTTCCTCGACATTTTGATATAGCATTCAAACATCACTATATCGTAAACCAACGGCTGGAAATACTCTTTTACATGCAGCCAGTGCCCACCCGGCCCCACTTATCCGAAGCATACCGTATAGCCAATATCTTCGGATACGCCGAAACTGTTCCAACAACGAAAAATTCAAAGTAGAGTCGGATATGCTATATACATGGGCGTCCGCTCCATAGGGCAACGGGGGTCGTTTGCCCCCCCTAGGATCATAGGAGAAGACACTTGAAACAGTGAGAGCAGGCCGGGCTTGGTAGTGCAGCAGCGATGAGACATGCTGACAGCGAAGGGAGAGCTTAGGTGGACTGACCCATATGCACAATGCTGTGTGTCTCACTCTGTTAAATTATAACATCCCAATGAGTACAACCACCCCCCTTCCACAGAAATGGAAGAGGCTGCATCTGCTCTGCCCCCTCCCTCCCTCCCCTCTGTTCCTGTGTACCATCATCCATGCTCTGTGCACAGCCCGTGTGCTGCTCTGAAAGGAGTGTGTGGGCGGGAACATTTAAACAAGTAGCTGATAACTAAAGAGCCGACTAAACTACTAGTGTGAACATCCTGGGAACATCAAGTGAGTTATCAGCGTTGTCACTGTGTACTCTGCCCTCTCTCTCCCAAATCTTTCACTTCCTGTCTTGTCCGCCAGCAGTCTTACATTAACCCTATGCTATGCCTTTAGCCAGGGTTTTCACTTGTGTGATCATAGACATTGCATGTGATTTGCACCGCATTGCTGTGCAAATCACATGGGATGTCTGTGCGATGCAAATTCAGCCATAAAAACTGTATGGCTGAAATGGAATTTGCGCCATAACTGTGCAGGACCCTTTTTTTGGAGTGGATGGGTGTTTACAATCCAATTCCTGCACCATTTCAAAGTTCTCACTGCAATCTGCAAACCGATATGGGGGTGTCATTAATTTTACATTGACACCCATATCAGTTTGCAAAGGGCAGAGTGAACGGCCGACAAGCAACATGCAATACAGGAATCGGGTGTTTTTACATTTTAACGTGGGGGGGCACGTTTTTAACCCCCTGCTAGCGGTCAAATAAAGGGTTAAATGCGACTGTGTATCGCCGCTTCTGAAGCGCCCCCTGAAAAAATTTCAGCGGACGCCCATGGCTATATACCAGACTACTCAGCCGAGGATACAGCAGGTCTTGCTTGAAAAAGGCATACAATAGAGTTGCAGGCAGGGAAAGAGCCATCACCCTGCTCAAAAGTGACACTAAACCACTCGATAATGAGGTGACGCATTTCATTACCACATATTTAGATCAGCATGCCGAAGTTCGAACTATAATGCAAAAACATTGGCATTTAATTACTGCTGACCCTACTCTATCTAAATACGTGGGTTCAAACCCAAGTATTACTTTTAGACGATCCACTTCCATCAGGGACCGTTTAATCAAAAGCAATTATCAAAAACCAACACTAGACGCGATAGAAACACCAGGTCTATTCAAATGTGGCCATTGCAACTATTGCTACCTACTTAATGAAGGAGCCATTATTCATCTTCCTAATGGTCAGACACATAAGCTACATACACATGTCACATGTCAGACTAAAGGAGTGATTTATATTATTTTCTGTCCTTGTGGTAGCTTCTATGTGGGCAAAACCATCCGCCCACTATGGAAACGGATTAAGGACCATATGTACTACATTACGAACGGACTGCTTAATAAAACCATGGGTCATCATGTAGCTTTTATGCACAAATATGAGATCCCCCTTGTAAGATTTGCAGTCTTAGACTGCATTCATGAGGACAAGAGAGGTGGCAACTATGACCAAATGGTTTTACAGCGAGAGACCCAATGGATTTATCGCTTACAAGCCAATCAAGCTCCTGGCCTCAATAAATCCCTGAGCTTTAAGTCCTTTCTAAATGTCTAATGATACCTTGTTAACTGGGAATACTAATATGCTATGTTATGTCAGTTTGTTTTCCTTATGCCTTGTTACCCTACCAATATGTCCCAAGGTTGATCTAATCTACCACTTCCGTACGAGCTTAGAGAGAACTCTAACACAAGGGTATGGTAAGTGCACTTTGCACCTGAGGTCTGTTATGACACAGTTAATCCTCAACAAAGGTGGAACATATGGAAGGAGAATTTGTGTTATTCTTCTCCTCCCCCAATAGATATATGCTAAAAATAACCAAATTTATATATTTTTATTTTTATACTTGTAAGATGCTGTTTTTGTTCTTAATAAAAATCATTTATTTTTTCAGGAAGTAATAAATCAATTTTATTTAAATGTCTGTAATATTCTGTATGTTTGCAATGTTCAGAAGAAATTTCACGTGCCTGCATGTCTCTCATTTCGATGATCCTCTCTAATGCATTTCGGGCACACTGCCATATTAATATGAAATTTGAACCCCTTTTAAATAGGTATTTATCGCTTTTCTGGCTCTTCCTCTATATTTCTCCTTGCTTCTATTTTTTTTTTGGTTGTACACTGTTGCACATCTATTTGGTAATATTTTCTACTAAAAACCTTTAACAAGCAAGATATGTAGACTGGTGTCACAGGACATCCACACTCTCTATGCTTGTTTTAAAACTGTTTTTTTTTTTTTATTATTTATTTTTGATCAAGGAGTTTGGCACCTTGTATCTGCCAGGCCCCACACGGTGTATTTATACTTTGACACAGTTCTTTGTCCGATCGGCGGGCTCTACCTTTACTTTTGGGCTGCTTCTTTATGTATAGGCCACCTGTGCGCCGTTGATTCCGCACGGCGCATGCGCGATATGGAGGAGTGACCTCTGTGCCTTCTCCGCCTGTTTGTGAATGAAGGGTGTACATGCCTAGCATACAGGACCATGTCTCCTCCCTCCTCCTCCCCCATTCGCTGTGAATGCATGATGGTCGGACTTGTGGGCGGTGCAGTGCGGTGACGCACGCACGTCTGACGCTGGCATAGTGGGTGTAGGCCGGGCGGCTTGGGTCACTTCCGCCCAAGCTCCCTTCTCTCTCCAATGTTTATGCGCCCACACATGCGAATGGCGCACAGTGATGACGCAATCACGCTATGCGTGAACACAGCGTCTGAAGGATATTTAAAGCCCTAACACAAACCACACCGGTGTGTGTCATTCATATGTACACCCTGGGACACGGACCTCTCTCTTAAACAACTACCCGGTAAGATACTCACTGCAGGCTTTATAACTCTCTTATACTTTCATCTGTGACACTTATGTTGTCAGAGATGTCCCTAACTAGGGATATACTTGTTCTGATGTGGTCTTTCTATCACTACCGTGCAGAAAGTCTGGCTCAAATTTTGAAACCTAAAAATAGACGGGCTGAATGATTGTTCAACACACCTGGAGGACCCCAAGTTCAGGCTATTGTGGTTAGGTGTTCCAGCTGGCTCTATGGTCTTTCATCACTGGTAAATTTTCTTTTTGGCACTTTTGCATTCTGGCTCCTATTGAACACTAGAACAATACACCCCTCTTCATATCTCACCATATTGTTTCTTTTTGTCTGGGTTTTTTTTTTTTCTTCCTCTTTCCTTCCCCAAAACATCAAGCGATAATATAATTATAATATGTTTATGTTTAATTTTTTTAAATAGGTCTGTAACAAGATCTGAGGAGTTTTCCCACCATACCATTGAATACTCGTTTGTGGTATGCGCTCTGGATTGCATCCGTTATAGGATCATCGACTATGTAATTATATTCTGCAACTTTTTTCTTTTTCATTGTTTTTTATTTTTCAAAAAATCCTTTTTTTATACTATTGAAGCAATGTGAATAACATGTAACCCTGTATCATTGCAGACAATTATTTGTTTTCTGAGTACACATCTGCTCACAAAATCCTTAACAAGCGTCCTGAAGAAGCCCCACGGCGAAACGTGCGTCGGCGACTTTAGGGATTTTGTACACAGTGGTTCATCCATGTACTTTTATTTTTGTGACTTTTATGTATTTGTTATTATGTATTTATTTTGTCTTATCTAAATGATAATATTAAAATTATATTTTTAACTACTTCCTTGGCCTCAAAGTCCGACCATCAATACCTCTTTATTGTTATTGTTTCCATTTTTTTGATCCTATTTACGGATGTGGCCCATGTGAGTGCAACTCCTCTGTTTTCTCTTATCCCTTCTACCTCCCCAGCCCATTTTTCCCCCCCTTCCCTTATCATTTCTTTTTTTACATTTACAGGCTTATATGATGTCTCTTGACTTGTATGGATGGGTAGAGAATGATGGTGAGTAAATCTTTTAGCTTAAACATGGCATTATTTCATTTAAGATGGGGAATGTGCTTTAAAGCACAAGGCAAGATGGCGGTGTGCTTTGCACACCCCCAATTGCCACCACAGTTAAATGGTGGGCCAATGGTAGGAGTGGACTGAGCCCCTTTGGGCATCGGTATAGATGGGGGACAGTAGTCTTATGTTCCGATGCGTGGGGGGGGCTCTGCTCTACAAAAAGAACAAAGTTTACATCTTTTTTGAAATGATGCTTGAAGTTTGATTGAGTAAGATTGTGTGTGCACATGTGAAATCCTGATTGTATGTCTGTTGTGTGAAAGATGTATAGTTTGTGTGTGTGTGTGTGTGTGTGTGATGCTGAGTGTGTGTGACCGTGTGTGTAATTGTGTACGTTTGTGAAATTGAGTGTATTTGATCGTATATGTATGTGTGATTTCTGATCGTGTGTATGCCTGAATGCTGTTTGAGTGTAACAGTGTGCAAGTGATTGAATGGTTTGACTAACCAGATTGAAAATGCTTGAGAAAGCTATGTTTTGTGTGATGTATGGAGCAGATAAGTTCTATTGTGTAAGATGGCTTCTCTGGCCATGCGGCTTGGGGGGTGGGGCGGACACTGATTTCTGTGTAAACTGACTTTGCAACTTTTAGAACATAGTTAGATATAACATTTTATGATGTATATGGAACCTGTATATTGTAGATGATTCCTCAGTATAGGTGGGATTATTCAGCCTGCGATATGTGCCGCTGAGTCTTTTTGAATTTTCTGCATGTGTATGGCTGAACTGAATTGTTTGGCTGATGAAACATGTGCTTTGGTGGGGGAGGGGCAACTCGTGTTGGATCTCTGTGTTTCTTGAGTGTACAATTTTTAGAGCAAAGTCATGTGTAATATGTTCATGATCTTTTGTGAGGAATAGAAATTGAATAGAATAGAATAGAATAGAAATTGATAAATTGTGATTTTTACCTTGGAATGGAACCAAGACACCCATGAGAAAAGTGTTTTGAGTAAGAAATTTCCCGCCGCATTTTTAAGTGGCCAGACAATAGCAGCTGCTTGTTAATCAGCCTTTCCTTTTTTTTTAGGTTTTTAAATGTGACCTTAAAGTGTATACTTTTTAAATGGTTTGTTACATGAGCTTTGAGAAAAGAGTTTTTGTTTTATGTTGTTTCATATAACCAACATTTTTTTGAATATGCTGTTTTAGTTGGCAAAAGGTCAGCTTTGAAGCAGCCTAAAATGCGGCTCATTATGAGGGGTTCCCACCATCCCTGTGCTCATGAGGGGTTCCCACCATCCCTGTGCTGCGGCTCATTATGAGGGGTTCCCACCATCCCTGTGCTCATGAGGGGTTCCCGCCATCCCTGTGCTGCGCTCATTATGAGGGGTTCACACCATAAAAAGGTCAGATTTGAAGGAACCTAAAGTGTGTGCCTTTTAGGTTGGTTGTTTTTAGAAAATGTTTTTATTGTTTGTTTTTGATCCATGTTTTGTCTTTGTGGAGAAAGGTTCTAGGCAGGTTTTAAAAACTGCATATGGCGGCCATTATGGTCATCAGTGGCCATTTTGGGGGCACAGTCTGTTTGCACTGTGGGTTACCCTAGGGGGGAGGTGCAACGGTTCTAGGCAGGTTTTAAAAACTGCATATGGCGGCCATTATGGTCATCAGTGGCCATTTTGGGGGCACAGTCTGTTTGCACTGTGGGTCACCCTAGGGGGGAGGTGCAGCCACCTTCCATTTCGGTGTGGTATTTCTCTGGTCATTTTGCTGGTGGATTTTAGCAGCCTTTGGGGCAGATTTCGATGTTTAGTGCAAATTGATTAGCGCGCTCTTTTCTGTGTTAGGATCGGGTGGAGAACATTTTTGTTTTCCTTTATATGTGTATGTGTGTAGTACGGTATGTCCTGTGGTAAACAGGTGATTTAGAAGCGGAGTTAAATTGTTTTACTACAAGCATAAATGGCGCCATTGTTGCTTGGTTTGTTGTCGGCCATTTTGTGACTCAGTGTAAAGCGCTATCTTTTGAGTAGTCTAGGGCCAATATATACAGGATCTGACTAACCTGTTGGCTGACTTTGCAGTGTAAAAGTGGAGACTTTTTGTGTAACATTTAGTTTTTGAATATGTTACTGGCGCTGACTACGTTTTTGGGCACAGCAATGTGCGTTGTTTTTGTTTAAATGTTTGGGAGTTGTTCATTGTTTTTGAATAATGGTTGGGTCAGGGTGGATCAACTCCCATTCTGCAGATGGGAGGAGATTGTTTTACCTTCCCTGAACCAAAGGTGTTTTGTTTTTAAGAGAATAAAACGCAGAAGATTTGAGTTTTGGTTTTGTTTACTACTTTATAATACTTCCAGGGGATATATATGTGGTCCATGGAGTTTTTTGATGTGCTGAGACGAGGCAGTGAAGACAGAATTTCCCCTCCCCTCCATCTTCCTGTCATTATGTAAATAAATCAGATTTGGGTTTTAAGAGCTGAGCATACAACAGGAAGTCCTTTTTCAGCATTTATATATAAGCAGGAAGTCAGTGGGAGGAGTTTTGAAGTCTTCTGAAAGATGAGCAATGAGATTTGTGTCCTGAAGGGACAACAGAAATATTTTGGCGTTTGAAAGAGTGTTTTAAAGTTTAATTTCAGTTGTTTTTGTGAAGTTTTATACCGTAAATACAGTTTTGGGTACGTGAGAGGAAACAGAGGGGCGTCACCATTATTGTATCATGAAGACGCAGGTAGAAAGAAGCCATAATATTGTTTTGAAAAGTGGAGGATTTCATGGTGCTTTGTAGGTTGTCTGACGAACACATTTTAGGAGGCTTTATATCGTGATACAGATCAGGCCGTGTATAATAGTCGGAGATCTTATTAGCGATTATATTAGCATAAATGTGTAGGAGTAGTACGCTAGTGCCCTGCTCAGGCTGTGTAGAATAGTCAGAATGCAGGCATCGGTTTTGATGATAAAGGCGCAAGTCAGAACCTCTCCGAAAACAAAGCGCGGTGTGTTCTGGACACAGAGCTCACTAAAAAAAAGCGATTTGAATCGTCATGGGATGTGCCGCCCATGCAGTGCACCAGTCAGACAGCTGCAGCGCACATGAGGTCTGGGTTTGGGGCTCCGGACATGAGACCCCTTAAATAATGTCATAGGTGGTCAGAGGGTACAGTAAGGTGTACTCCTTTGGAAGGTACTCTGGATGGAGGTATGAGACCTCAGAATAAAGATACCTTGGATGTAGATCGGATGTGGTTTCAGAAATCTGTAATGAGTGTGGATGGAGGTGTGGTACGCGCCTCAGGAGAACTTTGTATAGCTGGTCTATGCAAGTTTCTCGCGCTGTTCTCGTATTTTTCCATTGTATTTTCTTGTATTGCGGAAAGAGCGAAGGCAGAATTCCGGCTGGTTTTTGTTTTTTCAGTTTTGTTTTTAAAGCTATGAATATCTCCCCCACATTTGTATTTGAATGTTTGTAAGTAGTAACGTGAATGTTTTTTTCGAACTTACCCGGCAATCTTCCGACGCATCGCAGCTTTTGTATTTTTGTAGGAACGGGAAAAGTAAGGGTTAAGGCAGTGCCGGCCCAAGACATTGTGCTGCCTGGGACCAAGAATGAAATGCTGCATCTGTCCCCCCCCCCCCCCCCCCAAAAAAATCATGCCCACCAAAAGGGTTTATATCATGGTAACTAAAGGGGACCTGTCATGGATATATACATGTATATAGGAGTATACATTTTATCACCTCTGCGGTTTTTATTTACAAACAAAAAAAGACCAACAAGTGTGAACAAAAAAAAAGAAAAAATTGTTTACTTTCTGTTATAAAACACATCTAATACAAAATTAAAAAATCTAATGTTTTTATCAATTTAGGCCAATATGTATTCTTCATGTTTTTGGAAGACAAAAATCCCAATAAGTGTATATTGATTGGTTTGCTTAAGTTATAGTGTCTACAAATTATGGGATATTTTTATGGTATTTAAAAAAAATGTTTTAATAGTAAAGGTGGTGATCAGCGATTTTTAATGGGACTGCGACATGGCGGTGGACAAATCTGACACTAAGTGACACTGTTTGGGGACCAGTGACACCAATATAGTGATCAGTGCTAAAAAAAAATGCACTGAAACTGTACTAATGACACTGGCAGGGAAAGGGTTAACATCATGGGCGATCAAAGGGTTAAATATGTTCCCTGGGAGTACTTTCTAACTGTGTGGGGGAGGTACTTTAACTGGGGAAAAGACAGAGATCTGTGTTCTTGCTTCACAGAAACACAAGATCTTCATCTTCTCCTCGCACAGAATGGCGATCTGCCTTGTTTATCTAGGCAGACCACTGTTCTGTCTGCCTCGGGAATGATCGGTGGGTCCCAGTGGACTTAGGGTCCACTTGACCTGCTGATTTGGCTCCCGCTGTGTCCAGTCACGATTGGAGCGGTTCACCTGCAGTGTGCATGGGCACCCTAGACCTGGAAAAAAAAAAACCTTACAGGTACATGATTTCGTGTTAAAGGGCTGCCCTGCTACAGTATATGTGTGTGCGGCAGTTCGGAAGTGGATATATACAAAAGCAGCAGCTTATATCATTTAGTTTTGACATCACACACTGGTCTGTCCTTATCTCTTCTCTGGTCTAGATCATAATTTTTTCTACTTTCTACGCTTAGGTGGGTTAAGTACCCACAAAGGCTGGATTATTCATGTTGCCAAGCAAGGGGACTTTAGTAGCTATCTTTGCAGTATGCCTTGGGTTTTGCCTTTGCCAATGTTTTCCACAATACAGTATCCAGTATTTGTCCATTCTATAATAAATATGTATATGATGCCATTATACTGTACATTGTGAATTCTGAATATAATTGCTGCAGCTGCAGACTATGTAGAATATGTCTGTCTACAGCTTGAGTCAGGCAGTAATTATTGCAGGACACACCATCTGAATGACACACTGTGTTACATGGTCTCAGACCATACCAATTACAGACCACACTGACTCTGTTACACATCAGACTGTCTAAGATTGTACCTTCTTCTCAGCTCCAGCCTGAGCCTCCACTGAAAAGTGCAGAACATGTGGGAAAGCCAGCCAAGGCACTGCACAGAATCCCCTGCTCTGTTGTGGGTGGGACTGGACTAAAGGAGGGAACAATGTCACAATGACGTGTGCGGCGCACTGCACCCACGCTCAGCAGCTCATTGGCTGTCACGGCACCTGTCCTGGGCACACATTGCCAGCCAGGAAGCAGTCTAAATGTTATCATGATGGGCATTGGTGGGTTCTGGTGGGCGGCGGTGTCACCTCCTATCCAATTGGCAGACGCAGGCAGCGCTGGCTGGGCGGGCCATGATGCCTGCACTCTGTACGGCCCGCAGCAATGCACAGAATCAGAGGTAGCACTATGCCGCCGGGCTCCGCGGACTGACATGCCACTATAGATCCATCTGGGCTGGCCTGCATCCTCCCGGCTAGGCTAGGTAGCAGTGTGCCCTAGCCGGCCGCCTAGCGGGAGCGCTGGCCCTGCAAGTTCGGTACTACTGACAACTTATTTCTGGCTGCCGCCCCTCTTAAGATGCCGCCTGGAACCATGGTCCCATTGGGTCCCATAGTCGGGCCGGCTCTGGGTTAAGGGTTAAGGGTTTTTGTTTGAATCGGTTTTGGGAAGAATGTCATTTTTGTTTGCCATTCTCTGCAGGATAAATATGAAGGATGGAGTAATGATTTCTGCTTATAAGTATTTTTCAGGTCCAAAGAGTTTCTGGAAGTGTTTGTACATAGAGAGCAGGTGTATGTAGACAGCTGTACACATGGATAATTACGGGTCTAAGGAGGTGAAAGTATCATAGGCTATTTCATTGTTTCGTTTTATCTTCACCACTCATTTCTTCCTCCAGTCTGTAATGAGGAAGAAAAGGGGGGAGGATGGTAAAATGTAAATGTGACAGTCCTCCGAACTAATAACACTAATCTTTCTAATTTTAATCAAGTTTGTGCCAAGATTGTCTTTCTTTGATAGAATTTGAATCGGCAAGCAGCACTCTGGTGAAGTAGGTTCCCATTTTAGTTGCTAAGAACCTGTCAATGGTTCTGGGTATTACAGGTGATGGTAGGCGATTACAGGCAATGGTAAGCGATTACAGGAGATGGTGAGCCACGCACAGCTTAGGCAGCGACCACAGTCCCGAGGTCTGGGTTGATGTCATAAGGTTTGTTTGGAGGTCAACCAAAACCAGGGTCGTACTCTCATCGGCTGTCACTCATTCTTGGGTGATGGGGTGGGTACGATCCCTGTAATTTGAACTTCACAGGGTTCAGGAGTCTCTCCTGGACCCCGACACGGTAATCGGTTTTCATTTTTCCCAACCAGGTGACTGGTTCATTTGTAAAGAAGCTTTTTTTTTTCACAAGAAAATTTGTAAAGAAGCTTGATGGACGAGACGACGCCAGCCACTGCAAGAAGCGGCTCAACCACATCAAAGAAATGAGGAGTATCTTTGTTTATTTTGTATTTGTTTGCTTAGTAAATTTTAGCAAGAGTAACGATGGAAAGCATCCCAAAGTATTATTTAAAGTGTATTCTATGACTAATTAAGAAAACGAACGGGACCGATTGCTGGGTCTGTTCTGAGTCTTCACCGAGCTTTAGTACAAACTAGTGAAGACTCCAAACAGACACTTGTCAATAGAATTTATTAATATGTTTTTAGCGGGTAAAATTGATTATTGTTTTTATGGCTCCGCCTCTTGTCGGTTGGGTATCAGGACTGGGTAGCCCACAAGTGTGTAACTTTAGTTTGGTGTTTATGCAGATCTACAGTTAATAAGGTAATTCCCCCAATGCAAGAGGTTCATGCGTGGTGGTGAAGCTGTCCCTGTCCTATGTCGCGGCCGATTGCGAGGATCTGATGGTGCAAGAGAAATTGGGAATGGCGGGGACAGCTAGAAGGGAATTGTTCACCAACCCTGACCAGGTCCAGGCACGGTCTCCTGCATGTACAAGGTGGGGGGGCTTGAGCTTATGATACGTTTGAACAATTCACACCTATTGAGGATGGAATGTTTCATGTAACTGTTGAAGCTACAAGGAAGTTCTGACAGTCAGAGGGGGGGCTTCTGGGAATTTACAAGTAAATATTGTTATATCTGGTTCGGGGGATACTGGGAATTGGAGTTCAGGCCCATGTGGATAAGGTTTGGATCCCTACAAGGCAAAGCCAGAGCTGTAACTGAGTGAAGGTTGGGAGTCCTTTGAAGGGTCTGGGAATCTGAGGGGATTTAATTCTTATTTTTCAGCGGATCTTGGTTGATTGAACTGGGAATATATGTACTCATGTCGTTTTTATTTCTATTCTTTCTATGTCGTGATGAGCACTCCTGTTGCCTGATTGGACCCGTGACCAGAGCCAGAGCAGATGACCACGTACCAGATGAGAAGTCCCGAAACCCAACCCTCGTACCAGATGAGACGCCCCCGGAGCCGGACCCACGGACAAGACACAGAGGATCCCTACCCAATCTGCGATTACTACAGCTCAAGTTGTGTCCTCCTTATGTCATGTCTCCTGAAGAACAGAGTCTACATGTCAAGCCGTGTTTTCCTTTTTATGGACTGTAAGGACTGATTAGTTTCTAGGTGTAAGAAGACTATCAAGATTTGAAGGACAAGTGGGAGCAATATGACAAAAAGGGAGGACTGTGGTAGAAATTTGAAGATGTATTTAATATGTATTGTTGCCATATTGGCACCCAGTCTTGACACTTCCCCAACCCGCTCTAATTAGAACTGATTGGGACAGTCTGAGGCTGGTTGAGATGCACTTCCTGACTTGGAGACGGGTGCTTGAAGAGTGAGTGTCGCCGGCGCAAGGGCCCCTGTGTGATGCACAGATATTCGCCTGCGCGATGCATCACTTTGCAGGCACACTATTGGTTTAGCGGATGTGTGCTTTTGCCATCTCTGTGTCTGATAAACATAAATATGATGGTATGAGCATACAGCTGCATATAGGCTCCCCTTATCAGGAACTGTATTCATTGGTTATTGTATTATTTCTGTATGTACTTGTATTCATTGTATTGTATTCTATTCATGTATTCAATGGCACTTCCTGTCAGAGGGGATGTTTTGAAATGTGCTTGCTGTGTATAAGAAGACATCTGGTGATGCCGACTCCCATGGGGGGAGGCGACTTACTGGCGATGACTTCCTGTTTTGTGTAAATAAAAGCAGCCATGCTCAGCCCTGGATGGGGATTGATGGCAAGGATGGTAACTTGAGAACAGGCTTGTATGATGTCTCTTGACTTGTATGGATGGGTAGAGAATGATGGTGAGTAAATCTTTTAGCTTAAACATGGCATTATTTCATTTAAGACGGGGAATGTGCTTTAAAGCACAAGGCAAGATGGCGGTGTGCTTTGCACACCCCCAATTGCCACGACAATGTTCTAGCCTGGCTGTACTGACAGGGGAACAAGCCGCTCTGCTGCTACAGTCACCGCTGCGCTGCATTTTAAAGAACCACCATCGATTCTTTGCAGGGGGAGCTCGGACATCATGACAGTACAGACATTCCCTATGTACCGAGAACAGGGACAGCAGCCAAAACTTAACCCCCCGGTGGATGTGCCGCTCTGGGAAGGAAGAGGTAGGAAAACTTTACCCACTGCTCAGGGAGCCTTGCTCTTGAGTCCTAGGGGAACCAGTTCCAGGAAACATGTTACCCCCCCCCCGTCCGTAGGAAACACTAATACTGGCATGGGGCCTGGAGGACCGCCTTTTATCTGGTGGGGGTTAACATGTTTCCTGTCCTGGTGGGAGGAGCCCTAGGTCTCATGGGCTGTCCTGGAAGACGCTTGGCAGAAAAATTATTGTATGGTATATTAGCGTGTATATTTTGTGCATATGTTCTTTTGTTTCCTATGCAGGTTCTGGACCCACCTACTATCACCGCTGTGGGCAGACTAGATAGCTAGGATTGTGTATGTTTGTATGTCATCTATTATAATATTGTAATTTTAATATTTTGTGGTTGTTTTGTCCTTCCTACTTTTCCTATCTGGTTAGCAGTATCAGACCAGCATTCGGGCTCGAATGCTTTGGGACACTGGGGACAGTGTCAATTTAACTGGGGGGGATATGTAGTGCCCCCTTACTTTCAGTATGGGCACTACGCTAATATTAGTGGGTGAATGGGAGAGTTATTTTGCTCCCATTGATAATTGTGCTAAATTCTGGCTGATGTCATTCCAGAACTGTCCTGTAGGTCAGTCTGCGCTCCAGGGGTGCAATCCCATCCCTGGGCGGCAGGTGGCGCTAGAGGGGTTCTGGCAGAGCCACTTTTCCCCAGAAGACAATTAGGCCTCGTACACACGATCGGACATATCCGATGAAAACGGTCCGCGGACCATTTCCATCGGATATGTCCGATCGGGAGTTTGATCCGATGGCGTGTACACACCATCGGATCAAATTCCCCGCCGCCGGAAGGCGCGGTGACGTGGCGGTGACGCGGCGGTGACGTGGCCGCCGCCGCGTCACCGCAACGTCACCGCACCAGGAAGTAAAACACTTCCGCGCATGCGCCGAATCCATTCGGCAGCGGCGCGGCGGCGGTGGGGGCCGACATGTCTGCTGGTAAGTGTACTAACCAGCAGACATGTCGGGCGGACAGATCCCCACCGGATAGATTTCAAAGCATGCTTTGAAATCTGTCGGGTGGACAAATCTGTCCGCTAGCCCATACACACGAGCGGAGATGTCTGCTGAAACGGTCCATCGGACCGTTTTCAGCGGACATATCCCCTCGTGTGTACGAGGCCTAAGAGGAGTTGGACCTCGCAAGGCATGCTTGGAGAGGGTACATTTTGACAGACACCATGATTCTTGGTTCTCTTTGCGGGGTCCAGGTTCCAGATGCGGCATCCACCTTCAGGGTGCGCGCATCCACGGACCCCGCCAGCATAGCCCATCTGGCTGGAATCGCATGCTGCGCGGAGTTCCATCCTGATGTCAAGAGGGGCCCCAGTGACTTATTTGGTCCCTAACTTTATTGAGAGGATCCTAAGCTGAGGGCTGAACGGGTTGTCCAGGAGACTTGAACGAACCATCGGGATCTGGTCACCAAGGCCTTGACAGGTACATGGTAGCTGTCAACCAGTGACCTTTCATTGCATTTACTGGGAGGATTCGCTCAATCCATTGTGTTCATCTGAGTACTGAAGTACCAGGCCTGTGGCAGAGGCCTGAGCCAGAGGTCTGTTTCTCCCAGCAACCTAAAGTGACATTTTGGCTGCCAGGCTTGTGGCAGAAGTCTGTCCGGAAGCACTTCACCCACTCTGGCTAGAGTGGCGACGTATTGGTACTGTAGTAGTGTGGTGACCCAGGGTTTTCAACTGGACTGGTTGAGGGGCTCCAGGGAGCTTGCAGTTTACAGAGGAAACTGGCATTCCAGTTGCCTCAATTTCTAAAGTCCACTTTGGGACCTGGAGCCCAGGGATTTCGCAGAGATCTGGGTGGGATGAAATCCCCAGTCCTGGGTCCAGATTTTCAGATAGATCAGTACACTGATTGTCACTGATAGGAGACTCAGGACCAGCATTCTGGGCTCCACCCTCCCGAGGAGTCCAGGCTTGGAAGGGAGAACCCTGAGAGTGCAGGTGTGCAGTTGTGCACTGAATTAGCTGGAGAGTGCAGGCTGCACTGTGAAACCCCAGTGAGGTTGCTGACAGGAGTCAGGGAAGTTCCATGCTGGAGCATGAGCAGTTGTGCTACTGCTGAGGTTAGCCAGATAGCTCGGTATTTTCTTTTGCACGTATAAGGGGATATACTAAAACATTTAATGTGAAATTGGCTTAATGTAGCTTAACGAGCAATAAAGAGCTAAACCTCAATCAATTGCCCTGAAACTTTGCACAGCCTAAGATCTCAACTACCCAAACATATCCTATACGTTTTGTGCTATTTGGTGTCCCACAAGGCAAACTAGGGACATTAAGCTTGTTTTTTTGGGAGCTTAATGTAGCTTAACGTACGAAAAATACCTTAAATGTTAACCAATTTCCCCCAAACTTCACAGTTGAAAATTTCAGCTCATTTGGGTTATCACACCAAAATTTATTCACATTAAGCTATATTTTACAATGCAAAAACAGAGCTTAACATACCATAATGTACCTAAACCTCAATCAATAGTCTTAAAACTTTGCACAGCCTAAGATCTTAACTACCCAAACCTATCCAAGAAGTTTTGTGTGATTCGGGGTCCCACAAGGCAAACTAGAGACATTAAGCTTGTTTTTTGGGGAGCTTAATGTGGCTTAACGTACGAAAAAGACTTAAAATGTTAACCAATTTCCACCAAACTTCACACAGTAGAAGACTCTATCCATGCCAACATATTCTGAAACTTTGCACATCCTAAGATCTCGACCTTACAAACATATCTAAGACATTTCAAGCGATTTGGTGTTCCACAAGGAAAATTAGGGACATTAAGCTTGTTTTTTTGGAAGCTTATCATACAAAAAAAGACATTAAATGTTAACCAATTTCCCCCAAACTTCACACAATAGAAGACACTGTTCATGCCAACATGTTCTGAAATTTTCAGCTTATTTGGTTAATCACACCAAAAGTTATTCACATTAAGCTATATTTTACAATACTAAAACACTTCATGTGAAACTAGCTTAATTTAGCTTAACAAGCAATAAAGTGGCTAAACCTCAATCAATTGCCCTGAAACTTTGCACACCCCAAGATCTCGACCTTTCAAACATTTCTAAGAAATCTGAAGCTATTTGGTGTTCTACAAGGCAAACTAGGAACATTAAGCTTGTTTTTTTGGGAGCTTAACGTACAAAAAAGACTTTAAATGTTAACCAATTTCCCCCAAATGTCACACAATAGAAGACCCTATCCATGCCAACATATTCTGAAAATGTCAGCTCATTTGGTTAATCACACCAAAAGTTATTCACATTAAGCTATTTATTACAATACTGAAATTGGCTTAATGTAGCTTAACGAGCAAAAATGTGCCTGAACCTCAATCAATTGCCCTGAAACTTTGCACACCCCACACCACATATCCAAGAAGGTTCAAGTGATTTGGTGTCCCAGAAGGCAAACTAGGGACATTAAGCTTGTTTTTTTGGGAGCTTAATGTAGCTTAACATACGAAAAATACCTTAAATGTTAACCAATCTCCCCCAAGATTCACACAATAGAAGACTCTGTCCATGCCAACATATTCAGAAATGTTCAGCTCATTTGGTTTATCACACCAAAAGTTATTCACATTAAGCTATATTTTACAATACTGAAATTGGCTTAATGTAGCTTAACGAGCAAAAAAGTGCCTGAACCTCAATCAGAAGGCAAACTAGGGACATTAAGCTTGTTTTTTTTAATGTAGCACATTAAAACATTTAATGTGAAATTGGCTTAATGTAGCTTAACGAGCAATAAAGTGCCTAAACCTCAATCAATTGCCCTGAAACTTTGCACAGCCTAGAATCTCAACTACTGAAACATATCCACATATATGTGCTATTTGGTATCCCACAAAGCAAACTAGGGACATTAAGCTTGTTTTTTTGGGAGCTTAATGTAGCTTAACGTATGAAAAATACCTTAAATGTTAACCAATCTCCCCCAAGATTCACACAATAGAAGACTCTGTCCATGCCAACATATTCTGAAAATTTCAGCTCATTTGGTTAATCACACCAAAAGTTATTCACATTAAGCTATATTTTACAATACTGAAATTGGCCTAATGTAGCTTAATGTAGCTTAACGAGCAAAAAAGTGCCTGAACCTCAATCAATTGCCGTAAAACTTTGCACACCCCAAGATCTCGACTTTTCAAACATATCTAAGAAATTTCAAGTGATTTGGTGGTCCACAAGGCAAACAAGGAATATTAAGCTTGTTTTTTTGGGAGCTTAACGTACAAAAAAGACCTTAAATGTTAACCAATTTGCCCCAAATTTCACACAATAGAAGACCACATCCATGCCAACATATTCTGAAAATGTCAGCACATTTGGTTAATCACACCAAAAGTTATTCACATTAAGCTATTTATTACAATACTGAAATTGGCTTAATGTAGCTTAACTAGCAAAAATGTGCCTGAACCTCAATCAATTGCCCCGAAAATTTGCACACCCCAAGATATTAACCTTTCAAACATATCCAAGAAGGTTCAAGTGATTTGGTGTCCCAGAAGGCAAACTAGGGACATTAAGCTTGTTTTTTGGGAGCTTAATGTAGCTTAACGTACGAAAAAGACCTTAAATGTTAACCAATCTCCCCCAAACTTCACACAATAGAAGACTCTGACCATGCCAAAATATTCTGAAATGTTCAGCTCATTTGGTTAATCACACCAAAAGTTATTCACATTAAGCTATATTTTACAATACTGAAATGGGCTTAATGTAGCTTAACAAGCAAAAAAAGTGGCTGAACCTCAATCAATTGCCCTGCAACTTTGCACACCCCAAGATCTCGACCTTCCAAACATATCCAATAAGGTTCAAAGGATTTGGTGTCCCAGAAGGCAAACTAGGGACATTAAGCTTGTTTTTTTGGGAGCTTAATGTGGCTTAACGTACATAAAAGACCTTAAATGTTAACCAATTTTCCCCAAACTTCACACAATAAAAGACTCTATCCATGCCAACATATTCTGAAAATTTCAGCTCATTTGGTTAATCACACCAAAAGTTATTCTCATTAAGCTATATTTTACCCTTCCCTTTCTCAGTACACAGCAATTCAGCAGCAGCTGTCAAAATAAATTAAAAAAGAAGCAGGCTGGCAAAGTTTATCAACAAATACTTCACAGAAAGTTACATTGAAACATTGTATCAATTGTAATGTTCTGTGTTTTGCTTTTATATAGAGATGAACATTGGTTTGCAGGTGAAAAGATCTAAAGCAACCATGACAAGGCAAAACATTTTTTCTAATTACATGTTCCTCTGTTGAACCCCTTATTAACCCTTTAGTTTTCTCTAATCAGCACTGATTAACTCTATATTCTCCTGCTCTATTCAAATGTAATTTTCCTGGTGATTTTTTTTTCTTTTCTATTTTATCTATCTAATAAAATTTTTTTCAGGTTTTTGTTTGCTTCGCTTATTATTTTTTTTTACAACTTTTTACATATATTTACTGCCAGTTGTTTAGTTTTATTACATTTAATTGTCTAAGGATTGCAAAAAAAAAAAAAAATATTCGTGCAGGACAATATTCACAGAAAAACTTGTTTGACCTTAAAAAAAAATTGTACGTATTATGTCATTATCTTAAAGCGGACTTACATATAAAAATGGAACTTCTACTTTTCGGAATCCTCCCCCGGTCTGTGTCACATTTGACATCTTTCAGGGGTAGGGGAAAGCAGATACCTGTCTAATACAGGTATTTTGCTCCCACTCCCGTGCATAGATAGGCGCAGTACCCGCCGATAACTACGCTACGTTCGGCTCCTCCTCCGTCCCACCGCTGTCTTCTGGGAGACACACAGGTGCCAAAAGACAGCAGGGACCAATGGGATTGCGCAGAGTGACTCGCGAATGCGCAGTAGGGAGCCAGGCTGTGAAGCAGCAAGGCTTCTCTTCCCGGTTCCCTTACCGAAGATGACGGCGCCTCCACCCGAGAGCCAAGGGACAGATTGAGGACAGAGAGGGGGCGTGGCCAAACCACGGCTCTGTGTCTAAATGGACACACAAAGCTGCGGCTCTGCTCGAGTGCCCCATAGCAAGCTGCTTGCTGTGGGGGCATTTGGCAGGAAAAAAACACTGTACAGAGGAGGTACAGTATCTCACAAAAGTAAGTACACCCCTCACATTTTTGTAAATATTTTATCTTTTCATGTGACAACACAAATTAAGAAATGTCCTTTAAGAGCCATAGCAGGCGTGTGCCCGCTGCACGGTGAGGGACCCAATGCACATGGCCAGCAAAGCGTGGGGGTCCCCCCAAATTTAATTACCAGGCCCTTCAAGTCTGATATGGATATTAAGGGGAACCCTGCCGTCAATAAAAAAAATGGCATGGAGTTCCCCCAAAAATCCACACCAGACCCCTTATCAGAGCACGTAACCTGGCCTGCCACGGAAAAGAGGTGGGACGAGAGAGTGCCCTCCCTCCTGAACTGTACCAGGCCACATGCCCTCAACATGTTGATGGGACAAGGGTCTCATCCCCACAAGCCTTGCCCGGTGGTTGGTGGTATGACAACTCTTATATATGTAAGGCAGGGCCACCCTTCACGTGACCCTCTGTCCCCCTCTGACACAAGGGAAAGCCTGGGCTTCCCCAGTGATGTAGTCAGAGGATGCGTTAGAGGGGGATGGGTCACGTGACGGGTGGCCCCGCCTCACCTATATAAGAGCCTTCATACAAAACAGACCTCCCCTACAAAACAGCCCCCCCAACAATACAGACCCCCCTACAATACAGACCCCCCTACAACAGTGCAAACACCCCCCCTTTCAGACCTGTAATGCACCTCGCTCGGCTCAGATGATCAGCGTGCCACGTGCTGCACACACAGCACTTGTAGATTACACAGAGGAGGGGGAGGCGGCGTGGCTTCACTCTGCTCGGCTATGTGACTGCGAGACAGTTTCAGCCAAGACTTATCAGAGCCACGGCGTGGCCACGAGAGAAGGGGATTGTTGCGGCCGGGACCTGGGTCTGCCGACGGGATGGGTATCACTCAGGGTGCGGCTCGCACCCCCCCCTGCAAAGCTAGGCGGCTTCAGCCTGCAGTGTGTTACCTAGGCTGCCACTGCCTCCCAGTCATCACGCCATGCTGCCCTGACACCGGCCTGACACCCCCTTCAGTGTGTGGCACCTGGTGCAGCACACCCACGCCCACGACTTACTACCCAACTGCATTAGGCTCTTTTTACACTAAGCCATGTGTTTTGGGCATGTAAAATGTGACTAACTTTTGGTGTGATTTACCAAATGGGGAAATTAGTTGACATTTAAGGTCAGTTTTGTAAGTTTAAGCTCCCCAAAAAAGAAGCTTAATGATACTAGTTTGCCTTGTGGAACATCAAATCGCAGGAAACGTATAGGATAGTTTTATGGGGTTGAGATCTTGGGCTGTGCAACGTTTCAGGGCAATTGATTTAAGTTTAGGCACTTTATTGCTCGTTAAGCTACATTAGGCCAATTTCACATTAAGTTCCAGATTCTCGTAGATGCCGGCGTAGTGTAGCGTAAGCTATTTACACTACGCTGCCGCAACTTACAGTAGCAAGTGCCGTATTCTCCAAGCACTTGCTCCGTAATTTGCAGTGGCGTAGTGTAAATGGCCCGACGTAAGGCTGCGTAATTCAAAGGGGGCGGCTTGTATTTAAATTAAGCTTGCCCCGTGCCAAACGAACTGCGCATGCGCCGGCCTTAAACATAGGCCACTGCACATGCTCCATAGTACGCCGCAAATACATTGATTACAAAGGCAATGTAATTAACATACAGGCCTATTCGCGAACGAGTTACGTAAACGACGGAAAATACGACGCTGTGCCGAGTCCATACTTAACATGGCATACGGCGGACCGACGTAAGGAAGGTTACCCCTCATATAGCAGGGGTAACCTTGCGCTTACGGAAACGACGTAAACTACGGCGAAGCGGCGCAAAAACGTTCGGGAATGGGCGTATCAGGCTCATTTGCATATTCAATGCAGAAATCGACAGGAACGACATCTAGCGGCCAGCGTAACATTGTAACTTAGATCCGACGATGTAAGTGACTTACGCAAGTCGGATCTAAGCAAAATCTATGCGTAACTGATTCTAAGAATCAGGCGCATAGATGCACAGCCCCGCAAACAGAGATACGATGCCGTCGTATCTCCTTTCAGAATCTGGCCCTAAATGTTTTAGCATTGTAAAATATAGCTTAATGTGAATAACTTTTGGTGTGTTTAACCAAATGAGCTGAAATATTCAGAATATGTTGGCATGGATAGATTCTTCTATTGTGTGGAGATTGGTTAACATTTAATGTCTTTTATGTACGTTAAGCCACATTAAGCTCCCCAAAACACAAGCTTAATGTCCCTAGTTTGCCTTTTGGTACACCAAATAGCTTGAAACTTCTTGGCTAGATTTGGGAAGTTGAAAACTTAGGCTGTGCAATGTTTCAAGAAAATTGATTGAGGTTAAGGCACATTATGGTACGTTAAGCTCCTTACATTAAGGCTCCATTCACACCTAGGCGTTTTGTCGCCTGTAGCGCAACGCTCACAAACGCCAGAGGGAGAAAAATACATGAACGCCTATGGAGATGGCGCGAGATGGCGCGTATCGGGCGGTTTGGGCGTATTTGAGCGTTTCCGTTTCCCATAGAAAGTAATGGAAACGCTCGATTCAAGTGACTAGCGCGTCAACGAGCGTTTGCTACAGGCGTTTTGTCGCTTTAATCAATAGAACTTTTCACCCAGGCAGAAGATTAAACAAATCTACCAACATAGCAACAAGTGATGAAAAGATGATAATTTTTCCTATTGGCTAAAATAAAAAACGTCAAAGTACAAAAACGTCGGACAACGCTTTATGCAAACGCGCAAATAAGCATGAATACGCGCAATAAAACGCTGGAAAAAAACGCCCAAAAAACGACCAAACGACCGTCGCTCAGGTGTGAATGCAGCCTTAGTGTTTTAGCATTGTAAAATATAGCTTAACCACTTTAGCCCCGGACCATATTGCTGTCCAAAGACCAGAGCACTTTTTGTGATTCGGCACTGCATCGCTTAACTGACAATTGCGCGGTCGTGCGACGTGGCTCCCAAACAAAATTGGCGTCCTTTTTTCCCCACAAATAGAGCTTTCTTTTGGTGGTATTTGATCATCTCTGCGGTTTTTATTTTTTGTGCTATAAACAAAAATAGAGCGACTATTTTGAAAAAAAATCAATATTTTTTACATTTTGCTATAATAAATATCCCCAAAAAAGATATAAAAAAAAATTTTTTTTCCTCAGTTTAGGCCGATACATATTCTTCTACATATTTTTCGTAAAAAAAAATTGCAATTAGCGTTTATTGATTGGTTTGCGCAAAATTTATGGCGTTTACAAAAAAGGGGGTAGTTTTATCACATTTTTATTAATATTTTTTTTTACTCGTAATGGCGGCGATCAGCGTTTTTTTTCAGTACTGCGATATTATGGCGGACACATCGGACACTTTTGACACATTTTTGGGACCATTGGCATTTTTATAGCGATCAATGCTATAAAAATGCATTGGATTACTATAAAAATGCCATTGGCAATTGAAGGGGTTAACACTAGGGGGCAGGGAAGGGGTTAAGTGTGTTCCTATTTGTGTTCTAACTGTATGGGGGGGTGAACTCACTAGGGGGAATCACTGATCTTCCGTTCATACAATGTAGATCAGCGTTTCCCCCGCTGACAGGAACGAGCGCTGGACTCGGGGGCGAGCGGGAGGCGTGCGCGCGGGCCGCCGGCGGCGCGCACGCGCCCCCTAGCGGCCGCGAAAGTCCCTACGTAGAGCTACGGGCTCTCGCAAAGGAGAGCCGACCTGCCGCCGTAGAACGAAGGCGGCTGGTCGGCTAGTAGTTAATGTGAATAACTTTTTGTGTGATTAACCAAATGATCTGATCCAATGTGCCTAGTTTTCTTTCTGGGTCACCAAATCGCGTGGAAACTTCTTGGATATATTTGAAAGGTCGAGATCTTGGGGTGTGAAAAGTTTCAGGGAAATTTTTTGAGATCCAGGCACTTTTTTGCTCGTTAAGCTACATTAAGCCAATTTCAGTATTGTCAAATATAGCTTAATGTGAATAACTTTTGGTGTGATTAAACAAATGAGCTGCTACCACTCAGCGTTCGCCGAAGCCAAATCGAGAGGAGTGTCGATCCTCATATCGGCAAGGGTTCCGTGGACTTGCATAGATGCAAAAACAGATCCTCAGGGACGCTTTTTGTTCCTGAAGGGTCGAGTGGGAGAGACCAAGATGACCTTTGGGAACCTCTATGCGCCGAACGGACAACAAGACACATTTATCAAGCGCCACATAGAGCGGCTTGCAGGTTACAGGGAGGGGCAGTTGATAGCAGGGGGGGACCTTAATGTACCGCTTACACCGACGGAGGACACCTCCTCCAGCAACTCAAGTATCTCGAGAGATACGCGCAAGCGTATCGGAGCCACCCTCCACTCGGCCCAATTAATCTATGCATGGCGCCTCCTGCACCCAGGGGAACGGGATTACACTTTCCACTTGAGGCCCCACCAGTCATACTCCCGCATCGACTATTTCCTGATCCCCCACGAACACCTACAGGTGATCAGAGAAGTTACCATAGGGTCCATAACTTGGTCGGACCACGCACCGATTGGCCTCCGCTACACCATCACAGACATTTACGCGGCTCAGAGGCCACCTTGGCGGTTAAATGAAGGTCTCCTTCAAGACCCTGAGACTATGGCTGACGTAGTCAGAGAAATTGGACTTTACTTCAAGTCCAATGTTACCCCTGATAGCGGTGCGGGAGTGGTCTGGGAGGCTCACAAGGCGGTGATAAGGGGCGTCCTCATTAAGCAAGGGGCGCGCCTAAAACGGGAACGCACGGCCCGACTGGACCAGCTGCTGCGAGAACTGCAGGACCTGGAGTCCAAGCATAAACAGACGCCTGACAGGAAACTAGGGGCGGAGCTGGATAGCGTCCGTGCGAAAATCACGGACCTTCTGAGCTTTAAGACTAAGGCGGCTTTACAGATTTGCAGAAAAAAAATCTACGAGTCCGGGGACAAGTGTGGCAGACTTTTGGCCCAAACGCTACGGTCACAAAAACAGCTGTCATACATCCCACACATTATGACGAGTAGGGGACAGAGAGCTCCGCCATATCACTGAAGAATTCAGGTCCTACTACGAATCCCTATACAACCTGCCCAAGACTCCCCATACCCAACCCACAACAGCTAAATACATATCTGACTCCGCAATGCCTTCCTTGCCAGTAGACGACAGGAACTCATTGGAGGACCCTATTACCCTGCTGCAGGGCCCTTAAGACCACTAAACTAGGTAAAGCCCCCGGCCCGGACGGCCTCACGGCCTCTTACTACAAACCCTCTTCCCAGCTCTAGGCCAGCACATGGTAAACCTCTTCAATGACCTTGGCTCGGGGAAAACGCTACATGGGGACAATTTAAAAGTGCAGATCTCAGTCATTCACAAAGAGGGCAAAGATCCGACGCAGTGTGGTAGCTACCGCCCAATTTCCCTTCTAAACACAGACCTCAAGCTCTTCACCAAACTCCTGGCCAACAGACTACAACGACATCTCCCGCACCTCGTCCATCTGGACCAGGTGGGTTTCGTGCCAACCAGGGAAGCCAGGGACAACACGACTAAGGTCTTGAACCTCCTACACATTGCGAACGTCACCAAATCCCCGTGTTTGTTCCTGGGCACGGATGCGGAGAAGGCATTCGACAGGGTCAACTGGGAATTCATGTTTGCTACTCTTGACCATATTGGGCTAGGAGTCAGGATGGTGAACTGGATATCGGCGGTATACGCCGAACCGACAGCCAGAGTCAGGGCAAACGTTTTTTTTTCCGAATCTCCGAATTTCCGAATCTCCGGTACAAGACAGGGCTGCCCTTTGTCGCCCCTGCTGTTTGCCCTGTCCCTGGAACCCTTCCTCTGTCATGTCAGTATGAACCCCGACATTTCTGGGATAGAGGTTGCTGGTATACAATATAAGGTGTCGGCCTACGCGGATGACCTGCTGTACTCCCTGTTGAACCCAGCCGCATCCCTACCTGCCCTGATGCGTGAGTTCGACGCATATGGACAGGCCTCTAACCTGAAAATAAATTTTGGCAAATCGGAGGTGATGGGCCTGGGGATTCCCAAACTCACGCTGGCAAATCTCAAGACACGCTTCCACTTCAAGTGGACAGACACGGCACTAAAATACCTAGACACCTTTATACCGACGAGCGTCTCAAACCTTTTTAAACTTAACTTCCCCCCCTTCTGAGGACAGTACGGACGCTGCTAGAGCAGTGGACTGGCAGTCTCCACTCGCGGTTTGGACGCTGCAGCATCCTAAAGATGTCGATTCTCCCCAAGTTCCTCTACCTTCTACAAGCCCTTCCAATCCATATCCCAGTAAATTTTTTCAAACAAACGCAGGCTATTTTTGCCAAATTCCTTTGGGCAGGGAAAAAACCCTGCATATGCCGGAAGGCTACTTACACTGCCAAAGGCATTCGGTGGCCTGGCGCTCCCCGACATCCAGACCTATTACCATGCAGCACACCTGAGCAGACTATTAGATTGGTGCCAACATTCCGACACCAAGTTGTGGTCCCGACTCGAACAGTCGCAGAGTGTAGTCCCCTTGTCTAGAGCCTCCTGGTGCCTGCCGTACATCCCGCCTAGCCTGAGGAGCCACCCGCTGATCGGTGTAATGAATATAGCACGCCCACCTCCATCTTAGGTTTAATATTAAATATAGTATGCCCACCTACATCTTAGGCTTATATATACCATGTCATTTTTGAATTAATACAGCTTACACAATGTCTCATTTTGTGCAGAGATGCAGAAACCCTTCACCCATTTTCTGACATATGTATGTTATCTGTGGACTTTGTATTAGGCTTATATTGACTTAAGATAACATACTAGTACACTGTTGTATAAGCTCATAAATATAGGTTTTCGAGTTCACATCTATATGGTAAATGAAATGAGGTAATAACTAAAGCAAATGATTTACTTAAATACTTATGTAAAACCATGCGTGCACATTGTAAGAAAATCACGCACTCATCTGTTTTTGGCTTATAAAAGTCAGCTATGTGCATTCAGTAAATCAGACTTTTCATATGACCACATCCTGCTTGTTTCCTGTGTCGTTGTTTGAAAAGTCTCCAATCGGTAACACGATCAAGATTTGTGCACGCTTGCTGGAGCGCCCTTCACTCTCGTCCCGCGGCTCGCCCCTGAGACCCATTTTGGGAGATCCTCGGTTCGAGCCAGGCCTGATTGACAGGCCCTTCCGGGTCCTACGTGAGGCGGGTCTCCACCAGGCCTCCCACTTTAGCATAGGCAGACGATGGTGTTCACTAGCGGAGCTCATGGACCCGAGCGGCAGGTTCCATCTGGATTTCATGAGGGCTCTGCAGCTGAGCCACTTCCTGACCGACCTGCCCCCCCGCGGGAGACGCGGACAGGACCCGGTCGGAGTTTAAGGGGGTGCTTTGCGAGGAAGATGGGACGCTACCACATGCACTGTCCCTAAACTACGGCATACTTATTACCCCGTCTAGGGGGTTTCAGCTCCCAGCCCTCCTTAAGTGTGAAGGTGATCTGAACTGCCGGTTCTCCGAAACTCAGAGACAGAAAATTCTTAGGTTCGCACACAAGTCCTCCCTCTGCACCAAAACTCAGGAGACAAATTACAAGCTCCTCACGCGTTGGTATAGAACACCGGACCTGTTGCATAAGTTTTTTCCGGCAACGACGGATCTTTGCTGGCGATGCCACGTGGATAGGGGGACTATCCTCCACATCTTCTGGTCCTGTCCTCGACTTAGGAGTTTCTGGGGGGAGGTCCACAGGATAATGCAGCTATTCACAGACCGCCCTGTACCGTTCGACCCGGCCTACTTCCTTTTACACGCAAGTGACGTACCCGTCTGTGTCTATAAGACCTCGATCATACGACACTTGTTAGATGCAGCGAGGGCTTGTTTCCCGGCTTTATGGAAGACATCATACCAGCCGACCATTACCGCATGGCTTAAACGGGTGGACGAGGTAGGCAGACTAGAAGACCTGATCCTAACAAGTCAAAACAGACAGGAACAGTTCACAAAGACCTGGCAACACTGGTATCTCTTCAGATACTCCAGCGAAGGGCAATGACTGAGGGAGGAAGCGGACCCAGACACGCTCGCCCCACACCAGCCCGCACCTGCCCCAGATTAGATCCCAGCCGCATTCTTTGGGAGACTCTGTTCTCCTATAACCTCTGTGACCCGACCCATGTCCGTGGGTTGATTTCCCTAAGCCCCCCCACCTCTTCTCCCCTTTTCCAATGCCTCTTCCCCCTCCCTTCCCCCTAACCCCCTGATAACTCTAGGCTACCTAGCCACACATCTTTAGCTCTCTATCTTTTACATCATGGGTCTTCAAACTACGGCCCTCCAGTTGTTCAGGAACTACAATTCCCATAATGCCTAGTCATGTCTGTGAATGTCAGTGTGTTACAATGCCTCATGGGATGTGTAGTTCTACAACATCTGGAGGGCCGTAGTTTGAGGATCCCTGTTCTACATGCTAACACCTTTTGTCGTAAACGGGAAAAGGAGGGTTCAGTCCTGAGAGGCCACGACCTACCTTTAGGATACACCTGGGGCATAGACGTCCCAGCTCTATCTCAGATGATCATTACCTAGGTGTGTGCAATTGTATTAGTCATAAGCCATGTTTTGCTGTATTTGCATGTACTGTTTGCACTGTGGCCCGCTTGGGCCGTTCCCTCTGTTATAAATATATATATTTTTTTTAAAACAAACAAATGAGCTGAAATTTTCAGAATATGTTGGCATGGATAGAGTCTTCTATTGTGTGAAGATTGAGGGAAATTGGTTAACATTTAAGGTCTTTTATGTACGTTAAGCCACATTAAGCTCCCCAAAAAACAAGCTTAATGTGCCTAGTTTTCTTTCTGGGTCACCAAATCACTTAAAACTTCTTGCATATGTTTGGAAGGTCGAGATCTTGGGGTGTGCAGGGCAATTGATTGAGGTTCAGGCACATTTTTGCTTGTTAAGCTACATTAAGCTACATTAAGCCAATTTCAGTATTGTAATAAATAGCTTAATGTGAATAACTTTTGGTGTAATTAACCAAATGAGCTACATTTTTTAGAATATGTTGGCATAGATAGGGTCTTCTATTGTGTGAAATTTGGGGGAAATTGGTTAACATTTAAGGTCTTTTTTGTACGTTAAGCTCCCAAAAAAACAAGCTTAATGTTCCTAGTTTGCCTTGTGGAACACCAAATCGCTTCTTAGATATGTTTGGAAGGTCGAGATATTGGGGTGTGCAAAGTTTCAGGGCAATTGCTTGAGGTTTAGACACTTTATTGCTTGTTAAACTACATTAAGCTATTTTTTACATTAAATGTTTTAGAATTGTAAAATATAGCTTAATGAGAATAACTTTTGGTGTGATTAACCAAATAAGCTGAAATTTTCAGAATATGTTGGCGTGGATAGAGTCGAATGTTCTATTGTGTGAAGTTTGGGGGAAATTGGTTAACATTTAAGGTCTTTTTCGTACGTTAAGCCACATTAAGCTCCCCAAAAAACAAGCTTAATGTACCTAGTTTGCCTTGTGGAACACCAAATCGATTGAGGTTCAGGCACTTTTTTGCTTGTTAAGCTACATTAAGCCAATTTCAGTATTGTAAAATATAGCTTAATGTGAATAACTTTTGGTGTGATAAACCAAATGAGCTGAACATTTCTGAATATGTTGGCATGGACAGAGTCTTCTATTGTGTAAATCTTGGGGGAGATTGGTTAACATTTAAGGTCTTTTTTGTACATTAAGCCACATTAAGCTCCCCAAAAAAACAAGCTTAATGTCCCTAGTTTGCGTCCTGGGACAACAAATCACTTGAAACTTCTTGGATATGTTTGAAAGGTCGAGATCTTGGGGTGTGAAAAGTTTCAGGGCAATTGATTGAGGTTCAGGCACTTTTTTGCTTGTTAAGCTACATTAAGCCAATTTCAGTATTGTAAAATATAGCTTAATGTGAATAACTTTTGGTGTGATAAACCAAATGAGCTGAACATTTCTTAATATGTTGGCGTAGATAGGGTCTTCTATGGTGTGAAATTTAGGGGAAATTGGTTAACATTTAAGGTCTTTTTTGTACGCTAAGCTCCCAAAAAAACAAGCTTAATGTTCCTAGTTTACCTTGTGGAACACCAAATCGCTTCAGATTTCTTAAATATGTTTGGAAGGTCGAGATATTGGGGTGTGCAAAGTTTCAGGGCAATTGATTGAGGTTTATGCACTTTATTGCTCATTAAGCTACATTAAGCTAATTTCACATTATGGGCCAGATTCAGGTAGATGGGAGAATCTTTACTCTGGAGTAACGTTTCTCATTTACGTTACTCCGCCCACACTTTCGGCGCAAGTACTGTTATTCACATAGCACTTGCGCGTAAACTTGCGCCAGAGTAACGATAATGCTCTGGCGTAACCCGACGCAAGTGGAAGTGGGTGTGATCATATGTAAATGATGGGCGGAGCCCAGCGCAGAGGCTTACGTTCAGCGCATCATCCACGGAGCATGCGTAGTGAGTGAGGCTCCACTCGCCCCCTTGTGCGCATGCTCACAACTTCCGTCGGCACCACTTCACGGGAAACGTCAGCGCAATGTGTTCCGTTGCGCGTATAAAAGCGCCAGCGGAAGCGCCATTCCGGCACCAAAGTATTTCCTTTTCCCCCCACCCCAGGGAATTTACTTTTGCTCTGTGATGGCTGCTCCCGCTACCCCCAAAGAGAGGAGGAATCTCAATTTTAACTCCCAGGAGGTCTCAGTTATAATCTCCGCTATGGAGACTTTTAATGATTTCCTCCACGGGAAAAAAAGTCGTAAGACCAGCCGGGAGAGGAAGCAGGCCATCCTGGACACCATTGCTGGCAGGGTCAATGTGTTGCCATCCGTGAAGAGGGGCGGCAGCGTGCCCAGCGGCATAATATAACCCGCCAGCTGAGGATGCAGGCCCAGAACAACCTGTATCTCAGCCGGATTGCTGTGGCCTTGGAGGGCAGGCAGCCAACAGCTGCCAGGAGTGGCCCACCTGGGGATCAGCCTCGTCCAGATGCCCCCCCACCCCCACCCACTCCCCCCAGGCAGCTGAGGAGCCCGAGAGTGCCCCCAAGGAGGAGCCCCCGTCAGCCCAGATGAGGGATTTTTTTTTGTTTTGGTTTATATTATTTTTCTTTTTTATTACTCAGGTTATGAGTTTTTGATTTATTTTTGTATTACTCAGGTTATGAGTTTTTGATTTTTTTTTAACTGTACACGGTCAGGAGTGCAGGGGACAGTGTGAATAGTGTGTGAATGTGAGGGGGTGGCACTCCTGCCAGTAAGGGGTGTCACCCTCAGCCGTGGTGGTAAAGTTAACCCCACGGCTGTATGAATGACGTGTGAAAGGTGTATGAATGGACAGCGACATCATTGGGGCCTTGACGCTGGCGTTGCTGCTCCCAAGTCCTACATGCTGGACTTGGGCTAATCCAATGTGATGTGGATGTGGTGTGTGTGATCTAGGGACATCAGTGGTGTACACGCGTGCATTGTCTGTGTGATTAATGTTTTGGTTTAGTGTCCAAAGATGCCTACGGCGAGGACCCTCCTGACTGCTCTTCCATCAGCTGAATGGGTCTCCTCTGGCAGGTGGGGACTGTGTGGGTCGGGGGTCAGGTCATCACGCATTTCAATCTGCAGGCCTTTTCTCATAGCAAAGTTGTGCAGAATGCAACATGCACCGATGATCTGACACACAAAGGTAGGGGAATACAATAGGGTCCCCCCGGACTTATCCAGGCAGCTGAAACGGGACTTCAGGAGCCCAGATGTTTGCTCCACCACTGCACGGGTTTTGATGTGTGCTTCATTGTATTTTCTCTCTCCTCTGGTTTGGGGGTTCCGGAAAGGAGTCATTAGATGGGGTCCCAGTGCATATGCAGAGTCACCTGAAAGGGAAAAGACAGGAGGATGTTAGTCATGCATGTGGCCCTTGTGAGGTGTGCATCATGGGAGGGGATAGTCATGCCTGCCACCCATGTCCCTCACCAACCAGCCAGCTGTCCCCATACATGTTCTGCTCGAATTCTGCTGGGATGGCACTCTGACGGTATATGAAGCTGTCATGGCTGGATCCGGGGTGTTTGGCACGGACGTGCCATATGAGGCGTTGGGCATCGGCTATCACCTGTACGTTGATGGAATGCCAATGCTTCCGATTGCGGTATATGTGCTCTGTGGCACTGGGGGGCTAAAGGGCCACATGTGTGCAATCAATGGCCCCCACAGTGCCTGGGAATCTGGCAATGTTGTAGAAATCTGTCATTGTCTTCAGCCGCAGCTCCTCAGTGGTGGGTCTGATGAACTGGTTGGACATGCGTCTGAGGATTGCAGGGACAACCTGGTGCACACATCTGCTCACGGAGGATTGTGACATCCCAGCCACCACTCCACTTGTACGCTGGAATGATCCACTTGCAAGGAAATGAAGTGTTGCCAGTACCTTCACCAGTGGCTGCACTGCATGTGAGCGGTGTGTCTTGCTGGTGATGTCATCCTGCAGGATTGTGGTTAGTTCAAGTATTGCATCAGGGCTGAATCTGAAGAGGCGATACACCTCCTCATCCCCCATGCCAAAGAGGCTCATGCGCGTGCGGTATATCCTCTCACATGCTCGCCTCCTCCGTAGCGAGGGACCCAGTACTAGTGCTAGGACCACGACTGCCCCTGGCATGTTGGCACACAGAGGTGTTGTCCTTGCAAGTGTGGTTGTTCAGCTTGCTAGTTTCGTCGGTAACGCTGCTGCTGTAGCTGCTCTCCTGCTGACCTGAGGCCGTCTGGAGTAAAGATAAAGCAGCTATTTGTAGAAATAACTTTGCGCCGGACGGACGAGATACGCGCGGCGCATGTAGCCAGCGTATGGTGCTAATCCGTTCGCGAATCGGGAAATCTCCCTCATTTGCATATTTGCAGGGGAAATCAATAGGCGCGACTGATGCGCCAAGCAAAATTATGCGCAGACGATACTCTGGCGTCGGAAAGTTAAGCCGATTGGAAATGGCCGTTTTCTGTCGCATCTAGTTTGGTGGGTACGGCCACATAGAAACGACGGCGCATAATCACAGTTACGCGGCGCATATCGAATTACTCCAGCGCAAGTCTTGCTGAATCTGGCCCTAAATGTTTTAGTATTGTAAAATATAGCTTAATGCGAATAACTTTTGGTGTGATTAACCAAATAAGCTGAATTTTCAGAATATGTTGGCGTGGATAGAGTCTTCTACTGTGTGAAGTTTGGTGGAAATTGGTTAACATTGAAGGTCTTTTTCGTACGTTAAGCCACATTAAGCTCCCCAAAAAACAAGCTTAATGACCCTAGTTTGCCTTTTAGGATCCTAAATCACACAAAACCTCTTGGATAGGTTTGGGTCTTTAAGATCTTAGGCTGTGCAAAGTTTTAAGACAATTGATTAAGGTTTAGGTACATTATGGTAAGTTTAAGCTCTGTTTTTGCATTGTAAAATATAGCTTAATGTGAAAAAATTTTGATGTGATAACCCAAATAAGCTGACATTTTCAGAATAGGTTGGCATCGATAGTGAAGCTTGGGGGAAATTGGTTAACATTTAAGGTCTTTTTCGTACGTTAAGCTACATTAAGCTTCCAAAAAAACAAGCTTAATGTCCCTAGTTTGCTTTGTGGGATACCAAATAGCACATATATGTGGATATGTTTCAGTAGTTGAGATTCTAGGCTGTGCAAAGTTTCAGGGCAATTGATTGAGGTTTAGGCACTTTATTGATCGTTAAGCTACATTAAGCCAATTTCACATTAAATGTTTTAGTATTGTAAAATATAGCTTAATGTGAATAACTTTTGGTGTGATTAACCAAATGAGCTGAAATTTTCAGAATATGTTGCCATGGACAGAGTCTTCTATTGTGTGAAGTTTGGGGAAAATTGGTTAACATTTAAGGTCTTTTTCGTACGTTAAGCCACATTAAGCTCCCCCCCCCCCCAAAAAAAAAGCTTAATATACTTAGTTTGCCTTGTGGAACACCAAATCGCTTGAAACTTCTTGGGTATGTTTGGAACGTCGATTTCTTGGGGTGTGCAAAGTTTCAGGGCACTTTTTAGGCACTTTTTTGCTTGTTAAGCTACATTAAGCCATTTTCACATTAAATGTTTTAGTATGTCCCCGTATAAGCCAGGAGGCTGAAGGTATCATTTTGTATTGACAGTGAAAACCCCCTGCATGGGATACCTGTGTTTGGATTTTTTTTGCCTTTTTAATAAAAGTGGGCCAACAAGCCCTTAAAGACAGTTCCTGACTGGCGTGAATCGCTTAAAAACGCATATCCCACTTGAGCTAACAACCCCCAACGCTACAGTACATTGCTACTGAAAGCAGGCTTGCTTTCTTCATCATCCAGGGCCTGATACCACACTTGTTCTTCTGCTTCATCAACATTTCCTATCCTACCTCATCTTGATGTTGGCCGTGTTGGGCCTTGGAATAAAGCATTTAGAAAACCCATTGGATGACTGGACATTCGCTCACTGCTTCTACTCCCTGCTACTACCCCTAGACACACTACAAGTGAAACTTAATACGCCGATCCCAAAAACAACCAGCGGCTCCTGAATGGAGTAGTGCTACATTTATGAGCTGGGAGTGCACTCCCTGCATGCTCTCAACACAAAGGGACTTCACCTTTTGTTCTGGCAGGAATACCCTGCTTTGGGCTGTATCTATGATCATACCAAGATACTCTACTCTTCTTAGAACTTGTAGAGAGGATTTCTGTAGGTTTAAATCCATCCCAACTGCTCCGGGTATCTCACCGTATTGAACACTGCGTGCTCTAGCCCTGCTTTCGACTGATCTATAACAAGTAGATTGTCTAGGTAGGCCAACACTGTTATGCCCTGTGCTCTCAAGTTTGCCAACACAGGAGCCAGTATTTTTGTGAATACAGTGCAGTTGTGGGTGCAGTTGCCAAATCAAAAGGTAGAGCCACAAATTGAAAATGGTGATGCTCTACCACGAACCTTAGAAATTGTTGGTGAGTGGGATAAATAGGTAAATGTAAGTAGGCGTCCTTGATGTCTATAGATGCCAGATATTTTCCGCCTTGTAGGGTGGTGACCACGGACCGAATAGTTTCCATTCGGAAATGGCGAATTTCCAGAAACTGGTTTTGATCCTTCAGGTCCAGAATAGTAAAACCCTGCACCTTGCTCTTTTAAGGGGACTTCTTTGATTACCCCTTGAGACAGAAAATGAACCAAACCTCGGAAAAAATAATTTCTCTTTATTGGATCTTTGGAAACCCCAGAACTTCTGAACCGATGGGGTTGAATCTCCTGAATTTCCAGCTCGTACCCTAGGGATACAGCAGATACAGCATACAGCAGATACAGATACAGCATTAATCATCTGTCCTAGACCTCTGTCTGCCAAGTCGCCGAAAACTGCCAGAGCGCCCCCCCACTCGGCCGGGGGGCGCCCTTTCATGAGGAAGCTTTGGGGCTTTGCTAATTAGCTTTTCGGCCCCACTGCTTCCTGTATTTCTGGGCCTGGACCTGATCCCTAGCCTTTGTGGCTGTCTGAGAATGCCGTCGCCACTACCTGGTCAACTTAGGGACTGGGGAGAGAGAACGCTTAAAACAAGGACACTTTTTTTACTTTTTCTCTGGTAACAGAGTAGTCTTACCGCTTGATATCTTTTGAATAATATTTTTCTAAATCATCCCCCAAAAAGCTGATCCCCATGAAAGGGGAAACTGGTCAAAAGTTTTTTTACATGGGGCTTCTGCTGACCAGTGCTTTAGCCAAAGAATTCTACACATGTGCAACAGCTGGAGTGTAAGGCGAGATGCTTGTTGTATAGAATCCCTAATGGCATCTACTGCGAAACATAAAGCCTTGGGCATATTCTCCCAATATTTGGCTTTCTCAGAAGGCAGGTCATTTAAAACCTTCCTTCACTTGATCCCTTAGGACTTGACACATACCCACCTACCAGGAGAAAGGAAGATTTTAATAGAGATTCCAATTTTTTCTCTGAAGGATCTTTAAATACCTGGACATTGTCTACCGGACAGGTTAAATGCTTATTTACACAAGATATAGCTGCGTCCACTGAAGGCAGACTCCACTTCTTGGCAAATTTGTTCTGCATTGGCGGAGAGAAACACTTGTCTGGCTGCTTCCAGTCTGTGTAAATCCGTTTCTCCAACCAAGGATGATGTCAGGACCTGGGCTTGAACCTGGGACCTCTTCTCTGTCTGGCATTGTCTTTTCCCACTTAGCTATATGAGATGTTGGACAGCTCCCTGCCTGATCTGCTGGATAAACCTATTTGATCCATTAGACTACTCTGCTTGGTGTCTTGATTGCTGCTGAAGCTTGAACTCTTTGCTCCTCCCACAGACTTCCTATAAAAGCCTTGTCTCAGCACTTCCTCTTTGCCAGGTTATTGTGCCTTCCCAGCCAGTGCCTTGTGATTTGGCTGCGCTGCTGCCATTCGTATCTGCAACCACCTGTGTTTGACCCTTGGCCTGTTCCTGGACTACTCTATTGCCTGATACCTGCTTTGCAATTTGCCTTCAAGCCTGATTGTGACAGATGAACTGGAAAGGAACATGCAGCCTGTGGAGCCTTTAAAGACCCCAGTGTGGGCACAGGTGAGTTAGTTAACTCAAAAAGAGGCAACTTAAATGCAGAGCGAACTGTCTCAGTCTAATATTGCACCTGCACTTGGTGAGCCCTGGAAGCAGAAAAAAATCTCTCTGAAGTATCAGACCTTTCAGAGTCCTCATCCTTATCCTCTGATGGAGGCATGTCCTCCTCATCCTCATCAGACCCCTCTGATGGGAGATCTGAAGCAACTGAAGGCACTCTGCTTTGCCTTTTCTCCTTTTGCGAGTTTTTAGCGATTAATGAAGCAAGTCTCCCCTCTAAATTGCCAAGGGCTACCACCAAAGTGTCCTCAGTGACTACATGTGTTTTGGGGACTTTGTGTGTTTACATTCTGTGGGGACACTAGGCTGGTAAAACGGCTCATACTCACTAATCACCGGCCGGCTGCAGAGATCCGCTCTTCTCACTGACAACTTCCATGTGAGGAGAGCCGAGCACCTAGCAACCGGCCCTCTATTTACATCACATGGCGGCTGTGATTGGACACAGCCGTCATGTAATCAGGAGATGCGCCGTGTCCGGGGAAGACGAATGCATTGGGATCGCGCCTCTGTTCAGGCACGCACGAGATCTCCCTCCGAGGGACATTCCTAAACGTCTACTCACCCTGCCGTATATATGTGCAGTGGCTGGGTGGGAAGTGGTTAATGTGCATTAACTCACAGAGATGGATCGCTAAAGTGTGAATCAACCTCAATACTAAATTAACCCCTGCCACCACAACACTTACTTTAATCTTTCAAGACACTGAACATTACAAAAATTCACTTTAAGGCTGCTTGAAGCTTTTCAATCATCTTCCTCAGCCTCTCTTCTTATGATTCTCCCTAAAGATCATTATTCCATCATTACTTGTGAGACAATTACCTGTGCGTGTCATTGTACATCCACCACTCATTACCAGGCTGTTTATTCCAGAGTTCTCTAAACATCGAAATGCTGTTCCCTTCCATCCCCTGGGGCCATGACCATGGATTGGCTACAAGTACTTTCAATTAACCTAATTTATTTTTGCTTCAGTTCAGGTTATTTTGTGGAGAGCTGAATCGTGATGCTTTTTTATTATTTGTACATGTCTCTTCATTTCTGTCATTGGTGAACTAGGGCAGTTCAGCTTCATCTGCCTGACTATTAGCTGTACTTACTTTTCCATTGTTAGAGTTTTAATCAGCAATTTATTTTATATTAACCAAGGTAGTAGCGTTGGTGAGGGATATAAGATAACTGTTTCTCTATTCCAAATATTTATGGAGCTAAAAAGTTAAAGCGTTCCAAAAATGTAACTTCTGCTTTAAGGGAAGGTGACCCCCCTAAAATGTCACCTTTTTGGCATGTCATTTTTTGGGGGGAAAACGGAAACCCTCTTTTTAGAGGGTTTCAGCTGCCACTTCCTCCTCCACAGCGTGGCTCGCAAATGCGCAGTGCATGCCGGCTGTGAAGCCACAGCCGGCGCCCGCAGTCATGATGTCGGTGCCGCAGAGAGGGGTGGGAGATAGGGTGACCACATTTCCAAACTACCATTCAGGGACACCCTCCCTTCCCAAAAATCAGCTTGTGCTGTACACAAGGCAGAATTTACGATTTCTTCAATCACAAGCAGGGGGGTGGGATTGTGCTGTCAGTGAGTAAAGTGGTGATGTGGCTGCCTTTTTTGGGGGCAGCAGATTGGCCTGGGGGGGTGGCTGTGTCAGTTTCATTCTGGGACACTATTGTCCTGGAATGAATGTGCCCGGGACAGACCTGCAAAATGCGGGACTGTCCCAGGCAATCCGGGACACGTGGTCACCCTAGTGGGAGACAAGTGGGGCTTCGTACGTCTGCATCGCTGGAACCTGGGACAGGTGAGTGTCCGATTAATAAAAGTCAGCAGCTACACTTTTTGTGTGCGCTATTTAATACATTTTCAATATTCAAAGCAAACTCACTCATCAATTTATGCATATTCAATCACTTTGAAAAATTCCCCCTAGCATTTGGGCTGTGGCCATCTTGAGTAAGGGCAGATGATTCATGTAGAATGTTCATCCTGGAATCCATCTGCCCTTAAAGGAGTTGTAAAGGAAAAAATATTTTTTGCTGAAATGACTGTTTACAGGGTATAGAGACATAATAGTTAATAGATTCCTTTTAAAAACGATTAAATATAGATAAAAAATATTCATATAATGTACCTGTAGTTTTTTAGTTTCGTTTTTGCATCTAGTTTTTTCGTTTTTGCATGTTATCCTGTATCTGTGCTATACAGAGCCATAGAGCAGTGATGGCTGGAAAATGAAACTAGAAGCTCCCAGTACTGTGGTCACAGAGGAGAAATACAGCAACATCAGAGCAAAAACGAACAATGAGGACTGCGGTAAGGTAAAGGAAGTTATTTAGCTAAAAAAAAAAAAAATTCCTTTAGTGAGCCTTTAACTCAGGCATGCAGGCAGGAGGGTGTGCTTAGCTGAGAAAATCTTTCCTCCTCTCCTCCCTTCCTGAAGACTCCTGGGATGTATAACATAAATTGCCTGAAAACCAGGAAGTTTCAACTTTCCATCTATTAAATCTTCTGCCCTTGTTGTTTGAACCTTGGTTAGTGTGCCCTGCCAGGGTCTAGAAGGAGGTTGTGACCCAGAATTCTCAACCAGATGAGTTGAAAGGCTCCAGGGAGCTTGTAACTAGGGATGAGCCGAACACCCCCCCCCCCCCCGTTTGGTTCACACCAGAACCTTCAAACGGACCTAACGTTCGTGCGAACATTTAGAACCCCATTGACGTCAATGGGACTCGAGCGTTCAAATTAAAAAGTGCTAATTTTAATGCCCCATATGCAAATTATTGTCGGAAAACGTCTTTGAGAACCCGGGTCTTGCCCCAGGGAACATGTATCAATGTAAAAAAGTTTTAAAAACTGTATTTTTTTTCTGTTGCAGCGATTTTAATGATGCTTGAAGTGAAAAAAAAATGAAAAATTCCTTTAAATATCACACCTGCTGGGTGTCTATAGTAGTGGCACGTGTTTAGAACTGTCCCTGCACAAAATGAGATTACTATAAGAAAAAGGTAATTTAAAACTGCTTGCGGCTTTAATATAATGTCTGGTCCCTGCAATATGGATGAAAATCACTGAGAAAAATAGCATGGGTTTCCCCGCCCCCCTCCCCCCCAGGTCATTACAAGCCCCTTTGGCCCTATATACTTTGAACAGCAGTATACAGGTGGTGCAAACAAGACAGACTGTAGGTTTGTTGTTGAGTAGAATCTGTTTGTAATTTTCAACTGGTACTTCTTTAACCGGTTAAGACCCGGACCAATATGCTGCCAAATGACCCAAGGGGTTTTTGCGATTCGGCACTGCGTCGCTTTAACAGACAATTGCGCGGTCGTGCAACGTGGCTCCCAAACAAAATTAGCGTATTTTTTCCCACAAATAGAGCTTTCTTTTGGTGGTATTTGATCGCCTCTGCGATTTTTATTTTTTGCGCTATATACAAAAATAGAGCGACATTTTTGAAAAAAAAACAATATTTTTAACTTTTTGTTATAAGAAAAATCAATAAACTAAATTTTAGTCAAACATTTAGGCCAAAATTTATTTAGCTACATGTCTTTAGTAAAAAAAAATCACAATAAAAAAAAATTATCTACCTAGCGGGAACAGCGACACTAATACAGCGATCAGAAAAATGATCGCTTAGTGATGCTGGCAATAGGGAGTGAAAGGGTTAACTAGGGCAGTGATCAGGGGGTTAAAACTTTATTGGGGGGGTACGGGGGCTACCCTGACACTAACACTAACTGACTGTCACACTGACACTAAATACAGTAATCATATATGTATGATTACTGCATTCAGTGACACTGTGACAGGGGGAGGGGGGGGGCGATCGCGGGGGTTAAATGTGTTTTTGTGTCTGTGTGCAAGTGTAGTGTTGGTGCAGGACTTACTTGTGTTGTGATCTCTCCTCAGCGGTGCTTGAAAAAACCGCGAGATCACATCGCTTCCTCCTTCCTGTGTTTACACAGGAGGCGGAAGTGACAGGGCGGGCGGGCGCGTGCATTGGCTGGGAGCGATCCGGAGGGGGCGGACAAAAACGAATAGCCGCCCCCTCTTGTCGGTTCGCTCCTGCAGCCGCGTGGAGCGCCGCATGTACGGGGGGGGGTCCGATCGGACCCCCGATCCCCCCCAACCCATATGGAAGAAAAATATATTTCCAATATATTTATTTAAAAAAATTATATATTTTAAATATATTTACAATATATTGGCCTACGCGAATATATTTTTACATCTATTCCAAAAATGTAAATTCAAATATATTTTCCAAAGGCATATATTTTAAAATATATTTTTTTCAATATATTTGACATATATTTTTGAGCATCTAAAAAAATGCATTTAAACATATATTTTTAAATATACTTGTAAAGGCATTCCAAAATATAATTTAAATGCATTTTCCAAAGACATATATTGAAAAATATATTTTTTAAATATATTCTTCAGATTTTTTTCAACATATATTTTTACATATATTTGTAAATGTGTTCCAAAAATATAATTTTAATATATTTTCCAAAGGCATATATGTGAAAATATATGTTTGAAAATATATTGTCCAGATATTTTTGAACATATAAAAAAATGCATTCAAACATATATCTTTAAATATACTTGTAAATGCATTCCAAAAATATAATTTAAATATATTTTACAAAGCTATATATTAGAAAATATATTTTTAAAATGTTTTTCTGAAAATATTTAATGTCTAATAAAGACATTTCAACATATATTTTGTCTGATATTTTTGTAACTATGTCATAGATAACATTCTGAATACATTTATAAGAGACCCACTACCATTTTAAAATGGCTTGTTTTACTCTTTTAAAATAAAAAAAAGATTCAAATAAAATATATTTTTTTTATAAGATTTTAAGCACATAATCCATTCAATACAAAGCAGATAAACCTCTCGCATCCACCTTCCATTCCCAAAGAATTTTTGTATAAGTCATTCTGAATTGAGAACGCTTGTCGGCGGACCAGCAAGTACAGTTATATTGATTTATTGATTGACCTGAATGAATGAGAACCTTCACAGACATCCACCTCCACAGTCCAAGGGTCTTGTCTGCTTACAGAGTACAGAGAGAAACTCTGGATATAAATCTTCAATGTTCTGTTTAATCCATGAATCAGAAGTTGCACTATTATTACCAAACTCGCTCATCAGTGTCTTTATGGACCTTGCTTTGTGCACTGGTGGGCAGTCATGTTGGAACAGGAAGGGGCCATCCCCAAACTGTTCGCACAAAGTTGGGGGCATAACATTTTCCCAAAATGTCTTGGTATGCTGACGCCTTAAGAGTTCCCTTCACTGGAACTAAGGAGCCAAACCCAACCCCTGAAAAACAACCCCACACCATAATCACCCCCCCCCCCCACACACACACACACACCATAATCCACCAAATGATTTGGACCAGTGCACAAAGCAAGGTCCATAAAGACATGGATGAGTGGGTTGGGGTGGAGAAACTTGACTGGCCTACACAGAGTCCTGACCTCAACCTGATAGAACACCTTTGGGATGAATTTGTGTGGAGACTGTGAGCCAGGCCTTCTCATCCAACATCAGTGCCTGAACTCAAAAATGTGCTTCTGGAAGAATGGTCAAACATTCCCATAAGACAGCCTTCTCAGAGGAATTGAAGCTGTTATAGACTGGCATGCTATTAAAACTCATGTGCGTGTAAAGGCAGGCGTCCCAAAACTTTTGGAAATATAATATATATTGTATATATACTAGGGCTGTTACTGATCAAAATTTTTGTGTTCGATTAATCGTTTTCTTTTTTAATCGATTAATCGACTAATTTCGATTAATTATAACGCACACACAGATCCAACTACTTTTAGCTGATTCCCAGTGCAGCTACCAACCACTGGAAAAATGGATAGCAGGATACAAAAAACACACAAAGGCAGCGCTTGATGGGAATAGCATTAAAACTTGTATAGTCTTCAAGTAGGTAACCAAATAAATATTGCACTGGAGATAAAATTGATGTAGCTACATAAACTGTAAAACTGGTGCGAGTAATACCAAACGGTATAAAAATGTGTACAACGATGCCACTGCTGAATCCAGATGAGGAGGTGTTAACATCAGTTCGTCAGCATGTAGATGTCCCATGAAGGGAACTATCACAACTCCCAGTGGATGGTTGTAGAACCCCAAGTTGATAGAGGGAAGTGTATAAGCCCTTCCGTGTGGCAGATAGTAAGGTCCCGTCGGCATGCAGATATGAAGGCACAGCAAAGGAGCCCTTCAGATGGACACAGCAAGTCCCGCCGGTGTCCGTTACGTTACAGAATCTCCGACAGAACTCCTTGAAGGCCCAGAAGCCTGCGAAGAGGTGAGTACCAATCAAAACAATTTTAATCGATCAAAAAGATTTTGATCGATCAAAAAAATTAAAGATTAATCGATCAATTAAAAGTTAATTTGCACAGCCCTAATATATACTGTATATTCTTTTTATACTAAGTCCAGTCCATTGTTTGGACTCTGTACCTGCCGAAGGGTAATTCCAGCAGCAAAAAGTTCCCCCCAGCACAAAATTAAAACTCAGCAGCTACACAAAGGGGGTTATTTACTAAAGGCAAATCCACGTTGCACTACAAGTTCAAACTACAAATTCAAAGTGCACTTGAAATCGCAAGGAAAGTGCACTCGCTGTAGATCTGAGGGGGGCATGGAAAATAAAAAAAACAGCATTTTAGCTTGCACATGATTGGATGATAAAATCAGCAGAGCTTCCCCTCATTTCAGTTCTTATAATCTGATCTTATAATATCAGATCTTATAATATGTGATCTTATAATATGTGAATTCAGCCCTGGGGGAAAACTCTTTAAATGAGACTGCAATGATAATACAGGAAACAATACAGGAGGTGTGTGACAGGAAGTGAGCAGTGGGAACCAGAGGGGTGAACTTTCACCTCTCACTTCCTGTTCCTGGTAAGGCCTAGTCTGAAAAGGAAAGCATGGCAGCATGGTGGAGACGCTCTCTGTATTCCCCTGGATGTATTCTCCTGGATGAAAGGTGAGCCTTCTATGTAATAATATTAGAATTGTGAAAGTTTGGTGTATGAGTTAAGTTGTATTTGTCTATTTCCTGCTGAATAGTTCTCATTCTGTGTACATTCACCTCCCCAGTTACCATACAGCATGTGCACAGTAATGTAATATTATAGAGCTCCTCTTCCACAGCATGTCACCCTGCTGCATATAATATGTATGGCTTCCATGTTATATCCAGTAACTGTGTAACATACTGTCAGTGCACATTGCTGCATATAATATGTATGGCATCCATGTTATATCCAGTAACTGTGTAACATACTGTCAGTGTACATTGCTGCATATAATATGTATGGCTTCCATGTTATATCCAGTAACTGTGTAACATACTGTCAGTGTACATTGCTGCATATAATATGTATGGCTTCCATGTTATATCCAGTAACTGTGTAACATACTGTCAGTGTACATTGCTGCATATAATATGTATGGCTTCCATGTTATATCCAGTAACTGTGTAACATACTGTCAGTGCACATTGCTGTATATAATATGTATGGCTTCCATGTTATATCCAGTAACTGTGTAACATACTGTCAGTGTACATTGCTGCATATAATATGTATGGCTTCCATGTTATATCCAGTAACTGTGTAACATACTGTCAGTGTACATTGCTGCATATAATATGTATGGCTTCCATGTTATATCCAGTAACTGTGTAACATACTGTCAGTGTACATTGCTGTATATAATATGTATGGCTTCCATGTTATATCCAGTAACTGTGTAACATACTGTCAGTGTACATTGCTGTATATAATATGTATGGCTTCCATGTTATATCCAGTAACTGGGTAACCTACTGTCAGTGTACATTGCTGCATACAATATTATATGGCTTCTATTCTATATCCACTCGCCATGCAGCATAGGAGTTGATTTACTAAAGGAAAATCCATTTTGCACTACAAGTGCACTTGGACATGCAGTCGCTGTAGATCTGAGGGGTAGATCTGAAATGAGGGGAAGCCCTGCTGATTTTATCATCCAATCATGTACAGGCAAAATGATTTTTTTTTGTCCCCTTCAGATTTATAGTGACTGCACTTCCAAGTGCGCTTGTAGTGCAAAGCGGATTTGCCTTTAGTAAATATACCCCATAATGTCAGTGCATAGTGCTACCAATGTTTATGTCTCCCTCCCCTTTTGCATATTATTATCTGCCCTGCTACTAGGTGCCATTAGATATGGATTTTTCCATACAGATACCAATTATGGGCCACCTTTCAGGCCGATAACAATATGAGGTAATGATATTATGTTTACATCCAGCTGCCCCAGAAGTAGCCTGATATCAGTTGACATCTAGGCCTTTTTTTGTATTCTAACAGCCACTGGCCACTGTCAGAATGCAGGAAAAAAGAGCAGATAGCAGGGAAATCAATAGCCTGCTGTCAATCAGCAAAGGAGAGGATTTGAAGGAGAACATTCTTCTTCAGGTCTTCCTCTGCTGATTGACAGCAGGCAGTGGGAAGGGGGCACAATAGTCAGCCTAATTTTAAAATTTGAAACAGCCAATGGCAGTCTGGCTATGGTTCCCCCACTGCCTGCTGTTTACATTCAGCTACCATCAAATAAATTGTGCAGAAGGAGGTTAGCGGTGTCTGGGGTGTGTGTGTGGGCGGGGGGTTTGAAAGATGGGGGTGTGTGTGTGTGTGGGGTGGGGGGGAGTGGATGGGGGGTGTGGAGGTGGAAAGATAATTTTTATTTTTTTTATTTTTGGCGGATTCTGACAGATGGGCCGCCAGCCGCTGTCAAAGCACCTGACCAAGACTAACTGACAGCTGGTGAATATAAAACCAGAATAAGCACTTGGAAGAAGAAAACCAACAACTGAGACAACTTGCCTTTGGTAAGCGGACAACTTAATTGCGGTTTATATCACTGCATTAAACTGGCACTGTATCTGATCATCATATCTGCATCATCCTTCATTATTCATTTGGTCATCAGCGTTTGAGTTTTGTGGTGATATCATTAAGAATTTTTGAGGTTTGGTTTGCCAATTGTGTGCTGTTGGCATACAATTTTGGGATCACCGATTTGGCGTATTAACCTCTCATTGTTTATACATATAATTTGACATTCATTTTGTGAATTTATATACAAATTTTTCCTTGCACTCTGATTTTTTTGTTTTGGTTAATTACTGTGCACCGTTTTTGGCATATCAGCCCCTGGATGCCAATCTTTCAATGGAATTGGTATTGGTGACATTTTTTCAATTTTAATTTTCATTGAATCTTTTTTATTGGCACAGTCTTTTATTTTTGTTATCTATTTATTGTGTGTTATTCCACCAGTTCTGCTGCCTTTGTTATTTTTATCTTTATTTTCTGTTTGACCAATCATTTGCCCTTTCATTCTACAGTGTTTTAAGGCAGAGGTAGGCAACCTTAGAGAGTTGGAGATCTACCTGAACAACATGGGAGAAGTCAAAGATCACAGGGCACAGTCTCCTCCAATGTTGCCTCCTCACACCTGACTAAAACCTATAATTGCCGTACTACCGTGCTGCAATTGTGTGCCTTTCACTGCAATTTTTGGTGTAAACATTTTGCCTCCTCACCACCTTGCAGAATTTCTCAGAGGCGCATTGGAGCATTGCATACCGCACTTGTGAATGACCCTAAGTTGCATTTGGCAATAGCACTTTTAAGGCTCATTCACATGTGAATTTGGGGGTGGTAAAACCCTGCCCCCAATCCCTACCCCCTTTAGCTGCTAAGTGGGAGGGGGTCAGGGTGCCATGGGAGGTGGATGCTTGAGAGTTACTATTAGATCTCAAGCAACCAGAAATAACAGTACCAATGGGGATCGTTGAGTAACTGGAAGTTTACTGTACTACATTCATTATAGTATCAGTGAGTGCACTGAGGTAACTACATACTATATGCACAAGTAGGATTTTTGTTTTGTGGAACATCCTTACTTTTACCTTGGGAGAAACCCTCTTGGGGGGGTCAGCAGCAGACTGGAGGAAACCCTCTAATCATTTAAGTACATTTTTCCACAAGTCATCAATTTCTAACAAATGAAATGAATGGATATAGTGAGAAAATAGGCCATTATGTTACTTAAAAAGTTGTTATGCTTTTCCATAGAGTTGCCTAGTGTAATGGATCTTTTGAAAACAACAAGAGCGCAGCTAATAGCACTGAAGAATGATGGTGGAAGTTCATCCTGTGTGGGTGTATCGTGTGCATCACCTTTTGTCCCATCTGAAGACTTGAGCTCATCTCCTTGTCAAGTGTCGTACTCAAGGCCTAAACAGGTAGGTTTTCTTTTGGTATCAAAACATTAAATGGTTGTCTTTTTTTTTAAATATCAAACATATCCTACTCCTATTTACCTGCTCTGTGTAAGGGTTTTTGTACAGAGCAGTTCAGATCCTTCTCTTCTCAGGTCCCATGCCGGTGCTCCTGAACCAGAGCTCTGTGTGTCCAATCACACACTGAGCCTTGCCTTGACCCCATCTCCTAATTAGCTCACTGGCTGTGATTGACAGCACCGTGAGCCAATAGCTCCCACCGCTACAGAAAGCCAATCAGCAGTGCAAGTCCCTGGAGAGACAAGGCTCTCGTGGACATCACTGGATTGAGAGAGGGCTCATGTAAGTATAGGGGGGCTGCACACAGAAGTTTTTTTTACCTTCATGCATTGAATACATGAAGGTAAAAACCCTTGTACCTTTACAACCACTTCAATAAAAAGTAACCTTTAAGGAGGTGCCTCCAAGCGGCTGACAGATGGAGAGAAGCAAGTACAGTTAGACCCTATGAAAACATCAGCTTTGACATGTAGACTGTAAGCCAATTTGACTGTTGTGTCAAAATAAGATATCTTGCTCAGTCTGGTAGTAGTCTGAACTAAAAAGGCAAGTTGTAGGCAAGATGTTGATTTTTATACAGATTTTTTAAAAGTCTACAATATTTTTTTTTTACATGCTTAATTTTGTTTGTTTTATTTACTCAGCTGCATCTATTAGACCCCTTTCACACTGAGCCAGTATTCAGGTGTTTTAGCACTAGAAATAGCCTCTAAAAAGCTCATGAAACTGCATCCCTTTCAGTGCAATGAGTACTTTCACACTGGGGCGATGCGCTTGCGGAACTTTAGAAAGAGTCCTGCAAGCAGCATCTGGGGCGGGTTGGGAGCGCTATAAATAGCGCTCCTAAAACAAACCTGCCTATTGAAATTAATGGGCAGCACTTCCAAAGCACTTTAAAAGCGCATTAAAAACTGTACTTTTTCCCTTTAAAAAAAAAAAAAAAAACGCCTAAAAAGTGTTGCAAAAACCGCCGGAGCTTTAGCAGCGCTACAGTGTGAAAAGGGTCTTATATGGCTTTTGATTCACAGGGAAAATCTAATAAGTCTAATATTTTCCATTTACTTTTTAAAGCTGCCACTTTGGCAAAGTTTCCTGGGACTTCAAACGGTGTGATCAGTGACGCTCTAACGAGAACAATTCCGGTGTTGAAATATCACCTGAAGGGAAACATCGGGAACCATCAGAATACCACAAATAAACTTGTATGTCATTTACCACAGTTAACACCACTTTCTATTCTCTGTGTTGTAGTGTTTGTATATTTACATGATAATAAAGTTGTGTGTATTGTACTGTGTTATCGTTTTTATTTCCAAATATTTGCTGGTTTTATAGGCCTACAATATATAAAATACAATATATAAATGCACAGCATTTCAAAATGTAATAGGAATGTTTTTTTCTTTTATTTTACATTCAGTACATTTATATTTAAAATATATTTTAAAAAACATTCTTAATATATTTTTTCCCAAATATATTGCCATATATTTGAAATGCTACAATTTTGGCCAGATTCAATATATTTCAAAAATATATTTCAATATATTTGTGAATATACTGGGTAATGCATTGTGAAATATGTTGCAAATATATTCATAAATATATGTTAAATGCATTTAGCAATATATTTATGCAGCCATAAATATATTGCAAAGTGCATTTTGGAATGCATTGTGAATGTATTCAGAAATATATGTTAAATGTACTTCTGAATGCATTTAGCAATATATGTCTGAATATATTCACAATGCATTCCAAAATGCATGTTGCAATATATTTATGGCTGCATAAATATATTGCTAAATGCATTCAGAACGACATTTAACATATATTTATGAGTATATTTGCAACATATTTCACAATGCATTTCCCAATATATTCAATAATATATTCACAAATATATTGAAATATATTTTTGAAATATATTGAATCTGGCCAAAATTGTAGCATTTCAAATATATTGCAATATATTTGGGAAAAATATATTTAGAATGTTTTTTTAAAATATATTTTTCTTCCACGTGGGAAGGCACCAGCGTATATATACGTTGATGTGCCTGTCGGTGCCATTCTGCCGACGTAAATGTACATGCGGCGGTCCTTAAGTGGTTAAAGTGTAGCTTCAGCCATATAAACTTTTTTTTAAGCTTTTTTAAAAACATAGAGAAGGGTTATCACCCCATTAACATTTGTTTTGCTGCCTGTGTGCATCTGTTCAGAACATTGCACCTCAATTTCTGTCCCAAAGACAAAAATGATTTTTTTTTTTTGTGAAACAAGGATTGTGATAAGCATCAGTGGACATGAGACACCTTTTACAGGAGAGAATTTCCCTTCCTAGGGGTAGATTTCCTCTCACTTCCTGTTGTCTCCTTCCGTTTGCAAGTAGGAGTCATTTGTAAGTTGGATGTTTGAAAGTAGGGGCCTGACGTATACACTCTGCAGAAGTTTGGGTCCTAGGTGTTGGTGTTGCCACAACACTGCAACCCCTCACAGTTAGTCTAGTTGTAGCGCAGCAAAGAGCCTGCTGCAAAGTATTGCATCAAAAATTGTAAATTGCACGCCCCTGTTAAACAGGGGCAGAAAAAATGTGCCTTAGCCACTGGTGGTGGTGCCCAGAACCAACAATGTTCTTACAAGCTATCAGCAAGATCATTGAGAAGGAGAAGGATATTCAGTCAGCAAAACAGGATAGTCACTCAGCATCAGCATAGGCAGTCTCCAAGGGACATCAGCATCAGGTGCTTTTTAGTGATTTGGACAGACAAAACTGTCAGTTTTTGGTATCTGCTTCCTGGCCAAATCTGATAAGAAGTGAATAATTGCATGCGTGCATGCATAGAATAATTTCACACTGACAAAAGCTGCAGTTTGAAATACTGCCCCTTTTATTTTGATCTCAACTTAAATATGGTTAATGACGTGCATATTCATGAATATCCAACCTGCTCATTAATACGTAATATTAGTCTTGTGACGTTCTAATTTGTAAGTTAATAACTATTTCGTGTTAGGATGGTGCGAAGCATGAAGCAACAATGCTATATATATATTTGGCTTGTCTGATTTTCTGAGGTTCGATCTCCAGATGGGGACTTTTTCCACCAATCTAATTTCAGCTTGTTTTGAAGACCGATTCCCCTTTTTCCTTCAGACCTTGTGACACATATCTAATAGCATCACGTGAGCAAGGATTGCAAGAGTTAGTATATAGTCATTACAAATTATAACTATGTATGATCAATCCGATAACAATAACATATAAAGTATATAGGATATTAAAATATATGAGATGTAGAGCGTGTTTGCGCATTAAAATAAGCATTTCATCATCTTCCTTTGGCCATTTTTACCATATCCACAACAGTTCTCCCCCCTTGAAATGCCTATTTTAATCTGTCCCTATCTTAATCCAAGATTCCCCACCCCAGGGCACGCGGAGTCTAAGGTCCAGCAGGTGTTCCCCAGAGCCTCTAGTGGTGAGGATGGATTTAGCTGCGGCTGAACCCAGGTCGCAGCCCTTGGGTTCCCTACCCTGCCTGTCCCTGTTGTCCTGCCTACTCATGATGTGAGACTGGGAATGTCTGTAGTGGAATGTGTGGTTCTTCATACTCGTCTTCCTCGTGTCCTACATCTTGGTTCACAAATGTGGGGATTCCTTGTTCCACTGCTTTCTCTATACATTTCTTCAGACAAGGGAGTATGCAACAAATTACCAGCGCGAGGAGAAATAGGACGATTAATATAGTTACTCCTATTTGGGTTAAAATTCTGTGCCACCCGTTCATCCAACTGAAGTATTGGTCCCATGGATCTGTGATGCCTGAATTTTTCTTTAGTTCAACTGACAGATTCTTCAACTTTTTAAGAGCTACAGTGACTTGGCCATTCGGGCTGGTGTTGTCTGGGATATAGGTACAGCAAGTGGTGCTTGTCATTTTGTCTATCATAGTACAAACCCCTCCTTTCTCTGCAAATATCATATCCAGAGCCATCCGGTTCTGGAAAGTCATTTGAGAGTCGGCCTCCAACTGTTCGGCTATTCCCTGGAATGCATCTCTCGTGTAGTTGACAAACCTTTGCTGATTGTAATATATATAATTTATCCAATCTACATTTTTGCTAACAGTTATTATGGGGATTAGGGCCTCTAAACCTGCTTTTACCTGGTCTCAGGCCTTGAATTCATCAGGGACCCCCCTTGGGACTCCAATGGCATCTAAATACACATGAGGGTCAAAACTTCCCGGAAGGGCTTCCCTTTTTGTCCTCTTACCCTGTGTGTTGAGTACCTTCCGTTAGGATGTGTAGAGGCATGATAGCCTTTGCAAGGGCACATTCTCCCTTCCATTGCCCCTCCAACCTAGTCCTCACCTGCATGTCTCCACATATCCAATACACATCCCCCAAGGATTGACTTTGATTTTGTACTAAGTTGGCCAGGACATGACTGTAAGATGCACAGTAACCTTTGGAAAAGTTGCCTAGGTTTTTACCCCTCCCTTCATGGTGAGCATAACAAGTGTAGTTTCCAGGGTATATGGTGATAGCTATCTTGGGTATTGTGGCCCTTGTGTCTATGGGATATTCCTTTTTCCATTTCTCACATGGTAACTGGTTAGTGGAAATGTTTGTGTAGAGGCTTAGGAAGCACTCTTCCTCCTTTTTTAGGTATAACTAATGGGACAGTACCCAAATGTGGCCTAGCACTACCACAGACATAGCAGTTGGTTTTATTATGTTTACTGGCACTATATCTCATCCATTCTAGCCAGAGATTGACTTCCGAGAGGCCAGTTTCAACCTCCATTGTCTCTTTGAAGGTAGGATCCGCTATTGCAACCATGTCCCCCAGGGTCTGTACATGGGGCTTCAAGGGGTTTGGTGGGGGCACGTTCTTGACTGGCTGCCATTCATTGTTGTTGTACATATCTTCTAAACGGAGAGACCCTCTATGACCCCAGTGACCCCCTCCGAACCACCACCCCAACACTTACTCTTTCTTATCGGATGGGCTCGGATTCCGTATATTTAGAACCAGTGTCATACTGTGCCCTGGCTTGGTGAGGGTGAGAGGGGTTAGCAAGGGCTCCCCCTGGCTGTCTTTACTGTCATAGGCTGGTTGAGGTTTATATCCCCAGGGTGTCCCTGTGTTCCACGCTGCTGCTCCCCAACTATCACAATTTTTTTCCCCACGACCCTTTAGTGACACATATATATATATACCCCTCTCCATCACCTTTTTCATACCGTTCTGACCTGCTGTTATGCTCTGGACACGGGAGTATCTTACACGGGTGGAAATCAAATGTGGCTACATGGGTATCAGATGAATTATACCAGAGGGTGTTTTCTCACAAATTTATTTATCATAACCCAATCACCGGGGACCAGCTTGTGTTCCTGTATCTAACTCAGGATCTGGAATGGAAGAGAAAACTTTTGCATGGATACGGGTTTATTCACGAGACAAAGCAGTCACATAATCAGTTAATACATCGGATTGTAACTAATTTCCGTGGATAATAACACCCTAATCTCGGTGCTGAACCAAACAGTATTTCATAAGGTGATAAACCATGGCTCTCTTTAGGAGTGTATCTTACACTGAACAGGGCAATGGGTAGACTGTCTGGCCAGCTCATCACAGTCTCCCGAGACATTTTCAACATTCGGGATTTTATTGTGCCATTCAATCTCTCTAACTTCCCACTGCTCTGAGGGTGGTATGGGGTGTGGAAAGCCAGTGTGACCCCTAGGGCTGTCCATATTTCTTTGGTTAATGAGGCCGTGAAAGCCGGCCCCTGATTACTCTCTATGACCTCTGGGACACCATATCTGCACACTATTTCCGTTAGAAGCTGGTCTTTGCTGTCATGTTGGTCACAGGGAACGCTTCAGGCCAGGAACTGAACATATCAACGATTACTAGAGTGTATTCATACCAGGCACTCTTCGGCATCTGAATGTGATCGATCTCTATTAGTTGAAAGGGATCTTGAGCTTTAGCTAGATGTTTCAAGGGTGTCTTTTCTGTTCTTCCTGGGTTGCACTTAGCACAAATGATGCATGACTTACAGAAGTTGTTGGTAAGCGGGGTAATTCCCGGGGCCAGGTAGTATCTATTGATCAAAGGATTCCTCAAGGTCTTCGACAGGTGAAAAGCTCCATGAGCCCACTGCACCACAGCTGGGAACATGGACCGTGGTAAACATGGTCTCTTATTTACTTCCATGAATCCATCCTTCAATATGGCTCCCTTCTCTGTCCTATTTTCCTTTTTCCTCCTTGCTTGTTGCCTCTTGCATTTCCTTAAAGCGTGCCCAATCCACAGGAGGGTTCTGCAAGATCATGGTGGCCTGTACCGCGTCTTGTGCCAAAGATTCTTGTGTCAAAATGTTTTGTATTGGAGTGTCTTGGACGTCCACTCTGCGTACGACTTCTCGCATACCTTTCCCGGCATGTTTTGCTGCAGTATCCGCCAAGTGATTACTTTTTGCTTCTTGAGTAATTAGTCTGCCATGTGCCTTTACCTTGAGAACCGCCACTTGGGCAGGAAGAAGCAGAGTGTCAATCAGGTCCCTGACTGCTGTGCTGTGTTTAATGGGTGGTCCCACTGCTGTCAGAAATCCCCTGTTGTTCCACAGGATCCCATAATCACTGGCCACTCCAAGGGCGTATCTTGAGTCTGTATAAATGTTAGCCTTTTTCCTCTCCGCCAGCTTGCATGCCATGATTAGGGCCTGAAATTCTGCTTCTTGTGCGGACTTAGAGGGGGGCAATGCAGAGGCATGGAGGATTGTGTTTTTGTTAGTGACAGCATATCCGGTATGGTACCTCCCTTCATGATCTGCATATCTTGATCCATCAACATAGATAGTCAGGTCAGGGTCATCCAGCGGCACTCTGATAACTGTTGGCAGGTGTGTAGTTTCTATCTTCATTTCGAGACAGTCGTGAGGGGTATTGTATGGGTCGTTTCCCCCCCTCGAGAAGTCAGAGAAAAGTGGACAGGTTGAGGGTGTTAGACCTGAGGAGGGAGATGTTATCCGGGAGGAGCAAAGTGCATTGTAGCCTGAGATGTCTTGCTGCTGACATGTTTTGGTTGTACTTGGTTCAGCACGGCTGATATGTCATGAGGGGCTAGTAGGATAAAAAGGTGGCCCAGCATGAGATCTGCAGTTTTGTCCAGAAGGGCTGCAAAAACGGCTCTAAGGCAGAAGGGTGCCCCCCTAGCCACAGGATCCAATCGACAGGAATAGTACCCGATAGGTCTGAGTCTGTTGTCATAAGATTGGGCCAGTACTCCTGTGGCGTGTCCTTCTCTCTCAAATAGCTTGAAGCTTTTTTCATAGTTTGGGAGGCCGAGCGCAGGGGCCACAGACAGGATCTGTTTGAGAATTTTAAAGTTCGTAAGGGCCTCTGGTGGCAGTGTGAAAGGATTAGTCTTTAGAGCATCATAGAGTGGTTGCATAGAGTAGAGATGCTTCTGGAATCCAAGAACGACAATAAGATATTAGGCCCAAAAATGCATGGAGAGACTTGTGGCCAACTGGCACCGGAATTGCCTTGATCACAGCTATTCGCTCTTAAGATGTCTTACACCTTGTGCCATACAATGTCCAAGAAAGACCACTGTTTGCTTGCACCACTGAATCTTCTGCTTTGATGCTTTACAACCTCGTTCAGCCAGGTAACAGAGTAGGGGCCAGATTCAGGTAGATAGGCGAATCCTTTAATTTGGAGTAACGTTTCTCATTTACATTACTCCGCCGCAACTTTAGGAGCAAGTACTGTTATTCACAAAGCACTTACTCCTAAAGTTGCGGCGGCGTAGCGAAAATGAGCCGGCAGAATTCAAATTGGGCGGGTAGGGGGCGTGTATTATTATAACTAGGTGCGATCCCGTGGCGAACGTACTGCGCATGCGTCGACTGTCAGTGCGCATGCTCCAAATTCTGTCAGTGAACGTCAATGACGTCAATCCCCATTCACGGACGTTTTACGCAAACGACTCGAATTTTTTTTCTCGACGCGATGACGACGGCCATACTTAACATAGGATACTCCACCTAGGGGGCATGTATTTCTTTACGCCGCGTATCTCTTACGGAAACGTCGGAAAGTCACTGCGTCGCGCCCGAATACGATCGTGAATTTCCGATTCCCGCTGATTAACATATTCTCGCCGTTAATCAGCGGGAACGCCCCGCGCGCCATTTTTAAAATTGAAGTTCCGATACGACGGCGTTAAACAATTACGCCGCTCGTATAGGAACTCCAACCCGGCGTTTCTTGTTTTCTGGTTACAGAAAACAAAAACGCCGGCTCATAGTGACAGTTAGGCTGGAGTATCACTGATACTCCAGCTTAACTCTACCTGAATCTGGCCCAAGGTCTTCAGAATGGGCTGCAGCATCATCTTGAGTATCTGCACAGAGCAAGAGATCATCCACATAATCGAGAAGCACAGCGTCTGGGTGGAGTTTGATCCATGTGTCCAAAATTAGTTTCATTGCCTTGGCGAATTGGTATGGAGAGTTTTGGGTGCCCTGAGGCATTACAGTCCAGGTGTAACTTATCCTTTCATGAAAAAAACTGAATAAGAATTGACACCGCGGGTTTAGGGGGACATTGAAGTAGGCATTCGCTAGGTCCACCACAGTGAAGTATTTGGCCATGGGTGGTATTCCTGCCAGCAAGATGTGTGGGTTGGGTACGATGGGCGTTTCCAATATGGTGGCCTCATTCACTGCTCGGAGGTCCTGTACCATGCGATATTTCACAGGTTCTCCTTTTGGGGTTTTCTTGACTGGGAAGAGCGGGGTGTTGCAGGGGCTTGTGCAGTGTATGAGAGCCCCATTCCGTAGGAGGGCCTCTATCTGGAGAGTGATCGCTGCTGACACAGAGGGCTTGAGGGGGTATTGGGGTTTTCTGGGGAAAGGGGCTCCAGGCTTCATTCTGACCATGACTGGTGGGACTTTCAGATGACCAATGTCCTCTGGGCCTGTAGACCACAGGCAGGAAGGTATTCGAGTTAAAACCTCTTCCGGAATTCCAGTCTTGTCTTCTACGTTTAGGGACAGCAAGAGTGGAATGGAGCATAATGCTGAGGTGTCTTCATCAAAAAAGTGTTCAGGCCTACCACAGTTGTAACAGCAGGCTCGCGAGTTTCGTGCTTGTGGTGGTGGATATGGTGTGTCAGAAGCCAACATGAGAGGGACTGCCTTACTACTACCCTGTGAGGACTCTATACCCTTCGCTACCAGTAGTAGAGTGTCAAGAGGGTAACACTCTGTATTCTGGCCGAGATAGTAGCAGGCCTTTCCGGATTGCTTCCCTGAGGCTTGCTACAAATGCAGAGGATAGCATCTGCGTATGTGCCTTGTTTTGTGTGCTGAACCCCAAATCAGTGAACACCCGTAACATCCTAGAATGGAATTTCTCGACTGATTCAGCCTTCTCACGAGTATGCCCTCTGGATCTGGGCAATCCTTCTGTAAAATGGCATGGGCTGTTTCACAGGGTCTGGTAGACTGGTTACAAGGGATGATGCTTGTTGAGGGTTAAAGGTCATATACATCAGGGGTGCGCCTAATGGTGCAGATGGCATTTCCCCCCTTGGTATGTGAGGTATGTGCGGCTGCAACCCATGGGGTGGAGGTCTCCAGTCATTCCCCTGTTGTGGCGGTTGAAGAGGTAGTCCCCTATTTGGTGGGGGGGACCATACTGTATGGTGTCATGTGAATCACCCGTGGGTCTTCCTGAGACATTTGCCATGTCCTCGGAGAACGGTTGTGAAAGAGGAGGGGAATACAGTAGGAGTGAGTACCTAGCACCCACTCTGGCTTTTTGCACTGCTCCCAAAGGGCCTGCGGATGTAGGCCATGCTGCTGTGGATGTGGGATGGGCATGTGAGGATGTCACTCGGTCAGATTCCATACAGATTTCCCGCAGTGCCCTGTGAGGTGACTGGAAGGGGGAGTGTACTGGTTCATGGCCCTGGTAGGGAAGTGTAGTTGCCTTGGTGTTCACATTCGACAGGCCTCCGGACACTATAATCTGAGCTGGGCCATGGCTTCCATGACTGGCTGAACTGGGAGTGGTACCAGTTAGATTGACGCCCCCCTTGGTCACTGGTACTTCTTGGAGCTCAGGTAAGTGGCAGTGACTGCCACTGCTCGCCTCTGCCCCTTCCTCATCATCTTCTAACATCATTAATGGGTTAACATGGTTAACATCTTCCCTGTAATATGTTCCGGTCTGATCTAACACTGGGCATATAGGTATGGGTGTACCAATATGGCCGTCATAGGGAGTCTTCCTGTGGGTTGACTGGGTGTGTCACCACTGTTGGGTGTAGCAAGATGTAGCAAGATGGCCACCATCCCGGGGAGGTGCCGTGGGTGGTAAGGGAGGTGGTACATTGGGGCAGAGCCTGATGGGAGGATCAAGCGAGGGGGTGGTTGCTGAGGGGCAAGGTTTCCTGTCTTGTGTTCAGACTCCATTATAGGGTGGTGGCCTTTCGGACTCCAATGTACTTTCTGGTATATGATACAAAAATACAATATATCCGTGTTGATTTGTCTCTCGTTCTAAAAACCCCTCCCCCTGAATGGCTTTCGATACTCTGTACCAGCCTTCAGCTGTAGCCAATAAGCCATAATCAGACAACAGACCTCTTTTTAAAAGTACACTTTCTCTTTTTTTTTTTTAAATGAAAGTGTCTTTAGCCTGCTGCAGACGGGCTTTAACAAAACAGCAGTTAAATTCAGTGCGTTCCTTCAAATATCATCTACTCGTCCCAGTGGCAAACCCAAACTTCTGACTTCTGCTGGAGTGGACACCTAATAGGTAAGTATCCCCTCTCCCTAGCTTCACCTTCTATCGCTGGCAATGATGCACCCACTGCAATTCTAACTGGGTAGTGCACGTTTAATCTGAACACTAACACGTCTGGAACATCCACCAACAAAGGTTTCAGGCCAAGAATTTCCTCCCTGTACCCTGGGGTTATCATTTTCACCAGCCCCCAGCCTTCTGAATGAATTCCCAACAGTAGCCCACAGACACATTCAGGACATGACATTCCTGGCTCATATGATGAAAAGATGAGACCTCAGAACACCTGTCACAGGATTATCATATACATGTACCTCTGAATACCTGATACCCTGGCTATGCGCCCCCTCTCCGGCACACTTTGCATCAACCCTGAGAGAAGTTTGACCACGTTTCACAGCCAGTTATCGCATCTGTGACACTATTCTGTTCTGCCTGTCTCATCAACCCACCAGAAGCCAGCACATATAACAATAAACCAACAGGATATGTGACAACCGCAGTGAAGTGCAGGATTATTAGGTCCTCACGGGATCCCCACGCAACTACTATGCGTTCTCCTGACGCCCCCTCCTGGTCATCCGTGCTTCACAGCACAATTATTTATCCCCCAGGAGGAGTTTGCCCACCTCAATTCTCATCCGTGACTATATAATTAATCCCCTTATTCCCAACAGCCGTCACAAGCTTGACAAAACCAAAACAAAACAAAACAGGAAACAAATATACAGGCTGCAGGTACCAGTTATGCAGGTTCTTATAAATGACCTTCGGGCAAGCTATAAGCTATATTACCTGCCTTTGCTGATCGAGGTAAGCCGATGCAGGAACAAGAACCAACCAACCACGGGACAGGATATAAACGGTAGACAATATTAAAAGTCCTACCGTTCAGTCAGTGATCAATTCTCCGTGCCCTGTCCGCATTGATTTGTCCCAGTTCCCTCTCGATCGGCTTGGCCCTTCGAATCAGGAAGCCCGAAGCCCTCACGTTGAGCGACAACTGATTTGGACAGACAAAACTGTCAGTTTTTGGTATCTGCTTCCTGGCCAAATCTGATAAGAAGTGAATAATTGCATGCATGCATAGAATAATTTCACACTGACAAAAGCTGCAGTTTGAAATTTGTAAGCTATTAACTATTTCGTGTTAGGATGGTGCGAAGCATGAAGCAACAATTATATATATATATATATATATATATATATATATATATATATATATATATATATATATAACAAAAAAGCATTCAAAGTCCAAAATGAGTCATTAAGTAATAAATGCAGAACAGCGATAAAAATGGATATAGGTGTCCAACTCCACCATACAGTAGGCAAAAATATGGAAAATCTTGATGTTAGAAAACATCCACAGTCTGTGCGTTATCCAAAAGTAGTGTCAGATATGGAAAAGGAAGCGTGCACCAGCCTGCCCACTCTCAATCGACCACGTGTTGGAATCAAAATCCCCGCAGGGGTTCAAACTCACCAGATATACAGTATTATCAGGCACTTCATATAAGATTAGTAGGTCACTGATCGGATTTCCATCTAATGGGGATCACTTGCAAGGAATCAGCCTCAAATGGGTGAGATAATAAACAAAAAAAAGGAGGAAGCAAACATAGCGTAACTCAATTTATTGACAAAACCCCTTCCAGCAAGTATCCCAAGAATCCTACGTACAAAAAAACAGTTGCAATGAACAATGTAAACATCACATCACCAGTCACTGATGTAAAGGATAGCGTCCTCAACGCGATCACCGTGAGGTCACCCGGCGGATTGTCCCTTCCTGGTTCCTTCAGTGTGGCGTGGATGTCATAACAGGCGCAGCATGCAGCTATCACTCTGACTAGTTTCATCAGTATATGACTTCAACGGAGAGCGTAGCTGCACGTACAACGCCGTAAGGTTAATAACACACCTCCACTAACGTCAGCCAATCGAAACCGCTATATGCAGTCATTCGATGGCCAATCGAAATTACCGTATGCTAGCCAATCGAAAATGATGTATGGAGCCCTTCGACGGCCAATCGAAATTGCCATATCAGGGTTCTCGGCAGCCAATCGAAGACAGCGCAAGCACGGAGGCATCCTAATAGTGCACGTCACGTCGCTCCGTGTTTACATTGTACTCGCTTCTAGGCTATGCATAGCGAGTTAGGGAAGTTCTAAATGCACTAAAAAACAACATCATGTTTTTACTTATTAGACCGGACATTTGTCTCAGCCTATTGCACAATGCTAGAAAGGCTCACCCTTCATCTATTTCAATAAATATACGTTTGCATAATTATAATGGCTATCCACCATACAATCATTAATAACCATACATATTAAACATAAAAATAATATAAATTTTAAAATTACTTAGACAAACAGCCTAAAGACATTAATTACAAATTTACAGAATTAAATATGCAATATTGCAATATACATAATATCTAATATACTTATATTAGTAACCATTTAGACGACATTACTATAAAGCATTTCGGTAATGACCATATCTGAAAACCAGGCTTTGTTAGAAAATGACCATTATTTAAAAAAATTATATATAAATAATAATCTTTTTTTGAAAAAGTGACTGTTGATAGCAGTCTTAATAGCCAGAAGCGTGTTTTAGTAGACACATCCTAAATGTAAATAAATTGGAGAAAATTAAATTAAAAATCGCTAATAAAGCAATTTAAATCTAGGTCTACATTCAGGCCTCTGGGGGACAAAGTATCCACGGAAAAGATCCGCTGGGTCTCTCTTTTCGAAAGGTCCCGTACCAGATTAGAGCCCCTCCATGTAGGTTTAAGATGGTCAATCCTCCAGAATTTTAAATCCCTAGGGTTTTTATTGTGGAAAAGTTTAAAATGAAGGGACCCATTGTGGTCCTTAAAACCATTCAGGATATTCACTACGTGTTCAGCAATCCTTATCTTCAACTGCCGCTTTGTGCGGCCTATATAAATTAGCCCACAAGGGCACTGAAGGGCATAAACAACGTATTCAGTATTACACGTAATAAATTCATTTATAAAAAATTCCTGCTGATTTGATGTGGAAGTGAACTTTTCCACTGCTTTTAATGGACGAGAGGCTTCATTGCAAGCGCGATGTCTGGTTTTCTGCGGTTCGATCTCCAGACGGGGACTTTTTCCACCAATCTAATTTCAGCTTGTTTTGCAGACTGATTCCCCTTTTTCCTTCAGACCTTGTGACACATATCTGATAGCATCATGTGAGCAAGGATTGCAAGAGTTTGTATATAGTCATTACAAATTATAACTATGTATGATCAATCGGATAACAATTAATAACATATAAAGTATATAGGATATTAAAATATATGAGATGTAGAGCATGTGTTTGCGCATTGAAATAAGCATTTCATCATCTTCCTTTGGCCATTTTTACCATATCCACAACAGTAGCTGGTGGTGATCCAAGCCTGATTCATTTTTATAAAGGTGAGTCGATCGACAGAGTCGGTGGAGAGGCGCACCCTGTGATCGGTCACAAAGCCTCCAGCAGCACTGAATGTGTGTTCTGAAAGAACGCTGGATGCAGGACAAGCCAGTAACTCAATTGCGTACTGTGCAAGCTCTGACCTGTGATCCATCCTGAAGATCCAGTAAGTCAGAGGATTTTCGGTGGGAAAGGTGTCCAAGTCTGCTCTTGCTGGAACCGGTCATACGTTGGGGCTGCGGACTAAAAAATTGTTTGAACGCATCAGTCAGATGGCCACCTTCTCCACTGCTGCTTCTGTGACTAGTCTCAGCAACACGTTGTCCAGGACCAGGATTTGGTAATCCCCCAGTCTCTGGGAAGGCATTGCACAGACCTTTCTGCAAGGCCTCCCGAAGATGTTTCATCTGTGATGGCAAGATACCTTACCCTTGTAACGTGGATCAAGGAGAGTTGCCAGCCAGTAATGATCCCTCTCTTTGATAGCACGAATACAAGGATCCTTACGCAGGATCAGGGAGGCCATGCGGCGTAGCGTAGGTTTGCTGAGGCATTCGGGGCAGAGTCCTCTGGGTCACTGAGGACGACAGGATCCGCAGACACCTCATCTCAGCCACGTAAAAGTCCATGGGTTCCTTGGGACTGTAATTGATCCCTTGAAGACTGCTGCTGATGCTGAGTCAAAAGCTCCACCTCCATGCTGCTGATACAATCCTCCTCCTCATTCTCTTCCTGTGTGCTAGGCGGGCAAGCAGGACCACTGTCTGGATAAAGGGGGCCTTGAGAGGTAAAGAAGTCCTCTTCTTCCTCCCTCTGTTCTGCCTCAAGGGCCCTGTCTATTATTCCACGTAGCGTGTGCTCCAACATGTGAATAAGAGGGACAGTCTCACTGATGCATGCACTGTCACTGCTCACCATCCTCGTGGCCTTCTCAAATGGTGACAGGACAGTGCATGCATCCCTGATCAAGGCCCACTGGCGTGGGGAAAAAAAACAAGCTCCCCTGACCCAGTTCTGCTGCCATATTGGCACAGGTACTCATTGATGGCCCTCTGCTGCGTGTGCAGCCGTTTCAGCCAGTGACAGCTCTTATGTGGGTGAGGGCGGGGCCACCCGACACGTGACCCCGTTCCCCTCTGATGCAAGGGAAAACACAGGCTTTCCCAATGACGTGAGGTTGACCCTGCCCCCCTCTGATATGCAGGTTTGCTGTTACATGAGAGGGGGCGGGGTCACCCGTCACATCACTGTGAATGCATGGGTTTTCCCTTGCGTCAGCGGGGGAAGGGGTCACGTGATGGATGACCTCCTCCCTCACCTACATAAGAGATGTCACTGTCTGAAGTCGTGCCATTCCCAGGCTGTCTCCGGTGGAGACAGGTGACGCACTACACTGGATGGACATCTCATCGCTGGATCCTGGACCTGGATGAAGAGGAGATCTTCTCATTGCTAGACCCTTTCTTTGTAAAATAGTCGGGGTACCCCATTACCAATTCACATGGGGGGCTGGGATATGGGCGTCCCCTTTGTTAAAGCGGTCTTCCAGATTCCGATAAGCCCCCCCGCCCGCAGATGCCCACATCCACTGGGAAACTATAGCAGAACTAAAAATACAACTAGAGACACATAAGGATTTCAAGCGACTGACCACCTAACTGAATAAAGATCTAACAAAGAAAGATGCAGATGTACAAACAAGAAAAAGCAAAAAATATTCCAGGGATATTAATGACTATAAAAATGACTGAGGCCGCGTACACACGATCAAATCTATCTGCTGGAAACGGTCTGACAGACCGTTTCAGCAGACATATTCGCTCGTATGTGTACAAGCGGACAGACAGATTTGGCCAGCTGACAGATTTTAAAGCATGCTTTAAAATTTGTCTGCTGGGAATCCGTCCGCCCGACATGTCTGCTCGCACATGCGTCAAATGGATTTGACGCATGCGCGGAAGTAATTTACTTCCTGGTGCGGTGACGTGGCGGCGTCAACATCACCGCCACGTCACCGCGCTGTCTGCTGGCGGGGATTTTGGTTTGATTGTGTGTACAGCGATCAAACCAAAACAGCCAGCAGACAAATCTGTTCAAATCGGTCTGTCAGACCGATTTGAACAGATGTATTTGGTCGTGTGTACGGGGCCTTAGTCTACAAATGGCAAAACAATATGGACACAAATGACCCTATCTTTACTTTCTCAACACCGGAGAAACCAGTTAGAGCTTGGATATTACACCCAGAACTGTCCCCATCACAGAAGGACAGAGGTCAGATGTAAATCGGAGGGACACAGGAGAAAATAAAGTAAAAGAAGATCAACCTAGACACAAAAATCAGGAGGGAGCACATAGACATCCTAGCAATCATAAAAAACAAGCTGCGCAACTATGAAAAACTCTAAGGTGATAAAGAGCAATACCAAACAGTCAATGCATCTATAAAGTCCATCAAGCTATTAACACAAGTGGAAAAACATCTGATGGTATAAATCGGCAGTAAAATTCCTTGTATTCAAGCAGATGGTGACATCACAAACAGGAACCTCAGAAAAGTGCAAACAGATAGAGAAAACACCTCCACCGATGGAAAACACTGTCCCTTACCAGAGGGGAAGATCCCAAATAGAGACCTTCTGACCGCAGCCAGGGGGTTCGATGACACAAAGTCCTATGGTCAAAAAACTCCTCTCGTAGTGGACACGTCCTGGGGCACGAGCGGCGTGCTGACTCACCGCAATTTATACCTTTATATGCACAAATGGTACCGTCCCGATCTGAGCTCCCAGAATCCCCAAAGCTGCAATAGCCATCTTGGATAAGGGAAATGTTTGCCTTATGAGAGTGGTCTGTCTACTGATTCATATAGTTTTTTACTAAAAAAAATTCCTGCAGTGAATAAGTAAAAGGAAGAAAAGGAAAAAAGAGGAGAAAATAAACCCTTTTTGCTTTCCCCCAAAAGGGATTCAATTGCTTGTTTTCCCCCAAAAGGGATTCAATTGCTTACATTAAGTAGTAGATGGCAGATTGAAAGACCCATTCTACAAGTATAAGAACGTTCATTCAGAGTCTATGAAGCTGGTAGATCCCCCAAAGACCTGTCTCAACTAGAAGATGTCCTAGATTTCTTTAGAAATAGTTCCTTGTGTTGTTCAGATAGCTCCGCGTTCTGATAGAAAACAAATGAGTCACATGACCGGGATAGGCCTCCCCGGTCAGGTGACCTTAAGCCAATAGGCGCTCGCCAAAGAAAGGGCTAAACCGCCCATTGAAGCTAGATACTGGAGTGGGATCGCGCGCGTCCCCGAAACGCGACGCGCGCACCCATGTAATACGACGCGCCTATTAGGCAGAGATGCTAATGCCCGCCCATCAATCGGCATTCATTGGAAAATAGGCTAAAACCCATGTGAATTCCGGCGCGCGCACCCACAGCTTCCGCAATCCATGCGAGAGGTATGGGCAACACTGCCCACACATGATGTGATACCTAGCAAACATGCGTATTGCTAATTTGCACTGATGGGCAGAAATGCTGATACCCGCCCACCATCATTATGTTGTAAACATTCTGATGTGCTAAAATTATAGTATTATGAAACTAACAGAGCGCAGTGGTATGCCAAAGTCACCTTTGGGGATCTGATAAAAACAGATACGTTGTGTTGTACTGCGAAGGGTTAAATTATTAAACTAATGACGTATTAATAATATTTGTTGTGTGACACTTTCAACAGAGAAAACTTATTATCATAGTTCCAAACCTAAAAGGAATAGTGAAAAGATATTCTATTCTACATTTGGCCCATGCCCTCTAGTGGACAAAAATTGAAAGTTGTATTTTTTAAACATAATTTGACCAATAGTTGGACTGATATAACCACTCGACTTAATTAAAAAGGAGGATTAATCTGGGAACTCAGATGAAGTTCACAAAAACACAGTTTCAGCTATTATCAATAAATGCATTCACATCTATATCGATGTTTAACCCGTACGGAGTATAACATTTTACGTTGTGGATCCACATCATTTCCATTCTAGATAATTGCCTGATAAGTGAGTTTCCCCTCCAATGGTGGGTATATCGATCTATGCCCAGAAAGATGGTATTAGTGGGTTCCCGATTATGACGAAGGTCATAATGTTTTGAAACTGAATGGTCTTTATAGCCATTCCTAATATTTGTTAGATGTTCTCCCAAACGGACCTGCATCGCCCTTTTGGTCCTCCCTATATATTGAAGGCCACAGGGGCATTCCAACAGATAGACAACTCCTGTGGAACTACAGGTGACAAAAGAGTCTATTTGGTGTTCTCTCTGTGTACTCGTTGATCTAAAAGATTCATTTTTTTTTATTTCTGATGCGATTAAGGGAGCAAAGCTGACATTTTCGGCATTGGTGATAGCCTTTTAATTATTTTTGAAAAAAAGACATTTTTTGGGGGTGGATCCACTACGTTAGGTGCCACCCTATCCCGTAGTGAAGGTACCCCTCTAAATATCACCTCCGGTTTAGAAGGTAAAAAGGTACTAATAACCCTATCATTAGCTAAAAGATGCCAATGTTTCCGAAATTTTTTATTGATTAACCACTTGTCATCTGCCCGCCGTCAATTGACGGCGGGCAGACGACTCCATTGTTCTGACATCACGTCATATGACGTGATGTCCCTTTAAATCCGCGGGCGGGCGCGCGCACGTCGCCGGCGGCGCGCGCGCGCACCCACCGCTCCGCGGGGATCCCGTGCGAGTGCCCGGCGGCAACGATCGCCGCCGGGCACAAGCGATTGCTCTGTAAGTGAGCTGGGACGTGCAGCTCTGTATGTAAACACAGAGCTGCACGTCCCTGTCAGGGAGAGAGGTGACCGATTGTGTTCCTTGTACATAGGGACACAATCGGTCACCTCCCCCAGTCACCCCCCCCTCCCCCTACAGTTAGAACACTCATAGGACACACATTTAACCCCTTCCCCGCCCCCTAGTGATTAACCCCTTCACTGCCAGTCACATTTATACAGTAATCAATGCATATTTATAGCATTTTTCACTGTATAAATGTAAATGGTCCCAAAAATGTCAGAAAAGTGTCCGAAATGTCCGCCATAACGTCGCAGTCCCAATAAAAAAATCGCAGATCGCCGCCATTAATAGTAAAAAAAAAAAAAAAAAAAAATGCCATAAACTATCCCCTATTTTGTAAACGCTATAAATTTTGCGCAAACCAATCGATAAACGCTTATTGCATTTTTTTTTTACCAAAAATATGTAGAAGAATACGTATCGGCCTAAACTGAGGGAAAAACATTTTTTTTATATATTTTTTGGGGTTATTTATTATAGCAAAAAGGAAAAAATATTGCATTTTTTTAAAAATTGACGCTCTATTTTTGTTTATAGCGCAAAAAATAAAAACCGCAGAGGTGATCAAATACCACCAAAAGAAAGCTCTATTTGTGGGAAAAAAAGGACGCCAATTTTGTTTGGGAGCCACGTCGCACGACCGCGCAATTGTCAGTTAAAGCGACGCAGTGCGGGAAGCTTATATTTTTTCTGGGCAGGAAGGGGGTCTAGGTGCACAGTAGGTAAGTGGTTAAAAAATGTTGTGAAGAATAGGTAGTAACAAAAGGAATCAACAACCCCTCCTTCTTAGATTTGGGGACATCTGTCAATAGTGAAGTTCTCTCTAACTCTGCTACCTCTTTTTGAGTTACTTCTAGGGAATCCTGATCATAACCTTTTTCGATCATTAGTTTTTTTTAAATGTCTGACTGCATTTGATAATCAATATTCTCCGAGCAGTTCCGCCTCATACAAATAAATTGGCTTTTTGGGCCGACTGGAGCCAGGATCGCTTATGACAGCTCTCTAGCGGAATATAGGCATTGCGATCAGTCTTTTTTTAAAATGAGATTGTTTTAACCACTTGACTACTGGGCACTTAAACCCACTTAATAACCAGACCAATTTTCATACAACAGTGCAACCAAATGAAATTTTTGTCCTTTTTTTCCCACAAATAGAGCTTTCTTTTGGTGGTATTTTATCACCTCTGCGCTTTTTATTTTTTTCACTATAAATGAAAAAAGAACGAAAATTTTGTAAAAAAATGAATTTTTCTTCATTTCTATTATAACATTTTGCAAAAAAGTAATTTTTCTTCATATACTTGTCCTAAAATGTATACTGCTACATATCTTTGGTAACAAAACAAAAAAAAATTAGATATTATTTAGTCTGGGTGAAAGTTATAGGGTCTACAAGCTATGGTACCAATTACTGAAAATTTATCAATTTGATCACATCTGATGTACTGACAGCCTCTCTCATTTCTTGAGACCCTAACATGCCAGAAAAGTACAAATACCCCCCAAATGACCCCTTTTTGGAAAGAAGACATTCCAAGGTATTTAGAAAGAGGCATTGTGAGTTTTTTGAAGTTGTCATTTTTCCCACAATTCTTTGCAAATTCAAGATTTTTTTTCATTTTTATTTTCTTTCCACAAAATTTTCATATTAGCGGGTTATTTCTCACACACAGCATATGCATACCACAAATTACACCCCAAAACACATTCTGCTGTTCCTCCCGAGTAGGGCGATACCACATGTGTGAGACTTTTACACAGCATGGCCACATACAGAGGCCCAACATGCAGGGAACGCCACCAGGCGTTCTGGAACACCCAGACCAATTCTGACATTTCTCTCCTACATGTAAAAATCAACACTTATTTGCTAGAAAATTACATAGAACCCCAAAACATTATATATGCTTTTTTAGCAAAGACCCTAGAGAATACAATGGCGGTTGTTGCAACTTTTTATCGCGCATGGTATTTTCACAGCAATTTTTCGAACACATTTTTTTTGGAAATAAAACAGTTTTGTGCTTTTAAAAAAAAAAAAACATTAAATTCAGCCCAATGTTTTTGCATAATATGAAAGATGAAGTTACGCCGAGTAAATAGATACCCAACATGTCACCCTTCAATATTGCACACGCTCGTGGAATGGCGCCAAACTTTGCAACTTAAAAATCCCCATAGGTGACGCTTTAAATATTTTTACTGGTTACATCATTTTAGTTAGTTTAGGTCTAGGGCCAAAATGATTGCTCTCGCTCTAACGTTCGCAGCGATACTTCACATGTGTGGTTTGAACTCCGTTTTCATATGTGGGCGGGACTTGCGTATGCGTTCGCTTCTGCATGCGAGCTCACGGGGACAGGGGCGATGTATGCCCAGAGTATTGCAGAGTATGCCCAGAGTATTGCAGAGTATGCCCAGAGTATTGCAGAGTATGCCCAGAGTATTGCAGAGTATGCCCATTGAGTATGCCCAGAGTATTGCAGAGTATGCCCAGAGTATTGCAGAATATGCCCAGAGTATTGCAGAGTATGCCCAGAGTATTGCAGAGTATGCCCAGAGTTTTGCGGAGTATGCCCAGAGTTTTGCGGAGTATGCCCAGAGTTTTGCGGAGTATGCCCAGAGTTTTGCAGAGTATGCCCAGAGTATGCCCAGAGTATGCCCAGAGTATGGCAGAGTATGCCCAGAGTATGGCGGAGTATGCCCAGAGTATTGCGGAGTATGCCCAGAGTATTGCGGAGTATGCCCAGAGTATTGCAGAGTATGCCCAGAGTATTGCAGATTGCAGAGTATTGCAGAGTATGCCCAGAGTATTGCAGAGTATGCCCAGAGTATTGCGGAGTATGCCCAGAGTATTGCGGAGTATGCCCAGAGTATTGCGGAGTATGCCCAGAGTATTGCGGAGTATGCCCAGAGTATTGCGGAGTATGCCCAGAGTATTGCCATAGTATTGCCCCCCCCCCAGAGTATTGCCCCCCCCACCAGAGTATTGCCCCCACCCAGAGTATTGCCCCCACCCAGAGTATTGCCCAGAATTGCAGAGTATGTGCAGCAGGGATGGCTGAGCAGGGAGGGATGGATGGATGGATCTGTGACTACATTTGTCACAGATCCAGCCCGCAGCACTGGCGCTGCCATCCGCTCCCTCCCCTCTCCTCTCACACTGTACCGATCGGTACAGAGAGAGGAGGGAGGCACCGGTGTCATCAAATGACGCCGGTCTGTTTACATCTGATCGCGCCGTCATTGGACGGCGCGATCACGTGGTAAACCGCCGCTATCAGCGGCGATTTACCGTGATCCGTGACCCGCCAGGTCCTCTGGACCCGGCGGTCACGGACATTCCCGGGTGCGCGCCCCAGGGGGCGCGACTCTGGAATCACGTTATATAACGTGATCCCAGAGTTAAGCAACCACCTTGCCGCCGTTATTTTTCGGCAGGTGGTTGCTAAGTGGTTAAAGTGGGTCTCATCTTTTGTGATCGTAAGATCTAAAAAGTTGACACTTTTCTGACTGGCCTCATAAGTGAAATGTGTTCCTCTATCATTCTGATTGATAGAAAGAAAAAATTCTTCCAATTGTGCAGCAGATCCCTCCCACAGGAGGAGGACGTCATCAATATATCTAGCCCAAAAGGCAAGACATGGGTGGCGATCCTTATATATGACGTCCTCCTCCCATTTGGCCATGAATAAATTGGCCAGGCTGGGGGCATATTTAGCCCCCATTGCAACACTACGTTGTTGCTTATAGAAATTAGAGCTGAACCAAAAATAGTTGTGGTCCGCTGCATACTCCAACAGATTCATAATGAATGCCTGCTGTTGTTCGGGTATGGTGGAAAACATGTTTAGATAATATTGGATCGCTGATAAACCTAAATCATGCGGTATAATCGTGTAAAGGGACGTAACGTCCGCTGTGACCAACCAAGTCTGATCATTGCACGATTGTTGAGACAATAAATTCAGAACTTGTTTCGTGTCCTTTAGATAAGAAGTAACTTGTTGAACAAGCGGTTGGAGAAAGTGATCTATATATTTGCAAGTCAAACTTTTATGAATTTTAGGCAGGCAATATAATATAGGAACTCTCGGAGCTTGTGGAATCAGAAATAGTTGTTCCTTTTCATTCAGTATGCCTGACTGGCCACCTTTCCGAATCAGATCCTCTAGTGTCCACTTGTATTGAACAATCGGATTTCCTAAAAGAGGAACATAAGTCTCCTGATTACTGACTATCTTAGTGAGCTCCTGTAGATAGTCTTTTCGATCTAATACTACTATGCCACCACCTTTATCTGCTGGGCATATCACCAATTCTTTGTTTTTACACAAAGTGGTTAAGCCCTCCTCCATGTTTTATTCATTTTGGACTTAGATATTTTAATTCTATCTAGGTCACGCAGAACAACATCCCGAAAGACCCTGAGAGAGGGGGCCATCAAGCCTGAGGGATTAAAAGTTGAGGCGTTCGATAACCCGGAATGATGATATTCCTGTTGGGTTCTAGTTCCAGTATTACCCGGTATACTAGCAAAATATCTTTTGATATTTACTTTACGAATGTATTTGTGCACATCCATATAGGTTTCAAATTTATTTAATGCTCGGGGAGGGGCGATATTTAAACCCTTACTCAATATTGAAATTTCCGGCTTAGTCAAAGTCTGAGTACTGAGGTTAAAAATTCCCTCCTCCGTTAGGTTCTTGATTTTTTTGGACTGGATTCTCCTCCCCCCTCGTGTTCCTCTTTGTTTTCTATAGGCCTTTTTTGGCCTTGACTGGTTCTAGGAAAACCCCAGTGGTATGGTTCAGGATTTGATTCACTTGGCCTGTTTGGATGGTCCCTAGTGGGCCATGCATAATCAAGGTCTCTTGCATCATACTCAATATGTCTAGGACTTTCATAGCCTAAGCATTCATTCTCTCTCAAAGGGAATAAACGATTCGAGTAGTCCCCATTGTCCCTACCTTGAGGTTGGGGCCCCTGATCATAATGACGTGGAGCCTGGGTTGGGGGTCTCTCTTGATAAAAGTTTCTGGGAGGGCCCCTATCTCCATTTCTGCCATGGTATGGAGACTCTCTATAACCAGAATGATAATTTTGTTGTATTTGGGAGCCATATCCACGGCCTCTATTAGGACCATAATATTGGTTTTTCCATAAGACTCTCCTTTTTGTAAGGAGGTCCCTGGCCTATGTAGTGATTGGTAGGATTCACGCCTACCTTTCCTCCCTTTTATGTTCTTGTTGAGAGATTTCTTTGGAGCTTTCTGTGTGGTAGTTCTCAGGGGAAAATGTTGGATCCCCTTAGAGGCTCCTTCCGGGATAGTTTCCCCCTGTGTTATAGCTTCCATTCTTGGGTCCTGTTTACTCAGTTCCTCCTCCGCTAATTTTTTTTGCCAAGTGAAAACGCTATTAGCATGATAGTCCCCATAGTCCCTATTGTACTTCTTTCTTTTTTTGACTCTCTGTTCCTTCTCCTCTTTATCTAAGATCTTTAAAAGATTGGTACTAGGCATGTGCAAAAGTGAAAAATTTGTTTCGTTTCGTTTCAATTCGTCATTTAATAAATTTCGTTAAGTTAGGTTCGTTACATGTGTTGAATTCGTTTTCGGAATTCGTTCGTTTTCGACCGAATTTCGAAAAATCCGGTCGAAATCTAAAATATTTCGACCGTTTTCGAATTCGTTCGTTTTCGACCGAATTTCGAAAAAAACCGGTCGAAATCGAAAATATTTCAACCAGATTAGAAAACAAATAGTCTCTTTTCGAATAGAATTTTTTTCGAATTAAATTCGAATTTTTTTTTTTTTTTTTTTTTCGAATTCCGATCGAATTTAGTCCGCGGGTATTCGATTCAGAATTCGAAAAAACGAACGAATTCCGAAAACGGTCGAAATTTTTCGCTAATATAGCAATTCGGGAATTCGTATGCATTCGAATGTCCGAATAATGGAAAATTCGTCCGAATTTCGATTCGGAACGAAACGAAATGCACATGCCTAATTGGTACTATAGTCCTTATATTCCTCCTGATTGATAAAGGGGATGAGACTCTCTTTGAGAGTTTTGATTTCTTCATCTAATTTGGTCAACTTACTATGTTTCTTTTCAACCAAAAATCGTAAAAAATGTACCCCTGCATCATTAAAATACCGAAGCCAATTTTCAAGTTCAGTTTCGCCTTTCTGGGGACAGACTTCCCACCTCAAACTTCTTGGAACCATATTCACTTTGATATAGGTATTCAAGAAGGCTATGTCCCATTGAGTATGAATCTCTGAGACAGTTAGATTCTTTAATCTTATGAAAAGTCCTCCCAAATCATTTTCTGTGTTTTTATAGGTTTCAAAAACCCCTTCTGAATTGAAGGTTCTTGAAGCCCTATATTCAAAGACATCCATTTGTAATGATGACAACCACTAAATAGGAATGGAAAACAAGAATAATATAGTCCTCCAACTCAATACACCCACTGATAGTGTATTACTGCAGCAGTAAAATTGTATCAAAAAGTGTGCAAAATTCATAATACTATAATTTTAGCACATCAGAATGTTTACAACATAATGATGGTGGGCGGGTATCAGCATTTCCGCCCATCAGTGCAAATTAGCAATACGCATGTTTGCTAGGTATCACATCATGTGTGGGCAGTGTTGCCCATACCTCTCGCATGGATTGTGGAAGCTGTGGGTGCGTGCGCCGGAATTCACATGGGTTTTAGCCTATTTTCCAATGAATGCCGATTGATGGGCGGGCATTAGCATCTCTGCCTAATACGTCCGTCATGTTCGTTGGGCGCCATTATATTTGTGGGCAGTGTTGCCCATACTTTCTGCATAGTTTAAATTATGGGCGCGTGCGTCGTATTACGTGGGTGCGCGCATCCCGTTTCGGGGAACGCGCGCGATCCCACTCCAGTGTCTAGCTTCAATGGGCGGTTCAGCCCTTTCTTTGGCGAGCGCCTATTGGCTTAAGGTCACCTGACCGGGAGGCCTATCCCAGTCATGTGACTTATTTGTTTTCTATCAGAACGCGGAGCTATCTGAACAACACAAGGAACTATTTCTAAAGAAATCTAGGACATCTTCTAGTTGAGACAGATCTTTGGGGGATCTACCAGCTTCATAGACTCTGAATGAACGTTCTTATACTTGTAGAATGGGTCTTTCAATCTGCCATCTACTGTTTAATGTAAGCAATTGAATCCCTTTTGGGGGAGAGCAAAAAGGGTTTATTTTCTCCTCTTTTTTTCCTTTTCTTCCTTTTACTTATTCACTGCAGGGATTTTTTTTAGTAAAAAAACTATATGAATCAGTGGACAGACCACTCTCATAAGGCAAACATTTCCCTTATCCAAGATGGCTATTGCAGCTTCGGGGATTCTGGGAGCTCAGATGGGGTTGGTACCATTTGTGCATATGAGGTATAAATTGCGGTGAGTCAGCACGCCGGTCGTGCCCCAGGACGAAGTCTGTTTAGACGAAACGGCGTAGGGAGGTGGCGTGCTGACGTCCATAACCGCAAATCGTGTCCAGGAGATATCGAGAAGTGCTAGCCGGCCGGCTACATTTACATGCATATTTTACCCACTTTTTTTGTAAGTGCAATTTTAATATATTTTTAATAAATGGTAAATGGTTTTACACTATGTACCTTTTTTCTCTCATAATTTGGCATCAATCAACATTGATCACTTGTCCACTACGAGAGGAGTTTTTTGACCATAGGACTTCGTGTCATCGAACCCCCTGGCTGGGGAGAAAAGCCATCTGCGGTCAGAAGGTCTCTATTTGGGATCTTCCCCTCTGGTAAGGGACAGTGTTTTCCATCGGTGGAGGTGTTTTCTCTATCTGTTTGCACTTTTCTGAGGTTCCTGTTTGTGATGTCACCATCTGCTTGAATACAAGGAATTTTACTGCCGATTTATACCATCAGATGTTTTTCCACTTGTGTTAATAGCTTGATGGACTTTATAGATGCATTGACTGTTTGGTATTGCGCTTTATCACCTTAGAGTTTTTCATAGTTGTGCAGCTTGTTTTTTATTTTTACTGTTTTGGTTGTGAGTATCTCATTATTGTAAGCTGCTTGCAATTTCTTTTGTATTTTTATCTCATTTAGACAGCGCAGTATCACCCCTATTTTATAATCCTAGCAATCATACCCCACATAACAGCAAGGTGAAACATCCACAAACGGAACGTACTCCACAAAAGAACTGGAAAAAACCCAATCATTGGAAAAACAAAAGAAACACATAATAATCATTGAACAAAACAAAACCAGGGACAGGACACGAGGACTTCATACTGAATCGCAAAAGCAAGAAAGAAGTCCAGTGTACCCGAGAGGGTACTATGATACCAGAGAATATAGAGGTGAACAATATTATGGACCTAGACCGTATGCAAGGAGTCCCGGTCCTAGTCAATACTATGACCCCAGAGACGGATGGGGTCCCCCACCTCAGAGACCAAGAGAAAAGAGCCCCATCCGCACCTATAATTACCCCCCTTTAAGAGACCTTCGAGATACCAACAGAGACGATAGAGGTTATGAATATCGACAGGGACAAGGACACAACCAGTCTTTTTTAGACAGGGGGAGGGAATACCACCCCTGAGGAAAATGGAAGAAACAAGGAAAATAAGCCCTACAAGAAAAGAGGATGTAGAGCAGGAAAGAGAAAACAGACGATGAAAATAAAGGGAGAAGGGATTTTTTTTATCTCATTGAAGTACCACTGACCCAGAAAGAACTAGCGGTACTCGACAAAGGCTTGAAGTATGCAATTGTAAGGAACTTAGATACATTCCAAAAATATGTCAGGAAACTGAATATTAAATACCTGACAGAAAAGCCAATTAACGCCCGAGTGAGAGAAGAAAATACAGTGGTACACAGCAGGCCCGGACTGGGACAAAAAATAGGCACGGGCATTTTAGACTGAGCAGCCCGGGGGGGGGGGGGCACAGCGGGGGTTAATGACGGGATGTGGGGTGAGATAAAGAAAGATAGATTGAAAGATTAAGATAGAAAAAAAGGAAGATGGGTAGATAGATAGATAGAGAAAGAAGGGAAGGAAGGAAGATAAAGAAAGAGAAAAGATAGAAAGAAAGAAAGAAAGAAGGGGAGGAAGGAAGATAAAGAAAGAGAAAAGATAGATAGATAGATAGATAGATAGATAGATAGATAGATAGATAGATAGATAGATAGATAGACAGACAGACAGACAGACAGACAGACAGACAGACAGAAGGGAAGGAAGATTGATAAATAAATAAAGATAGAAAGAAGGGAAGGAAGGAAGATAGATATAGATAGAAAGAAAGGAAGATGGATAAAGAAAGAATGAATAATATAGAAAGAAAGAAGGGAAGGAAGATAGATCTAGATAGATAGATAAAAATAGATAGATAGATAGATAGAAAGAAAGAAAGAAAGAAAGAAGATAGATAGATAGACAGTGCATGGCAGTGCATCTATAGAGGGCGCCGCTCCCTCTGGCTCAGCCGCCCCCTCTGGCTGAGCCGCGACAATTGGCACAGGGGCGACAATGGGCACAGAGGCATCAATCGGCACAGTGGCACCAATTAAAGGGAACAGTGGCATCAATTGGAACAGTGGCGACAATTAAAGGGCACAGTGGCTACGTTTGATGGCATAGCACAGTGGCTGCGTTTGATGGCATGGCACAGTGGTGACAATTGATGGCACATTGGCTGTGTTTGATGGCATGGTACAGTGGTGACAATTGATGGCACAGTGGCTGCGTTTGATGGCATGGCACGGTGGCTGCATTTGATGGCATGGCACAGTGGTGACAATTGATGGCACAGTGGCTGCATTCGTTCGCGGGCCACCGCGGCCCACAGCGCATTTTCCCGATATGCCCTATGGCCAGTCCGGGCCTGGTACACAGTAATTTGAGAAATAAATCCACGTTCAATCCCAAAATGAAAGATAATAAACACATGGTTTTCAAAAATATGGTAACAGAGGAAGTAAACCTTACAGTGAAGAAAATGGAAGAACCAAAAGTGATTAAAATAGGGATTCAGAAACTAATAAAAAGAAAAGACCTAGTTATCAGACCTTCGGATAAAGGTGGTGGGATAGTCATACAAACTACTGAACAGTATCATAAAGGTATGACCGATATCCTAGGAGATATCAACTCGTACTGTGTATTATCAAGTATTCAAATTGAAGAAGGATTTGGAACAAGTGGTACATCTGGGCCTGAAAAAAGAAGTCTTGGATAAAAAGGAAGCCAGGTACCTGATACCTGAGGCATGTCAGACCCCGATAATTTACGCTTTACCCAAAATCCACAAAGATAAAACCAATCCCCCTTTTAGACCAATCGTGAACGGGATTGAGTCTATCACAGAAAGATTGGGGCAGCATGTGGATAGATACCTCCAACCAGCTTTTCCAAAAACGAGGGCCTACCTCAAAGACACAAAAGACATCCTCAAATTGCTGGAAGGAAGAAATGACACAGGATCTGTATTGATGGCCACTGCAGACATGTCATCACTTTACACCATTATTCCCCATTACCTGGAATGCGAAGCCACAAAATGGGGACTTTGCAAACATACAAAACTCCCATGAATGCAGAGGCAATATATTATCAAATGTCTGGATTTCTGCCTTAAACATAGCCATTTCTGGTACAATCATGAATTTTACCAACAGAAGACTGCAGTGGCCATGGGAGCCAAGTTTGCTCCAAGTGTCGCAGGATTATTTATGTCAAAGTGGGAAGAAGAATCAGTGTTCTTGGAACAACCAGACGATCTTGTGGTGTACAAAGGGTACATTGACGATATTTTCATTATCTGGAAGGGTGATCAGTGCCAAATTAACGCCTTCTTTGAAAAACTCAATACCAATGTTAGGCATATCGTTCTTACATGGCAAATAGAAGAGAAAAATATCTCCTTTCTGGATCTTGAAATTTCTCGTATCAAAAATATATAAATGTGTCACAAGGACATTGTTTAAAACCGTTGACCGCAACAGCTATCGCCCTATTTCCAGTTGTCATCATAGAAATTGGTTGTTCAATATCTCCAAAGGCCACTTATTAAGACTCAGATGCAACTGCACTAATACAGAAGAATTTGGGTACAAGCTGTGAAGGACTTATGCAATTGCCTATATACTTCAGTGTAATTCTCTCCCTGCTAATTTTAATGTCTGTGTGTTATGGGGTCTGCCTCTAGCCCTGGAATTGGATTACTTTCCCCTTTGTAGAGGCATCTGTAAAACCTGTTTAAACCAGATTGCCATGCTGCCAGTAAGGGACAATGACCTTTCAATGCTAAGTGGCTTGTGAAATAACTTTCCATTGTGTTGTGCAGATGAATAGCCGTGTCAGAGACGAGACGCCTAGCCACCCGATTAGATAATTGACTCATGTTAATTGTTGTTCTGATTGCTTCATTGTAGTAATTACCCCCTGGGGGCTTTTGTCTCAACACACATATTCAGGCAATTCAAGCTTTGGGACCAATCTCTGCTGTGTAATTTTCAAGTCCTCATTTGCATGGTTTAAGAGGACCTGAGTGAAGACTGCATACTTTACAATGGACCAATAGGAAAGCGGTTGTTGGGGGCGGGATGTTCCAAATCCTGTATAAAGTGTGCTGTGTACTTTCAATAAAGTGTGTCCTGTTTACATTCAGCATTAAGCCATGGCTCATGTGTGGATTATTCGGCGATTCCAGGGATATTCCTAGTCGTGGAATATTGGGTGATGTCTTTTATGGGAGAAGAAGGGAATGCTTGATGGGAATATGTTCTACTACCGTCACACAAGCCAACATGATAGGTTATTAGGATAAGTTTATCCAAGTGTAGCGCCCTCTTACTTTCTGTAGGGGCGTTGCGCTAAAGTTAGTTAGGATAGTTAGTGGGGAATGGGAGAGTTATGTGGCTCCCATTCACAATTTGTCAAATTTAGGCTGCTGTCATTCTCAGAACTGTCCTGTGGGTCGGTCTGCGCTCCAGGGGTGTGTCCACCCCTGGGCGGCAGCTGGTGCTAGAGGGGTTCTGGCAGACTCTCTTTCCTCAGCAGCCAATCAGAGGGGTTGGTTACCTTGCTAAAGCATGCTGGGGGAGGCTATATCTGAGGCAGCCGCCTTGGCCTGAAGGCCATTTTTGCTTTCTGCGGGGTCCGAGTTCCAGGTGCTGCACCCACCCCGCAGCCTTGGCCTACCTGGCCGAAGTTGCGCACCATGCGGAGCTCTACTCTGACATAGAGAGGGATCCCAGTAGCTGCTGGGTCCCAAACCTTTTCTGAAAGGATCCCAAGCTGGGAGCTGTACGGTGGGGGATCGGCTTGAGGAGAACCCGGAGGCAGGTGATCCAATAGGGCTTGAACGGGGATCCAGTGACTCTAACTAAATTTATTGGGAGGACTTGCTCATTTCAATTCACGCTCCCCCAAGCACTAGGCCTGTGGCAGAGGCCCGAGCCAGGCCTGTGGCAGAGGCCTAGTCCACCCAACATTTGCAAGTGATGTTCCGGCTGCCAGGCCTGTGGCAGGGGGTCTGTCCGGGGGCACTTTACCCATTCCGACTGGAGTGGCGACGAACTGAGTTCATCATTGCTGAGAGCAAGACTGCTCCCTTTCTTCTTCATATCCAAGGCCCGATACTCAAGCTCTCTCTCTCTCTCTCTGCTCATCAACCTTTTCTGTCCTGTACCATGTTGATGAAGGCCATGTTGGGCCTTGGAATAAAGCATTGAAGAAAACCCAACTAAAGACTGGACATTCGCTCTCTGTTTCAACTCACAAGTATCACCCCTAGACATCTGCCAGATAACACAACACGCCAATCCCGCTTATACTCAGCGGCTCCTGAATGGGGTAGCGCTACACAAAAGAAGATAGAGGAAGTCACCAAAATACCTAGGAGTCACCTCTTGGAGGAAAAGAAGAAATCAACCAGCAAATTGGATGTAGTTCCTGTGGTACTAGACTACAACATTCACTACAGGAAAATTGAAAAAAAAAAAGAAAAAATATTTACCCGCCACTGGCACATTTTAAAATCCCACCAAGAAAGCAGTTCACGTTTTTCACATGAAAAGGCTTTTATCCGTGCAAGAGGTGCTATGCCTGCACTCGCACTAAACGTCCCAATGATAAGAATGTAACATTCCAGTCCAACAGTAATGGCACCAAATACGAGATTAAAGAATTCATTGGGTGTAACACTGAGGGCGCCGTTTATGTGCTAGAGTGCAGTTGCGGCCTACAATATGTTGGGCGTACCAAACGGCCTCTGAGTACGTATTAAAGAACATTTATGCAATATTCAAAAAGGGTTTGATAAACACAGCGTCTCTAGACACTTTGCAGTCCACAATAGGGATCCCTCCCATCTGAAATGTTGGGGGATTGCACCATATACTAGGCCATGGCGAGGGGGACACAAAGTGAGGTCACTGAGCCAGCTGGAATTCAAGTTTATTTTCTCCATTAACACTTTTGTCCCCAAAGGACTCAACATCGACTTTGATTTGAAATGTTTTATCAATGATTTCTGAATATATGCAGGTTATAGTTTTTCCGATATCTGTTGCCACCTTTTTATATATGTCTGTATTCATATGTCTTACGTCAGGAGTGTTCCCTCTAGAGCTCCTACTTATTCCAGTGTTCTCTACATTATTTTATCATCGTCCAATATTTCATTTTATTTTTTATATTTTAATTTATATTGCCAACATGTGGTCCATATATACCCATTCCACCCATGTCTCTTGCCAGATACATTCTCTGGCCCCAGTAAAGTTTAAGATCCACCAGATGGTTTATGGGTGAGCTCTATGCAGTGGTCTTGTATACAGACAAGCTATTTGGTCAGCCTGAGGAGCTTTCCATGACGCTCACCTTACCTTATCATCCTCAACATGTTTTTAAATGTCCTGTCCCTCTTTTTTTGCATCTAGTTCATATGGCCCGTATGTCTGTGTTACAAATGGAGCTCATGCATGCATTATGTGCTGTACAGCCGGCCTGCAGCCCCACGCATTCTCAGCCGAGTTGTACCCATACGCCAGTATCAATTCGGCCGCGCATTAGAATACAGCAGGCTTCAACAAAATGGCCGACGGACGTCAATTACAGCAGAAAATGGAGCGGTCTATTTAAGCTTTGATGGCAGGAGGACAAGCTCGCCGCTCGTGTATGGTTTTATATGTGAGTTTTATTCCTACTTTTATTAAATTCATCTTTTATCATGGAACTGTGCTATGTGCTTTCCTTTCTCTCCCTGAACCCATACCCTCTAAGGAAACTACACCTGCAAGTCAGGAAGAGGAGGAAGTGCAAAGGAGACATCCAGGGATACACACAGGATCACTTGCAAACTCGACGTTCATTGGTGTTATGCCCACTATTCATGGCCTCCATGTAAGTGCATGTCTATGTGATCTATTACTTCCAAATGCCCTCACAGTATTATGCCATTTTCCCTTTGATTTCAATGTCTATCTGAGGTGAAGTCCTTCAGTCATTTACCAGTCTTGCTGCATCCGTTTGAGTACACACCTGTGGTGTTTTTTCGGCTGTCCATGCTATAGCCGGGAGGTGAGCATTTAGGAACCACCCGAGGTGTTTGCACTGAAGTCTGTCCCCTAACACTGAAGCCCTGTTTTTTTTTTGGGGATCACCGCTTTTTTTTTTGAGACTGTATTCACTGTTTTATGATTTTTTTTATTTCCATTTCTTACACTATATGTGTTCACCATTTCATGTTCACAAGTGTACACTTGCAATATTGTATGTGCTGGAGTTATATGCCTTGGTTCACATTGTGTTGATGTACACGCTGATGTACATGCTTGTTTGTGTTTTTTGAATCTACCAGTTTATGCTGTTAGCATACCCACTCTTACTCACTGTATCATATAGGAGCCACACTCGTCCTTAGTGGGTCACCTACCTACCCAGGGAATTTTACCTCTCTGTTTATCTTACACAGCACAGTCACCATCACCACATTCATCAACCACCGGGCAAGAGTTGTGGAGATGTTGCCCTTGTCACAGAACCCCAAAGCATCCTCACAATGTTATGGACATGTGGCCTGGTATGGTTCAGGAGGGGGGGGCGCTCTCTCATCCCCTCCTCTTTTGCTGCAGCCTGCCAGGTTGCGTGCTGGGATAAACGGTCTGGTATGGATTTTTGGGGGGAACTCCATGCCATTTTTAAAAAAAAATTGGGGTGGAGTTCCCCTTACCCACTTGACCACTGGGCACTTAAACACCCTTAGACCCCTTTCACACTGAAACGTTTTTACAGCGTTTTAGCGTTAAAAATAGCGCTCTCAAAACGCTCTCCATGCATCTCAATGGACCCTTTCACACTGAGTCCTGCAAGCAGCATCTTTGGAGCAGCTTTTGAGCGCTGAAAAAAACGCTCCAAAAACACCCCTCTCCATTGAAATGAATTAAAAGCGCTGTAAAAAGCGTTCAAAAGTTTTAGGGCGTTTTTTGCAGTGCACTGCAAAAAAACACCCTAAAACTTTAGGGTCTTAGTGGTGCTTTACCAGCACATTGGGATTGCAGATGAGGCTTCGCTCGAATAACGCTGTAATAGCGCTTGAAAAACACCACTGCTTTCGGTGCTCACATTTTGAATGACAATAACTTAGTCATACAACACTGTAACCCAAAGGTGGTATTTGAACACCTCTGCGTTTTTTTTTTTGTTTTGTTTTTTCGCTATAAATTAAAAAAGAGCGCACATTTTGTAAAAATTTTAATTTAATTTCTATTATAAAATTTTGCAAAAAAGTAAATTTTCTTCATAAATTTGGCATAAAATGTATACTGCTACATAACTTTGGTAAAAAATGTTTTGGATATTATTTAGTCTGGGTGAAAGTTATAGGGTCTACTCCACCTGGCTGCGTGGTGCTATAGAGACCTGCCGATACTCATTAAGAAACATCCATTGATAGGCCCAACATTGAAAGTGGCCTATGGGCTATTTAGGAAAGGGGTATTATCCACTTTGGACTCACCACTATATCCAATCTTGGGGAACCCACAATTTACACCAGGTTTGAAGAAGGGCTCCTTCGATAGACTAATAGACCAGGGTCTAATACAAGCATCTCATTTTCTGAGGGAAGGCTTATGGCACAGTACGCGGGAAATGGTAGAGGGTGGGCTCCCTTATAGATTGGATACTTGGAGAGCACTACAATTGCGGCACTTCTTGGACAATCTAAAACCCCCCCAGAAGTTACGAGCGTAAACTTACAAGATTTGAGGGGTATTGTATTGGCAGTGGAGTGCTTCGGCACACCCTTTCAAGAATCAGTGAACTACTGAACATACCGACGGAGGATTCTCAGGTCCCCTTCTTTAACAGGTGGGAGATGGAACTGGGAAGACCCTTCTCAGAAGAACAAAAGAGTAGAATACTCCGGAATATATTTGAATCGTCAGTCTGCGTGAAAACACAAGAGATGAATTACAAGATTCTATCTCAATGGTATCGTACCCCGGTAGTATTAAAAAGGTGCTACCCAGACACCTCGGATAGGTGCTGGAGGTGTGGTAAGGAAGAAGGAACTTTGTTACATATTTTCGGGCTATGCCCTGGAATTCTGAACTTTTGGACGGAGGTTCAGGGTCTAGTGCAGAAATTTAGTAAAGATAAACTACCAGACGAATGGCCCTTTTATCTATTACAGGACTCGGGGCTGACGGTAAAGAGATACAGGAGTTCTATGGTTAATCACCTTTTAAATGCCGCCCGTGCCTGTATCCCAGGGACGTGGAAACATAAACAACCGCCAACGGTAAAGATGTGGCTCAATAGAGTAGAAGAAATGAATAGAATGGAGGACCTTGTATGGACCTCCAGACAGAAACATAAAGTATATCTTGAAACGTGGGCTGAGTGGAACGAGTTCAGATACTCAGAACAAGGGAGGGCTCTGCTGGATGTAAATAGTTTGGGACATCTCTAGTTCTAAGCACGGGGAAACAAGCACTGCTTTACAAGCATACTTTACACACCCCCTAGGTATGAAATTTAAAGGAATATTTCACTTTTATTGTTTCACTTTAAGCATTATTAAAATCACTGCTCCCGAAAAAAACGTCATTGATACATGTCCCCTGGGGCAGGACCTAGCTCCCCAAACACTTTTTATGACAACTTGCATATAAGCCTTTAAAATTAGCACTTCGATTTCTCCCATAGCCTTTTACAGGATGCTCCGCGGCTTTTCAAATTTGCCGCGAACACCCCAAATTGTTCGCTGTTCAGCGAACGGGCAAATGTACAACATTTGCATAAACTTTTATTACACAAATTATAAACTTTGAAAAATTAAAAATACACACATCAATATTAAACCAAGTAAGGCCTCTTGCATTTTTTATTTTTTTGTCTATTGCAAACAACTGATTTAACATGAAAATCACAAATTCAAACATTTATTGTAAATATTAATAAAAAATATATTATGAAAATAAAAAAATATTGAAATATAAGCACACTATAACATGAAAATATATTGGATTGTAAATACATTTGAACTTTGAATAACACTTTTTTTATTAATGAAAACTTTTCATTAATCAACATTTTACGAAAAACACACTGGAACGGTTAATAAAATAAATCAAATAATTATTTTGGATTTTTTTTCATTAACTCATATTCGACTCAAACTCGAAGCTCATCCCTAGCCCCCAGTCATTGGAAAGTAACCAACCATACCATGGAGGATATGGTCGTCAGAACCCTGAAATGTCATACAGTCATCCCATGTCATATCAGTCAGGATTTCGCCTAAATGTGATGCAGATGATCCCCCAATTTAATTTCAGATCACAGGCCGGTCAATATGAAATGCCCCCCAGATATTCTCCCATTCAACATCCTCCTTCTCGTCTTTCTTCTAGTCCTCAAGAGGAATCGCACCTTCACACACTTTTTTATCAATATAATTTAATGAAAAAAAAAATCCAAAATAATTATTTGATTTATTTTATTAATCGTTCCAGTGTGGTGTTTTTCGTAAAATGTTGATTAATGAAAAGTTTTCATTAATAAAAGTGTTATCCAAAGTTCAAATGTATTTACAATCCAATATATTTTCAGGTTATAGTGTGCTTATATTTCAATATTTTTTATTTTCATAATATATTTTTTATTAATATTTACAATAAATGTTTGAATTTGTGATTTTGATGTTAAATCAGTTGTTTGCCATAGACAACAAGGCATTTAATTTCTGTTAAAAAAAAAATGGGGGGGCGTGGCTCGCGCGCGATGGTGATGGACGCTTGAGCCTGCAGATCTGACAGAGAACGGGGAATCAGCGGCTTCCCAGCACTCCACCGAGAGGCCAGGACCCAGAAATACCTCCTATTACTCGGGACATGCAGTCCCGCAAGCACAAAAAGAGATACCCAAAGACACTGACAGATTTCTTTACGATGCCGGCGGGAGAACTGACGAGGCAAGATGGCGCTGGCACGCATTCCAAGCATACCTCAGCTGCCTACACTGACTTGGCAGATTCGGCTCCGGACCCGTGGGGAGCGAAGACTGATGCCCGCAGTGACAGAGACCGCTCGCCTCACACCCCCACGACGCTTAGCCCAGCGACAGCATGGATGAGGATGGACCCGTCCCCACAGGATTCTTGGGCTGAGGCACACTCCACGCCACAGGATCAGGTAGGCCTTGATGCTGCAGCCTCCATAGCACATTTCCCCACGTCAGGGCAGCCAGTCCTGGAAACCACAATGAAGGACATGTTATTGTCCCTTCAATCCTCCCTTATGCTGAACTTCTCTGCAATGTTCAGGGGTTTCACCTCAGAACTAAACATGGGGGTTAGAGTGCAACGCATGGAAAGTAAAATGGATGACTGTGCCACTACTGTGAACAAACTGATAGATACCTGCAGGGACCAATCGAAGGAAACTGATTGGATAAAGGCTAAGCTTTGAGACCTTGAGGACCGATCAAGGAGGAATAACGTTAAATAAGGGGGGTCCCTCAGTCCATTCTCCCTTCCGATCTACAAAAGTTTGCGGGTGACATGATTACTAAACTGCTCCCTGAGGTGTCACAAATTGAGCGCATCATAGATCGCATTCATCGCATCCCCAAGCCCAAGCACCTGGAAGCCTCAATCCCTAGAGATGTGCTTATGAAAATCCATTTCTTTCCAACCAAAGACAAATTGCTAGCAAAGGCAAGGTTAACCCCTGAGCTCCCAGCCCCGTATAATGGGATCCACTTATACGCAGACCTCTCCAAATTCACAGGGCCGGATTAACAGAGGGGCTGATGGAGCTGCAGCTCCAAGGCCCCTTTCTCAAAATAGGCCCATTTGCCCCAAAAAAAAAAAAAGTTTTTTTTTTTTTTTTTTTTAGATCGACTTCGGGGGTTGTAGCTCGATGACCAGAGGTCACAGAAACCCCACATTTGGGGGGTAGTCATTTGAAGACCTACCCCACAACCGGTCAAAATATGGGATGGCTATCATTTATGGTTCCAGAGATACGGGCCTGCTTGAACAGCCTGTCAGAAGCTACATACAGAGCGGCCATTATAAATACAAGCTGACACACTGCAGCACACGGAGAAAAAAAATCATTATTTGTTTTTTGCTAGAAAATGACTCTATGGTGGTCTTTGCAACTTTTTATGTTGCACGGTATAGAGCTGCACGATTCTGGCTAAAACGACAACTGCAAATTTTTTGCTTAGAAGATGTAGCGGAGAGCAATATTAAACTCCACGATCTCCGCTGGTAACCAGGGTAAATCCACAGTCAGCATTGACAAGTAAGGCAATGTCCCAAATCTCCCTCAGTAACCAGACGACACACAGCTCTCAGAGTCAACAGACTTTTTATTCACAGGCTTCCATATTTATATAATTCCCCATGCAAGGGGTTTCCAAACAGCCAAATAGATTTAACAGGGGTAATACAGGGAGGACCAGATGGGGAACTTAACAGTTTGGATAATTCTCCCATCAGGCATTGCTGCACAAGGGAAAAGTCGGTTGATAGCTGGGGTCTGGGGTTATGTGTTGTGGGAGTTCGGTTTAAAACTGCCGAACACTGATTGGGCAACATAAAACTAAGTACTGAATGCTAGTGGCTTACGGCTGCCAGCATATGAATTACTATGCCCACATAAGACCCAGCAGAATACATAGCATATAATACAGACAACCTTTTGACATGTAACGTCCAGCGTTCCAGAAGTGGCTAGGTTTGCCACAATGCTCCCCCAGAACCAAGCCGGCATACACAGTCTGATCCCAACGGATCGGCTTGGGCATGTCCGGGGGTGTAATTTCACAGATCACTTTTCAAGTTCAGTTTGTCTAGATAACCCGTCGGCATTACCGTTTTGCTTCCCTGGTCGGTAGTGGATTGTAAAGTCAAACGGCTGCAGCGCCAAACTCCAACGCAGCAGCCGGGCATTGTCTCCCGCCACACGGTTTAGCCACACCAACGGGTTGTGATCTGTGAGTAGCGAAAAAGGTTGTCCATACAAATACGGCTGCAACTTTTTGAGGGCCCACACCACGGCCAGGCATTCCTTCTCAATGGCGGCGTAGCTTACTTCTCGTGGCAATAACTTTCGGCTCAGGTAAGCTACGGGGTGTTCTCCGCCATCGGCTCCCACTTGGCTCAGCACTGCTCCCAATCCAAACATTGAAGCGTCCGTATGGACAAGGAATCTTTTAGTTGGATCAGGAGCAGCAAGTACAGGGGCATTAGTTAGAGCAGTCTTTAGTTGTTGGAATGCCTGATCACACTCTGGGGCCCAGACAACCTGTCGGGGCAGGTTCTTGCGTGTCAAGTCAGTCAAGGGTTTGGCCAGGGCACTATAATTGGGTACGAATTTTCTATAGTACCCCGCAGTACCTAGAAACGCTAGCACTTGGGTTTTCGTCCTGGGGGTGGGCCATTTAGCTATGGCTTCAACTTTAGCTGGTTCGGGTTTCTGTCGCCCGCTCCCCACCCGGTGGCCCAAGTACTGCACTTCAGCCATCCCTATATGACACTTGCTGGGTTTCAGTGTTAACCCTGCCTCTCCAATACGATCTAGAATGGCCCCTATGTGTTGTAGGTGCTCTGCCCAGGTCTGGCTAAATATGGCGATGTCGTCTAAATAGGCACATGCGTATTCCTGGAATCCGTCCAATAACCGATCGACCATCCGCTGAAAAGTTGCCGGAGCGTTCTTCATCCCGAATGGCATGACCCGAAATTGATACAGGCCAAACGGGGTGACAAACGCCGACTTGGGGATGGCCTCCTCGGCCAGTGGAATCTGCCAGTATCCCTTACATAAGTCTATGGTAGTGAGATACCGGCCCCGTGCCATCTTATCCAGCAGCTCGTCTATCCGGGCATCGGATAGGCATCAGACACCGTTTTGTCATTTAGCCTCCGGTAGTCGACACAGAAACGTGTCGTGCCATCCTTCTTTGGTACCAGCACTACTGGCGATGCCCAGGGGCTATCAGAAGGTTCGATAACCCCTAGCTGCAACATCTCGTCAATCTCAGTCTTCATATGCGTCCTGACTGCTTCAGGGACACGATATGGGGTTTGCCGCATAGGTAGCTGTCCCGGGGTCTCGACTCGGTGAGTGGCCAGCGGAGTGTACCCAGGTAAATTGGAGAAGGTAGCCCCTTTAGCTACAATCAGCTCTTGTACCTGGGCACGCTCCTGAGGGCTTAGCCGCTCCCCCAGCTGAACCCCCTTGGAGGGCTCCGTCTGTCCCTCCTGTTCTAAGAGGTCAGGTAGTGGCAGATTCTCCTGATCCTCCGAGGCGGAAGCGCATATGGCGGCCACGTCCTCTATCCTCTCATGGTATGGTTTGAGCATATTCACGTGGAACATGCGTCTCTCCCCTACCCCTGAGCAGGGGCCAATCACATAGGTGGTATCACATCTCTGTTCCACCACCTGGTATGGGCCTTGCCAGATGGCCTGCAGCTTGTCTGTGCGGACCGGTTTTAAAATCAAAACCTTTTGTCCCACCTGAAAGCTGCGGTCTCTGGCTCCCCTATCGTACCAGCGGCGCTGACGTTGTTGGGCCGCCCGGAGGTTGGTGCGCACAGCCTGTGTTAGCGCCTCCAGACGGTCCCTGAACTCCAGTACGTAGGATACAATAGGGGTTCCGTCTGGGCTACTCTCCCCCTCCCAATGCTCTCTAATTAGGTCTAGTGGCCCTCGCACCCTTCTCCCAAACAGTAATTCAAAAGGGGAAAACCCTGTTGACTCTTGGGGTACCTCTCTATAAGCGAAGAGCAGATGGGGTAGAAAGCGCTCCCAGTCTTTATGAGCCTCTCCAAATGTACGGAGCATCTGCTTCAGCGTACCATTAAACCTTTCGCATAGACCATTGGACTGGGGGTGGTACGCCGAATTTACTATTGGCTTAATGCCACATATCTTCCATAGTTGTTGGGTTACCTCGGCGGTGAACTGGGTGCCTCTATCGGATATGATTTCTTGGGGAAACCCCACCCTGGAAAATATTTTCATTAAGGCCTCTGCCACAGTTTCGGCATGAATGTTTGTGAGGGCTATAGCCTCGGGGTACCGGGTGGCATAGTCCACTACAGTTAAAATATATCTTTTCCCGGAGGGACTGGGTTTTGGTAAGGGCCCCACTATATCTACGGCCACCCTACTGAAGGGTTCTTCAATAATGGGAAGAGGACATAACTTGGCTTTGTGGCGGTCACCTCGCTTGCCTACTCGCTGGCAAATGTCACAGGAGGTGCAGTATTGCCTCACATCCTTGGAGATCCCTGGCCAGAAGAAAGCGTGGGTCAACCTGTATCGGGTACGTGTCATCCCCAGATGCCCAGACAGGGGAATGTCGTGGGCAATCTGAAGCAGTTCTCGCCTATACTTCTGGGGAACCACTAACTGTTTAGTCGTTACTGTGGCCGACCCTCCCACTCCTCTTTCAGCAATGCGGTAAAGTAGCCCTTTCTCCCAGGTGTACCGCTCCCCCTCTAGCCCAGCCTGGTCAGCGTGTACCCTGTCCCTGTATACCTGTAGCGTGGGGTCTGACCTCACCTCGGCCTCAAACTTAGTCGGGGTATCCCAGGACATACGTGTCGTGTGGGGGTCATGGTCTCTTACCGGAGCCTCAGAGTGTGTCGGTGGAACCGTGGTGCGAGCCTGTTGCCGTGTGGTCACTGGATGGGCTTCCTGGTATGGGGCCTGGGGTACAAAAGCAGAGGTCATCTGGCCCAAGTCATTTCCCAGCATAACATCTGCTGGTAAATTTTGCATGAGGCCCACTTCTACCGTCCCCCCTCCCACACCCCAATCCAAATGTACTTTGGCAATGGGTAGTCGGTACACTGCTCCCCCTGCCACTCGTACTGCCACTGATCCGCCAGTGTGTGCCGAGTCAGGGACCAAATGGGGTGCTATCAAGGTTAAAGTAGCTCCTGAATCCCGAAGTCCCTGGACTTCTTTCCCCTCCAAGGTCACTGGCTGTCGATGATGCTGCCGGTTATCCGTGGCTCGGACTGTCATCACCTCATGCAAGATTCCCAGGGGTTCTTCTGCTGGAATGCTCAACATCTCTTGAGTGGCCGGCTCCCATTGATAATGATGGGCAGCAGCCCTTGGTGCCGGGTTTGGTTGGCCTTGGTTTTGGGTGCACTCGCGTGCCATATGTCCCCACTGTTTGCAGGTGTGGCATTGGATGTTGGCACGTCCGTTATATCTGGAGGGTGGTGGTAAAGTCCCTTGGGATTGACGAAAAGGGGAGGCTGTGAGACCGGGGGGTGGTAGAGTACTGGGTGGTCCCGCGGGTCGAGGATAACTCTTGGTTAGGGGCCCATGATGTCTCCTTGCATCAAAATGCTGATCCGCTAATCGAGCCGCTTCGGTTAGGGTGAGAGGTTTCCTGTCTCGCACCCATTCTTGTGCCTCTGGGGACAAACCGTTGAAGAATTGCTCCAACAGCATTATCTGTCTCAATTCCTCCATAGTAGTGGCTTGGCTGGCTTGTATCCACCCTTGGGAAGCTTGGTCCAGCTTGTGTGCCCATTCAGCATGTGAATCCTTCTCTGGTTTGCGCAGGTTTCTAAACTTGCGCCGGTATGCCTCTGGAGTAATGGCGTATCTCTCTAATATCGCTTGCTTCACTTTATCATAATCCTTGCTGTCCTCACTGGGTACAGCGCGATATGCTTCTGCTGCCCGACCTGCCAGCTTGCCTGCTAGCAATGGGACCCATACTGTCCGTTCCAAGTCATGTAAATCACACAGTCTCTCAAAATCCTGTAAATACCCATCAATCTCATCCTTCTCCTCGCAAAACATTTTAAAGGCATGATAGGGAATTTTGGGTTTTACCTGGTTGTAGAGTGACCCAGTAGTGGATTCTGCTCGAGACTGTGTATACTGCGGACTGTGTGCCATCACGTACTCCTGCACATTCGCCATTACCATATGCAGCATGGCATCTGATATAGGCTGTGGCAAAAATTCCAGCCTGGTCCTCATTTCTCTCTGGTAGAGGGTTTCTTCCATGGCTGCTGGTGGTGTAGCGCTGCGGGCTCTGTCTCCCTCCATCAGCTCGGCAGTTAGTACAGCTTTGGATTTGTTGCTGGCTACCTTACCCCTGGCTTCTAGCAGTTCCTTTAATGTCTGCCGCTTTAGCCTAGAATAATCCGTCTCCATTTACATCGGTAGTTCACATTGCACGAATTGCGCTTATCGGCTGTAAGGTTGGATCCCGTCGCTTGCCACCAAATGTAGCGGAGAGCAATATTAAACTCCACGATCTCCGCTGGTAACCAGGGTAAATCCACAGTCAGCATTGACAAGTAAGGCAATGTCCCAAATCTCCCTCAGTAACCAGACGACACACAGCTCTGAGAGTCAACAGACTTTTTATTCACAGGCTTCCATATTTATATAATTCCCCATGCAAGGGGTTTCCAAACAGCCAAATAGATTTAACAGGGGTAATACAGGGAGGACCAGATGGGGAACTTAACAGTTTGGATAATTCTCCCATCAGGCATTGCTGCACAAGGGAAAAGTCGGTTGATAGCTGGGGTCTGGGGTTATGTGTTGTGGGAGTTCGGTTTAAAACTGCCGAACACTGATTGGGCAACATAAAACTAAGTACTGAATGCTAGTGGCTTACGGCTGCCAGCATATGAATTACTATGCCCACATAAGACCCAGCAGAATACATAGCATATAATACAGACAACCTTTTGACATGTAACGTCCAGCGTTCCAGAAGTGGCTAGGTTTGCCACAGAAGATAGATCACGATTCTATGGAAGAGCCCTGGGGCCATCATAAAAAAAAAAATATACAAAATTCTGAGATTCAAAGTCAGAATTCTGAGTTTCAAAGTCAGAATTCTGAGTTTCAAAGTCAGAATTCTGAGATTAAATCTCAGAATTCTGAGATTCAAAGTCAGAATTCTGAGATTAAATCTCAGAATTCTGAGATTAAAAGTCAGAATTCTGAGTTTCAAAGTCAGAATTCTGAGATTCAAAGTCAGAATTCTGAGTTTTTTTAAGCATAGTTATCTATATTAGGAGGATTTTAGGAGCAATTAGCAATAATGTAGTAACACCCATAGACCATCATTCTGCAGACATACAAGTCTTGTGCTCTATATATGGATCTGTAAATCTAGCTTAGTTACAGAACACTGTATGGGGAAGCAGGCAGTGCTGGGCTCTCTGGTTCCTCTACTGTATTAATACTTCCTTTGCTGAAAACATAAAGAGAGATGCTGAAAACGATTGTATTGTGTGTGTGTGGGGGGGGGGGGGGGGTGAAGACACAGCTTCTATAGATAAAAGAACACAATGCACCCAACTTTTAGGAAACATTGCACTCTTACCCCAACATGAGGGAATTCTGAGCACAATGTGTGTCTTTGTTCAGACTGGAGGGATGTTGAAAACGAGTATATCGTGTATTTGGGGGTGGGGGTGATGAAACAGCTTCCATAGATAACTTAACACAATGCACCCCAACTTTTGGAAAACATCACACTATTGCCACAACATGAGAGATTTGCATTGTTTGAGAAATAGCTCAAGGCATAGAGAAATGGTCTCTGGTGTGTGATGTTTTGTGAGTTCGAAACCAGGAAAGAGCACATTTTTTTTTTAAGTTTATATATACATATTATTTTATACATTACTTTTAGAATAAATAGGGATGTCCCAATACCAATATTAGCAAATCAATATATTGAAAATATATATTAAAAAAAATAAAATTATTAAGCTCTGAGCTGGATTCAAACCCTAAAACTCATTCTCATGGGAGACTGTTCATCTAGCCATTTAGCTACTGACCAAGACATGAATCTCTATTGTTTTTTTAGGTTTAGTATGTGGTGCATTCTCTGTAAGAATTAGTCCAGACATGTAATTGCTATGATCAAGCCGTTCTGACCATAAAAACACATTGTCCTTCTGCTTTGTAGCCATTCACAATTCTCTCATGTTGGTGTAACAGTGCAATGTTTCCTAAAAGTTGGGGTGCATTGTCTTCTGTTATCTATGGAAGCTGTGTCCCCCCCCCCCCCCCCCCCCCCCCACACACACAGAATACACTCGTTTTCAGCATGACTCTTTATGTGTTACAGCAGATGACAGCAAACTGAGGAACTATAATACAGTAGAGGAACCATAGAGCCCAGCAATGCCTGCTTCACCATACTGTGTGCTGTAACTAAAATAGATTTACAGATCCATATATAGAGCACAAGACTTGTATGTCTGCAGAATGAGGGTCTGTGGGTGTTACTACATTATTCTTGATTGTTCCCTAAAATCTCAGAATTCTGAGTTTCTAAATATAGTAATCTATATTAGGAGGATTTTAGGGAACAATCAAGAATAATGTAGTAACATCCCTATTTAATCTAAAAGTAATGTATAAAATAATATGTATATATAAACTTAAAAAAAAATTGTGCTCTTTCCTGGATTCGAACTCACAAAACATCACACACCAGAGACCATTTCTCTATGCCTTGAGCTATTTCTCAAACAATGCAAATCTCTCATGTTGTGGCAATAGTGTGATGTTTTCCAAAAGTTGGGGTGCATTGTGTTAAGTTATCTATGGAAGCTGTTTCATCACCCCCACCCCCAAATACACGATATACTCGTTTTCAACATCCCTCCAGTCTGAACAAAGACACACATTGTGCTCAGAATTCCCTCATGTTGGGGTAAGAGTGCAATGTTTCCTAAAAGTTGGGTGCATTGTGTTCTTTTATCTATAGAAGCTGTGTCTTCACCCCCCCCCCCCCACACACACACACACACACACAATACAATCGTTTTCAGCATCTCTCTTTATGTTTTCAGCAAAGGAAGTATTAATACAGTAGAGGAACCAGAGAGCCCAGCACTGCCTGCTTCCCCATACAGTGTTCTGTAACTAAGCTAGATTTACAGATCCATATATAGAGCACAAGACTTGTATGTCTGCAGAATGATGGTCTATGGGTGTTACTACATTATTGCTAATTGCTCCTAAAATCCTCCTAATATAGATAACTATGCTTAAAAAAAACTCAGAATTCTGAGATTTAATCTCAGAATTCTGAGATTTAATCTCAGAATTCTGACTTTGAAACTCAGAATTCTGAGATTTAATCTCAGAATTCTGACTTTGAAACTCAGAATTCTGACTTTGAATCTCAGAATTTTGTATATTTTTTTTTTTATGATGGCCCTAGGGCTCTTCCATACGATTCTCTCACGATTCGTACAGCATAACATCGTCTTTCACATTAAAATGAAAAAAAAATGGGCTAACTTTACTGTTTTGTTTTTATGGTTTTTATTATTCAATGAAGTGGGCAAATGCAGCGTGACATAAAATATTGCAGCAATTGCCATTTTTGTCTCTGCTAAAAATATATATAATGTTTGGCGGTTCCAAGTAATTTTCTAGCAAAAAATATTGGTTTTTAACTTAAACAAGTGTTGGACTTTAAGTGGTTACATTTCTTGCATTTACACACAGAAGTTTGATCTAAAAAGGAAGTTGGTTACAATGTTTCATGTTGTTTACAAACTTGGCAGACAGTCGGATATTTTCTTTACACACAGAAGTTTATCATTTTGATATAAGAAGAAAGCGTTAGTTACAATGTTTCCTGCTAAGAACTTGGCAGACTGTCCGGATATTCACTATTGACAGCTGAAAGTCTCTCCACTTGTTATATGAAAGAATCAGCAAACTCTGCATTGGAGATGTCAGGGGGGTTGAATCAAGATCACAATTTTAACGATTAATTGTGCAGCTCTAGCACGGTACTGTATTTGCGCAGCAATTTTTCAAACATGTTTTTTTGGAAATAAACTGTTTCATACATTAAAAAAAAACACTAAAGTGGGGGGGCGTGGCCAGCCGGAGCTGAAGATGGCAGCATAATCCTGCAGCTCGTCAGCCCAGGGAGACAAACAACACCAACACAGCCCTAAATACGACGCCATCTACGGCCATCCTAGACCCAGACACACCCAGGATCATGGCAAGCTCCTCGAGGAAGAGGCTGACGGAATACAAGCCTCAGAAACTCACGGAGTTCTCCTTCAAGCCGGCGGGGAAGGTTAGTGCGATCAAAGATGGCGCCGGACAGTCCGCGCCGCGCGGCTCCCTCACGGATCTCCCATCCACTCTGCCAGACAGACCGAGTGCCCTGACCCCTTCTGTAGCTTCCGACCGGTCCCCAGAGAGGGACCCCCTCACCAACAGCCCCGCCAAGTCAAAAATGCGGCTGGACGCACCGCTGCCGCGGTCGGCCCCGCTCCTAATTGAGGCCCCGGCTTTCCTCTCCAACCAGGCCTTACATTCTTCCATGGCCTCATTTCCCACCTCAGGCCAGCCTGTACTGGACTTAACTCTCAAGGATATGCTCCTGTCCCTGCAAGCATCCCTAATGACCGATCTCTCCTCTCTCTTTACAAAGATCACCTCAGACATTCACTCTCTAGATGACAGAGTAACTCACATTGAAAGAAATATGAATGACTGTGCTTCCACTGTAAATGGTGTTATTGATGTGTATGATGATGTCAGGGAAGAACAGTCCTGGATGCGCGCAAAATTAGCAGATTTAGAGGACAGGTCTCGCAGAAATAACGTTAAAATAAGAGGCGTCCCTGAATCCATTCTACCCGCAGACCTTCCTAAATATGCCAAGGAACTCATACGTCTTGTAATCCCGGATGCACCCCCCCGCGACATCATAATAGACAGAATACATAGGATTGCAAAGCCCTCTCATCTCGCCGCCACAGTGCCCAGAGATGTTCTGATGCGAGTGCACTTCTTTCATGTTAAGGAAAGACTTATGTTTGGACTTAGAGCTAAAACACCCCTGCCTGCTCCCTACACAGGCATTCAGCTCTTTCCTGACCTCTCGAAATACACCCTCCAACTGCGGAGACAATTGAGCCCTGTCACCAAAGGCCTGCAGAACCATCGTATTCAGTACAAATGGCGGTACCCAGCCTCGCTGCTCCTTACCCACAACGGCAAATCCCATGTAATTATGGATCTTGACAAAGGTCTCCACCTTCTGCAAAGCTGGGGTATTCTACCCGATCCCTCTGATCCCTCCACCTCACTCCCGCCTCACAGAGATCAAAACACACCCCGCCGAGATGGAGACACACACCCAGATTCCGAGGAGATGTCATGATCTTCTGCGCTACAATGGGCATCCCGAATCGACTATCCTCCCATGGGTTTTGACCGAGAAATTGTTTGACTTACTCAGTTCCTATTGCTTCTTTTTTTTTTTAACTGTTCTTACCCCCTGTCGGAGGTCATAGTTATACCCAACTTCACCTCCCTGATTTCGCTACCCTCTAACGCAGTTCACTTTGATCTCACTGAACTTATTTGTCTCTTCTACTACTGCGCACTGCAATTATATCTGCTTCTAGTTAATGTAACATATTGTTCTTTCCACAGTTCTAGCTTCTCCCTTGCAGCCACATCCTGGTCCTTCGCTGATCTCCCCATCGGTCCTTCCATCTAGCACAAGAGCGAGTGGTCTTGGATCCTCCCAACTGTAAGTCCTTTTGTACCTTACCTTGCTGCACCTCACGCTGCCAATCACCATCCTATCATTGAATGCAAATGGGCTTAACCACCCAGTTAAACGACACTCACTTTGGAAATCCATTACGGCCTTTCACAGTGACATTGGGGCTGATTTACTAATGAATCTGCGCTGCGCCGGTACATGCCTTAATTAGTGCGCTGGATGAATCCCTAATTAGGCGCATGAACCGGCGGCAGCAGCAGCGCGATGTGATTGATAACTAAAGCCGCCGCCGAACTCCCTGTATAAGTCTATGGGGGGAAATCTTAATAGTGAATTTTAAAGGCTAATCTGCAAGTTTTGTCCTAAAAAGTGTTTGGGGACCTCAGTCCTGCCCCAGGGGACATGTACCAATGCTTTTTTTATTTTTTAAAACGGCCGTTTTTTTCGGGAGCAGTGATTTTAATAATGCTAAAAGTGCAATAATAAAAGTGTAATTTTCCTTTAAATTTCGTAGCATGGGGGTCTCTAATGTCAGCATGTGAAAAAGCGCATGTTTCCCGTGGTTAGAACTGTCTCTGCACAAAATGTCATTTTTCAAAGGAAAAAAGCCATTTAAAACTGACTCGCGGCTATAATGAATTGTCGGCTCCCGGCAATTGCAGGAGAATTCATTCATTAAAAAAAGGGAAAAAAAAGCGTGGGGGTCCCCCCAAATTCAATAACCAGACCCTTTAGGTCTGGTATGGATATTAAGGGGAACCCCGCCGTCAATTTAAAAAAAAAATGACGTGGGGTTCCCCCCAAATATCCATAACCAGACCCTTCGGGTCTGGTGTGGAATTTAAGGGGAACTCCACCCCAAATTAAAAAAAAAATGGCGTGGAGTCCCCCCTAAAATCCACACCAGACCCCTTATCCGAGCACGTTGACCTGGCCGGCCGCAGAAAAGAGGGGGGACAGAGCGCGGCCCCCCCCCTCTCCTGAACCGCACCAGGCCACATGCCCTCAACATTGGGAGGGTGTTTTGGGGTGCCCCCCAAAACACCTTGTCCCCATGTTGATGAGGACAAGGGTCTCTTCCCCACAACCCTTGCCCGGTGGTTGTGGGGGTCTGCGGGCAGGAGGCTTATCGAAATCTGGAAGACCCCTTTAACAAAGGGGCCCCCCAGATCCCGGCCCCCCCCCCTGTGTGAAATGGTAATGGGGTACCTTGTACCTCTACCATTTCACGAGAAAAAAAAATGTAAAGGGGAAAAAAAGACAAGAGCCGGTTTTTGACAAGTCCTTTATTATCTTCTTTCTTCTTTTCTTCGGGTTTCTTCTTCCTCCTCCTTCTTCTTCCTCTGCTTCTGTCTTGGGTCTTCTATTCCCGCATCTTGCCCGGCGTGTTCTTCCATCTTCTGTTCCTCCCGCTGTCCTTCTCGTCCGCATCTTCTCCTTCTTCTTCTTCTTTGCCGGAGGCGCCGCTTCCAATTGAAATCCCCGCTGTCTGCCGGACCACGCCCCCCCCTCTGACGCCACGGGCAAGCTCTTAGGAGTGTGCTGCAAGTGCGTCAGAGGGGGGCGTGGTCACAAGTGAGAGGGCGGGCAATTCAATTTGAAGCTTGTGCGCGGCTTTTTCTTTGCCGGAGTCGCCGCTTCCAATTGAATTGCCCGCTTTCTGGAACATGTGACCACGCCCCCCTCTGACGCACTGGCACCACACGGGGACTTTCCTAAGAGCTTGCCCGTGGCGTCAGAGGGGGGGGCGTGGTCCGGCAGACAGCGGGGATTTCAATTGGAAGCGGCCGCTCCGGCGAAGAAGAAGAAGAAGGAGAAGATGCGGACGAGAAGGACAGCGGAAGAAGATGGAAGAACACGCCGGGCAAGATGCGGGAATAGAAGACCCAAGACAGAAGCAGAGGAAGAAGAAGGAGGAGGAAGAAGAAACCCGAAGGAAAGAAGAAAGAAGATAATAAAGGACTTGTCAAAAACCGTCTCTTGTCTTTTTTAACCCTTTACATTTTTTTTCTCGTGAAATGGTAGAGGTACAAGGTACCCCATTACCATTTCACACAGGGGGGGGCCGGGATCTGGGGGGCCCCTTTGTTAAAGGGGTCTTCCAGATTTCGATAAGCCTTCCGCCCGCAGACCCCCACAACCACCGGGCAAGGGTTGTGGGGAAGAGACCCTTGTCCTCATCAACATGGGGACAAGGTGTTTTGGGGGGCACCCCAAAACACCCTCCCAATGTTGAGGGCATGTGGCCTGGTGCGGTTCAGGAGAGGGGGGGGGCCGCGCTCTGTCCCCCCCTCTTTTCTGCGGCCGGCCAGGTCAACGTGCTCGGATAAGGGGTCTGGTGTGGATTTTAGGGGGGACTCCACGCCATTTTTTTTTTTTTTTGGGGTGGAGTTCCCCTTAAATTCCACACCAGACCCGAAGGGTCTGGTTATGGATATTTGGGGGGAACCCCACGTCATTTTTTTAATAAATTGACGGCGGGGTTCCCCTTAATATCCATATCAGACCTAAAGGGTCTGGTTATTGAATTTGGGGGGACCCCCACGCTTTATTTTTCCCTTTTTTTAATGAATGAATTCTCCTGCAATTGCCGGGAGCCGACAATTCATTATTGCCGCGAGTCAGTTTTAAATGGCTTTTTTTTTTTTTTTTTTTTTCAGAATGTCATTTTGTGCAAAGACATATTTCTAACCGCAGGAAAAGTGCACTTTATTCACCTGCTGACATTCCCCCCCCCCCCCCCCCCATGGTACGAAATTTAAAATAATTATTCAAATGACGTGGGGGTCCCCCCAAATTCAATAACCAGACCCTTTAGGTCTGGTATGGATATTAAGGGGAACCCCGCCGTCAATTTTAAAAAAAAATGACGTGGGGTTCCCCCCAAATATCCATAACCAGACCCTTCGGGTCTGGTGTGGAATTTAAGGGGAACTCCACCCCAAATTTAAAAAAAAATGGCGTGGAGTCCCCCCTAAAATCCACACCAGACCCCTTATCCGAGCACGTTGACCTGGCCGGCCGCAGAAAAGAGGGGGGGACAGAGCGCGGCCCCCCCCCTCTCCTGAACCGCACCAGGCCACATGCCCTCAACATTGGGAGGGTGTTTTGGGGTGCCCCCCAAAACACCTTGTCCCCATGTTGATGAGGACAAGGGTCTCTTCCCCACAACCCTTGCCCGGTGGTTGTGGGGGTCTGCGGGCGGAAGGCTTATCGAAATCTGGAAGACCCCTTTAACAAAGGGGCCCCCCAGATCCCGGCCCCCCCCCTGTGTGAAATGGTAATGGGGTACCTTGTACCTCTACCATTTCACGAGAAAAAAAATGTAAAGGGTTAAAAAAGACAAGAGCCGGTTTTTGACAAGTCCTTTATTATCTTCTTTCTTCTTTCCTTCGGGTTTCTTCTTCCTCCTCCTTCTTCTTCCTCTGCTTCTGTCTTGGGTCTTCTATTCCCGCATCTTGCCCGGCGTGTTCTTCCATCTTCTGTTCCTCCGCTGTCCTTCTCGTCCGCATCTTCTCCTTCTTCTTCTTCGCCGGAGCGGCCGCTTCCAATTGAAATCCCCGCTGTCTGCCGGACCACGCCCCCCCCTCTGACGCCACGGGCAAGCTCTTAGGAAAGTCCCCGTGTGGTGCCAGTGCGTCAGAGGGGGGCGTGGTCACATGTTCCAGAAAGCGGGCAATTCAATTGGAAGCGGCGACTCTGGCAAAGAAAAAGCCGCGCACGAGCTTCGAATTGAATTGGCCGCCCTCTGACATGTGACCACGCCCCCCTCTGACGCACTGGCAGCACACTCCTAAGAGCTTGCCCGAGGCGTCAGAGGGGGGGGCGTGGTCCGGCAGACAGCGGGGATTTCAATTGGAAGCGGCCGCTCCGGCGAAGAAGAAGAAGGAGAAGAAGATGCGGACGAGAAGGACAGCGGAAGAAGATGGAAGAACACGCCGGGCAAGATGCGGGAATAGAAGACCCAAGACAGAAGCAGAGGAAGAAGAAGGAGGAGGAAGAAGAAACCCGAAGGAAAGAAGAAAGAAGATAATAAAGGACTTGTCAAAAACCGGCTCTTGTCGTTTTTAACCCTTTACATTTTTTTTCTCGTGAAATGGTAGAGGTACAAGGTACCCCATTACCATTTCACACAGGGGGGGGGCCGGGATCTGGGGGGCCCCTTTGTTAAAGGGGTCTTCCAGATTTCGATAAGCCTCCTGCCCGCAGACCCCCACAACCACCGGGCAAGGGTTGTGGGGAAGAGACCCTTGTCCTCATCAACATGGGGACAAGGTGTTTTGGGGGGCACCCCAAAACACCCTCCCAATGTTGAGGGCATGTGGCCTGGTGCGGTTCAGGAGAGGGGGGGGGCCGCGCTCTGTCCCCCCCTCTTTTCTGCGGCCGGCCAGGTCAACGTGCTCGGATAAGGGGTCTGGTGTGGATTTTAGGGGGGACTCCACGCCATTTTTTTTTTTAGTTGGAGTGGAGTTCCCCTTAAATTCCACACCAGACCTGAAGGGTCTGGTTATGGATATTTGGGGGGAACCCCACGTCATTTTTTTTAAAAATTGATGGCGGGGTTCCCCTTAATATCCATACCAGACCTAAAGGGTCTGGTTATTGAATTTGGGGGGACCCCCACGCTTTTTTTTTGGTGTTTTTAATGAATGAATTCTCCTGCAAATTCCAAGAGCTGACAATTCATTATTGCCGCGAGTCAGTTTTAAATGGCTTTTTTCCTTCAGAATGTCATTTTTCACATGCTGACATTACACCCAGGGCCGCCATCAGGGGGGTACAGGCAGTACACCTGCAGGGCCGCCATTAGGGGGGTACAGGCATTACACCGCCCGGGGGTCCCCAGGGGCCCCCAGGGGCCCGGATGGGAACCACCCTAAAACAAAAAAAACAATTTTTTTTTTTTTTTTTTGTTTAAGGGCTCCGAAGGTCCCCAGGGGCCCGGAGGCCACTAAGGGCCCCAGATGGCAAGCCCTTTTTTTTAAATAAAATATATATATTTAAAAAAAAAAATATATTTTTTAAATATATTTGTTTATTTTTTTTTTAAGGAAAGGGCCCAGAGGTCCCCAGGGCCCTGGAAGGCTACCCCCTTGTTTTTTTACTTTTTTTCGATAAATGTTATATTTAAAAAATATATATATATGTATTTTCTCTCTTTTGTATTTTTATTTGATAAAGAGCACAGAGGTCCCCAGGGCCCCGGATGGCTACCCCCCTTTTTTATATATATTTTTCTTTATTTCTTATTTCTGTCAAAATTTTTGTAAAGGGCCCCCCCGCTCCTCAATTTGCGGCACCACCACCCCCCCCGCTTCTCAATTTCATACGGCAGCACCCCCCCCCCCCCGGTTCTCTGCTCCAGGGGGCCCATGCCTGAAGCTGTGTAAGGGGCCCCAAAATTCATGATGGCGGCCCTGTACACCTGTAAGGGGCCCGGGGGTCCGGAGGTGCCCAGATGCCTGGAGGCCCCCCAGTGCCCCAGATGGTAACCCCCCTCTTTTTTTTTTTGTATATATATTTGTTAGTTGGTTTTTGTAGGATTTTTTATTAAAGGGCCAATTTTTGGAATTTAATATTTTTTTGCAGTCTGGAGGTCCCCAGGGCCCCGGGTGGCAACCCCCCAAATTTGTTGTTATTAAAGGGCCAATGTTTTGGTTTAGGGGTCTGGAGGTCCCCAGTGGCCTGGTCCCCAGTGGCCCGGAGATCCCAGGGCTCCAGATGACAACCCCCCACCTTTACAAAAAAAAAAAAAAAAAAAACATATGATATATTTTTTGGTTATTTTTTAAACATATATATATATATAATATAATTTTGAAAGCTCCCAGAGGGCCCCAGATGACAACCTTTTTGCTTCTAAAAATGTTATAAACATTTTCCCCAGGTTTGTTACTTTTTACTTTAATTTCTTTTTTAAAGTGTATTTTGTGCGTGAAGTCGAGAGAGAGGAGCTGGACTTGCAATCGCCATCCTTCTCCATGGCCCCGGTGGCAATGGTGGGTGTGAGGGGGGCCTCCCACTCACCCCACCTGCTACACTTGGGAGCCCGATGGGACAGAGGGACTCCCCCTATGAAGGAGTGTAGCCCACCCAGCCAGCCCTGTAGGTCCTTCACCTCCCTTTATTTTAGGAGACCTCATGGCCAAAGTGTGTGCAAGTGTGGTGTTTTTTTTGTGGGGGGGGGGGGGTGGGCATACTAAGCACAGGCGTACCTTGCATAGCACACCCACCGGGAGCTGGGCTGACACCACCAAACTCAATTCATATGTAGCCGAGACCGGGATCCGAACCCTTGGCTGCAGAGGTGAACGGCTTGTCAGCGCAGTGCCATTCACGTTGAGCCACCACAGCTCCCACCCAATGTTATTTTTTTGTTAGATTTTTGGTAGTTATTTTTTATTAAAGGGCCCAGAGCTCCCAAGGCAACCCCCTTTTTTATTATTTTATATATGTAGATATTGTAATTTATTTTTCATTAAAGAGCCCAGAAGTTTCTTTTTATTAAAGGGCCCAGTGGTCCCCAGGGCCCCCGGATGGCTACCACCCTTTTTAATATATATTTTTCTATATGTATTTTTTAGTAAAGGAACCCCCCGCTTATCAAATTGCGGCAGCCCCCCCCCCTTCTTAATATCAGGCGGCACCCCCCCCCCTATTCTCTGCTCCAGGGGGCCCATGCCTGAAGCTGTGTAAGGGGCCCCATAATTCCTGATGGCGCCCCTAATTGCCTCCCCCCCCCCATGGTACGAAATTTCAAGGAATTTTTCACTTTTATTGGTGCACTTTAACCACTTCCATACCGCGCCTATTCTGGCACTTCTCTCCTTCATGTAACAATTATATTTTCTTCCTTGAAACTTACTCAGGACCCCCAAACATTATATATATTTTATTAACAAACACCCTAGGGAATAAAGTGGCGGCCATTTTTTCGGACACATTTCCAACAGTATTTGTGCCAAAAATGTTCTAACGTTTTTTTTTTTTTTGGCTTTCCAAAAAAAAACCTGTTTCATGAATGACAAAATAAGAAAGCAGTAAAGCTAGGCCAATTTTTAGGGATAAGGTAAAAGATGATGTTACACCGAGTAAATAGATACCTAACTTGTCACGCTTTCATATTGCGCACACTCATGGAATGGCGCTAAATTTCGTTATAAAAAAATCTCCATAGGCAACGCTTGACTTTTTTTCTCAGGTTACCACTTTTGAGTTACAGAGGAGGTCTAGTGCTAACATTATTGCTCTCGCTCTAACGCACGCTATGATACCTCACATGTGGGGTTTGAAGGATGTTTACATATGTGTGTGGGACTTGCATGCGTGTTCGCTTCTGAGTGCGAGCTACTAGGGACAGGAGCATTTAAATTCCTTTGTTATTTTATTTTTTTACTTAATATTTTATTTTTTGCACTTGTTTGTCCCTTTGTTTGTATTATTTTTCACTTTTCTTCCTATTACAAGGAATGTAAACATCCCTTGTAATAGGACTAGTGTGTGACAGGTCCTCTTTATAGAGAAAGGCGGGGTCAATTAGACCCCACATCTGTCCTCCAGGCTGGAAAGCATGGAAATTGGAAAAAAAAAAACATCTCATGCTTTCAGCTGCAATCATGTTCGTTCAGCACAGTAGCGTAGTGTGTAGCATGTTCACCTAGCAGCAAAAGGGTTGCTGGTTCGAATCCCACCCGTGACACTATCTGCCTGGAGTTTGCATGTTCTCCCTGTGCGGGTTTCCTCCCACAATCTAAAAACATGCTGTAAATTGGATCCTGTCTAAATAAGCCCTAATGTGCAGTAGGAGATTTAGGTTTTGTGCTGCCCTAGGCCTGACCAAATTTTGGCACCCCCCTAATAGAAAAATGACCCACCCTTCCTGTCAAGGCCACACCCTGTTTTTTTATGACCCACCCAGGAATTTTCAGGGGACACACACAAGTTCTGTGGGGGGGGACTTGGGGGGGCCCTTAATTTGCCTACTTTTTCGATCACTTCCTGTTTGGCTATGGGGCAGGAAGTGAAGGCCAATCTCCCCAAACGGACAGGGATAATACAAAATAAACTGACAGAGCTTCTAACCCCCCCCCCCACCAACTCTATCCAAAATGAAAGAAATCCAAAAAATAAAAGTGATGATTATTGTTCCAGTTTAACCCCAAATTTCAGATCATTTTATTGAGAGGCTTAAGAAAATATAACCATGCCAATAGGCCACGATCCAGCGTTGCTAATATGTATGAATGTGTGTTAGGGACCCCCACAAACACCACCCAATGTTAAATCAACTATTTTCATGTTTGTTTTGGGGATGCCTGCACCCCTGATAGGGTAAAGACACCTCACAAATGTTGTCACTTTCTACTTAATTCATTCACTTCCTGCCACACAGCCAAACAGGAAGTGAGGGAAACACCTGAGTAATGTTTTGTTGGGGACACACAGATCAATATAAATAGTTTCCCATTTTGGAAATGGCATTTTGCTGTGTACACCCCAAATTAGTAGGAATCTTGGACTTTGGGGTCCATTTACTAAAGGCAAATCCACTTTGCACTACAAGTGGACAAGCAAGGAAGAAAACTCAAAACTTGGCGGGATTGGAAGTAAAAACCATCAGTGCTTCCCTTCTGATTTTCATTGCCTACGCTTCTACTGCAGAGCGGCTTTGCCTTTACTAAACCCCAAAGTAACTAATCATTTGGGGTGTACACTGCAGTGCAATTTGCTTAATGGTGACACTAGTTAGATTGACCTGTGCCCCGAAGAAAAGACCATTGGTAGGGTTTTAACCTCACTTCCTGTTCAGCTGTGTGACAGGAAGTGAAGCCAATTTTAGGAAAAGGGACACAAAGCCCAACCTAAAAACACTAGCAGGGGTTCTAACACTCAATTGGCTTCCCTCAAACAACCCACAATTAGAATAGGATTGTCTTGTGCTAGTTTCAAGCACAGCGCTGTAAATCAGCACTTCAAGCCTGTCCAAAAAAAAAAAAAACACCCCCCCCCCCCCCTCCAACAGGCCCTGTTTGCAGCTTTTCCTACATCTTGCACATGTGCTTTAAAAAGTCAGTCTGGACATCAGTTCTAGGAAACATTACTTACCGCTTTGTCCTTCCTTTTCTGGTGACTAAACATTTCATGCATACACACCAGGAAAGATCTTAGAGACAAATCACACTTGATGGTTTAGGCCCAAACTATTTCAGCTGCAGCGGTTGAAATCCATAGCATGAAAAAAATATCACAAAACAAACTTCAAAATTTGAAAGTAATTTTATTGGTCCACAAAACAAGGAAAGCAAAAAAAAAATTACAAATAAACACACCAAAAATATATACAAACACCTAAAAACAAAAAATACCAACGTTTATTTCACAGTCATTGGAAAATAAATCATGCTTTTGAAATAACAGGATAGACCCACAGGATTAAAACATTAGTCATTAACATCTTGAGAAACATTTAGCAAAATTATGTAGCAGAGAAAACATCAAAAAATACAAAACTTGCTCCAAAACATCTCTGTTTCACTCCGCCATAACTTCCAGCCAGCAAATCTGCCCCCTCTGAGGGGCAGCTGACACGTGCAGTATCCACGCTTTTTATAACATGTGTGCTAATGAACCAATTGGAAACACATGAAGAAATGTCAGCCTCTAGTTTGTGTGCACTTGGAACTGCTTACACCTGTTAAGGATGTCCTTAAATTACTAAGCCAAAAAAAGAGCTTTCTGAGCATGCTCAGAAAGATGCAAGTCATTTTCAGGATGAAACTTCCAACTTCTTTTTCTAACTGTTCGAGCATGCCCAGTTCACTCGAAATGCAGTACCAGAATCAAATCTGCAATGGCGGATGAAAGCATTAGAGGTGTTACATTTTTTTTTGGTCCCCATGAAGTGATGCTTTACAAGCTGAACGGGAGGTCTTATAGAATTTTTACGTAACAAACCTAAATAGTAATAATTTAAACGCCCCTGTCCCTAGTAGCTCGCAGTCAGAAGGGAACAAGCAGCATTTTTATTGTTTCCGGTTACCAGTTTAGATTTACAGATGAGGTCTAGTGCTATAAATATTCCTCTTGCTGTTACGCACGCTATGATACCTCACATGTGTGGTTTGAAGAATGTTTCCATATATGGGGGCGGGCCTTAAATGTGTAAGCCCCGCCCACATATTGAACCCCCGTTCAAACCCCACATGTGAGGTATCATAGCGTACGTTAGAGCGAGAGCAATACTTTTAGCACTAGAGCTCCTCTGTAAATCTAAACTGGTAACCTGAAACACATAAAAAAGCGTTGCCTATGGGTATTTTCAAGTACTGAAGTTTGGCGCCATTCCATGAGTGTGTGCAATATTAAAGTGTAACATGTTGGGTATCTATTTACTCGGTGTAACATCATCTTTCACATTATGGCCATAAATTGGGCTAACTTTAGTGTATTCTTAATTTGTAACCACTTGAGCCCCAGAGCATATTACTGGTCACTGACGGGGCCATTTTTTGCATTTCAACACTGCGTCATTTTGACTGACAATTGCGTGGTTGTGCGACGTGGCCCCCAAAAAAATTGGGCGTCCTCATCCTCCCCCCCCCCCCCCCTAAAAATTCTATTTTTTTATTTTTGTTGGTGGTATTTGATCACCTCTGCGTTTTTTCATATTTTTGCTTGACCCAAAAATATAGCGACAATTTGGTAACTAAAAAAACATCTTTTTTACGGTTTGCTATAATAAATCTCCCCCAAAATATATTCAAAAAATGTTTGCCCTCAGTTTAGGCCGATAAGTATTCTTGGACATCTTTTTGGTTGCAAAAAATCACAATAAGCGTTTGATTGGTTTGGGCAAAAGTTCTAAGTAGGGGTTGGTCTTATGGGTTTTTTTTTGAATAATTTTTTGTTTTACTAGTAATGGTGGCTATCATTTGTTTTTTCTGTCTAATGCGACATTGTGGCGGACACATTTTTGTGAGATTTGGCATTTTTGTAGCGAGCAATGGTATATCAATGCATTGCTTACTATAAAAATGACACTGGCAGGGAAGGGGTTAACACTAGGGGCGCGGAAGGGGTTGAATATGTTACCTGGGTGTGTTCTAACTGTAAAGGGGGTGGGACTGTGTAGGGGAAATGACAGATCGCTGTTCATACATTGTAGGGACAGACGAGCAGGCATTCCCCCCCCCCCCCTGACAGGACCGGGATAAAGGGGAACTCCACCCCAAATTAGAAAAAAAAAACGGCGTGGGGGTCCCCCTTCTGGTGCACAACAGGCTCTTAGATTTGATCTGGAACATAAGGGGTTAAACCCACGCCAAAAAACGGCGTGGGGTTCCCCCTCAGATCCAGACCAAACCCTTCTCCCAGGCACGCAGTCTGGCCGGACAGGAATGGGGGTGGGGACGAGCGAGCGCCCCCCCCCCTCCTGAGCCGTACCAGACCACATGCCCTCGACATGGGGGAGTGTGTGCTGTGGGGGAGGGGGGCACTGCCCCCCCACCCCAAAGCACTCTTGTCCCCATGTCGAAAGGGACAAGAGCCTCTTCCCGACAACCCTGGCCGTTGGTTGTCGGGGTATGCGGGCGGGGGGCTTATCAGAATCTGAGAGCCCCCTATATTAAGGGGGCCCCCAGATTCTGGCCCCCCACCCTATGTGAATGAGTATGGGGTACATCGTACCCCTACCCATTCACCGGGTGGAAAAGTGTAAACACAAAAAAAAAACACACAGAAAAAAATAATTTATTAGTCAGCTCCGGGGGTCTTCTGCCGGGACCCCCCACCACCAGCCCATTGGGCCCCGGGCTTCGCCGTCTTCTGCCGGGGGGGGACACCCACCGATGATCTCCGCCATGTCCAGCCAGGCCCCCACCCCAAAATAAGCTCTTTCAGATCCGGGGGGGGCCGGCCGAAAGAAGCAGAGAACAACGGGGGCGGAGCCCCTCGGTCTTCCAGACGTTTTCTGCCGGGGGGGCTCCAGCCCCGCACCGGTCTTCGCCGCCGCCTTCCGCCGGGGGGGGACACCCACCGATGCTCTCGGCCATGTTCGGCCAGGCCCCCTACCCCAAATCAAGCTCTTTTACATCCGGGGGGGGCCGGCGGAAATGGCGGAGAACAACGGGGGGCGAAACCCCTCCTCGGTCTTCGCCTTCCGCCGGGGGGGTACACCTACCCCCCCCCCCGGTCTTCGCCGCCGCCTTCCGCCGGGGAGAGAGACCCCCACCGATGCTCTCCGCCATGGTCGGCCAGGCCCCCTACCCCAAACAAAGCTCTTTTACATCCGGGGGGGGCCGGCGGGAATGGCGGAGAACAACGGGGGCGTCGCCACTCCTCGGTCTTCTAGCCGTCTTCTGCCGGGGGGGGGAAACACCCACCCATGCTCTCCGCCATGCTCGACTGTGCCCCCACCCCAAAATGAAGCTCTTTTAGATCCGGGGGGGGCCGGCCGAAAACAGCGGAGAACAACGGGGGTGTCGCCCCACCTCGGGCTCCTCCGCTTCTGCCTGGCTCCTCCCGAGGCCAGGGCTTCTTTCGCCGTCTTCCGCCGGAGGGCGCCACTCTCCGGGCTTCTCGACGTTGTCTTCCGCCGCGGGGGCCAGGCCTTCTTCTTTGCCGCCCCCTTCGATTTTTTCGGCCTGGACGGGGGTCGCACATCCCATCCAGGACTTGGACGTGGCGGGCTTCTCGTCGCCGTTTTCTGCCGCTGCCCCCTTCACCACGAAGCTCCGTGCTTGTTTGATGAGGGCAGCGGGCTTCCGTCGTCTTCTCCGGGGCGAGGGTCGTACATCCCACCCCGGATTTCGTCGCCGGCTTCTGCCTGGCTCCAGAGAGGAGCCAGGGCTTCTCGTCGCAGTCTTCCGCCGCGGGGTGACACTCGCGGGCTTCTTCTTCCATTCGATGTTGACACGGCGAGGTCCGGCGCTGAAATGCCTTCTGAGCGGCGGGCAAGGACTTATATTGGCATTGGGCGTGGGCGTGGTTATGCCAACATGTGACCTTAACCCATGTGACAGTGATGTGACGTGACATCACTGTCACATGGGTTAAGGTCACATGTTGGCATAACCACGCCCACGCCCAATGCCAATATAAGTCCTTGCCCGCCGCTCAGAAGGCATTTCAGCGCCGGACCTCGCCGTGTCAACATCGAATGGAAGAAGAAGCCCGCGAGTGTCACCCCGCGGCGGAAGACTGCGACGAGAAGCCCTGGCTCCTCTCTGGAGCCAGGCAGAAGCCGGCGACGAAATCCGGGGTGGGATGTACGACCCTCGCCCCGGAGAAGACGACGGAAGCCCGCTGCCCTCATCAAACAAGCACGGAGCTTCGTGGTGAAGGGGGCAGCGGCAGAAGACGGCGACGAGAAGCCCGCCACGTCCAAGTCCTGGATGGGATGTGCGACCCCCGTCCAGGCCGAAAAAATCGAAGGGGGCGGCAAAGAAGAAGGCCTGGCCCCCGCGGCGGAAGACAACGTCGAGAAGCCCGGAGAGTGGCGCCCTCCGGCGGAAGACGGCAAAAGAAGGCCTGGCCCCCAGTAGGAGCCAGGCAGAAGCCGGCGAGGAAATCCGGGGTGGGATGTACGACCCTCGCCCCGGAGAAGACGACGGAAGCCCGCTGCCCTCATCAAACAAGCACGGAGCTTCGTGGTGAAGGGGGCAGCGGCAGAAGACAGCGACGAGAAGCCCGCCACGTCCAAGTCCTGGATGGGATGTGCGACCCCCGTCCAGGCCGAAAAATTCGAAGGGGGCGGCGGCAGAAGACCCTCAAAGTTCAAACCACCTTCACCAGGTGAATGGGTAGGGGTACGATGTACCCCATACTCATTCACATAGGGTGGGGGCCCGAAATCTGGGGGCCACATTATTAAACGGGGCTCCCAGATTCTGATTGGCTCCCGCCCGCATACCCCGACAACCAATGGCTAGGGTTGTCGGGAAGAGGCTCTTGTCCCGATCGACATGGGGACAAGAGTGCTTTGGGGTGGGGGGGCAGCGCCCCCCTCCCCCAAAGCACACACTCCCCCATGTCGAGGGCATGTGGTCTGGTACGGCTCAGGAGGGGGGGGGCCGCTCGCTCGTCCCCACCCCCATTCCTGTCCGGCCAGACTGCATGCCTGGGATGAGGGCTTGGTACGGATCTGGGGGGGAACCCCACGCCGATTTTGGCGTGGGTTAACCCCTCACGTTCCGGACCAAGCCGGAGAGCCTATTGTACCCCTGGGGGGGAAGCCGCGCCGGTTTCACATTTGAAATTTGGCGCGGAGTTCCCCTTCAGTGTCAGCGCAGCCCGAGAACAGCTCGGAGCTTGCCGTACGCCGCTCCAGGCAGTGCAAACACTGCTACGCCGCCTGGTATTTACCAAGGATTTCCCGGCGTTCTGAAGAGGCGCGCGGTGAGCTCCGATTTTTCCCTCTGCGCATGCCCAGTATGCAAGTGAACCTTCCGAGGTTCTAGCGTACTTTGCAAGCGCCCGGGGATCGGGTCCCAAAAGTCACTTTCCCTTTCAAATCGGCCCGCCACACAAGTTGAAACACATGTCACCACACTTCCCCTGCATCACCCCCCTCCCTCCCCTCATAAACTCCCGCCCGAATCCCCGATGTTTACATAACTAAATGCCGCACGCCAGCTCTGTACTGGCGTGCTGTGCGCCCTCTTCTGGGCGCATTAGGCACTTTAGTAAATGAGGAAACACGCTGCACTAGCAGCGTGTTTCTTTGGTAAATGTCAAAAACAGGTTTACTCCTGCTTGTGCACCATGAGTCTTGGCGCACAGGCTTGGTAAATCAGCCCCATTGTCTTCATCCAGGAGACGCACCTCCTTCAAGCGGATACTCGTTTATGCAACAACCCTAACTTTCCCCATGTATATCATGCCTGCCACACCACCAAATCCAGAGGTACAATGATTGCGATTCATGCCTCTACGGATTTCCAACCCCTTGATGTGCACGTCGACCCAGAAGGCCGTTACATCATTTTGGTCTGTACCATCGACAAAGCGGACTACACTCTAGTCAACCTGTATGCCCCGAACTCCCACCAGAAGAAATTTCTCCACAAAGTGCTACGCAAGGTCAGAACCATTCAAAGGGGTTACGTACTCCTAGGAGGGGACTTTAACCTCGCCCCTGACCTCCTTATGGACTCCACATCGGCTGCCAAATGGCGGGAATCCCCGCTGAAAAAGATTCTCTCCTCCCACAATCTATTTGACATCTGGAGGTGCCATCATGGATCTGAAAAAGACATCACCTTCTTCTCCCCTAGACATAATTCGTACTCACGAATTGATCTGTTTATAACGGACAAAACTCTCTTACAGCAAATTTCCGCCTCGGCGATCCACACTGCCACATGGTCGGATCATGCCCCAATAACGATTACCATAGAAAACACCACACGCCCCCGCAACACCTTCATATGGAGGGCAAATACGTATATACTGCAACACGAAGACTACACACTAGAGATTGCTGATCATATCAAAAACTACTTTGCACTTAATGTAGGCTCGGTATCTGACCATGGGGTAGTGTGGAGAGCTCACAAGGCATACATGCGTGGTGTGTTGATGAAGATAGGCTCTATTCATAAAAAAAGGAGGACGCAGCGCCTTGATGAGTTAACATCTCAAATAGCATTCTTGGAATCCCAACACGAAACTGACCCCCGCACGCCAATACTGGACCAACTGATGTCCCTTAGACGAGAACTTAGAACGCTTCTCCTTCATTCCTATGAATATCTTCAGAGGAAAATGAAGGCCACAGCCTACTCCACATCCAACAAGGCTGGTAAAAGACTCGCACAACGCATTAAGGCCAGACGCACCAAGACTAACATTCCTAATCTTTTCCACCCACACACCAATACTCCCCTGACGAACCCTCAAGACATTGCCAATGCCTTTAGCGACTACTATAAAGATCTATACAACCTGAATCAAGACCCCCATACTCCACAGCCCTCACAAGATGACATCAACGACTTCCTACGACACATTCGACTGCCCACTCTAACGAATGACCAACTTTCGTCCCTGAATGCACCGCTGACGGCCCAGGAAATTTTACTGTCTATTAAATCGCTCCCCTCAGGTAAAGCTCCCGGGCCAGATGGTCTACCGGGGGAATACTACAAACAATTCTCTGACCATTTAATCCCACACATGACCGCATTGTTCAACGACGCTGCCTCCTCCTCTCATTTTGCACCTGAATCTTTAAATGCTCTTGTTGTAACGATACCGAAACCAGGGAAGGAGCCGACAACACCCCAAAATTTCCGGCCAATATCACTCCTTAATTTAGACTTAAAAGTGTACGCTAAAACCATAGCAAGTAGACTGAAAGAAATAATGCCCTCCCTCATACATGGAGATCAGACTGGCTTTACTGTAGGCAGACAGGCATCAGATGCCACAAGAAGATTGATAAACCTGATCCACCTAGCAGAATCAACCGGAACGCCTTCTCTGCTCCTTTCTTTGGACGCAGAGAAGGCGTTCGACAGGGTCCACTGGTCCTATCTTAGGTCAGTGCTCCAACATTTTGGCTTCCACGGATTCATCTTTAACGCCATTATGGCACTTTATTCGGCCCCTACTGCTCAAGTATTCTCAGCTAATATGACTTCCCGCCCATTCCCCATCACAAATGGCACACGACAGGGGTGCCCCTTATCCCCTCTAATCTTCAACCTGATTATGGAACCCCTTGCTACTCATATTAGAGCCAACCCCTCCATTACAGGTATACAATTTGGAGGTACCTCACATAAAATCAGTCTATTTGCAGACGACGTCATCCTAATTCTTACGAACCCGGCTTCTTCCCTGGCAGAGGTACAAAAACTGCTCACTTGGTTCAGCAATGTGTCCTATTACAAAGCGAACACGACCAAATCGTTCATTCTCGACATCAACCTTGACGCGACTACTAAGAACCTTTTACAACTCCAACATCAGTTCCAATGGGCAGACAGAGAGTTGTCGTATCTAGGGATAAAATTGACACGCACCCTCAAACATCTTTTCTCCGCCAATTTCCAACCCCTCCTACTAAAAATCCGAGCGGACTCTCAGCTCATTACAAGACATGAGATTTCCTGGTCGGGCAGGTTGGCAGCATTTAAAATGCTCTGCCTTCCGCAGATACTGTATTACTTTAGGACGCTCCCCATACCAGTCCCCACCTCCCTCTTCAGATCCCTACAACATATCCTGAACCTACATCTCTGGAAAGGTAAAAAGCCTCGATGTGCACATTCCAAACTTGTTAAACACAAACTAGCAGGGGGCGTGGGCTCCATAGACTTTGAAGACTATTACTTAGCCTCTATCCTCACCCAATTGCCAGACTGGTTCCGTGACCGCCCTATTACCCCATGGGGACAAATGGAACGCCTCTTCCTGATCCGCCCTCCCCTTAAACACTGGATCCTGAGTATACCACTGGGAGCGACAATTCAGCCCTCACTTCCACCCACCATGAGAGCCACCGCTAATGCATGGGCCAAACTGATTAAACACTCCACACACAAATCATCTGTCCCATTAGACCAAATCCCCCTTGAATCACTCCACTATCTGTCACCGGAGCTACCCTTGACCCACTGGTCCCAAAAGGGCATCTGCTTCCTCCATCAGCTTTTCCAAGGAAATAGTCCTAAACCCTTCTCCCAACTCCAGAAGGAGTTTGATCTATCTACCACAGAATTTTTTAACTACATGAGGATTCGTCACTGTTTACTATCAATACCCTCACCCATCTATGCAATTCCCCCAAAGACCTGGAAATTCCTAACAGACCCCGTACCTAGCATCAAAGGCATCTCTCACTTCTACACCTCGCTTCACCTCAAAACTCAATTTTCTAAGTCTCACTCCCACCTGATGTGGGAAGCTGATCTACAGCGTAGCTACTCCAGTGACCAATGGAGATATGCTTTGCAATATATCTATAAGTCCACAAAATGCTCCGCACTTTGGGAGCTTTCCCAAAAAATTACACTGCGCTGGTATCTAACGCCAGCTAGACTGGCATCGTTTAATCCCAAAAACTCCAGACTCTGTTGGAGATGCAAAGCCTCTAAAGGTGACATCTTCCACATATTCTGGGCCTGCCCCTATATCCAGACTTACTGGGACAACACGTTTAAACTAATATCTACAGTCACCAATCGATCGGTACTTCCCACGCCGGAACTTGCAGTACTCAACCTTACTATTGAAGACTTGCCCTTCCCCTTTAGGTACATCATTACACACATACTACTAGCCGCTAGACTCTGCTTAACTAGACTTTGGAGATCGGAGAAATCCCCGACCATTGACCAGGTTATTGACCTTGTAGACCTACACTCCAGTTATGAAACTTTGATGGCACCCAACGGTGACCAACGTTCGAAACTCCGACTGAACTGGAGTCCCTGGGTACACTGTTCTAGAACTGTGATGGCCATGTAATACTACCCAAGTTTTAACACGTTAGCCAGACCCTTCCTGACCGAACAATGTGATCTCCCACATGTCGCAGTTTATGAGATCTTGCATATATACTTATCTGTTTATTTGGTTGTTATGCTTGTTATGATTATTCGTGATTTAAACCTAGCGGGCTTTTCCCCCTTTTTTTGGGGGGGGGCCTCGACGCTGGTTTTGCCCCCCTCTTGAGTCACAGAATGAGCCCATATGGGGTGACCCAGAGGGGGAGGAGACCACTCTACCTGTTTTGACCAGAACGACTCAACCCGCCGCCAATCTGATAAATGAAAACCTGTTCAGCACAACATTTGTATGTATCCAAACGTCGATACACGACGTACAATGTTTGACTTGTACTGTATAATTGCAAAATTAATAAAAATTATTGAAAGAAAAAAAAAAAAAAACACTAAAGTTAGCACTATTTTTTTTTGGTAGATTAATAGATTGACTTGTGTAAAACCAGCTAGCCCATACATAGATCGACTATGGCTGGTCTCTGCATAATTGGTGTAATTTCAATTCATGTATTACCGGCTTAACCACTACGCAGTCCCTAAATATCCTTCCACTCCTATACATTGTGCCCACTGTCATACCCTCCACACTCCTCTCCTGTACATAGTGCCCACTGTCATACCCTCCACACTCCTCTCCTATATACTGTATAGTGCCCACTGTCATACTCTCCACAATCCTCTCCTGTACATAGTGCCCACTGTCATACTCTCCACACTCCTCTCCTGTACATAGTGACCACTGTCATACTCTCCACACTCCTCTCCTGTACATAGTGACCACTGTCATACTCTCCACACTCCTCTCCTGTACATAGTGCCCACTATTATACCCTCCACACTCCTCTCCTGTACATAGTGCCTGCTGTCATAGACTCTTTTTCTGTACATACTTCCCACTGTCGCACCCTCCACACTCCTCTCCTATACATAGTGCCCACAATCATACCTTCCCCATTCCTCTCTTGTACATACTGCCCACTGTCATACCCTCCACACTTCTCTCCTGTACATACTGCCCCATTATACCCTCCACACTTCTCACTGGTACATACTACCCTCTGTCATACCCCCACACTCCTCCTGTACATACTGCCCACTGTCATACTCTTCACACTCCTCTCCTGTACAAACTGCCCACTGTCATACCCTTCACACTCCTCTCCTGTACAAACTGCCCACTGTCATACCCTCCACATTCCTCTCCTGTACATACTGCCCACTGTTATACCCTCCACACTCCTCTCCTATACATAGTGCCCACTGTCATACCCTCCACACTCCTCTCCTGTACATGGTGCCTGCTGTCATACACTTCTCTCCTGTACATACTACCCACTGTCGTACCCTCCATGCTTCTCTCCTGTACATGATGCCCACTGTCATACCCTCCACACTTCCCTCCTGTACATTGTGCCTTTTGCCGTACCCTTTGCACTCTTCTCTTGTACATAGTGCCCAATGTTAGACCCTCCACATTCCTCTCACTCACCTGCACATACTTCCCACTTATATACCGTCCGTACTCCTCCCCTATGTCACTTACCCACAAAAACAGTTCTTTAAAATGATACTGAATACCCTCAATGTTACCAGCTCTAGAATGGACACACTTTTGTTAGTTCAACTAAAGGAAATCTCAGTTCTCATATTTGTTCTGTTCCATTATTAGAACTTATTTAATTTTGTGATTACTACTGTGATGTACAGAGGAACATAGGGGATCTCAGCTATTTTAAATATAGCACTTGTGAAAAAGTGTCCCTGAAAATATTTTTTAAATGTTGGCAACTATGCACTTATGCACTGCCCAAGGGCCACTGGGTCAGTAGTGGGCCCCATGAGAGGTTTCTGGGATCCTGTGATATTAAAGCGGTAGTAAACTTTCCTGACATTACTACTTTTTAGAGGCCCTGGGGTATGTTATGCCACAATGTACAAGTATGCACAGCATATTAGCACATTAGGGTACACTTAAATTTTCAGACTGGGCCCTCCATTGCTGCGCTGTAATTCTCACGCATTTATTTATTATTTATAAAAGGCCCCACCAAAATCCTCAGCACCAGGCCCATGATGTTCTTAATCTGGCCCTGCAAATTCACCCTGAACATGAGAAGAAGACAGATGAAAACGGTAACGAAAGCTCTAAACAACCACAAAATTCCTTACAAGTGGAGGCATCCTGCCACACTAGTGATCACCAAAAATGACACAACCACGGTTATATGTGATCTGAGAGATGGGCTACAACTTCTCCGCTCATGGGGTATCATACTGGAGCTGTCCCCTGAAGACCACACTGCTCTCTCGGCACACCGCCCACGAGGCCAGCATCGCTCCATTCCACCCTCTCAGGGAAAAAAATGAGGGCCTCTTCATCTTTTTCAAGTACAGCGACAAATGCCCCCTGTTCTCTGTCCTATTATCATCTAGCTGTTTGGACCTTTCCCCTGTTTAAAAAAAAATAAAAATAAAATATTTTGCGCTAAACCAATAATTAAATAATAACGTGATAAGTGAAATCACAGAAGGCAGCAATCACGTGATCTAACACAACCATAGAGAAATAAAAAAGAAAATTGTGCCAACTAAAAAAGAACCAATAAAGTCCATAAATAACACAAACGTATGTAAGCCCAAAAAAAATTGATGAATGTGACATCAACAGCACCCAAGTGAAATTTAGAGGATTCGTGAGCCACCACCACATGGACTGAGGCTTACCAGAGATGAGCCCAGTAACAGCATATAATAGATCCAAACGATATATCCCAAGGAAGTTCTCGCAGCTAACCGAGATCCTGTCTCACACCAACACAGCTGATTTCAGATTCACAGTAGTGGGAAGTAGGGATGAGCTTCGCGTGTGTTCGCATCGAACATTGGCTGTTCGATCGTTCGTCGAAAACGAACAAATCGGGTCGTTCGCGCCAAATTCGAATGACGCGCAACGGCCCATAATTCACTGCGGCGTTGTGCGCTGATGATTGGCCAAGCATGCACCATGACCCAGCATGCTTGGCCAATCACAGCGCCCAAAAAACAAAGAGACCTAATTGGCCAAAGCCTGGGTGCTTTGGCCAATTTGGGCTCAGGGCTTTAGTACACGCTCCACACTATAAAAGGCCGCCTCCCAGGCGGCCTCGTGTAGTGTGTTCCGGCTTGCTTAGAGAAGTCAGACAGACAGAGAGAGAGAGATAGATAGATAGATAGAGACACAGTGTCTTTTCAGATAGATAGATAGATAGATAGATAGATAGATAGATAGATCAGGGAGGCTACTAGTTAGTATAGTTAAATGTACAGTTTGTAGAGAATATATTGACATCCCTAGGAGTTGTCAATATATTTATAAACTGTATAGCTTAGCTAGTTCTGCTATTAGTATCTGCAGGCAGGAGATTGTGCTTGATGCTCTAACGTGTTAGTTCATTGCACATAGACGCATTAACTGTTACTGCACATGTGCTATTTATTTGCACAGAAAGGCAGCTGCTGTTAATGCAAGTGGGCTATTGAATTGCACAGAAATGCAGTCGCTCTGACTGTGCGTGTGCTGTGACATATTACCAGAGCGCATTTGGGGTCACCGTACGTGTGCTGTGACATACCACCTGAGCGCATTTGGGGTCACCGTACGTGTGCTGTGACATACCACCTGAGCGCATTTGGGGTCACCGTACGTGTGCTGGTATATACCACCTAAGAGCAGTTAGTGCCACTGTACGTGTGCTCCTATATACCACCTGAGCACAGATAGTACCACTGTACGTGTGCTGCTATATACCGCCTGAGCACAGATAGTGCCACTGTACGTGTGCTCCTATATACCACCTAAGCGCAGTTAGTGCCACTGTACGTGTGCTGCTATATACCACCTGAGCACAGAGAGTGCCACTGTACGTGTGCTGGTATATACCACCTGAGCACAGTTAGTGCCACTGTACGTGTGCTGCTATATACCACCTGAGCACAAATAGTGCCACTGTACGTGTGCTGCTATATATCGCCTGAGCACAGATAGTGCCACTGTACGTGTGCTGCTATATACCACCTGAGCACAGATAATGCCACTGTACGTGTGCTGCTATATACCACATGAGCACAGATAGTGCCACTGTACATGTGCTGCTATATACCACCTGAGCACAGATAGTGCCACTGTACGTGTGCTCCTATATACCACCTGAGCACAGATAGTGCCACTGTACGTGTGCTGCTATATACCACCTGAGCACAGATAGTGCCACTGTACGTGTGCTGCTATATACCACCTGAGCACAGATAGTGCCACTGTATGTGTGCTCCTATATACCACCTGAGCACAGATAGTGCCACTGTACGTGTGCTCCTATATAACACCTGAGCGCAGGTAGTGCCACTGTACGTGTGCTGTTATATATCACCTGAGCGCATTTGGTGTCACTCCGCTTGTGCTGTTGCATACCACCTGAGCACTTCAATATGTCTGGAAGGAGAACAAAGAGAGGCAGAGAGTCAGGAGGGCAAGCAGGCTCTGCATGTAGAGGTAATGCTGGTAGTGGATGTGGTGCATCCTCTTGAGCCCGTGGCCGTGGCCGTGGCCGCTCGTCCTTCTTTTCGGGAGCTGGCCGTGTTGAACCTCAACATGCAGAGGAATTAGTAGAGTGGATGACCAAGCCGTCTTCATCCTCCTCATTCTCTCTCACACAGACAGATCAAAGTTTATCTGGCAAAGCAGCTGCCAAGGCGTCCTCTTCCCTCTGCACAATGGCTTCACACAATACTTCCCTAGTACCACCATGTCCTCCTGAAGAGTCCCCCGAACTGTTTCAACACAGTGTGGGGTACATGCTGCAGGAAGATGCGCAGCGTTTTGTAGACTCCGATGATGGAACACTGATAGAGGAAGGTATTGATGTGAGCCCAGGGAGAGGGGGTGGCCGAGAGGGACAGCAATTTGTCAGTGATGATGTTCCCCCAGCTGGAGCATACTGCCAGGTTGTTGACAGTGATGAGGAGGGAGGGGATGATGAGGTCACTGACTCTACCTGGGTGCCTGATAGGAGAGAGGAGGAGGAGGAGGAGGACGACAAGGCACAGGCACATCTCCAAAGAGGCAGGATGCCCTCCAGGGGTCAGCTTAAGGTCACACCCACTGCATTACAGCGCACATCTACGGCGCTTGTGCATGGCGCTGCTGTGTCTGACCGGTACAGCAAAAGTTCTTTGGTGTGGGCCTTTTTTGAAACATGTACACAAGATCTTACCTTTGCTATTTGCAACTTATGTCGCAAGCGTATCTCGCGTGGCCAAAACATCAACCGCCTGGGTACCACATGCTTGTCCAGACATATGTCGACCTGCCATGCAGCTCGTTGGCAAGCACACCAGAAAGACCCACACCAAAGACAAAAGCGTACTCCCCCTTGCCCTTCTGGGACCTCCAACCCCAGTAGACCCCCAGTCCTTTCTGAAGCCTGCAGTGAAGGTGTAGAAATAGGTGTGTCACAAGCTAGTAGTAGCGGTCAATCTACTGATAATACCAGGCAAATTTCCCTGCCCCAGCTGCTGCAGCGCCGAAAGAAGTACAATCCCAGCCATCCACATGCCCAGCAGTTGAATGCTAGTTTAGCGAAATTGCTAGCACTTCAACTGATACCTTTTCAGTTGGTAGATTCTGCCCCCTTCCTTGAGTTTGTGCAATGTACAGTACCCCAGTGGCAAGTACCAAAACGCCACTTTTTCTCACGGAAGGCTATTCCGGCTCTCTACCAGCATGTGGAAGGCAATGTCCATGCCTCGCTGGACAGGGCGGTCAGTGGTAAGGTGCATATTACCGCTGACTCATGGTCCAGCAGGCATGGACAGGGACGTTACCTGTCTTTTACGGCGCATTGGGTGACTCTGCTGGCAGCTGGGAAGGACGCAGGGCAAGGTCCAGTAGTTTTGGAGGTTGTCCTGCCACCACGCCTCCAAAAAAATACTACTGCTTGTGACACACCTCTTTCCTCCACCCCCTCCTCTTCTTCTTCCTCTGTGGCCTCTTCCTGTGGGGATGTTTTCTCCGAACCAGCCGTGCTCTGTAGGCGTACGAGGGGATACGCAGGAATGCAGGCAAAGAGATGCCATGCGGTGCTAGAGCTGGTGTGCTTGGGAGACAGGAGCCACACTGGGGAACAGATTTTCTCAGCTCTGCAGGGTCAGGCTGAGAGGTGGTTGACGCCACGCCAGCTGAAGCCTGGAATGGTGGTCAGCGATAATGGCACCAACCTCCTCTCTGCCCTGTGACAGGGAAAACTCACCCACGTGCCCTGTTTTGCGCATGTCCTCAATTTGGTGGTGCAGCGGTTCTTGGGCAGGTACCCGGGCTTGCAGGATGTCCTGAAGCAGGCCAGGAAAGTCTGTGTGCATTTTCGGAGGTCATATAATGCCACTGCTCAGCTGACTGACCTCCAAAGGGAATACAACCTGCCCAAGAACCGCCTAATTTGTGACATGCCCACCAGATGGAACTCAACGTTGGCCATGCTGCAGCGGCTGCACACGCAGCGGGCCATCAATGAGTACCTGTGCCAATATGGCAGCAGAACTGGGTCAGGGCAGCTAGGTATTTTTTCCCCACGCCAGTGGGCCTTGATCAGGGATGCATGCACTGTCCTGTCACCATTTAAGGAGGCCACGAGGATGGTGAGCAGTGACAGTGCATGCATCAGTGAGACTGTCCCTCTTATTCACATGTTGGAGCACACGCTACGTGGAATAATGGACAGGGCCCTTGAGGCAGAACAGAGGGAGGAAGAGGAGGACTTCCTTACCTCTCAAGGCCCCCTTTACCCAGACAGTGGTCCTGCTTGCCCACCTAGCACACAGGAAGAGGATGAGGAGGAGGAGGAGGATTGTATCAGTAGCATGGAGGTGGAGCCTAGCACTCAGCAGCAGCAGTCTTCAAGGGATCCTTTACAGTCCCAAGGAGCATGTGGAGTTTTACGTGGCTGGGATGAGGTGCCTGTGGATCCTGTCGTCCTCAGTGACCCAGAGGACTGTGGCCCGAATGCCTCAGCAAACCTACGCTGCATGGCCTCCCTGATTCTGCAAAGCCTGCGTAAGGATCCTCGTCTACGTGCTATTAAGGAGAGGGATCATTACTGGCTGGTGACTCTCCTTGATCCACGTTACAAGAGTAAGGTTGAGGACCTTATGTTGCCATCGCAGAGGGAGCAGAAGATGAAACTTCTGCGGGAGGCCTTGCAGAAGGGTCTGTGCAATGCGTTCCCAGAACTGGAGGGATTACCAAAACCTGGCTCTGGACAACGTCTTGCTGAGGCTTCAGTGAGTCACAGAAGGGGCTGTGGAGAAGGTGGTCGTCTGACCGATGCGTTCAGGCAGTTTTTTAGTCCGCAGCCCCCAGGTCTGACCGGTTCCAGCAACCATCGCCAGCGTCTGCTTTACATGTTCCGGGAATACCTAGGGGCAAGATCCGACTTGGACACCTTCCCCACCGAAAATCCTCTGGCTTACTGGGTCTTGAGGATGGATCACTGGCCAGAGCTTGCCCAGTACGCAATTGAGCTACTGGCTTGCCCTGCATCCAGTTTTCTTTCAGAACGGACATTCAGTGGTGCTGGAGGCTTTGTCACTGATCACAGGGTGCGCCTCTCCACCAGCTCTGTTGATCGACTGACCTTCATCAAAATTAATCAGGCTTGGATCAACACCAGCTACCAAGCACCTGATGCTGATATTAATGAATAATATATTTTGTTGTTGAAATGTCGGATCTCTTTTAGACTGCTGATGCTGAGTGACTGTCCTCTTATGCTGCTGATGGAATATCCTTCTCCTCCTCACTTTTCTTGCTGATAGCTAGTAAGAAATGTTGTGTTTCTGGGCTCCGCCACCAGTGCCTAAGGCACAATTTTTCAGCCCCTGTTTAACAGGGGCGCCTAATAAAAAATGTTGTTGCAAAACTTTGCACGTGGCTCCTTGTTGCGCTCCAATTGCAGTTATTGAGAGGGGTTGCAAGTGTTGTGTTGTGCCCAAGGCACAATTTTCCAGCCCCTGTTTAACAGGGAAGCCTAATAAAAAATTTTGATGCAATAATTTGCACGTGGCTCCTTGTTCCGCTCCAATTGGAGTTATTGGGAGGGGTTGCAAGTGTTGTGTTGTGCCCAGGGACGGACTGACCATTGAGGAACTCGGGCACTGCCCGAGGGGCCCCATGCCACTAGGGGGCCCTATCAGGGTTGCCAGGCTCATTAAAACCAGGGACAGTATGTAAAAATCTGTGTTTTTTTTACATCTGTCCCTGATATGTCCGAAACCAGCATGCTTTTGATGTGAAAATCCCGAGATTTTAGCTGCCCCGCCTTTGTACTGCCACCTGGCTTGGTGGCCATATGTAAGCCCGGGGGCCCCATAATCTTCTATTGCCCGGGGGCCCCATGAGTTGTCAGTCCACCCCTGGTTGTGCCCAAGGCACAATTTTCCAGCCCCTGTTTAACAGGGGCGCCTAATAACAATTTTTGATGCAATAATTTGCACATAGATCCTTGTTGCGCTCCAATTGGAGTTATTGGGAGGGGTTGCAAGTGTTGTGTTGTGCCCAAAGCACAATTTTTCTGCCCCTGTTTAACAGGGGCGCCTAATAACAATTTTTGATGCAATACTTTGCACGTGGCTCCTTGTTGCGCTCCAATTACAGTATGTTTGAGGGGTGCCCTTTTTTCTAAAAAAAATTCTTTTACACAACAATAATGGACCCCACCACCGCTAAAATATTTGACATAATGTTGCCACACAGAACTTGCGCAAGTAGCATTAATTACTTTTTTTTTGGTCATTTCATGTTGTGCAGGGACATTTCTAAACACAGGCCACTACTATAGACACCCAGCAGGTGTGATATTTAAAGGATTTTTTTTTTTCACTTTAAGCATCATTAAAATGGCTGCTCCGCAAAATACGGCCGTTTAAAAAAAAAATATTCCATTAATACATGTTCCCTGTGGCAAGACCCGGGTTCTGAATGACGTTTTCCAACATTTAATTGAATTTTGGTCTTTAAAATGACCGTTTTTGAATTCGAACGTTCGGGTCCCATGGGGTTTGAAATGTTCACGCGAACCCGCGGTCTGTTCGAACGTTCTGGTGTGAACCAAACCCGGGGGTGTTCGGCTCATCCCTAGTGGTAAGCAGCGCTGGGTACTCGACAGTATCGATATCATATAGGACAGCGATAAACCATGTAAAAGGAAGGAGACCGCAACATAGTGTAATACCAATGATTGGTTTTAATAAAAAGTTAAAAGGCTACTCACACAAGGAAGTGCAAACGAGCGATGTACATAAAATTCTGCCGGTCGGCAACAACAAGGAGCCCTCCTCCTAACGCATACGCGGTGACGTCACTGCACGCCGTCCAACCCAGATGCGTTTCGTCATATGTTGACGTTATCAATGGGAGTGGGCTCTGCAGTGATTCACCGCTCTATATACCCAAGCCTCGCTTTGGTCAACAGGAACCGGAAAAGCTAGGAACTCCATTTTGGATTTGGGAATTGTACAATCTCGTACTAGTGCAATAAGAGAACATAGATGAGGACAAGCAATACTTGCTAAAAATTAGTGCAGGTTAAGGATCCTTAACCAAGCTTGTTAATCATCAGAGATTCTAAATACACTACGTAGAAACTCAAGATATCAGATAATAAATAATAAATTAAATTAAATAGGACCAAAAATGTGAAAAAAATACCCGATCCTGACCGGGCTAATGTGGAGACCCCCTAGTGGGAGATGGGAGAAAACACACACTACTCATTGGGAGGAACCCCAACAGTGTCTAAGAGCGTACCCATCTAAAGTCTATCCTCAATAGGTGATGGGATAGAACATATAATTAAGTGATTATATCGATAAAAAATAAATATCTATATACATAAATAGATAAACTCCCAATAGAAGGGACGTGAAATAGTGTCCTAACTAAACCCCCTTAGTGGACCTAAAGATATAGATGCTTAAATTATAAAATTAAAAAATCCCTTTTTATATAAAAAAGTTATATATATAAATTAGAATGTATGTGAGTTGTGGTATTGAGACACCCGATACCATTCAACACTACTAAAAAAATATATATAAGTAGTGCAAAAAACGTGCAAAATAAAAAGACAAGATCATGTACAATAGATATAAATAAAAATAATATCCATCCTACTGTACCAAACCGAGGCTTTTACACATATCTAAAGAAATATGACATATAAGGTCAAGCATTGTTTATAAAGGCATTAACATCAGGATCGATATTCAACCCATAGGGCATATAACATTTAAGACGATGGATCCAAGACATTTCTAGTTTGGAAATTTCTCTCACTAGAGAGCTACCCCTCCAGTTGGCTTGTACTTATCAATGCCCAAAAATAATGTATTAGATGGATCCTTATTATGCTTCAATAAGTAATGTTTAGATACCGAATGTTTCTTAAACCCTGTAATTATATTCGTAATATGTTCATTCAAACGGACTTGTACCGGTCTCTTAGTCCTGCCCACATACTGGAGGCCACAAGGGCACTGAAGCAAATAGACAACACCAGTAGTGGCACAGGTAATAAATGGTTTAATACAATGTGTCTTACCAGTAACAGTAGAGACAAATGTAGTAGTGCGTCTACTTCGACAAGAATTGTTAGAACACACTCTACAGTGTCTACACTGATAGAAACCTGTTAACTGGTCAAAAAGGTTAAGTTATTCAGAGGGGGATTCAAAACATTAGGAGCTATACGATTCCGTAGAGACGGCGCACATTTGAAGATGACCCTCGGTCTATCAGGTAGCACACCCTTAAGAACAGGATCATTCTTCACCAGGTGCCAATGCTTATGAATCAATTGCTTAACACTTCCGTGCTGTATTGAATATGGAGTAATAAAAGGTACCCCTACTGAAAATTTATCACGTTCAGCTGGAGGTCTCTCTCTTAAAAGATCAGACCTACTCATGGAACTAACACCTTCCAAAATGGCAGTCAGGGACTCTCTGTCATAACCCTTTTCAAGGAACCTATCGGTTAGAACACTGGCTTGTTCAAGCAACTCCGAAGGGTCAGAGCAGTTCCTACGGAGTCTTAAATACTGACTCTTCGGGACTGCCCTGAGCCAGGAAACGGGTGTAGCCATGGGGGCTAAATATGCCCCTAGCCTGGCCAATCTTTTTATGGCCAAGTGGGAGGAGGATGTCATCCACAGTGCCGACATACCAGAGCTTACCCTTTGGGCTCGGTACATTGATGACATCCTCCTCCTATGGGATGGCCCCCTTGCACGGTTGGAAGGGTTTTTATCTGAACTAAATCTTAACCAAAAGGGGGATACAATTGAAGTTTGAGGTTAGCCAGAAAGAGATACATTACCTCGATCTCAACATACGGATCAGAGGCGATGAGTTTAACACCTCCACCTTTTTTAAGGTGACTGATTGTAACTCTTTCATACCATTGGGGAGTTGTCATCACAGTCAATGGCTCAGGGCAGTCCCGAAGAGTCAGTATTTAAGACTCCGTAGGAACTGCTCTGACCCTTCGGAGTTGCTTGAACAAGCCAGTGTTCTAACCGATAGGTTCCTTGAAAAGGGTTATGACAGAGAGTCCCTGACTGCCATTTTGGAAGGTGTTAGTTTCATGAGTAGGTCTGATCTTTTAAGAGAGAGACCTCCAGCTGAACGTGATCAATTTTCAGTAGGGGTACCTTTTATTACTCCATATTCAATACAGCACGGAAGTGTTAAGCAATTGATTCATAAGCATTGGCACTTGGTGAAGAATGATCCTGTTCTTAAAGCGGTTGTAAAGGTACAAGTTTTTTTACCTTCATGCATCCTATGCATGAAGGTAAAAAAACATCTAGCAGCACCGCCCCCCCCCCCCCCCGAGCCCCCGTTGTACTTACCTGACTGTTCGAATCTCCTGGGCGCCGTCTCTACGGAATCGTATAGCTCCTAATGTTTTGAATCCCCCTCTAAATAACTTAACCTTTTTTGACCAGTTAACAGGTTTCTATCAGTGTAGACACTGTAGAGTGTGTTCTAACAATTCTTGTCGAAGTAGACGCACTACTACATTTGTCTCTACTGTTACTGGTAAGACACATTGTATTAAACCATTTATTACCTGTGCCACTACTGGTGTTGTCTATTTGCTTCAGTGCCCTTGTGGCCTCCAGTATGTGGGCAGGACTAAGAGACCAGTACAAGTCTGTTTGAATGAACATATCACGAATATAATTACAGGGTTTAAGAATCATTTGGTATCTAAACATTACTTATTGAAGCATAATAAGGATCCATCTAATACATTATTTTTGGGCATTGATAAGTACAAGCCCAACTGGAGGGGTAGCTCTCTAGTGAGAGAAATTTCCAAACTAAAAATGTCTTGGATCCATCGTCTTAAATGTTATATGCCCTATGGGTTAAATATCGATACTGATGTTAATGCCTTTATAAACAATGCTTGACCTTATATGTCATATTTCTTTAGATATGTGTAAAAGCCTCGGTTTGGTACAGCAGGATGGATATTATTGTTACTTATATCTATTGTACATGATCTAGTCTTTTTATTTTGCACGTTTTTTGCACTACTTATATATATTTTTTTAGTAGTGTTGAATGGTATCGGGTGTCTCAATACCACAACTCACATACATTCATATTTATATATATATATATATATATATATATATATATATATATATATATATATATATATAACCATATTTATTGGCGTATAACGCTCACTTTTTTACCCTGAAAATAGAAGGTAAACTGTGCCTGCGTGTTATACGCAGGGTGCTGTAGAATGTTTTTTTCCAAAGTGATGAAAAGCCAGAAGCAAGTTCTGGGGGTGTGGTCTGAAGATGGTGGAGTAGAGACACACTAGCTCCGGAGCTCCTCTGCCCGCCCCGCTGACTGACTAGAAAGAGAAACCGAATAAGCACCTATGAACCGGGAGTAAGAGTTGCCTACCTTAAACACCCGTTTGCGGGACTGAAAACCGCGGAATCCTGTTTGGCGCTCCCGGGATGAAGAGAGAGGGAAAACCCCCTAAAACCAGAAGTCAACCCGAGATTCAGCAGTATTTCACGCAGACTAGAGCGACCACGAATCGGATTAGAGAGACTGAGTCACGTGGAGAGGAGCTGTACGGAGAGCCCAGTGAACGGGCAGTAAGAAGCAGCTACACGGAAGTACGAGGAATGTCCGCCCCCGAAGCGGGAGGTGAGAGAGAGAAGGGGATGCTGACTGCACAGGGAGAACAGAGGATGGCGAACCCGGGTTCAAGAGAAGGGGGGCAAGAGCTGATGGAGATTGGTATGCTGAGACTGCTATTGCAATCGTTGCCCACCCGCGCTGACATTCAAGCGCTGCCTACACGAGCAGATATGGAGGCTCTAGTTGCGCGAATGGAGGAGGCACACCGGAGAGACCTGGAGACTGTACGGGAAGAAGCACAGCAACTAGCAGATAAGTTTACACGTGCGGAGGTGGCTGGGACAAAGCTAGAGGAACGTGTTAATTGCTTAGAGCATATACAGCGGGTAAAATCCTCTCAGGTAGACCTCTTACAGCTTAAAATAGAAGAAATAGAAGATCGCAGTAGACGTAAGAACTTGAGATTTAGAGGGGTACCGGAAGCAATTGAGAAAGAGACACTTCAGCAGGCTATAGAGGCGATTTGCCGCCAAGTAGTGGATTCCCTACCCCCCCAGCCCCTTGAATTTGAAAGGCTCCATAAAGCATTAGGTCCTATTTCGGTAAACCTGAACAGGCCAAGAGATGTGATTTGCTGCTTTCACTATTTTTCACAAAAAGACCTCATAAGTAGGAGGGCCTGGGATGCAGGTGAAATCATGTATGAAGGGTCCCGGATACAAATCTTACCAGATCTCTCCCAGGCCACTCTACAGCGGAGATCAATGCTGCGCCCAGTTTTGGACAAAATTAAGAAAGCAGGAGGGACTTATCGCTGGGGATACCCGATAGCAGTAATAATAAAGAAAAACACAGTCATTTCATTTACAACGACCCCTGGAACTCCCTGAACTGTTTGAATTTATGGAGATGGAAGCGATGGAGGTGCCAAATTGGTTACAGCACCTCCCAGGCTCCGCAAGAACAGGGAGCCTTGTAGGGATAAGGGGGCAAATCCCCAATAAGGACAGAGGGAGGGGGAGGTATACGGAGGCTTAGAAAGGAGGTAAAACTCCCTTTCCCACAAGACTGGACGACTGTTTCTCAACCCTCTTCCCCCCTATGGTACTCCCTGAATGGGAGTCCGGGAGCACTTTCAGGTTAGATAAGTTTGAGCCCCCTTAGGAAGGTGTGAGGACTCGGACCCTCCTCAAACCCCTCCCGCAAACCCCCCCAACAAGGTACAAAATGTTGCTAAGTATTTGGAAATCTTACCTGGCCTTTTTGGGTTTTTTTTTTTTTTTCCTTCCCTCTCCTTTTTTGTGCCCCTTCTCTGGGGCACCTCTCTTGCCTCTGCCGCCTGCCTTCGGCTCCAGAGACTTGCCACCCGATAAAGAACACCCTGCGAAGTGAAGCAGGGGGCTCTTAAAACCCTGTCCTTTTTTTTTTTTTTCACAGGCTAATGATACATTTTCACAAGGGAACACACAACCCATACGGGCACTGTAAAGGAATACTTGTATTAGGATTTTCTATGTATCTTTATATATTTTTTTTTTTTATGTGAATTTTTTCATGTTTTTTTTAATGTATTGGTAAGATTATATGTTTTTAGAGTGGTACAGTATGACACTTAATAAACACAACGGGTAGGAAAGACACTAGGTAAGATAACAGCACAAGCACAAGCACAAGCCATAACCCACAAACTATTCAGAAGCCAAGAAGTATAAAAACGTATATGGTGGGGAAGTGGAAGTAGGGAAGTAGGGAAAAGGGCACAGTAGGGGTAGGTGGATCTGTACACCCCCCCTCCTATACACAAACGGGGATACTTTTTCTCATCGCCTCTTTTTTTTTTTTTTTTTTTAAGAAGCACATCACAGTACCTGCTATATAGAGCCCCTATACACAAAATGAGGATATTTTTTTTCTTACATTTAAGAAACACAGTATGGGTTTTGTCATATGGAGCTGGGGGAGGGCGGGGGGGGGCGGGGAGGGAGGAGGTGGGGGAGGGGGATATGGATTATAGATAAGGAGGAGTGAGGAGGAGGGGTCAATATTAAGGGAGGAAAAATGGAACCCAGGAGTAGACCATGTGAAGAAAGAAGGCAAGGAATTAATATGCTTAAGATATGGTCTAGATATATAGGGTAGATATATAGGGTAATATAGAATAAGGAGGATGATGACCCGGGGAGTCAGAGGGAGGACATAAAGAGGAATAGGTAATGTAATGGCCTTGTGGATGGGAGGGGAGGGAGGATGGGGTGAAAGAGGGAAGTAGAATAAGGAAGGCAGGAGATTGATTTGAAATAAGAGGTAACGGTTATTTTTGATGGAAGGGATTATTGTGAATTATTCGTGTATAAATGATAAATTAACCTGCAGCCCCTCCACCACTAAGGAGAAAGTATGATAAACAAGAACTTTTGAGAATTATGAAAACAGAAGATGAATTGGAAGTTAAGGAAGTCCTGAGGAGTTATAGAAGTGGTGAGGAGGAGGAGGGAGACTGCAGGGGAACAAATGAGTCGGTGGGGAGGAGGGAGAGGAATAGGCCGGGGTATCCTAACCTAAATAGACCATAATAGGTAACGCCCACGGGACCATTGGGGAGGAGGTCGAAGGTGGGAAATCCCCTTTGGGGTTTAGAGAGGGGTAGGAAGGCGGGGAGGGAGGGTGGTCAACATATAGGGGAGGGAGAGAGTTGGGTTTTTTTTTTTTTTCTTTCCTGAAATAGAGATGGAGGGAATAAAAATAACTTCCTTGAATGTGAAAGGACTAAATGTCCCAGAGAAGCGTAGGATGTTGTTGAATGATCTGCGAAAGTCAGGGACAGACATAGCCTATATACAAGAGACACACTTTAGGACAGGGGGGCTTCCATTCCTCCAGAACAGGTTCTTCCCTTGTGAATATTACGCAGCTAATCAGGAGGCAAAATCTAAGGGAGTATCAATCTTAATTTCTAATAGAATCCCTTGGACATTAGAGAATAGCTATTTAGATCCCAAAGGTAGACTGATTTTCCTGAAAGGGAGTATTGGAGGAATTAAAGTGACTCTGGCCACGATGTATATCCCAAATGTACACCAAGATGTATTTATGAAGAAGGCTCTTACGAAACTGTTGGAATTCTCAGAAGGGAAATTGATTCTGGGGGGAGACTTTAATATCCCCTTAGACCCGAGAATAGATACCTCTAGGGGAGTCTCTTCAACATCAGAGAGGGTCAGGAAGGGCATAATGCGGAAATTACACAAAGCCAATTTAGCAGATGTATGGAGAACATTTCATGGAGAAGAGAGGGATTATACCTTCTTCTCTAACCCACACCAAGCTTATTCCCGCATAGATTTGTTTTTGATACCCCACTACTTAATTTCTGCGGTGACCGAAGTCTCAATTGGGAGTATAACGTGGTCAGACCACGCTCCGGTCAGTCTACGTTTGTCATTGACTGGGGTGGCATTAGCCCAAGGAAGAAGGTGGCGTTTAAATGAGAGCCTATTACAGAACCCTGAAATTAGAGAAGAAGTGGCCAAAGAAATTGTGGCTTACTTCCAAATAAATGATACACCTGGGAGTGACCCAGGAATGGTTTGGGAGGCACATAAGACAGTGATTAGGGGAGTACTAATTAAAAATGGCTCAATCCTGAAAAAGAAGAGAGAACAACAGGTCAAAGAGTTATTAGAAGAGATACAGGAATTGGAATCACAACATAAAAGGACACAAGACCCCCAAATAGGAAGAGACGTAGGCCAGTTGAGAAGACAAATTACAGAAATTTTACGGTATAAGGCAAAAGCGATAATACAAAGGGGAAAGAAAACAAACTATGAACTTGGAGACAAATGCAGTAAACTATTGGCTGGGAAATTGAAGGAAAAAAGTCTTTCAACGTACATCCCACAAATTAAGGGGAGGGAGGGACAACTGAAGCGGAAGCCAAAGGATATAGTGGAGGAATTTGGCAATTATTACTCTACCCTGTATAATTTGGTACAAACACCAGTTACCATATCCAAAATGGAGGAGTATCTTGCCTCGGTAAATCCATCTAGGTTCCCATCTCCAGCCCGGGCCAGTTTAGAATCTCCTATTACAGTAGAGGAATTGAATATAACATTAAGAAACGTGAAGACAGGGAAAGCCCCGGGACCGGACGGGTATACAATAAGATACTATAAAGAATTTGCCAACCTGCTAGGTGATCATATAGTAAAGGTTTTCAACGCAGTCGGCGTGGGTGCTGCATTTCCGCCGGATACGTTGTTAGGTTGTATTACGGTCATTCCAAAAGAAGGGAAAGATCCGGCGGAGTGCAGCAGCTACAGACCGATTTCTTTGTTAAACACTGACCTAAAACTATTTACGAAGATACTTGCAACACGGCTCCAGGCATGGATCCCGGAACTGGTAGATGGGGACCAGGTGGGGTTTGTTCCCACGCGAGAAGCAAGGGACAACACAATAAAAGCCCTTAATCTGGTCCATTATGCGAAAGCGAGAGACATCCCTTGCGTGTTCCTAAACACAGATGCCGAAAAGGCATTTGACAGAGTCAATTGGAACTTCCTTTTCTCGGTGCTGCGTCATGTGGGGCTGGGCGAGTGTATGATTAGATGGATTAGGAGTGCATATACGGCCCCGCATGCCGCAGTAAGAGTGAATGGAATATTCTCAAAGTCTTTTAAGATAACTAATGGAACACGACAGGGATGTCCTCTCTCACCCTTACTGTTTGCATTATCCCTCGAACCTCTATTAAATAGGGTCCGTCAAAACCCGAATATACAGGGAGTACAGATAGGAGAGCGGATACATAAGGTCTCCGCCTATGCAGATGATTTGTTGTTCTCTATATCCAACCCACATGTCTCACTGCCCAATCTGATAAAGGAGATAGACAGCTACAGCGAACTATCGAACCTGAAAATAAATCAGGGCAAATCAGAAGCAATGTCATCTCAGACATGTAAGACTATTCAACAAAATTTTGGGTTCAAATGGAAGAATGAGCTAAAGTACCTGGGTACCCTGATTCCAGTAAACGTAAAGGAAACCTTTAAAATAAATTTCCCCCCACTACTTAAATCCATTAGAGGGCTGTTTGAGAAATGGCAAACTGGATTACATTCATGGTTCGGTCGAATCAGTATAGTTAAAATGAGTATCTTGCCAAAAATGATGTATCTGTTCCAGGCCTTACCAATAACCATCCCAGGGGCCTTTTTCCGACAAATGAATACCCTTATGATGAAATTTATCTGGTTAGGGAAGAAACCAAGAATAAAAAGAGAGTTGATGAGGATACCCAAGTGCTTTGGCGGGATGGCGGTGCCAGACATCGCCAAATACTATCAAGCAGCTCACCTGACAAGATTGATTCATTGGTGTAGACACGGGCATTATAAAAGATGGGTGGAGATAGAACAACAGATCAGTAAAATACCTTCACGGAGAGCCCCCTGGTGCTATAAAGCACTACCAAGCAGGCTGAAAAAACATCCCATAATCGGCCCAACGCTGCGAATAGCGGCTAAGGTTTGTCAAAACTCAAAATTCTCTACAGGCCAATCACCCCTGTTCCCGGTACTGGGGAACCCAGGTTTTATACCAGGAACAGAAGGAGATGTATTCAATAAATTAAAAGAAAAGGGTACGATACAGGTCTCACATTTCTTACAAACAGAAAACCATCTATTGAGGATTTAATGAGACCAGGAGGAGCCTATGAATTGAGGTTCTGGCAAGCGCTACAAGTAAATCATTACCTGAGATCGTTGGGACAGCCGTTAAAACTTAGGCGACAGTTAACAAAATTCGAGACATACTGTGAGGAGGAGGAGCCAATATCGCGAGTGCTTTCTAAAATGTATAGACTGTTAATATCTCCCGAGAGTGACTACGTGATGCCAGGAATTAGCAGATGGGGAAGAGACTTGGGGAGGACCTTTTCGCTAACACAGAGTAAACATATTATACATTTGGCATTAAAGTCCTCAGTCTGTACACGAATACAGGAATCTAACTATAAACTTTTAACCCAGTGGTATTACACCCCGGTAAAGCTACATACGTTCTCTATAGGAAATTCAGAGCTCTGTTGGAGATGTGGATTGGAGCAGGGAACTATGCTGCATCTATTTTGGTCCTGTGTTAAAATAAGACAATATTGGTTAAAAGTGCAGAAAATGTGTCAAAAATTTACAGAATTCCAGGTACCAGACGATCCGGCTCTTTTCTTGCTCCATAACTCACAGATCCCATTGCAGACATATAAAAAATCAGTTTTGTGTCATCTGATAAACGCTGCTAGGGGTGGAGTAACACTACAGTGGAGAGATACTAGAACACCATCAATTACGAGATGGCTTAAAAGAGTGCAGGATATTGGAGCAATGGAGGACCTAGTTCTCTCGGCACGGAACAAGAGAGAACAGTACGTGGAAACTTGGGCAGGCTGGAATACATTTATGAATTCTGAAGAGGGGAAGAGACTGTGGGAGGAGGAGAGTGAGGCATCCTAAGAGGGAGAGAGAGTATAGAGAAGGAAGTAAAAAGGAAGAGTTGGAAGTTCCCTCCGTCTCCTAAGGGTTTTTGGGGGAGGGGAGGACTATAGGGTTTTTTTTTTTTTTTGGGAGGAGGAGGGGTGGGAGGGGTATATACAGGGACAAGGCTACAGAGAGGTATCTGGTGAAGGAAACTGGGTTAGGGAACTTGTAGAGTTGGGTTGGAGGCTCTGAGAGGCTCAGCTCATTAACAGTACACGAAGAGGAAGGAGGGACAGAGAGCTCCCCCTTGGTTGATTATTATTATTATATGTTTCTTTCTTCTGTTATGATATAGATTGAGATATGTTTACTGTTAATTGAACTATTGAGTTAAATGTTTAATCTCTGTAACCTTGAATAAAATAAAAATAATTAAAAGGAAAAAAAAAAAAAGAATGTTTTTTTCCTGAAACTTCCCTCCTAAAGTTAGGGTGCGTGTTATACGCCTGTGCGTGTTATACGCCGATAAATACGGTATATAAACTTTTTTATATAAAAAGGGATTTTTTCATTTTATAATTTAAGCATCTATATCTTTATGTCCACTAAGGGGGTTTAGTTAGGACACTATTTCACGTCCCTTCTATTGGGAGTTTATCTATTTATGTATATAGATATTTATTTTTTATCTATATAATCACTTAATTATATGTTCTATCCCATCACCTATTGAGGATAGACTTTAGATGGGCACGCTCTTAGACACTGTTGGGGTTCCTCCCAATGAGTAGTGGGTGTTTTCTCCCATCTCTCCACTAGGGGGTCTCCACATTAGCCCGGTCAGGATCGGGTATTTTTTCACATTTTAATTTATTATTTATTATCTGATATCTTGACTTTCCCCTGTTTGAGTCGGTAAATCAGGAACTCCTTACTGACCTATTTGTTACGGCTTTGCATCCTTTTTTTTGTTTTTGTTTTCTTTTTCTTTTTGTTCGTTTAGTTTGATTTATTTTTTCTGAGCTGACTGCCACTCCGTTGGCCTACAAGGCATTGGGCACATAAGGTGGTGGAAACAGCACCCATTACCTAGGTGACCTCCTGGTCTAATAACTTCCAGCTGGTTAGGGTCGCTGGAGCAGTGCTGTGTGTCGAGGCTCCAATAACTGTTTTGTTTTTCCCACAGTCCAGCGCAATTTTGCTTGTTTTTTTGGCCAGATTCGGGCCGTCTGGTGTTTTCCAGGAACTGCCATCCTACCGCCTACCGCCTGACCACCTGTCCACTGAACACTACCCGGAGACCTTTGCGATCTCTTCCAAACAGTGAGTGTCCGACTACATCACATCCACTTTGTCTTTCACAATGGCTATTAACATACTCTCTTTGAACACAAAGGGTCTCAACCACCCGGTCAAACGGGTTTCCATGTGGAAAACCCTGATGTCACATGACAGCGACTTATTGTGCGCCCAAGAAACGCATTTTGCTTTGAACACCACTCCCAGATGTCAACACAAGTCCTTCCCTCATGTATTTAATGCCTGCTACACTGAGGCCCCGTACACACAACTGAGTTTCCCGGCAGAATCCAGCGAGAAGCTCGCTGGCAGAAATATTTTGCCGAGAAAATCGGTCGTGTGTACACTTTCGACGAGCAAACCGTCGGGCAGCTCGTCGAGCCAAAATAGAGAGCATGTTTTCTATTTCCTCGTTGTTCAATGAGGAAATTTGGCTCGATGAGCTTTTCGACCGCTCATCGGGAACCTCATCGGGCGGAACGATGAGTTTAGCCCGACGAGGTTCTCGGACGTGTGTACGGGGCCTAAGAAGCAACGTGGGGTCATGATTGCTATCAGAGACACTCTTGCCTTTCAGCTTCACAACTGCGTTTTAGATCCTGATGGTCACTTTTATAAGTTTGGTATGCACAGTAGAACATGTTCAGTATACCATAGTGAACGTGTATGCCCCGAACACCAAACAAATTCGCTTTTTCAAGGGTGTAATTAAAGAAGTCCTGAAAGTTCAACAAGGACACCTCCTTATATACGGTGACTTTAACCTTGTGCCAGACTACGACATGGATTCTTCCTCTGGTCCAAAGCGATTTACCTCGCCTATGTCTTCCTTTTTAAGTTCGCATGATCTGCACGACGTGTGGAGGTGTTGTCATGTGACGGAGAGAGACTACACATTCCTCTCCTCGCGTCACAACACTTACACGCGCATAGACCTGTTCCTGTCTGATAAATGGTTGTTGCAAAACGTAAGTGTCCGTCTAAAATCCACACCATCACCTGGTCGGACGACGGTCCAGTGAGCATCCAAATCAAAAACGGACACGCAAACCCCAAAGCCTTTGTATGGAGAGTGAATAACTCCTTGTTGCAACATACTGACAACCAGGCGTTCCTTTCAGAACGCCTTACGGAATTCTTTCATAATAATTCTGACTCCGTGTCCTATCCGGCGGTGCTGTGGTGCACACACAAATCATATATGAGAGTTTTATTCATCCAATTGGGCGCTAAATGGAAGCGGAAGAGATTACAGAGACTAGAGGAACTAACAACTAAGATAACCTTGATAGATCAATTGAACAAATCCAACCCGTTCCTCACCCTGCGATCCCAATTATTTAAGTTAAGGAATGATTTGAGAACGCTGTTGCTGGAGGGGTATGAACAAAATTAAAAGCTAAATCCTTTGCCTCCAACAATAAGGCCGGTAAGGCTATGTCCCAACGCATTAAAGGGCAAAGACTTAAATCAAAAATAGCACACCTATCCTACCCTACTGCCCATGACAAACACATCAACCCACAAGCATTTAGTTCGTACTACGGGGAATTGTACAACCTGAAAAATGATAGGGACACGCATCAACCTACCTTGAACGACATACAAACCTTTCTAAACAGTGTCACCTCCCCTCCCTCACGCCTGAGCACTTGTTGGACCTCAACAAGCCCTTCACAACGTTTAAAGTCCAATCAGTGATCGACAAACTCCCCACATCGAAATCTCCGGGACCCAATGGTTACTCGGTAGAAAGAAAGGGGGACGCTAGTAGCGTTTTGGGACTTTGAATGAGATAACATATAAAATGTATTTCCATCCCGGGTTCAATATGAAAAATAAGAGGAGATTGGGACTTTAAATGAAACAGTAAATTAATGGGAATTAAAGAAAGAAAATGAAACAAGCCATTGAAAGTAGTATACATGTATTAAATAGATAAAATATCTACACAGTAAAAACAGGCAGCGTGTACAGTGACACATAGCAAACCCAATGTTTTTTACATCTTAAAATACAGTGTTTAACATATGACAATGGTCTGTACAATTCAAACAATAAATGTGGACACATGAGAACTGAGCAGCACACCACAAATAATATAACAGAGCTTGTAAAATAAAAACGAATCATCACATTGATCAAAGTAAAATCCCATTAGCGCATAAGGCTATATCTTTGTAAGCCCGACGCGGCGTTTAGTGTATGTATTACACTCCTCAGGGGCAGATGAATTGGGATATCTAGGATAACAAAGTAAATGGCAGTCAGGATATTGAACTAACTTTTGACAAAAGAAAAAAAGGTAGAAAAAATAAAAAGTTCTGATTACTTATAAGGTGTGCCATGTAATAATGTGTGTGAAAAAAGTGGGACCAAAAAGTTGTCTATCCCGGGAGCTGAGGCGGCAGAGAAACAGGCAACCAGCAGCACACAAAGGTCTCATCCCCAGGTAACCAGATTGCCATGGATGTTGTTGAGTAGAAGCCGACCACTAATGCTGTCATTTGAGAATGTGTAAGGAATAAATAAATCCATCAGGATTGTTGCATAGTAAAATGGTGGAACAAAAAGGGGATGGCTGGTAGGTGACAGGGGTTACCTCGTGGGTGTCCTGGAAGGAACATTAACCAAGGGTGGCGTGTGTATGTACCAGGCAACAAGCTGGATACTAGGGGAGACACCTATGTAGTGTCCCGCATGTGTCCGTGTTTGCCGCCAGCATCACGTTTAAAAGCTGGACACAGTGGTAGGTGGAGCCGCAGCCGGGCGGTACAGAGCCCCGCCCCGCAATGACGCCACACATACCAGCTGAGTCAACTAGCGCTGGATGGAAAACGCCTAACACATGGTTACTCGGGGGGAATACTTTAAATTGTTTAAAACCACCTTAACCCCATATCTCCGCGACCTATTCAACCATGCTGCCACCTCCTCTAAGTTTCCGGACGAGATGTTGTCCGCTCTTATCACCCTACCCAAACCAGGAAAGGAACCCACAGTTCCTCAAAACTTTCGCCCAATATCTCTCCTAAATATTGATGTAAAAATGTATGCTAAACTGATCGCGAACAGACTTACAGACATCTTACCCTCTCTGATACATAACGACCAATCATGCTTCACCAAGGATTGCCAAACATCCGATGCCACGAGGCGCCTCACCAATATAATACACCACGCCAATTTGACCGGAACACCTTCTCTACTCTTATCCTTAGATGCAGAAAAGGCGTTCCATAGAGTTAATTGGACCTACCTCTCCTCGGTTCTGGAGAGGTTCGGCTTTCAGGGGCACATACTTAGATCCATACTCGCATGATACTCCAACCCCTCGGCAAGAGTCTATTCCTCTTTCCTCCTGTCCAAGCCCTTCCACATCACGAACGGCACACGGCAGGGATGCCCCCTGTCTCCCCTAGTTTTTAATCTTATGATGGAACCCCTGACAGAACACATTTGCAGCAACCCTGCCATACCGGGAATCACTATAGGACCCCAAACTCATAAAATAAGTCTCTTTGAAGACGATTTGATCTTAATGCTAACGGACCCCTCAAGCTCACTGCCTGAAATCCAAAAAGTGCTGACTCAGTTTGGGGAGGTCTCGTTTTATAAAGCTAATGCCACTAAATCTCACATCCTTAACCTAGGTGTAGACCCTATAACGAGCAATCTGTTGCAACACCAGTTCCCATACCCTTGGGCAACTACAAGCTTACTATACTTGGGTATTAACCTTACAAGATCTCCACGAGACATTTTTACAACTATAAGCCCCCTGAGAACTAAACTTCAGCAAGACCTTCACAAATTGGGCAACATTGAGTTTTCTTGATGGGGCAGACTTGCTGTCTTCAAGATGATCCAGCTCCTACAGCTACTATATCTGTTCCGCAATTTGATGATCCCTGTCCCCTCCAGTTACTTTAGATCACTACAGGCCTTATTGGCCAAATTTGTATGGAAAGGAAAAAAGTCCAGGTGTTCTCATGCCAAACTGATAAAACATAGGTTGTCCGGAGGAGTGGGATTTGTAGACTTTCGAGACTACTTCTCTGCTTCGGTTCTGGCTCAGACGAGAGAATGGTTCCAGCCTGAGCCGTTGTCCGCCTGGGGCAGAATTGAATCCACCTATTGCCATTTAGGTCCGCCTAAACTGTGGCTCTTTGCAGCTCTTTTGGGCCAAAGAACCCCAACTCACCTTGCGCCCTCCATGACAGTTATCATTCAAAAGTGGCTCCAATTTCTAGCACACCAACATCCCCCCGACCCGGCGGTAAATATGGATATTCCGATTGAAACCCTATCTCGGTTGATCAATCCCTTACACATTAGCCTGCGGCGAGCAAACTCATCAGACTTGTACTCCACTAATTCCCTTAAGAACTTTGAGCAACTACAGAAGGAGTTTGACCTCCCAGACTTCTTATTACCAATACATTCAAATCAAACACTGTCTAGGGAGGATTCCAGCTCATCCTCACCTCATAAACCCCCTCAGCATGGTTATTCTTAACCGCAAGTACCCCGCAAAAGAAAGGCATAACATTCTTCTATAACCTGCTCCAGAACAAACAATACTTTCTAAAATCCTCCTCCCACAAGCAATGGGAAAAGGACTTGCAGAGATCTTATACACCTGTACAATGGCACAGAGCATGCAGAATCACACAAATTGCATCCAACTGCACCAATCTATGGGAATTGTCAGTTAAGATTACCCTCAGGTAGTATTATCAGCCCTCAAAATTTCCACTCGCCTGCTAGCATTTGGCGAGTGGATTTCAACTGGGGGCGAGTGATGACAGGGCTGCATGACCAATCTCCCTCCAACCTGTGCCTACACTTGTAGCCCCAATTTGATTGGCGGCCGAAGAGGAAAGGTGCATGCTCGGGAAAAGTAGTCTGGTGAGCCGTGCACAGGCAGAGCAGTACACAGGTGCTCTCCTTACAATTCTCATTAAGCCATGGGACCTAACAATATGACCTCTCTGAGCCTGCCCCCCTCCCCCCGATCAATGTAGCTGGAGAGCAGGGAGTAATGAGTGAGGTGGATGATTGCGAAAAATACCACTCTGGGTGTCCCAGGTAGGCAGTGCAGCGATCACTGAAAGTTGCCCTGACATGAGAGCGAAAGCCTTCCAGTTTGTGCAGTTTTCTTCTCCTTGTGCTCTATGTAAGTGTCCAGCAGTTCAGCCTGAGCACTAAACAGACTGGTCTCAATGTGTGCTGTGCAGTGTCAGTGTGCACTGTGCTATGGTGTCAATGGCTATGCAGTTGTGTGAATCTCAGCGCTGAATTGTAATCCCTCCCGCTGTGCTGCAGCTCCTCTCCTCACTGCCAGCCTGAATAAAAGGGGCAAATGGGGACATGCAATCGTAGAGCTACACACACAGGGGCTTCTAATGATGAGATGAATAGGAGAGGGAGAGAGAGAGAGGATGGATTGGAGTTGCAGAGGAGACTGGATGGGAGTTGCAAGAGAATGGGGAAGAGACCCGGTTCTAGTGCCCTGTGCCTCTGGTCTGCCCCCAGTGCCCTGTACCCCTGGTCTGCCCCCAGTGCCCTGTGCCTCTGGTCTGCCCCCAGTGCCCTGTCCCATTTTGTTAAAGTTGTTGGTAATATTTAATTGTGTAACTTGATTCTGCATTAAACATTTAACAGTGTCATTCCATGAGATAATCTACAAGGGCGTGTTTAGGGGCGCAATTAGGCACGGGGCAGTGTATGAATGGGCTGTTAGGTGGGTGAACTGTGGCAAGTAACTCTTGAGGCCTGGCTAGTAGCTCAGGGCTTGAAATTTTGAGCCCTGGTATTATACACCAGAAGTGCTCTCTAAATTCAATGCCCAATCTGTCAATTCTTGTTGGAGACATTGCGGTCAGAGCGGTGATCTCCTCCACATTCTATGGAATTGCCCCAAACTTTGGCTATATTGGGATAATGTGTTTCACGTTATCGCTGAGATAGCTCATACTAGAATCTCACCGGACCCGGCACTGGCGCTCTTGTCCATGGGGATAGAGCTACTACAGAAAGATATACAACATGTAGTTGTTAACCTGCTTCTTGCTGCCCGCTTATTAATCACAAGGAAGTGGAAAGACCTCAATCCCCCTACAATCGCTGAGGTTATAGACCTGACCAATTTGTATTGCACTCACGAAAAATTACTGGCATCCTCAATGGGACGCTTTAATGTAGCAACCGATATGTGGTCTCCGTGGTCGATCTGGTTCGCACGCAGCGAGGAATTTTCATTGTAATGAGTAGGGATGAGCCGAACATACCCGCGTTCGGTTCGCACCAGAACCGTCGAACACTCCGCGGGTTTGCGCGAACATTTAGAACCCCATCGTAGTCTATGGGACTCAAACGTTCGAATTCAAAAACGCTCATTTTAAAGACCAATATTCAAGTTATTGTTGGAAAACGTCTTTGAGAACCCGGGTCTTGCCCCAGGGAACATGCATCAATGGAAATTTTTTTTTTTTTTTTTAAACTGTATTTTTTTCTGGAGCAGCGATTTTAATGATGCTTAAAGTGATAAAAAAAATCCCTTTAAATATCGTACCTGCTGTGTGTCTATAGTAGTGGCACGTGTTTAGAAATGTCCCTGCACAACATGAGATTACTCTCAGAAAAAAAGTAATTTAATACTGCTTTGCGGCTTCAAAGTAATGTTTGGTACCTGCAATATGGATAAAAATCATGGAAAAAAATAGCATGAGTTTCCCCGCCACCACTCCCCCCAGGTCTTTACAAGACCCAGTGCCTATCCTGACCTCCCTGGGGCCCTAAGCAAATCTGACGACCGTGACATGTCACATTAGAGAAAGTTGAGAAGCGGGGGGAGGGGGTGTTCTGCTGTCGGAAATGACTCAGCCAGCGAGTTTAGAAGCCGGGTGAGGGTGCGAAAATTACTTCTCACCAGGCTGGGCCTCTAGTAATTTTGGGGGCCCTTTGCAGCTTTGCATGGCCCTAAGCGGCTTGCATAGTGCGCCTATAAGGAGAATCGGCCCTGACAAGACCCTATGGCCCTATATACATTAAACAGCAGATACAGGCGGTGTAAACAAGACAAGGACTGTAGGTTTGTTACGTAGAATCTGAACCATGTCATACTTTGCTGCATATTGCACAATTTCCTAAAGAGACCCTCAACAAACTACATGACACTTGTGCCTGGTGATGAGGCCATTGATGTTACAGTCGTGGCCCGTGAGCCTGTGGCCATACAGGCTTGGCCCCCCAAAGCGCACATGCTGTGTGGCAACAATATGTCGATTATTTTAGGGGTGGTGGGGGGCCATTACAATGCCAGATCTTGGCTCAATCAATTATTTCTTTGTGAAAGAAAAAGTCAAAATTTAGCAAAAAAAAATGTCAGTCAAGTCTTGGCTTCCTCCCCATATCTAACCTACAAACTCATCCACTGATCATAAAGTCTAAAAAAACAAGTTTCGTATCGTCGTATTGCACGATAGTTTTTCCGACGTTTTCTACCAACTCTAAACGACGTTCTCTATCCCTTTATACACTGCGCATGTGAGAAGCTCTGCACGTTTCCATGCCCATGACGTTTGTTCTAGTGATTGACACGCCCCTTTTTAGTCAGTTAATGTGGAGAGGAGTCTGAAGACATGATGGAGGAGAGACAGCAAGCTGCAACCAGGCAGGAGACAGGCCAGGCACACATCAGGAGGAGCAGGAGGTACAGAGCAACCAACATGAGCTTTGAAGAGATGTTTGAGATGGTGGCTATTTAAAAAAAGGAGGACTATGACGGCAAAAAAGGGCCTTACAAAAACCCCAATAAACTCAAGGCCCAGATCATGGATAAGGTACGGAGGGCTATCCATGCAAAATTCGGGGTGCAGAGGTCCAGGGAGCGGTTGCGCAAGAGATGGAGTGATTTGAAAATCCGAGAGCCAGAGCAGATGGTGAGAATTTGAAGAGTCCTCAGAAGACATAAGTAATTTTCATGTGTACTCTGAATATATATTTTTTATTATTATTTTGTGGCATGTGCTTTTTATTGCAGGTTGTGTGTATATATACAGTTCAAGAACAGATGTTTGAAGGTTCATGTTTTTGTGGGCATAATAATTGGTTGGTCATTCTATTTAAGACCTTTTTATGTGAGACCAATTTTTGAATTAATGTAGATGTGTTATTAATTTGATTTAAATAATCCGACTTAAGTCAATATACATTAAAAGGAGAGTATGCTCAGCAAAGCAGTTGATTACACATATGCACTCAGTAGCACAATGGTTGGCATGGCCGATCACTATGCAAAGCTGCGAAGGGCCCCCCAAATAACTAGAGGCCCTGCCTGGTAAGAAGTCATTTTCGCCCCTAACCCCCGCTTCTCAACTCGCTGGCTGCATGGGAGAAGAGGCAAGAAGTCAGCACCCCTTGCTTCTCAATTTAATGTAAGATGTCATTTCAGACAGCAGAACACCCCCTCCACCCACTTCTCAACTTTCTTTAATGTGGGATGTCACTGTCGTTAGCCCCCCACGCTTCTCATTTTTAATGTGCCATGTCATTTTGCTTCGGGCCCCAGGGAGGTCAGGATCGGCACTGAGAGTTGGTCACAAGAACAACCTAGTTAGTTAGCGTTTCACACACAGAGGTGATCCAGTTTCAACTTGTTGTTTTGCCATGTAGGAAACTTGGCCAAAGATAGAAAAATGCAGCAGCTTTGGTAATGGATACAATCCTGTGTAAAAACACACAATTGTACAACACTTTTTAAAAAGAATGATTGATATTCCTCTTTCAGGCCTCTAATCTTTTTAATACATCTATCCCTTTTTTTACAATCTCATAGGCCGCAATCAAGCTGCAGCAGTGGAGCTGACCAACCCCACACAGTGCCAAGCCCCACCCTCGCCGGATGTGCAGGAAGTGCAAAATGCCACCACATCAGGTCAGTGTCATACAGCACAGCTTTAGGTAATACATGTAGGCCTGCATAATTTTAAAACATGTTTTTTTTTTTTTTCAAATTTCAGGTGTACGAGCTGTTGGGGGCGGCTTAGACGCCGACAGTGCACGGGTGCTAATTGGGGAGATAATGTCCTGCAGGGAACAAATAGAGGACACAAACCTCGCCCTTGAGAGGAACATATAGAACAGGGATCCTCAAACTACGGCCCTCCAGCTGTTGTAGAACTACACATCCCATGAGGCATTGTAACACACTGACTTTCAAAAACATGACTAGGCATGATGGGAATTGTAGTTCCTGAACAACTGGAGGGCCGTAGTTTGAAGACCCATGATATAGAACAACAAAGAGGTGAACCAAAACCTGAAAAATCTTATTAACATTCTGGGGAGGGTTTAAAAAAAAAACAAAAAAAAAACAAACAAACAATAGATGTAGACAGTTACTTAAATGCAAAAATATAGGTCTTAAAAATAAAAAAATTATATTTTGATATTTAAAAAAAAACTACAATCACACATTTTCAGTATGATACAATAAATTTTTTTTGATACTCAACAATGTCTGGCTTCTTATTATATCAATGCTGCCTAAAACACTGCAACCCCTCATAGATACTGTAGTTGGAGCACAAGAAAGACACGTGCAAAGTATTGCATCAAACATTGTTATTAGATGCCCCTGTTAAACAGGGGAAAACAAATTGGGCCTTAGGCACAACACAACACTGCAACCCCTCCCAATAACTGTAATTGGAGTGCAATAAAGAGCCACATGCAAATTATTGCATCAAAAATTGTTATTAGGTGCCCCTGTTGAACAGGGCCAGAAAAATTGTGCCTTAGGCAGTGGCGGCGGAGCCCAGAAACACAACATTTCTTACTAGCTATCAGCAAGAAAAGTGAGGAGGAGAAGGATATTCCATCAGCACCATAACAGGACAGTCACTCAGCATATTGCAGTCTCAAAGGGATCTGACATTTCAACAAAAAAAATATTATTCAGTAACATCAGCATCAGGTGCTTGGTAGCTGGTGTTGATCCATGCCTGATTCATTTTGATGAAGGTCAGTCGATCAACAGTCGGAGAGGCGCACCCTGTAATCGGTCACAAAGCCTCCAGCAGCACTGAATGTGCGTTCTGAAAGAACACTGGATGCAGGGCAAGCCAGTAGCTCAATTGCGTACTGTGCAAGCTCTGGCCAGTGATCCATCCTCAAGACCCAGTAAGCCAGAGGATTTTCGGTGGGGAAGGTGTCCAAGTCAGATCTTGCCCCTAGGTATTACCGGACCATGTAAACCAGACGCTGGCGATGGTTGCTGGAACCGGTCAGACCTTGGGGCTGCGGACTAAAAAATTGTCTGAACGCATCGGTCAGACGGCCACCTTCTCCACCGCTCCTTCTGTGACTCACCGAAGCCTCAGCAAGACATACCAGGTTTTGGTAATCCCCCCCCCGGTTCTGGGAACGCATTGCACAGACCCTTCTGCAAGGCCTCCCACAGAAGTTTCATCTTCTGCTCCCTCTGCGATGGCAACATAAGGTCCGCAACCTTACTCTTGTAATGTGGATCAAGGAGAGTTGCCAGCCAATAATGATCCCTCTCCTTGATAGCACGTACACAAGGATCCTTATGCACGCTTTGCAGGATCAGGGAGGCCATGCAGCGTAGGTTTGCAGAGGCATTCGGGGCAAAGTCCTCTGGGTTACTGAGGATGACAGGATCCACAGGCACCTCACCCCAGCCACGTAAAAGTCCACGTGTTCCTTGGGACTGTAAATGATCCCTTGAAGACTGCTGATGCTGAGTGCTAGGCTCCACCTCCATGCTACTGATACAATCATCCTCCTCCTCCTCCTCTTCCTGTGTGCTAGGTGGGCAAGCTGGACCACTGTCTGGGTAAAGGGGGCCTTGAGAGAAGGAAGTCCTCCTCTTCCTCCCTCTGTTCTGCCTCAAGGGCCCTGTCCATTATTCCACGTAGTGTGTGCTCCAACATGTGAATAAGAGGGACAGTCTCACTGATGCATGCACTGTCACTGCTCACCATCCTCGTGGCCTCCTCAAATGGTGACAGGACAGTGCATGCATCCCTGATCAAGGCCCACTGGCGTGGGGGAAAAAAAACAAGCTCCCCAGACCCAGTTATGCTGCCATATTGGCACAGGTACTCATTGATGGCCCGCTGCTGCGTGTGCAGCCACTGCAGCATGGCCAACGTAGAGTTCTGTTGCCTTATGGTTTTATGTCCATTAACAGCTGTAGAGATATATATATATATATTTCAGGTAGAAGGAAATATATTTAAAAGTATTGAGTGCTGTGTATTTCTTACTGTAATTATCTACAACTTCAAAGGGTGGCCTTTTGTTTTCCTGTTTACATTGCACATGGGCCGTAAACAATCAGGCTGTTCCCAATATACATTTACTAGGTACAGTGACCAGTTAGGGAGAATTATATTAGCCACCTTACAGAAAGGAGGGGGGTATATAATGCTTTGTGGGCAAGCTAAGCTGTCCTTCAGAATTACGAACAGAAAGCAGCCACCATGGGCTGACCTGAAGTTACCAGGTAATCTAACTCTATACTTGTATCTTATATTGTATTGTAAATATGGGCGTTGTGGGTCATTTGTAAGTACCATGTAAGCCAGGGAACCCAAACACTGTACATTGTGTTGTAAATACTGTCTGGGTGTAATTTGTATATACAGGGCCGGCCTTAGGCCTTTAGGTGCCCTGTGCGAGAAAGCTTTACAGCGCCCCCTAGTGGCCACGCCCCTCAGTAACCACACCCTTTCAGTGTCCACACCCATTTCTCCAATACCGGCTCCATTTAAAGCCTTACATTCTGTTAAGTTTCCAAAAAACTGATTACAAGCTATGATAAAAATACATTCACACGCTATAATAACGCCACCTATACGGCAAATCACACGCTATAATAACACCACCTATACTGCAAATCACACGCTATAATAACGCCACCTATACTGCAAATCACACGCTATAATAACGCCACCTATACTGCAAATCACACGCTATAATAACGCCACCTATACTGCAAATCACGCGCTATAATACCACTACCTGTAAATTTACAATCAAATATCAAACATAATTACAATAAAGTATTTTTTAACTTTTGTATTTACTGTTCCTTTAAGAAACACCCTATTTAAATAATAAAAAATACAAAAAACGGACATTAAGCAGTACACTGCACTTATAAAAAAAAACTTTACTTACAGAAAAAAGTTTTTACATCTGCTGCCTGCGTCTGTAGATTCTTGCCCTCCTTTGTCTTCTCAGTGCGCGTGGCATATGAGCCTCTCATAGCAAGGCAAGGACAGCCGCCATGCCGTCTTTCCGGCAGAATCCACCTGTGGCCTGCCAGGCGTACCTAGAGCATTTGGCACCCGGCAACGGATCCTATATCTGCCCCCCCCACAGTAAAATGTAAAAACACCCCACTGTGCCCCCTGCATTCTTCAATATCTCTGTCACTACTGTGTACCTCCACAACTGCACCTCTGGACCCCTTTACATTACACAGCCCCCTGCACCCCTGGACCCCTTTACATTACACAGCACCCTGCACCTCTGGACCCCTTTACATTACACAGCACCCTGCACCTCTGGCCCTTTTTACATTACCCAGCACCCTGCACCTCTGGCCCCCTTTACATTACACAGCACCCTGCACCCCTGGACCCCTTTACATTACACAGCACCCTGCACCTCTGGACCCCTTTACATTACACAGCACCCTGCACCTCTGGCCCTTTTTACATTACCCAGCACCCTGCACCTCTGGCCCCCTTTACATTACACAGCACCCTGCACCTCTGGGCCCTATTACATTATACAGCACCCCATTACATTACACAGCACCCTGCACCTCTGGGCCCCTTTACATTACACAGCACCCTGCACCTCTGGGCCCCTTTACATTACACAGCACCCTGCACCTCTGGGCCCCTTTACATTACACAGCACCCTGCATCACAGGGTGAAGAGAGTGAGTCCCATGTGCATTACAGACACCCCAATTTTCAACTCAGTCAGTGAGTCAGTGAGGCCTCGGATTAGCAGCAGGAGCTCCACACGGCGCACGTCTCCCAGGAGTGGGAACGTGTGTGCTATAGCTCCAGGCAGGTGTAGGAGGTAGACAGGCAGGCTAGGTCTCCCAGCCCCCCCCTGCTAGCTTCAGCCCAGCCCCAGCACTGCTCGTCCCCAACCTGGCCTTTCTCCTCCATCACTCCTCCACAGAACTACAGCGGATCAGCTCCCTGGCCCTCTGGCCCCAGGTAAGAAATTGCTGTCGGCCGTCCTTGTCAGGACAGCCGTGGCAAACATTTCATGCCCCCTCGGCTTTCTGCCACCGTTATACTCCTTCCCCTGGGCCCCCATACCATCATCGCTAATCGCGAAATTCTTAGCACACCCGCGCCAGCCTGCTTTGAATCGCGGGGCCGCGATCCAGGCAAGACCGCGGCTTCACCCGCGGCCTACCGCTGCGGCGCTCCCCACACCTCCACGCCTATCCTCCACCCCCTATCCCCCCATACCGCCAACTGAGACACCCACCAACCACCCTCCAGCCAGAAGCCCGCCTTCCTAGGGCATTTCTTTTTTACACCCGCGCCGGCCTGCACTGATTCGCGGGGCCGCGATCTAGGAAAGACCGCGGCTTCACCCGGGGCCTACCGGCGCGGCGCTCCCCACTCCCTGTATCCCCCCAAATCCTCTAGGAATTCCCCATTCCTCATTAAGACAGCCACTCTTTCCCTGGCTTACCTTTGGGGCCCCCGTACTTCCATCCATCCCAGCTGTCTGCTCCAGGCTGCATCCTGCTGCCTGATCAGGCAGCTCTCCTGCTATATTAGCAAGAAGCATACCCCTAACCCCCAGCCACTGCTCCTATTAACACTTGATCCAGGGCTCATCCGATCGCCTTTTCACAGGGGTCAGGAAGGAATTTTTTTACCCCACCGGAGCACATTGGCCTAGCACCGCTAGGGGTTTTTTTTGCCTTCCTCTGGACCAAGCCTGGAGAGAGGAATCGGCGAATTCCTCTCCCCATCACCCCGGAAGCCCCCCCCGCCCCCCCCTCCCCGGTGCTTGGCGACCATGGCACATCAGCAATATTCTGCTGAAACCATTTGGAGTTTGAGGCAATCCGCCGCAATACTACCAGCCATCACCAAAAAAGCCATAAAAATTGAGCGAATATGGAGAGTCGATCAACGATCGACTGTCAGGTATTTCAGCCATTCACCCCAACCTAAGCACATATCTTGTGCTTTGATCAATACAAGATCGGCAGTAAAACACCGACTGGAAATCCGTGACCTCATTTTACAATGCGACTTAGATTGCCTCTTTATTACAGAGAGCTGGCTCACAGCCGACTGTAACACCATTCTAGGAGAACTGGTGCCAGAAAACTACCGCATCGTAACGGAAAACAGAATAGGGCAAAGAGGGGGAGGACTGGCGGTAATCCACAAGACGCACCTTGCGGTCACTAAACCAGCCCTTCAAAACCCTCTTCCATTCATGGAAACCCTTACCCTGCAATTGCAAACAAATTCCAAGGAGACTATCCACATTCTTCTCTGCTATAGGCCACCCGGCCCAAAATCGCAGCTGATATCTCCATTAACGGAGTTTGTCTCCACTTACACCCTCAACAGCAAACATGTTCTGCTGCTCGGGGACTTCAATCTCTGGGCCAACTCCGCGCAAGACCCCATTGCCGACGCCTGTATCGACCACCTGGAAGGACTAGGCCTTCAGCAACTAGTATGTGGGCCCACACATGCTTCTGGTCACACGCTCGATCTTATTTTCAGGCAAGATCTGAAAATAAAAATCTTGGAAAATGAACCATTGCCATGGACCGATCACCATGCAATTAAATTCATTATTTCCGAATTCCCCCCCTTAACAAAAACATCAAACCCAGTGACAACACACTGGACCAGATGTCAGAAGAAGCTCCACTCGGAACTCTTCAAAGCCACGTTAGGGGAAAAAATAAATACAATTCAGCCGCACCTAACAGCGGAAGAAACATTAGAGGCCATAAACACCGCACTATTGCAGTCAGCTGACTTGATAGCGCCGAAACGAAAGACCCAGATTAGGAAAAATAACTCCAGCTGGTTCAACAACCAGCTGGCGTCACTGAAGCAAAAGCGTAGAAGAGCAGAAGCAGCCTGGAAAAGAAACTCTTCAGATGAGAACCTCTCGATCTACAAGGTAATAACCAGGAAATACTACAAGCAAATCTTCGAAGCCAAGAAAAACTATTTTTCTGAGGCTATCAACGGTGCCCTAAATCGCCCCCGCGAACTCTTCAAGATGGTCACTCAGACCATGAATCCAGGATGTCTTGAAGCCCCCAACTTGGACACACAAGAATTTTGCGATGAGTTATCGGATTGCTTCATTAACAAAATTGAGGCAATCCGGCAAAGCATTCAGCAAAACAATTGCTCTCCCAGCCCCCCCCGTAGTTATGTACACAGCACCGGCAGCAATTCACCAAAGTTAGGTGAGTTCATGCTGGAACCCATCTCCATTCAGACAACAAAAAATATCATCGGCGCTCTGCGCAACAGCACTGCGCCAAATGATATCATCCCCACCAAACTGCTGAAGGAATGCGCCAACATCCTGGCACCTCCTGTCACGCAACTTATCAACCAATCCTTCAGGGAGGGCATAATGCCCCCCCAGCTGAAGGAGGGCTTTATTCAACCCATTTTGAAGAAAGCCACCCTGGATCCGAAGGATCCACTCAATTGGCGCCCCATAACAGGCCTAAATGTTCTCTCCAAGGTAATGGAGAAAGCAGTGGTACAGCAGCTGCAACAGCATCTAGACACCCACAACCTTCTAGACCCATTTCAATCAGGATTCCGTCCCGGACACGGGACGGAAACAGCATTGCTTAAGATATGGGACGACGTTCTCGAGGCCGCAGACGAAGGAGAATCTTCTCTTCTGGTTCTGCTGGACCTAAGCGCAGCCTTTGATACAGTAGATCACAAGCTATTATTGACTCGGCTGGCTAAAATAGCCAAAGTCGCAGAAAGCGATCTATCCTGGTTCTCCTCTTTTTTGGATAACCGATCGCAAATAGTGAAGTTAGGACCCTTCACTTCTGAACAACGCACATTATCATGCGGGGTCCCTCAAGGATCTCCCCTGTCGCCGATGTTATTCAACATCTATGTGCGTCCTCTTTTCGAAATAATCAGCAGCCAAAAACTGCTATATCACTCTTATGCAGACGACACGCAACTGTACTTCCGCATTTGCAATAAAAAGGATCACCACCTCAATCTAGAGACATGTCTCTCTCTGATAGAGGACTGGATGACAAAGAGTTATCTCAAACTCAACGGAGCGAAAACAGAACTTCTTCTGTTTCACGCTAAGCGTAGGAACCAATCGGCAACAACCTGGTTCCCCCCGCCCATTCTGGGCAAAATCATCTCCCCTAGCGCCAAAGTCAAAAGTCTTGGGGTCATCTTTGACTCCGACATGACAATGAACGCACAAATAGGGTCAGTAGTCAGCGGATCTCACCGTCTGCTGCGCCTACTACGCAGACTTATTCCTTTCATTCCCAAGAAAGATGTAGCGGTCGTGGTGGGAGCTATTGTAAACTCCAGATTGGACTATGCAAATGCCCTTTACCTCGGACTCCCTAAGTACCAAATCGCTCGTCTTCAAGTCGTTCAAAATACGGCCGCCAGACTTGTGACTGGGAAAAAACCCTGGGAATCAATCTCACCTTCACTGAGATCCCTTCACTGGCTACCAGTTAAAGACAGAATCACCTTTAAGGCTCTCTGTCTAACGCATAGATGTATTCATGGGAATGCTCCCCATTATCTATGCGAAAAGTTAAAAATTCAGAATCCCAATCGTATTCTACGATCCACCAATCAAAATCGGCTTCAGATACCGAAAGCCAGATACAAGTCCAAAGGGGACAGAAGATTCGCTGTCCAAGGTCCCAGGCTATGGAACGCCCTACCAGCCAGCATTCGGCTGGAGGAGAACTACTTGGTCTTCAGGAGAAAGATTAAGACTCATCTCTTTTGATTCCAAAGGAGACAGGAACAACATGCGCCCAGAGGCGATTTACTTCGCATGTGCTGCGCTATATAAGTTTTCATTCATTCATTCATTCATCACTAGACCCTTTTACATTTCACAGCACCCCATTACATTACACAGCACCCTGCACCTCTGGGCCCCTTTACATTACACAGCACCCTGCACCTCTGGGCCCCTTTACATTACACAGCACCCTGCACCTCTGGGCCCCTTTACATTACACAGCACCCTGCACCTCTGGGCCCCTTTACATTACACAGCACCCCTTTACATTACACAGCACCCTACAGCTCTAGACACCTGTATGTTACACAGACACCCCCCCTACAGTGCAGACCCCCCTTACAACACAGACCCTTTCTTATAATACAGAACCCCCTCTACAATACAGATTCACCCCTAAAGAGCAGACCCACCTACAATACATAACCCCCCCTCCTACAATACAGAACCCCCCTACAATACAGACCCCTCTCCCTACAATACTGAACCCCCCTCTCCCTACAATACAGACCCCCCTACAATACAGACCCCCCTACAATACAGAACCCCCTCCCTACAATATAGACCCCCTACAATACACAATCCCCCCTCCTTCAATACAGACCCCCCTACAATACAGCCTCTCCTCCTACAATACAGAACTCCCCCTACAATACCGAACCCCCCTACAATACAGAACCCCCCCTCCTACAATACAGAACCCCCCCTCCTACAATACAGACCCCCCTACAATACACAATCCTTCCTCTTACAATACAGACCCCCCCTACAATACAAAACCCCCCCTCCTACAATACAGAACCCCCCTACTATACAGAACACCCCCTACAATGCCGAACCCCCTCCTAAAATACAGAACCCCCTCTCCTACAATACCGAACCCCACCACCTTACCGCCCCCCCCTACAATACAGAACCCCCCTCATACAATACAGAACCCCCCCACAACACAGAACCCCCTCCTACAATACCGAACCCCCTCTACAGTGCCGACCCCCCCTACAATACAGAACCCCCCACCCCCCTTCAGACCTGTATAGCAGGCTCAGCTAATGTGCTTGCCGCGTGCTGCACACACACAGCACAGCACAGTACAGACAAGGGGAGGCGGATTCACTGCTCGGCTGCCTGTGACTGTGACTGTGAGACAGGCAGCCGAGACTCAGACCTGCGGCGCTGCACAGGGAAGGGGGATGATTGCGGCCATGTCCCGAGTGTGCCGACGGCTCGCTCGGGTTCCTGCTTGCACCCCCGCAAAGCCAGGCGCCTGTCACCATGGAATGCCACCCAAAGTCCTCTTCGGTCGTGCGCGGGGGGGGGGGGGTCGGGGCGCCGGCACGCCCCCCGCCCACTACTTAGTTAGTACACGGGTGATATTAGAGAATTTGTGTCGATCGCCAGGTGCCCATGTTGCTATGGCGCCCTGTGCGACCGCACATCCCGCACACCGCAAAGGCCGGCCCTGTGTATATATTATGTAACCCTATCAATAAATGTCTATTGCTGATTGAACTACCTCTTTTGTACAAGATCTCTCAGAGCTAAATATGTGTATGTCCATGTGACTACAATGATTTAGGTGTATGCACATAATCACATGACTAGTCAACAGTTCCATCTGGTGGGCATGTCACAGATTAGGCGGTTCTTGGGCAGGTTGTATTCCCTTTGGAGCTCTGTCAGCCGAGCAGTGGCATTATATGACCTCCGGAAATGCACACAGACTTTCCTGGCCTGCTTCAGGACATCCTGTAAGCCCGGGTACCTGCCCAAGAACCGCTGCACCACCAAATTAAGGACATGCGCAAAAGAGGGCACATGGGTGAGTTTTTCCTGTCGCAGGGCAGAGAGGAGGTTGGTGCCATTATCGCTGACCACCATTCCAGGCTTCAGCTGGCGTGGCGTCAACCACCTCTGAGCATTACCCTGCAGAGCTGACAAAACCTCTTCCCCAGTGTGGCTCCTGTCTCCCAAGCACACCAGCTCTAGCACTGCATGGCATCTCTTGGCCTGCATTCCTGTGTAGCCCCTCGTACGCCTACGAAGCACGGCTGGTTCTGAGAAAACATCACCACAGGAAGAGGCCACAGAGGAAGAAGAGGAGGGGTGGAGGAGAGAGGTGTGTCACAACCAGTAGTAGTGTTTTGGAGGTGTGGTGGCGGAACAACCTCAAACTACTGTACCTTGCCCTGCGTCCTTCCCAGCTGCCAGCAGAGTCACCCAATGCGCCGTAAAAGACAGGTAACGTCCCTGTCCATGCCTGCTGGACCATGAGTCAGTGGTAAGATGCACCTTACCACTGACCGCCCTGTCCAGCGAGGCATGGACATTGCCTTCCACATGCCGGTAGAGAGCTGGAATCGCCTTCCGTGAGAAAAAGTGGCGTTTGGGTACTTGCCACTGAGGTACTGCACATTCCACAAACTCACGGAAGGGGGCAGAATCTACCAACTGAAAAGGTAGCAGTTGAAGTGCCAGCAATTTCGCTAAGCTAGCATTCAACCGCTGGGCATGTGGATGGCTGGGAGAGTACTTCTTTCGGGGCTGCAGCAGCTGGGGCAGGGAAATTTGTCTGGTACTATCAGTAGATTGCCCACATGTACTACTACTACTAGGTTGTGACACACCTATTTCTACACCTTCACTGCAGGCTTCAGAGAGGACTGGGGGTCTAGTGGGGTTGGAGGTCCCAGAAGGACAAGGGGAGGTACGCTTTTGTCTTTGGTGTGGGTCTTTCTGGTATGCTTGCCAACGAGCTGCATGGCAGGTCGACATATGTCTGGACAAGCATGTGGTGCCCAAGCGGGTGATGTTTTGGCCACGCGAGATACGCTTGAGACATATGTTGCAAACAGCAAAGGTACGATCTGATAGACATGTTTCAAAAAAGGCCCACACCAAAGAATTTTTGCTGTACCGTTGAGACACCGCAGTGCCATGCGAAGATGTGCCAAGTAATGCAGTTGGTGTGCTGCCCTTAAGCTGACCCCTGGAGGGCATCCTGCCTCTTTGGAGATGTGCCTGTGCCTCGTCCTCCTCCTCCTCCTCTCTCCTATCAGGCACCCAGGTAGAGTCATTGACCTCATCATCCCCTCCCTCCTCATCAGCACTGTCGAAAACCTGGCAGTATGCTCCAGCTGGGGGAACATCACTCCCAGATTGCTGTCCCTCTAGGCCACACCCTCTTCGTGGGCTCACATCAATGCCTTCCTCTATCTGTGTTCTGTCATCGGAGTCTTCAAAACGCTGCGCATCTTCCTGCAGCATGTACCCAACACTGTGTTTAAACAGTTCGGGGGACTCCTCAGGAGGACATGGTGGGAAGGATTGTGTGAAGCCATTGTGCAGAGAGAAGAGGACGCCTTGGCAGCTGCTTTGCCAGACAAACTTTGATCCGTCTGTGTGAGAGAGGATGAGGAGGATGAGGACAGCTTGGTCATCCACTCTACTAATTTCTCTGCATGTTGAGGCTCAACATGGCCAGCTCCCGAAAAGAAGGACGAGCGGCCACGGCCACGTGCTGAAGAGGATGCACCACATCCACCACCAGCGTTACCTCTAGATGCAGAGCCTGCTTGCCCTCGTAACTCTCTGCCTCTCTTTGTTGTCCTTCCAGACATATTTATGCGTTCAGGTGCTATGTAACAGCACAAGCGCAGTGACACCAACTGCGTTCAGGTGGTATGTAACAGCAGACGTGCAGTGACACCAATTGTGCTCAGGTGGTATGTAACAGCACACGTGCAGTGACACCAACTGCGCTCAGGTGGTATGTAACAGCACAAGCGCAGTGACACCAAATCACGCCTCATGCCATCATGGAATTAACCACAACCCTGCAGGAGGACATCACCAGCCCAACACATGACACTAACCATGACACCCATGACAGCTACATATACAATCAGAGCCCCATCCCCACAGATTTTGAACAGAACATGTATGGGGACAGCTGGCTGAGTGACATGGGTGGCATGCATGACTCTCCCCCCCATGATGCACACATCACAAGGGGCACATGCACTACTAACAACCTCCTGTCTTTTCCCTTCAAGGTGACTCTGCATATGCACTGGTACCCCATCTCATGACAGCTCACATTATGCATCTTTGCACGTTAAACACACACATTAATCATGGCACAATGAGAATGCATGCATGCACACCACTGTGGTCCCTAGCACACACACCCCACATCCTCATCAAATTGGATTGGCACAAGCCCACCATGCAGGACTTGTGAGCAGCAACGCCAAGGCCAAGGCTCCAATTATGTCACTGTACATTCATACACCATTCACACGGACCTGGGGATCACTTCTCCCTGGTCCTGGGGAACCCTTCTCCACCAAAATTGAGAGTGATACCCCTTTTCTGGCAGGAATGTCACCCCCACATTCAAACAGCATTCACAACCCAAAAAGAAAATGCCCAGCAAAATCAAAAAATTTCCAGCCAAAAAAAAAAAAAAACAGGCCAAAAAAAAAGGGTGAAAACAAATTAATGCTGCTGGCATGAGCCACGCCTGGGGCGCCCCCCGCCACGGCTCCTCAAGGGAGACTCATGGGGGAGGGGGTAATCCGGAGAAGGAGGAGCAGCCCCTGGTCTCTGCCCACCTGGTGGCCTGCCCTCCAAGGCCACGGCAATTCTGTTCAGGCCAGCACCTAGTGTTGCCGTGTTGTCCTGGATAGCCTGGGTGAGGGCCCTCACATCCTGCCCAACGCCTGCTGTTGTAGTCTGCAGGTCGTTTAGGCAGTTTGTAAGAGCCCGGGAGTGGCAGTCCAGGTCCCCAAGCGTATCCTTTATGGAGGACAGGCTCTTGTCCACCCGCATCAAAGTCTGGCTCCCCCCCCGATGCATTCACCTCGTCAGTAATGCTCTGCAGAATCTCCCTCCTCCTGGCCGGGGTGGTGTTGGCACAATCAGGGCCGTGGAGGTAACGCCCATATTGGGATATGGCCCGGCCAAGAATTTGTTTCTCCCCCAAAGTAAAATTTAACTTCCTCTTCCTCTCAGCCATACTCAGACAAAAACTCACTCCCAAACAGTCAGCAAAAATCACTCACAAAAACAAACAGGAAAAATCAAGCAAGAAAACAAACTAAAAACTATCAACCAAAAAGTCTCACAACCAGTCACCAAAAATCACTTTCAAATATCTTCTAACAAACACTAGATCACACAGTCCACAAATATGACAAAGACAAATCACAACGCAACTAACAACAGAACAAAAGCACCTTGCTGTATTGGGAGGGATACAAAGGGATGTACTTTTGCAAAGGAAGGGCGTTTGTGTCTGTCTATTTATGCTGTCTGCGTAGTTCTCTAATTTGCCCTAGTCCACTTCCAATTTCACTGATTGCGCTGTTCCCGAGTTGTGAGCATGCGCACAGAGGTGCTGACCATGGTCTCCTTCAATCGCGCATGCACGAGCCGGCGGGCCCTTCATTTGCATGGGGTCACGGCTCATTTCAATGTAACACGCCCACGTCCTTCCCAATTTGTATTACTCCGCCTTGCGGCTCTGAAATAACGTTGCACAGGCGCAAATTTCTGTGTAAAGCGAGATGAGAATAGGGTGATTGCGCCGCTACATTGCGCCAGTCTAACGTAAAGGCGGTGCGCTATGCTGGTCCAATAATGCGCAGATGTATCTGAATCTGGCCCTGTGTCTCTAACTGTCTCACTGCTCCTCTCTGTAACAAAGCCGGAACACACTACACGAGGCCGCCTTGCAGGCTGCCTTTTATAGTGTGGGGCGTGTGCTAAACCCCCCTGAGCCATAATTGGCCAAAGCCAGCCTGGCTTTGGCCAATTATTGTTCCTCGTTTTTTGGTCCTTGTGATTGGCCAAGCATGCAGGGTCATGGTGCATGCTTGACCAATCATTAGCGCGCATCGCCGCAGTAAATTATGGGTCGTTTTGCGTCACACGAATTTGGCGCGAATTACCCGCTTTGTTTGTATTTCGACGACCGATCGAATGGCCGATGTTCGAGTCGAACATACGTTCGATTCGAACGCGCAGCTCATCCCTACCCATGACGTGTGATTACCTTAGACAGAAGTTCATAAAGCAATCCCCTTTAAGGCAAGAGTCTCTTTAGGCAATAATTCCCAAGAGGTAATGCAAGTCTATTAGAGTTTGATTGGCAGTAATCCATAAAGTCAGCATGTCCATGTATAGCAGCTACAAGTCCATGATGGTCTCCAGACTCACGGCCCTTCCCAGGAACCCTGATTGGGCTCCCATCATCCCCTCACAAAAAAAGGGGGTTAACACTTCAGCAGAGAAACAAGCTACATTTCGGCAGTCTTACTTGAGTCTCTGGCTCCAGGGGCTCAGTGTCAGCCCCTTTATGTTACATAGGTTGAAAAAAAAGACAAGTCCATCTAGTTCAACCAAATAAATACAATCGCATATACATACAGTAATCCTTCACCCACCTTTGATCCAAAGGTAGGCGAAAAACCCCAGCAAAGCATGCTTCAATTTGCTACAGCAGGGGAATAAATTCCTTCCTGATCCCCCAAAAGGCAATAGGATATTCTTTACCTATAATGTTTCACCTGTAAACATTTGTTAAAGCAATCTACTGAGCTGGCTAGAACTACCTCTGGAGGGATTCTATTTCACATTTTCACAGCTCTTACTGTGAAGAAACCTTTCTGTATTTGGTGATAAAATCTTTTTCCTCTAGATGTAAAGAGTTCCCCCTTGTCCTCTGTAATGACCTTAAAGTGACTCAACACCAATTTCACTATGTGGACCACTTATGTTTTTGTACATGTTGATCATATCCCCACTCCCCCTTAATCTCCTTGTCTCAAGAGTGAATAAATTCAGTTCCTCTAATCTTTCCTCATAGCTGAGCTCGTCCATGCCTCTTATCAGTTTGGTTGCCATTCTCTGCACTTTTTCCAGTTCCCTGATATCCTTTTTTAGAACTGGTGCACAAAACTGAACTGCATATTCCAGATGAGGTCTTACTAATGATTTGTACAGGGACAATGATATCTCACTCTCTGGAGTCCATACCTAATACAAGAAAGGACTTTGATCGCTTTGGAAACTGCAGCTTGGCATTGCATGCCATTATTGAGCTTATTATCTACCAAAAAACCCAGATCCTTCTCCACTATGGATTCCCCCAGTTGTACTCCTCCTAGTATGTATGATGCATGCATATTCCTAGCCTCCAAGTACATAACTTTAAATGTATCGATTTAGAACACTCTACCATATGTAGGTGCTAGAGGTGAGGATTTTTGTCATAGCTGCCAGGCAAGTCTATGCTGCATGCTAGGCCTGCTGGTTTTTGATCTGGGGGCAGGGAGTGGTTAGTGTAGCAGTGGGTGTGATCATCTGTGCTTCAGTTCTTGGACACCTCCAATGCTTCCAGGGAGAAAGTTCTGGAAAGGGGCAGGGCTGGGAATTGGAGTCACAGGAAGCTAACGTGACCCTGGAGTTGTCAGGGGGCAGGCCTCCTACATAAGCTCAGGTCCAGCCCACTGGAGGGGAGTGGTCAGCTGGGAGAAGTGAAGAATGGAGTGTTAGACTGCAGCAGGAGGCCCATCCCCATCTGGAGGGGGGTGCACGCTTCGACGGAGGAGCTCAGGAGCTGACAAGAAGCCTCATCCTTACACAGTCAGGAGGAGGTGTCCTGGAACAGAGTCGGTACGCATGTCGGGGTACATTTTTCACCATGGACCCAGGACAGGTGAAGTTCGGTGAGTGAAAATGGAAATCCACAAAGCCATTCAAGAAACATCTGGAGGAAAGAGTCCAGGTCCGGACGCATTACCGATTAAGTACTATAAACAATTAAAAATAACTCTTGGTCCCAGAGCTATGCAACTATTTCAATAGACTAGGAGAAAAGGAAGAAAGAAGGAAAGAATCTCTTCTTGCCAATATTTCAATTAAACCTAAAACGGGAAAAGATGGTACTCTTTGTTCCAATTACCATCCAATAGCATTATTGAATGCTGACAAAGGTCTATGCAAAAATATTGGCAACGAGGATAAAGGCATTAATGCCGGATCTAATAAACGCAGATCAGACAGGATTTATAAAGGGGAGAGAAGGGCGGGATATTAGTTTAAGAATTCTATTGTTTCTACATGCAAGAAGAAACTCCCAGTCGTACTCATGTCAATAGATGCTGAAAAAGCTTTTGATAGAGTCGACTGGGGGTTTATGATAGAAACTCAGCAAATTATAGGAATGGGACCTATATTCATGAAATGGGTGGAAAACCTATATAATTCCCCGACAGCAAGGGTAAAAGTCAACGGGAGTTTGTCGTCTGTGTTTGAAATGATGAACGGAACGAGACAGGGTTGCCCGCTCTCACCCCTCCTGTATGTAATATTGTTGGAACCACTACTGGCCAGGATACTTAATAATCCGGGTATAGGGGGAGTGAGAGTGGGAGAGGAGGAGCATAAGGTTGTGGCATACGCAGACGACATACTCCTATATGTGACCGAGCTGAGACTCTCTCCTTTTATCTGGGAAAAAAAACATTAACATATTTAGGAATAAAAATTACAGCTAGGAGTAGAAAAACTATATGGGCCAGATTCAGCAAGACTTGCGCTGGAGTAATTCGATATGCGCCGCGTAACTGTGAAGATGCGCCATCGTTTCTATGTGGCCGTACCCACCAAACTAGATGCGACAGAAAACGGGCCATTTCCGATCGGCTTAACTTTCCGACGCCAGAGTCTCGTCAGCGCATAATTTCGCTTGGCGCATCAGTCGCGCCTATTGATTTCCCCTGCAAATATGCAAATGAGGGAGATTTCCCGATTCGCGAACGGATTAGCACCATACGCTGGCTACATGCGCCGCGCGTATCTCGTCCGTCCGGCGCAAAGTTATTTCTACAAATAGCTGCTTTATCTTTACTCCAGACGGCCTCAGGTCAGCAGGAGAGCAGCTACAGCAGCAGCGTTACCGACGAAACTAGCAAGCTGAACAACCACACTTGCAAGGACAACACCTCTGTGTGCCAACATGCCAGGAGCAGTCGCGGTCCTAGCACTAGTACTGGGTCCCCCGGTACGGAGGAGGCGGGCACGTGAGAGGATATACCGCACGCGCATGAGCCTCTTTGGCATGGGGGATGAGGAGGTGTATCGCCTCTTCAGATTCAGCCCAGATGCAATACTTGAACTAACCACAACCCTGCAGGATGACATCACCAGCAAGACACACCGCTCACAAGCAGTGCAGCCACTGGTGAAGGTACTGGCAACACTTCATTTCCTAGCAAGTGGATCATTCCAGCGTACAAGTGAAGTGGTGGCTGGGATGTCACAGTCCTCCATGAGCAGATGTGTGCACCAGGTTGTCCCTGCAATCCTCAGACGCATGTCCAACCAGTTCATCAGACCCACCACGGAGGACCTGCGGCTGAAGGCAATGACAGATTTCTACAGCATTGCCAGATTCCCACGCACTGTGGGGGCCATTGATTGCACACATGTGGCCCTACAGCCCCCCAGTGCCACAGAGCACATATACCGCAATCGGAAGCATTGGCATTCCATCAACGTACAGGTGATAGCCGATGCCCAACGCCTCATATGGCACTTCTGTGCCAAACACCCCGGGTCCAGCCATGACAGCTTCATATACCGTCAGAGTCCCATCCCAGCAGAATTCGAGCAGAACATGTATGGGGACAGCTGGCTGGTTGGTGAATGACATGGGTGGCAGGCATGACTATCCCCTCCCATGATGCACATCACAAGGGGCACATGCATGACTAACATCCTCCTGTCTTTTCCCTTACAGGTGACTCTGCATATGCACTGGGACCCCATCTAATGACTCCTTTCCGGAACCCCCAAACCAGAGGAGAGAGAAGATACAATGAAGCACACATCAAAACCCGTGCAGTGGTGGAGCAAACATTTGGGCTCCTGAAGTCCCGTTTCCGCTGCCTGGATAAGTCTGGGGGGACCCTATTGTATTCCCCTACCTTTGTTTGTCAGATCATCGGTGCATGTTGCATTCTGCACAACTTTGCCATGAGAAAGGGCCTGCAGATTGACATACGTGATGACCTGACCCCCCAACCAGACAGCCCCCCCCTGCCAGAGGAGACCCATTCAGCTGATGGAAGAGCAGTCAGGAGGGTCCTCGCCGTAGGCATCTTTGGACAATAAACCAAAACATTGATCACACAGACAATGCACGCATGCACACCACTGATGTCCCTAGATCACACACACCACATGCACATCGCATTGGATTAGCCCAAGTCCAGCATGTAGGACTTGGGAGCAGCAACGCCAGCGTCAAGGCCCCAATGATGTCGCTGTTCATTCATACACCTTTCACACGTCATTCATACAGCCGTGGGGTTAACTTCACCACCACGGCCGAGGGTGACACCCCTTATGGGTAAGAGTGTCACCCCCTCACATTCACACACCATTCACACTGCAACGTGTGCAGTATCAAAAAAAAAAAAAATATCTCATATCCAGAGCATAATCACAAATAAAAGAACTCATAACCTGAGCATTAAGAATAAAATAAAAATCTCATAACCTGAGCATTCAGAAAAAAAAAAATACAAAACTCATGTCCTGAGCATCAATCAAAAAAACAATAAATAAATCATCTGGGATGCCGGGGGCTTCTTCTGGCGGCCCCTCTCTGGCTTCTCAGCTGCCTAGATGGAGTTGGTGGGGGTGGGGGGGCATCTGGAGATGGCTGATCCCCGGGTGGGCCACTCCTGGCAGGTGTGGCCTGCATGCCCTCCAAGGCCACGGCAATCCGACCGAGGTACGAACTGGTCTGGGCCTGCACCCTGAGCTGCTGGGCCTGCATCCTGAGCTGCCGGGTGACCTGATAATGCTGGGCCCGCCGACTCTGCCTCCCCTGGTCCCGGATGGCAGCACTGTTTGCCTGGATGGCAGCAGTGTTTGCCTGGACGGCTGCAGTGAGGTCCCTTATGTCACCCTGCACCTCCCCCAGACTGGTCACCACTGCAGCACAGTTGCAGCTCACATCCTGCACTGCAGAAGAAATCTGGGCCACGGAGCACAGGCTGTCAGCCACTCTGTCCAGGTGCCCACTACGTCCCTCATTTGCTGGGTCTGCCTGGCGTGATCCCTCGCCACCTGGTCCTGGACCAGATCAGAGCCCCCCCATGTCTTACGGGTGGCCTTCCTGGGGCCAGTAGATGGTTGTCCCCGGGGGGATGGAGTCGCCCTTGAGGGGCTTCCTATGATGGGGGAGGGGATCTGAGAGGGCCCTGCAGAAGAGGAGGACTCATCCAAATATAAAATAATGTCCTGCTCTGCCCCAACAGGCTCCTCCTCAACGACCTCTGCAGGTGTGGTGTGGGCACTCTCCTCCTCCACCTCAGTGTCTTCACCACCCAGGGGCACAGGCACTGGGTGCCGTTGGGGGGATGGGATGGACTGGCCGCCGACAGATGATGGCCCAGCTCCGTCATCTGTGGATGACACAAAGCAGACACATGTTGGTGGTCCCACACACTTGGCACATGTACCCTCCCCCCCCACATGCAACACACCAAATAGGGGATAAAAAACACTTACCTGTCCTGGAGCCTTCCTCCACAGAATCATAGCCTGGTACCCCCTCCAATTGCTCCCTCTTAAGGCAGCGGGCGACCACCTCCTCCTCTGTGGTCAGGCTGACCGGACATGGGGGTCCACCACCTGTGCCCCGCTCATGGCTCCGAATGGTGGCCACCTTGCCACGGACCTTGCGCCGCAGGTCATTTATCTTTTTCTGGTATCACCAGCAGTCCGGGTGGAGTACCCCAACACATTCACCCTGCCAGCAATGGTGTCCAGGATGGCCTGCTTCCTCTCCCGGCTGGTCTTCCTACTTTTCTTCCCATGCAGGAAATCATTGTAAGTCTCCATAGCAGAGATGACCACAGAGACCTCCTGGGCATTAAAATTGAGGTTCCTCCTCTCTTTGGGGGTAGCGGGAGCAGCCATAACAGAGCAAAAGTAAATTCCCTGGGGTGGGGGAAACGGAAATACTTTTGCGCCGGAATGGCGCTTCCGCTGGCGCTTTTATACGTGCAACGGAACACATTGCGCTGGCGTTTCCCGTGAAGTGGTGCCGACGGAAGTTGTGAGCATGCGCACAGTGAAGCCTCACTTACTGCACATGCTCCGTGGATGATGCGCTGAACGTAAGCCTCTGCGCTGGGCTCCGCTCATCATTTACATATGATCACACCCACTTCCACTTGCGTCGGGTTACGCCAGCGCATTATCGTTACTCTGGCGCAAGTTTACGCGCAAGTGCTATGTGAATAACAGTACTTGCGCCGAAAGTGTCGGCGGAGTAACGTAAATGAGAAACGTTACTCCAAAGTAAAGAAGTGCCCATCTACCTGAATCTGGCCCTATGTGGCCAACTATATTCCATTGGTTAATGAAATTAAACAAGATTTGAAAAACCTAGCAAAGAGACCGATTTCCTGGGTAGGGAGGATTAATGCATTTAAAATTATGGTTTTACCAAAAATAATATACAAGTTCCAAATGCTTCCTATAAGAATTCCACAAAGCTTTTTCAAGATAATAAAAATTATAATTTTGAAATACATTTGGCAGGGCAAAAAGGCCACAGTAAACTATTCCACTCTAAGTGCCAGATTCAGGTAGAGTTAGGCTGGCGGATCAATGGACCCGCCAGCCTAACGGTCACTTTAAGCCGGCGTTTTTGTTTTCTGTAACCAGAAAACAAGAAACGCCGGGTTGGAGTTCCGATGCGAGCAGCGTAAATGAATTTCGCCATCGCATCGTTACTTCATCTTAAAAATGGCGCCGGGGGCGTTCCCGCCGATTTACGCTCAAAAAATATGTTAATGAGCGGGAATCGGCAATTCACGATCTTTTCGGGCGCGACGCAGTGACTTTACGACGTTTCCGGAAGCGATACGCGGCGTATAGATAAAGCAGCCCCCTAGTGGAGTATCCTATGTTAAATATAGGCGTTGTCATCGCGTCGGAAAAAAAACAAATCGCATCGCTTGCGTAAAACATTCATGAATGGGGATGTGACGTCATTGACGTTCACTGACAGAATTTGGAGCATGCGCACGGGGATGCATTGACACTCGACGCATGCGCAGTACGTTCGCTGCGGGATCGCGCTTAGTTTGAATACTACACGCCCCGTACCCGCCCAATTTGAATTCCGCCGGCTCATTTGCGATGCGCTGCCGCAAAATTAGGAGCAAGTGCTTCATGAATAACAGCACTTGCTCCTAAAATTTCGGCAGAGTAACGTAAATGAGAAGCGTTACTCCAGAGCAAAGATGCTCTGATCTACCTGAATCTGGCCCTATGTCGGCAAAAAAAAAAGGGGGATTGGCGCCTCCAGACATAAATGGATATTACCATGCCATAATTTTAGCAAGGTTAGTTGAATGGACAAACATATACACTCAAAAGAAATGGGCACAGATGGAAGACACAATAAGTTAAACACAATTAAATAAGAACGTTTGGATCCCACCTAAATTTTGAAAAATGGGCACGGACACACGCGGTATAATGAAAAATGTATTTAAAATATGGGACACCTTATATAAGTGGGAAAAATGGGAATACAATTCCCTATTAGTCCCATTAGCGGGCACACATTTCTTTCCACCCGGCAACAAGACACGAATGGGAAAGAATTTGGGTACTAAAAGATTAGGGGAAATTATTACACTAGGGAAAATTAGGTCAAAAAAGGATTTTTAAACACAGGCAGGGATACAAAATTTGAGCGAATGGGAATATTTTCAATTAACCGCTTGCCGACCAGCCGCTGCAGTAATACGGCGGCAGGTCGGCACGGGTGCGCGAGAGCCCGTAGCTCTACGTCGCGCCTTTCGCGGCCACTAGGGGGCGCGTGTGCGCCGCCGGCGGCCCGCGCGCGCGCCCCCCGCTCGCCCCCGAGTCCCGTGCGTGTGCCCGGCGGGCGCGATCGCCGCCGGGCACACGCGATCGCTCGTTACAGAGCGGGGAACGGGAGCTGTGTGTGAAAACACACAGCGCTCGTTCCTGTCAGCGGGGGAAACGCTGATTTTCTGTTCATACAATGTATGAACAGAAGATCAGTGATTCCCCTAGTGAGTCCACCCCCCCCCCATACAGTTAGAACACACTAGGAACACTTAACCCCTTCCCTGCCCCCTAGTGTTAACCCCTTCACTGCCAATGGCATTTTTATAGTAATCCAATGCATTTTTATAGCATTGATCGCTAAAAAAATGCCAATGGTCCCAAAAATGTGTCAAAAGTGTCCGAAGTGCCCGCCATAATATCGCAGTACCGAAAAAAAACGCTGATCGCCGCCATTACTAGTAAAAAAAAAATAATAATAAAAATGCCATAAAACTACCCCCTATTTTGTAAACGCTATAACTTTTGCGCAAACCAATCAATAAACGCTAATTGCGATTTTCTTTTTACGAAAAATATGTAGAAGAATACGTATCGGCCTAAACTGAGGGAAAAATTTTTTTTTTTAATATATTTTTGGGGATATTTATTATAGAAAAATGTAAAAAATATTGCATTTTTTTCAAAATAGTCGCTCTGTTTTTGTTTATAGCGCAAAAAATAAAAACCGCAGAGATGATCAAATACCACCAAAAGAAAGCTCTATTTGTGGGAAAAAAAGGACGCCAATTTTGTTTGGGAGCCACGTCGCACGACCGCGCAATTGTCAGTTAAAGCGACGCAGCGCCGAATCTCAAAAAGTGCTCTGGTCTTTGGACAGAAATATGGTCCGGGGCTGAAGTGGTTAAAACACTTTGGGCCAGATTCAGGTATGCCAGCATAACGCAGCACATTTAAATTCCGCCGACGCAAACTAGTGAGGCAAGTACAGTATTCACCAAGCACTTGATCCTAAGTTTGCGCCAACGTAACTTAAATGTGAAGGCGCAAGTAGGTGTAAGTGGAAGTGGGTGTGACCTTATGCAAATGACGGTATGAGCCTGAATCTGACATTTACGCTCAGCCTATCATCCACGGAGCATGCTCAGTGACCGCGGTGTCTGATCGCTTCCCTGTGAGCATGCTCACAACTACCCCGGCCCAACCTTCTGAGATATGCCGGCCCAACCGGCTTATGCCGAGCCTAAAAATAAGCCCAGACATGCGCCCGTCCGGTGCAAATTTGCCTCTGGGCCCTTTAATAAAAAATAAATAAACAAAAATAAAAAAAACATTTATAAAAAAAAAAGGGGGGTTTGACACATGGGGCCCTGGGGACCTCTGAGCCCTTTAATAAAAATATATCTATATATAAAAAGAAATAAAATAATGTAAAAAAAATTAAACATTTGTATAAAAAAGAGTTGGTGTCGGGGGACCCTGGGGACCCTGGGGACCTCTGGGCCCTATAATAATAATAATAAGAAGAAGAAATAAAAAAAATATATAAAAATATTTTTTTTGTATATAAAAAAAGGGGGGTTCTCATCTGGGGCCCTGGGGATCTCCAGATCTCCAGACCTCTAAAGAAAATGTCCCTTTAATAAAAATAATAATAATAATAATTTAAAAAAATATATATATTTTTTTTTATTTAAAAAAGGGGGGGTTGCCATCCAGGGCCCTGGGGGCCTCCGGACCCCTGGGGACCCCCGAGCCCCTTGCAGGTGTACTGCCTGTACCCCCCTGATGGTGGCCCTGGCTATAACCTCGGCTGCCCCTGGCATGTTGGCAGACAGATGTGTTGTCCTGCAAGTGGGGTTGCTCAGCTTGCTAAGTTCGTCCATAATGGTGCTGCTGTAGCTGCTCTTTAGCTGACCTGTGCCCATCGGGTGTAAAGATAAAGCAGCTATTTGTAGGAATAACTTTGCGCCGGACTTAGGACGTACACGCGGTGCACTTAGCCAGCGTCTGGCACAAATACGTACGCAAAATTGGTATATCTCCCTCATTTGCATATTTGAATAGGAAATCAATGGGCGCACCAGATCCGTCCAGCCTAAATATGCACCTAAGATAGGCCGGCGTAGGAAAGTTAGGTCGGTTGGAGGAAGCCTATTTTCAGGCGTATCTAGTTTGGTGGGTACGGCGCATAGATAAGACGGCGCATATTTTCACTTACGCCGCGCATCTCGAGATAAGCCGCCTAACTTCTTTCTGAATCTGGCCCTTTGTGAGCACTTTACCACAGCCAATTAGAGACGACAAAACACTAAACGCAATAGAAAAACTATGCTCCATTGGAAAACCACTACAACGTGGAATTACGGTACTATATGGGATATTAAAAGACTTAGAGACGCAGGGAACACTGACATGCGTAGAAAAGTGGGGACAAGACATCGGGAAAGAGGACTCACAAATGATAGGTGCAGTGTATAATTATGCTACCGACATCACCACAATTGAGACTATAAATGTATGGTTCGCTGGCATCGGACCACTGAAAGAATGAATAAAATACACCCAAATAACTGGGTGTATGTAACCAAGTAGGAACCACAATGCATGTCTGGTGGGACTGCCCGAGAATACAAGACTACTGGAAAGAAGTTTTAGAATATATAGAAGAAATTACAGGAGAAAAGATCACACAAAACCCCTTGACCTGTTTGTTCCACAGAACGGATAGGCCAAAAAAAAGGTACGGATCGACTCTGGTCCCAGTTTTGCTGAATGCAGCAAAGAACCTAATTCCAAAAAACTGTCTACACCCACAGAGGTCATCCATAAAAGAATGGATATACCAAGTTGATTATATATCATAAATGGAATACCTGAGTCTGGGAGATGTGGGAGGGGAGGCTAGAAGTAGAACAGTCTGGGAGCAATGGAGAGCATTCAAAACGTCAGAAAAATTTGTACAGGCAATGATAGAAATAGACAGGTGAGACCTAGGTAGCAATAGCGAAACTACACCTAAAATCTGACCGACAGAACCGAAGGGAGTTGGGGGTTAGGACCAGTGGGGAATTAAAAGACGAGGTAAAGGTAGCAGGATTTTTTCTATGGAATGTCGGTCATAACTAAGAAAGTCTATTTAAGAGTGACTCTTTTTCTGTTTCTCTCTTTATGCTGGAATAAAAAAATATATATATACATAAGGAATGAAAGAACAAAGGGAAAAGAAGGAGAAAAAAATTAAAATAAAAATAAATAAAAGCAAATGAATGTAAAACCACACGTGATGCGAGACCATAGACGAGACGTGAAGGGCGGAGTTAGGCTTCGTACACACGAGGCAATCCATTTGTTCAAATCGGTCGGACCGACCGATTTGAACAAATCTGTCTGCTTGGATTTTGGTTTGCTCGCGTGTACACACGAGCAAACCAAAATCCCCGCCAGCAGACAGCGCGCTGACGTGGCGGTGACGTGGCGGTGACGTTGACGCCACCACGTCACCGCACCAGGAAGTAAAACACTTCCGCGCATGCGTCGAAACCATTCGGCGCGTGTGCGAGAAGACATGTCTGCTGGTTAGCGTACTAACCAGCAGACATGTCGGGCGGACGGGTTCCCAGCCGACAGATTGGTAAGCATGCTTTCCAATCTGTCGGGTGGCCAAATCCGTCGGCTCGCCCGTACACACGATCAAATCTGTCTGCTGGAAACAGTCTGCTAGACCGTTTCAGCAGTTTCCAGCAGACAGATTTGATCGTGTGTACGAGGCCTTACAGTGAGCATGTCTTGCTGTCCTGTTTTCTGGTTGAGTCTGATGTGGGTAAAAAAAAAAAAAACAATGTGACCTGCGGGCACAGGATTTGCAAGCCGGGCTAGCTGGGATCAGTAGTCAACCAACTAACTCAAGCAGCTAAACAACTAGGCCGCCAAGAAGGGGTACTGCAGGCCCCTGGCCCAACAGCATTCAGCAAGTCAGAAAACCACCTGGGATCATTCAGCATGATCCCTGGTGCAATGTAACTACGATGGGGCGGCGATACTGACAGGTTACAGTGACATTAAACATTAACATTAAAACATTAAATCTCATTTGCCACTTAGTTGCCCTATTAGACATTGCATTGGGGTCAGCTTTTAAATTGGAGACATCATGTAAGGATGCTATTTCACTGCATAGCTTCATGTCATCTGCAAAGACATAACCAATGCCGTAAAGATATCCCCCAATTTACCCATACCACCTTAATTTACCCACAATACTCCCCCACATCCCGTCTTTCTTACCCCATCCAAATGAAAACGACCACACAAGAGTTTGGAGTTATAAATGGCCAAAGCAGTCTTTTTATTAACCTATTAATTAAATAATTTATTAATTTCCAAATAACTTTTGTAACGACAACTGTTTTAACACACACACAGCCTGTTGGTCTTTGACGGCACCCCAAACTTAACCTTTTCTACCACTACACTATGGGACAACCTTTTTACCATACCAGGCCTCCAGGCGTATCAACAGCACGGAGACAACCCCCTTTTTCCCGCAGTGCAACCATAACCGTATTCCAGCAGACACCGTTCCACTGGAATACCCCAGAGGGGCCCATACCACAGATGAGCCCCCCCCACTTCCATCAAATATGTCATCTGCCACCATCAAAGACCAAGGACACCACCACAGCCCGCAAGGATAACCACTTATCCTTAAGGACCCCTCCACACCCGCAGGGCGCGCTGAAGTCCATCCTGAAGCCCCAGCGCCCACAGGTCTATACCCATCGCTGAAAGGTGAAATCCATACCCTTTCAGATACAAGCCCACATTAATCGCCAACTCTGTGTGCCTGATCACCAAACCCCAATTCTGTGATACAAATCTATCCACTATTATTATCCACCTTGATCCTCGCTTTATTCTCCGGTACCACCCTGCTCCATACCATCCCTGGAATACCCAGCCACCTAATCACTGCCTCCCTCTGAGATATGCCCAACTGCCTACCTTTCGTCCTCACATCTGCTCTCCTGGCCCCCAAAAAAACAATGGATGTCCTTGAATCCAGATGAGGTGTATGTGACCTCCATCTGTAATGCAAGAACAACAAACAATGGGCATTATTAACATACCACACACAAATGCAAAAAGGCAGGCACACTGGTTCATCGCTTCCCCTCTTCCGTACCACCCCCTTTGCAACATGTGGGGGTGCACGTAAGAACGGAATCTCTTGGGCTCCCAACGCTCAATCTTCTTAACCGCCACCTCATCCAACCCACAACGGGCAGCTTCTGTGGCCGCCCCGATGCGGAAGGAGTGTGAGGCAAATTGGCCGCACTTAAACCCAGCCATGCTAAGACGCAATAAATTGAAACCTATATAAATGTGAACCATCCCCAAGAACCCAGAACGGCCCATCCCCAACCGGACGAACCTCCAAATCATTTACCACCCTGACCAGGCAAACCCTCAAGCCCGGCAGCCACTACAGCTCAACACTCACCCCTTTTCCCTCTGATCCGTCTGAGACTGGCGTAACTTCAATACCACCCTGTCTTCCGTAGCCAACATGTCCCTGGCCATAAACCCCCCACCTCTCCCCCCGAAAAGCCCCAAAAACGCCACTGAAAAACAGCTCTGTTGCTGAACATCTGCGCATGCTTCCGTGTGCAGGCTCCCTGGCAGGCCGTGCCATATGCACTCAAAATCCCCTTGTCTCCCCCGAACCGCTCTGTGTCCCAAAGCCACCGGCCGCATTAGGGGATTGCCCGACAGCCACGGTGCTGCTCCCTCCCTGGATCTTCCCCCTGGGCCAGACAGGTGAAGTGGGGGCAGAGGCGGCTCTAGGCTTTGTGAGGCCTTAGGCAAATCTAAGACATGAGGCCCCACTCACGCCTATAATAGAAAAAATAACAGCGCTGCCAACTTCCCTTCTCTGCCCTCCCGCTGACTGCTGTGCCAGCTGTGGGGGATCTTCAGGATGGAGGCCAGAAAAAGGCCCCAACCTTTTCTAAAAGAACACAGTGAGTGATTGGAACCGATTTGTGTTTACTAAACTTTAGTTTATGAATGATCAGGAGCTTCTGTCTCCTGTTCATTCATCTGCAGTGCAGCTGAGGCTCTAGAGAAAGGAACTGGGGAATGTGTTTCCTCATTTCCTTTCTCTGTCTCAAAGGTGAAACTTCAGGGGTCTGTTTAGACCCCTAATCTCTCACCAAAGAAACCAAAAAAAGTAAAAATAAATAAAAAAGAAAGATTGTAAAAAAAAAAAGACTACAATTTCTAATCAAACTAAAAAGCCATGCCCAATAGGTAGCATAATTTAGCCACACCTACAAATGGGGTGCGGAGTGTATAGTGAGGGTAGTATGTACATGAGAGGGGTGTGGAGTATATGGGGGTGGGTGGTATGTACATGAGAGGGGTGTGGAGTGTATGGTGGGGGGTAGTATGTACATGAGAGAGGTGCGGAGTGTATGGTGGGGGTAGTATGTACATGAGAGGGCTGAGGAGTGTATAGTGGGGGTAAAGTGTATAGTGCAGCCTCACTGTGCTTATCAAACGCAGCCACTGTGCCATCAAACACAGCCACTGTGCCATCAAACGCAGCCACTGTGCCATGCCATCAAACGCAGCCACCGTGCCATCAAACGCAGCCACTGTGCCATGCCATCAAACACAGCCACTGTGCCATCAAAAGCAGCCACTGTGCCATGCCATCAAACGCAGCCACCGTGCCATCAAACACAGCCACCGTGCCATGCCATCAAACGCAGCCACCGTGCCATCAATTGTCACCACTGTGCAATGCCATCAAACGCAGTCACTGTGCCATGCCATCAAACGCAGCCACCGTGCTATCAATTGTCACCACTGTGCCATGCCATCAAACGCAACCACTGTGCCATGCCATCAAACGGAGCCACCGTGCCATCAATTGTCACCACTGTGCCATGTCATCAAACGCAACCACTGTGCCATGCCATCAAACGCAGCCACCGTGCCATAAATTGTCACCACTATGCCCCCAATTGTCGCCACCGTGCCCCCAATTGTCGCCACTCTGTGCCCGCAATCAGATTACCTGATTGGCTGAGACACCTGTCAGTCTTATCCAAGCAACGCACCGCCGGTACATCCCGAGGATAAGCTTCAGGAAGCTGACTACAGCCTCTGATAGGCACTTCCACACAGCCAGTCAGCTGCCATTATTTAGCTGACTGGCGCGCAACATCCAGCCAGCTGAATACTGGGCGGCAGCGGTGAAAATATACAGATTCATACAATGCATGAATCTGTATATTTTAGTGGCTGTGAGAGAGCCAGTTACTGGCTGTGAGCGAGCGAGCCAGAGGGAGCGGTGCTCCGGTGTCCCTATGAACGCACCACTCCTGGTGGGTAGTATGTACATGAGAGGTGTGCGGAGTGTATGGTGGGGGGTAGTATGTACATGAGAGGGCTGAGGAGTGTATGGTGGGGGGTAGTATGTAAATGAGAGAGGTGTGGAGTGTATGGTGGGGGGTAGTATGTAAATGAGGGGGGTGCGGAGTGTATGGTGGGGGGTAGTATGTACATGAGAGGGCTGAGAAGTGTATGGTGGGGGGTAGTATGTACATGAGAGGGGTGCGGAGTGTATGATGGCGGGTAGTATGTAAATTAAAGGGGTGCGGAGTGTATGGTGGGGGGTAGTATGTAAATGAGAGGGGTGCGGAGTGTATGGTGGGGGGTAGTATGTAAATGAGAGGGGTGCAGAGTTTATGGTGGGGGGTAGTATGTACATGAGAGGGGTGCGGAGTATATGGTGGGGGGTAGTATGTACATGAGGGGTGCGGAGTGTATGGTGGGGAGTAGTATGTAGTTGAGAGGGGTGCGGAGTGTATGGTGGGGGGTAGTATGTACATGAGAGGGGTGCGGAGTGTATGGTGGGGAGTAGTATGTAAATGAGAGGGGTGTGGAGTGTATGGTGGGGGGGTAGTATGTAAATGAGAGGTGTGCGGAGTATATGGTGGGGGGGTAGAATCATATACACCACAGACGCATAGTGACCAGTGGCAGGTAATTAACCCCTTTGTGCTGCATTAGTGGCACTGGTATCAGAGTTTATGGACCCGTTCATGCTGCACCACATAGGGGTTAATTAACACTGGTACCACAAATGCAGCACAAGAGGGTTAATTAACTGCCAGTAGTCACTAATGTATAGTAATGCAATAAACCCCTCCATGCTGAATTTTACAAATATGTAAATCCACCCCCCTCCCCAAAGAGTGAAATACTTTAGGCAGGTTGACACAGCTAAGCCAATGTGACAATAGTGACTTAGGTAAGGTTTTTAGCTTCTGCAAACTTACTTTCACTTTTGCACAGGGCTTCACTGGCTCCTCGCAGGTCTTCACAGCTGCACTCTCCTCGGCTCCTTCTTCCCCCTCCCAGTCTGTGAATGACATCTAGCCGGGCGGGACTAGGAAGCTCCTGTCGGGCGGAGATTACTCTGCCTGACAGGGAAGTGAATGCATCAGTCTGTTCGCTTACAGCACACTCGCACTGCTCTGCTGCAGTTTACGGCTGTCTTCAGCGGTGCAGAGCATTTTAGCCTCCCCTGCTCCCCGCTCAGTCCGCCCCGCCCCCCACCTCCTGGCATGTTCAGCAGCGGCCGGCTCGGTAGCTCCACCTCCTCTACAATGCAGCGCAATGTGGGAAAGATGTTGATCCTTTACCGGCCCGCTAACCCCACCAACTTGGGGATACCGACCACAGGAGGTCCCTGGGAGCGCGAGGCCTTAGGCCCTCGCCTTTTTGGCCTAATTAGAGAGCCGCCTCTGAGTGGAAGGATTGGTCTCTCAGTCTGCTCCTGCCGTGCGGGGTTGAGGAATGGGTGCCATTACGGCCCTTAGCCTTGCCCCCAGAACTCCGCAGGTGACGAGTATTCTGCCCGGTCCCCCCGGCCGAAGCTTGTGAGCTCTTTGCCGGCGGGGCCGATGGGTTCACAAGTGGGCTCCTGGGCTGGCCGAGCTCTACCCATGGGATCATGCAAATAACTCTCCGGTGATTCTGTTACATCCCTTGTAACAGAAAAACTTAAAATTTACACTTAAACGCAAGAATTTTATTTTTTATTTTTTATTTATTTTCAATTGTAAAAGTACTTACACAGGAAGGCATGTTAACCCTCTTGTAGGCACCTGCCTTATATATGTATGCCTGCATTTAACCATGTCAATACCAGGCACTTACACCCCCTTCCTGCCCAAGCCAATTTTCAGCTTTCAGCACTGGTGGGCACAGATGGACAACACTGATGGGCACTAATAGGTTGCATTGATAGGTACTTATGAGTGGCACTGATAGGCGGGACTGATGGGCACTGACTGGCGGCACTTCTAGGTACTGGTGGGCACTGATAAATGACACTGATAGGTATCCCTGGTGGCACTGGCAGGCAGGCATTTTGGATGGGCACTGATTGGCATTTCCCTAGTGGTCAAGGGTGGCATAATTGGTGGTCCAGTGTTGTGGCCTTCCCTGGTGGTCCTGGTGGCATCCTGGTAGTCATGGGCAGGCTGCACTGATAAACAATCAGCTTAGACCGCCCCTGTCAGAAGAGCAGCCGATCGGCTCTCCTATACTCGCGTCTGTCAGACGTGAGTAAGGAAAAGCCGATCAACGACTCTTCCTGTTTACATCATGATCAGCTGTCATTGGAGACACCTGTGGTTCACGTGGTAAAGAGCCTCAGTCGGAGGCCCTTTAGCGAGATTGTTGTGTCAGACCACCGCACCACCGATCGCCACAATGCACACCCCCATGGGTGCACGGTGGCTGTTATCCTGCGGCACGTCATGTGACGTCCAGTCAGGATAACTGGACCACCGCCCGGCTGTCATTCTGCTATAGGCTGGGCAGGAAGTGGTTAAAAATGGATATCTGGCTATTAATTACGTTGTAAATCAAATAGCATGATATCAAATGGGTTACTTTAGAGTATATTTTTCGATAACTCCGAAAGATGTGGGTGACAAGACCTGAACGTAGAATGAAACAATCTTTATGTGAGTGCATTGTAACATGGAGGTTCAACCGACATAAGCTTGTCTTAGAGATGTCATATTGCAGGCACAGATTCTATCATGTTCGGGTAGCTATCTCCGTATACTACTCATCCATGCATCAATTTATAAGATTGCCCTTAATGGAATGAAATTGACATGAGGCTCTTTAATTGGTTGAAATGAAATCAGAATGTAAAACTCAGTTACAAGAGCAGCCTTTGAGACATGTTATGAAGGACGGGAGCAGAATGCAAGTGCACATCAACCTGCTTACAGCTTTGATGTCTGAGATCTTTACAAGGTGCGCTTGCTTGTTCTCTAAAGAAACAGCTTTACATAACTTGACGTTTAAGTAGCATTTATTTATGAGCACAATGTTCCCTTAAGATTGATGCAGAAATTAGCGAATTAAACAAATGCATTTATGTGAGATGAGGCTTATGTCTGGTTTTAAAGATATCATTTAGTGAAAACATAATTATTTCAACAAGTCGGTTGTGTAATTAATTACCAAACTACTTAAAAGGGAATCTATGATGTCAATTGTATTGAAATTTTTGGGAAATTATGCATTTTTATTTAAATTCTTTACAAATAAATGTTTTTATTATTATTATTATTATTATTACTTTACAGGATTTATATTGTCCAAAGAATTTGCAAGGCTATTGACACTACACAATTTACTGCATGGGGTTTGCATGTTCTTCCTGTGCCTGTGTGAGTTTCCTCTGGGTCTCCAGTTTCCTCCCACATTCTAAAGACATGCTGGTAGGTTAAAGGAGTTGTAAAGGAAAAAAATGTTTTGCCTAAAATTAATGTCTGCAAGGTAGACAGACAGAATAGTGTAATGATTCTGTTAAAAAACGAGTAAAGGCCTATTAAATTCCTTCATCTATATCACCTCCGGTGATGCAGTGACGTCACCGCGTTCATGTAAGGAGGAAGGGCTCCTGCTATATGCCGGCCGGCAATATTTTTACTGTTACCTTCCATGTTAATTTATGTAAGTGGCTTTCTCATTTCTTTTATTAAATTGCATTGGTAATGCACTATGTGCGGTCTCCTTTTTTCCTGCCTATGGTCCACCGCTGCCCGCTTGCTTGCTTATTGATGCTTAATCAATGTGGTATACTGTGATTACCTGGCGAGGATCTTGAGATACATCTGTTCCCCAAAAGGCTGTGTGATTTCTGTGATATGCTGCTCTGGATTCTATAGGCTTCCTTATAGCTTATGTGTGGTAAGCTCCTGTCCATGTGGTGGCAGTTCACGATTGTCTGAAGTGCACTGGGGTGCTACCTGTGATACACAGAATTTCCTATATATTGGACTTTACATATTGGACTTTATTACATTATTAATTTTTATTTATGTTGGCGCAAACTTTTTCTCTTTTTATATCACCTCCGGCGTTCTAGTTTCTGTTCTCTCATTCACTTCCTGGTTTGCATCACTTGTTCATGTAAGAAATACATTTCCCAGTATGAATTGCGGCACGCCCAGTATTTCACACCTCCTTGAAGGCTCTAACACGTAGAGAGCGTCCTGCCACACAGATGTAGTTCCCAGGAGGGGTCGAGCATGTTACTGACCACCACAGTAAAGTTTCCCTTCACGATGGTCAGTAAAATCAGACAAGCAGGAAGTGAACAGAACAAAGAAAAAATAGAGCAACTTTTGAGCAAAAACGAACAATGAGGAAGTGAAAAGAGGAATGTCTGCAGGTAAGGATGCTTATTATGAAAAACACATTTTTCCTTTACAACCCCTTTAAGTGGCTCAAGTCTAAATTTGTCCTAGTATGTGTATGTATGAATGTAAGTTAAGGACCTTAGACTGTAAGCTCATTGAGGGCAGGGACAGAAGTGAATGTAAAATTAATATGTACAGTAAGGAAAAAAATGATTAGATCCCCTGCTGATTTTGTATGTTTTCCTATTGACAAAGAAATTAACTAACTGTTTTTTAATGGGAGGTTTATTTTAGCAGTGAGAGACAGATTAACAACAAAAATATCCAGAAAAAACACATTTCAAAAACATTATAAATTGATTTCTGGTTCCCAAGTGTCTTCTATACAGGTAACAAGCTGAGATTAGGAGCACTCTCTTAAAGGGAGTGCTCCTAATCTCAGTTTATTACCTGTGAACCGGAGTTCCAGTTACATTGTACATATGTGTTTATTTTTCCTTAAAAAGCAATGCATTGTGGGACTAGGAGAAACGTACTCCATTGACAATTAGTAGGAATAGACTACACTTCCCACAATGCCTTGCCCTCCTGGAGCACATGACACCTCCGCACAGCCTTATGGAGAGGTTATTTAAAGGAGGGGAGGAGCTGAATTCTCTCTCTTGGGATCTGCGCTCTTCCATCTGCGGAACAGGGGAGAGCACTCCAGCTAAGCAGCTAGGGCCGAAGCCTAAGAGGAGATTCATCTGGAGACCAGCCATCCGGAGACAGACAAGACCAAGTGCTCCAGCTCGTGTTACCGAGAGACCGGAGAGAACTCACCAGCTGGCGATCGTAGCAGTGGAGAGTCGGATACCGGAGACCGTGTTGTAACGGATTGACCCGTGACAGACTCAGATTCTCCTATGTCTAGGGTCACCTTATGTCCACTAGGGCCATAGGGTGACAAAGAAATTATATCATATATTACATAAAATGGGACATTAATAATAATTCATATTACAGGACTGGAGTTCAATTTGACTTGAGACCAGGTCTACAAGACAAGTGACTCATCCCTCTGTATAATAGGCTTTTGAAAGGCTAAGTGAAGCCGGGCTTGTGAAATACCTTTCATTCTGTTGAAAAGGTGTTAATTGCATCGGCTTCTGAAAGACTCTTTTCATTGTGTGAAGCTCTGTGTTTACACTATTGTGTATTGTACTACAAAGTAGCAGCCTCTATTCAGGTGTGATAGTATTTGGTTTTGATGTCATTATCTACAGGAATGTCATTCTCTCTGAGTTAAGTCTATTGATGATGCGGTGCCGACATGTCTGCTAGATAATTAGCCTCAGTGAGTGAATAGTGGGGTGGAGATGGCATTGTCCCTTTGATTACTGTCACATGCTTGTAACTGTATAAAAAGAGTAAGAAGAAACCAATAAAGTGTTCATATCTTTGAAACCAAGTGCAGAGCAGAGTCTTGTCTTGATTATGGGAAATGATATGGATCGTGTATGCAGGATTGTCGGGGTGTGTCAGATAAGCTTGTCGTGGTTCGATGGAAGGTCGTAAACGGTGGTGACCGTTACACGTGTGTTGCGGAGCGGTGGCTGATTGGCCATAGATAAGTACTGGCACATTCCCGCAACCACAGACATTTACGAACGGGGAAAAAAGTGCCAGTTTTTTACGAACTGTCCGTAAAAATACAGACGGTTGGCAACACTGGTCAGACTGTCCTGCTTCAGAAATCACATTACTCAGCAATCTATATAGCATTAGATAGTTACTTTAGGGGAAGGTTTCTGCTTGTGCTTGTAGGGGGAGAAATATATAGGAGTCTGTCCTACTTCTAAAATCTAATTACAACAGCACTGCATATGTTACTGTGAGATACTCTGCAAGATACTTTTCTTCTATTGTGCTATTCAAAAAACATCCATTCAGGGCAAAAACTAAATTGCAGTGTTTCCTCCATATCTGTACATGTGAGATAAACACTTTAGCAAGTGTTCTTCTATTGTTATATTAAAAAAAACACCCATTTTGGTGCAAAAAAATATATTTTGCAGTGTTTCCTCCAGTGTTTGCCATGTTTCCTCCATATCTGTACGTGTGAGATAAACACTTTAGCTGGTATTCTTCTATTGTTCTTTTCAAAAAACACCAATTTAGGGCCTAATAATATATTTTGCAGTGTTTCATCCAGTGTTTGCAGTGTTTCCTCCATATCTGTACACGTGAGATAAAAAAAACACCCATTTAGGGCAAATTATTTTTTTTGGTGCGTTTTCCTGCATATCTGTAAGTGTGATATACACCCTTTAGATACTGTTCTTCTATTGTGCTATTCAAAAAACACCCATTTAGGGCAAGATCCTACATTTGAGAAATATGAGGAGAACGTCAAATAAGGGAAGTGGCCGCGGTCGTGGTGCTGCTGGTGGAGCTCCTGTTGCAGGGAGAGGACGTGGTCGATCTGTGCCAGCTACATGCACAAGTGAAACACCTTCCTCAGATGCGAGTAGGCGACAGAGCCTGCGGCGGTATTTGGTGGGGCCTAATCTGGCTCTACGAAGGTTCCTTCACATTGTCTCCCAACCAGTCTTGTGCTGAAAGATCAAAGTTGGCACCTACAGCCGATGTCCATCAGTCTTTCACCTCACCCCCTTGCAAATCAGCCAAGCAGTCTGAGCCCCAAATCATGCAGCAGTCTCTTCTGCTTTTTGATGACTCTGTTAGCATGTTTTCCCAGGGCCATCCACCTAGCCCTGCCCCAGAAGTGGAAGAGATTGATGCACTGATGCCCAACCACTTATGTTTCAAGATGAGTACATGGGGGGACCATCACAGCACGTCTCGGATGATGAAGAAACATAGTTGCCAACTGCTGCTGTTTTCGCAAATTGTGCAGACCGACAAGGAGGGCAGTGGTGAAGACTGGGTGGAAGATGATGTGGAGGATGATGAGGTCCTCGACCCCACATGGAATCAACGTCATGCAGGTGACCAGTGTAGTTCGGAGGAAGAGGCGGTGGTCGCACAGAGCCACCAGCACAGCAGAAGAGGGAGCAGGGTACAAAAGCGGAGCGTCCGTCCTCTAGACAGTAGGCCTGCCAGTGGCAGTTCATCCATAGAGGGCGCCGGAGCACTGCCCCCTCTGGCTCTCACCACCACTGAGTCTAATAACATAGATTCATGCATTGAACGAATCTATGTTATTATTGCCGCTGCCGCTGTTCTATTCAGATGGTCGGCGCTCATGTCCGGCCATCTGAATAACGGCAGCTGGTTGGCTGTACAGAAGTGTCTTTCAGAGCCAGCGGCTCTGATAGGCTTTCCCAGTACAGCCCTCGGGTCCTGAAAGCTTATCCTCGGAATGCACAGGCTGTGCGCTCCTTGGATAAGACTGAGAGGCGTCTCAGCCAATCAGGTTGGCTGGTTCTGGCTACCGGTAACCTGATTGACTGAGACGCCTGTCAGTCATTGAGGGCGGGAGAATACATTGTGGGATGTGGATGCCTGACTCCAGTAAAGGTAAGTGCCGTGCGGGGGAAGGAGCACTTTACAGGGCACAGCGGCAACATCAATGGGCACAGTGGTGACAATAGTGGGGACAATTGCCACAGCGGGATGAATAGGCACAGTGGCAAAAATTAAAGGGCACAGTGATGACAATAGGCACAGTGGGGACAATAGGCACAGCGGCGACCATTAAAGGGCACAGTGGTGACAATTGATTGCACAGTGGCTGTGTTTTGTGCAGGGATAGTTCTAAACATGTGCCACTACTACAGACACCCAGCAGGTATGATATTTTAAGGAATTTTTCTTTTTTCTTTTTTTTTTCACTTTAAGCATCATTAAAATTGCTGCTCCAGAAAAAACAACAGTTTTTAAAACTTTTTTTTTTCCATTGGTACATGTTCCCTGGGGCAAGACCCAGGTCCCCAAATCCGTTTTCCGACAATACATTGGGCTTTAAAATGATGACTTTTGAATTAGAATGTTCGAGTCCCATAGACGTCAATGGGGTTCGATACGTTCGCGCAAACGTGAGGTCCGTTCGGAGGTTCTGGTGCGAACCGAACACGGGGGTGTTCGGCTCATCCCTAGTGCTGATTACTGGGTGGCCACGCTGCTGGATCTCCGTTACAAGGACAATGTACCGTCCTTAATTCCCTCACTGGAGCGTGATCGCAAGATGCGCGAGTACAAGCGCACGCTGGTAGACACGCTGCTGTTGGAATTCCCACCTGACAGCGGGGGAACAGTGGAAGGCGAAGGCAGAGGAGGAGGAAGAGGTTTGCCAATGCAGCCGGGGCACCGCCAGCACCTCAGAAGGCAGGGTTAGCATGGCCAAAATGTGGAAAAGCATTGTCAGCACGCCACAACAACCAGCACCACCAGCTGATATGGAACGTTTTAGCAGGAGGCAGCATTTCACCAACATGGTGGAGCAGTATACACATACTGAATGACGGGTTTGCCCCTTAAACGTATGGGTTTCCAAATTGGGCACATGGCCTGAGCTTGCCCTTTACGCCTTGGAGGTGTTGGCCTGCCCTGCAGCCAGTGTATTATCTGAACGTGTATTTAGCACGGCAGGGGGTGTTATCACAGACAAGCGCAGCCGCCTGTCCAGAGCCAATGTGGACAAGCTCACGTTCATTAAAATGACCAGGCATGGATCCCACAGGACTTGTCCGTACCTTGTACAGAATAGACACGTATACTGGCCTTACCCAGCCATTCTTGTAGTTCTGATCTTTCTCACTCTTTTGGGGTGTACCCTATTTTAAAAAATAAATTAAAAACAAAAAACCTGTGTTGGCTACCTCGTCCTTCTCCACCGCCGCTTCCACCTACACCGCCACATCCACCGCCACCTCAACCTCCTACTCCATAAGGACCTTGTGCTCCTAGGTCAAGATTATTTATTTTTTATTTTTATGTATTTTATGTTATTTTAAGTTATTTGTTTTGAGAGTACTTGCCATGCTCTTACCAGCATTTTGCTGCCATTTGCAGCCCTTAAGCCCTTTCCATTACTTCTTTAGAGACATTTTAGTAGTCAAAAATGTGGGTCCCATCACAAAAGGTCCATCAAATGTTGTGGAGGGTCTACCAAACAGTTAGTGATGGAGAAGAAGGCCCCTGAAGAAGGAGTGGGGAAAATCTGGCGGCTAGAAAAGACTGCGAAGGTCCTACAACCACCAGGAGAGGTGACCTGTTTGAAGGCCTCGGTGAAGCTTACCTGGTCTCAGCCAGGCCCGTTTCTTGTCCTTGAGCCTGACTCTGCTGGACACTTGGAAGGTGGGGAAGTGATACCTGAAGTGATCCCGTTGAAGGTGTTGGAGAGAAATCGTGGAAGGGTGTCAGTATTATTCCGAATGCTGACTACCAGCCCTGTGGAGGTGCCAGCCAGAGTGCTACTGGGCCGAGTACACCAAGCCACCCCAGTTGCCCCCTCTGACCTAGAAGAGAGAAAGAAGATTGGAGACCCAAAGAAGGGTTACCAACCTGATGGCACAGATCTCCCACCAGAGTGGGAGGAGAGGGCTAAAGCTCAACTTGACAGGTGGCAGAAGATATTTTCAAAAACTGAATTTGATGTTGGGTGTGCAAAGAGTGCCACCCACAGAATTCGCCTAAAGGAGGATAAATCCTTCAGGAAGCGAGTTCGGAGAGTATCTCTGACGGATTTGGAAGACATCAGGGAGTAATTATCAGAATTAAAGAGGACAGGAACCATCAGGGAGTCCAGGAGTCCTTATGCTTCTCCAATAGTGGTAGTGAGGAAGAACGGCTCAGTGAGGTTGTGCATTGATTACAGAACCCTCAACAAGCGAACCATACCTGATCAGTACACCACACCTCGGATTGAGGATGCCTTACAGAGCCTGTCAGGAGCCAAATGGTTCAGCATGATGGATCTAAAGAGTGATTATTACCAGATTCCCATGCACCCAGAAGACAGAGAAAAGACGGCTTTCATTACCCCAGTGGGTTTCTTTGAATTCAACCGTATGCCACAGGGATGGTCAGTGGCCCTGAAGGGATGTCAAGGGTTAATACAGTAACACATTTATTGCATAAATGTGTTATGTAAGTAAGATTGTCATGTGTAGGTCTTGTGATGTCTATATTATGAAATGGCCAGTTTTAAACGGATGTCACTTATCATCAGTCTATAGATTATGGGTGTTCTAAGATAAGCAACATGCAACGGCAGCCTTGTATTATCTAATCATATTCTAGCAGCAACGTCCGATGGGGCACCCGCCCAGTGACAGTATGCTAACCAATGATATTAAGACAAGTATCCCTTTGCATTCCTATATGTTTTCGTATGACTTATAAAAGGAACTGTTTGCGCCATATTAAAGCAGAGTTTAACCTACTACTGTGTCTGTCTTGTTACTGCAAGGTTAAATTCATTCTCCCGGTACCGAAGGGGTCATCGCACCAAGGTGGGCATACTTTAACTTACCTTACAGTACCCAGCCACTTTCCAAAGATTGATGGAGAAGACAGTAGGGGACATGAACCTGATCGAAGTGTTGGTGTATTTGGATGATATTATTGTGTTCGAAAAGACTCTGGAAGAGCATGAGCAGAGATTAGAGAAGGTATTGAAACGGCTTCATGATGAAGGCCTCAAGCTTTCCAGAGAAAAGTGTCAGTTCTACCAAGCATCGGTTCACTACCTTGGCCACATTGTCTCTGCGGAAGGGATATCAACAGACCCAGAGAAGTTGGAAGCAGTAACCTCTTGGCCTAGGCCAACCAATGTGAAGGAGTTACGATCATTTCTGGGATTCTGCTCCTACTACAGGAGGTTCGTGGAAGGGTTTGCAAAGATCGCAAGGCCTTTGAATGAATTACTGAAGGGGGAAGATGAAGATGGTGCACCGGAATCAAAAAGACCAGTGAAGATCAATCTGGGGCCTCGGAAGTCCAAAGAGTCCATCCGTGACCAGTGGAACCCCAAATGCGAAGAGGCATTCATTCAGCTCAAGAAGAATCCAACCACTGCTCCTGTGCTGGCCTATGCGGATACCTCCATGCCCTATGAGCTGCACGAGGATGCCAGTAGAGAGGGACTAGGAGGGGTATTATACCAAAAACACAGTGGTTATCTACGCCCGGTAGCCTATGTGAGCAGGAGTCTAACTTCATCTGAAAAGAACTATCCCACCCACAAACTTGAATTTTTGGCACTGAAGTGGGCTGTTGTGGATAAGCTCAAAGACTATTTGTACGGAGCCGAGTTTGTGGTAAGAACTGACAACAATCCGCTCACTTATCTGCTAACCACAGCCAAATTAGATGCTATAGGACATAGATGGTTGGCTGCCCTCTCAGGATTTAATTTCAGCCTTAAATATCGACCAGGAGTGGGAAACAGAGATGCAGATGCTCTATCGAGAAGGCCCCATGGGTCAATGGCCTCTAAGGAAGAGTGGACTCAAATAACCTCTGAGGGGGTGCGAGCTCTGTGTCAAGGAACGGAGTTGCAGACGAAGGGAAGACCCAGAGCTGAAGAAATAGGAGTTTCAGCAGTGGGAGTGCCCAAGTATTACTGTAACACGACTCAAATGGGAAGCGAGGACCTACCCAAATTGTCCAAAAAGGATCTTCGGAAAGACCAAGAATAAGATCCCCTTGGAAAGTTGGTCTTACAGGCTTTGGAAGACCAAGGCTCAGGTGTGCTCCTTACCAGCTCTTCAAAAGAAGCACGGCTGGTGCATAAAGAGTGGGACAGGTTGCAGCTCCATCAAGGGGTGGTGTACTGAAGGGGCCCCTCTGATGGTCCCAAAGAGAAATGGCAAATGTTCCTGCCTAGTAAACACCGAGAGACTGTCCTAGCTGCCCTTAATGACCAGCATGGCCATCTGGGCCCTGAGAGGACTTTCCAGTTAGTCAGAGAGGTTCTACTGGCCCGGCATGAGGGCTGAAGTGGAGGGACATTTCCATTCTTGCATCCAGTGTATCCAAAGGAAGACTTTACCCTGTCAAGCTGCCCCATTGGGCCATCTTTAAAGCCAGGGTCCAGTGGAACTGGTGTGCATAGATTTCCTCTGTCTGGAGCCTGACTCGAGTGGACTAGGAAATGTCCTAGTAGTGACTGACCATTTCACTAGGTATGCTCAAGCATATCCAACCAAGGATCAGAAGTCCTCAACAGTAGCAAAAGTACCGGTGGAGAAATTCTTTGTTCACTATGGATTACCACAACGCATTCATTCTGACCAGGGAAGGGACTTCGAAAGCAGGCTAATAAAGAAGCTGTTGGACCTGTTGAGCATAGAAAAAAAACAGAACAACCCATTATCATCCTCAGAGGGATTCCCAGCCTGAACGCTTTAACAGGACTCTTCTGAACATGTTGGGAACATTAAGCTCAGAAAAGAAACAACACTGGAGCAAGCATGTGGCTGCCATTGTGCATGCATACAACAGCACTATGAACGATGCAACCGGATACTCACCCTGTTTGATGTTTGGAAGGGAAGCCCGATTACCAGTTGACTTAGCTTTTGGAGTACCCCTGGATCATACATCTGCAACCTCCTACAAGGGTTATGTAGACCGATTAAGGAAAAGTTTAAAAACAGCTTATGAGAAGGCCCAGGCTAGTTCAGATAAGTGGGAGCAGAGCAATAAAAAAAACTTTGACCTGAGAGTCAGGATACAAGATCTACAGCCAGGAGACCGAGTATTATTGAGTAATCTGGGCATCCCAGGGAAGCATAAATTAGCTGATTTCATACAATGTATGGCTGGGACTTCCAGCAAACAGTTGCCTGGCCTTCCTGTGTACCAAATTAGACCAGAAGGAAGTGTGGGCCCTCTAAAGACTTGGCACAGGAATTACCCGTTACCTCTCGCTGAGCCTGTACGAATACCCCCCTCATCTGCTCCTTTGGAGTTGGCTTTAACCTCTAAGTCATCTGGGCTGGTCACTAGATCCCAGTTGACACATCCAGATACAGAGGATGAAGAGTCCACAGATGAATGGATAGGGTCAGAGTGGTAATGGTCTTCTCAACAACCAGAGCCTAGTACTTCGTTCCTGCCCTCATCTGAAGTGACAAGTAGTGGGACACATTGACCGGAAGCCCCTGAATTTGTACCTCACAATATACTCACTGAAGAATTGGAAGAGGATGAGGATCTATCATCTATTAAAGATTTTGTAGAGGCCTCAAGCCTGCCTGATAGAGAATTGAATGACTCAGAAGCCAACGAAATTGAACCTATGCTTCCTGAGCCTATTGTGCCTGACTCAGAAGCCAGTGAAGTTGAACTTTCCCCTTTTTGAGCCTATAATGCCTAAAGAGCAGATAGAAAGAAGGGCCATTCACCCACCAAAAAGACTGACATATGATCAATTGGGAGAATGCTCTGAAGAGGCCGTTATCACTTCCAAGAGATCCAATACTTCACCTAGTCCTCCCACTGAAAATTTGGTGGACAGCCCCAGCTCACCCCCTGGCACATCTCAACAAGACACCTCTGTGTTAGTAAGCAGTGTAACTTGCCCTTACCTGAAAATTGGTGGGAGGATACTCTGTCTACTTTATGTGATAAGATGAGTTGTTTGACTTTGAGTACTGTTAGGAATAATGCACAATATTTGTTGCCTTGCATAGTCTAACAAACTTTTTCTCTGCGTGTACTTACAAAGCATGTATCAGGATTCATACTGTTGTCCTCTTTGGGGACCAAAGACTTTGAGTGGGGGGAGTGTGTAGTGGGGTCATACTATCGTGGACTATTGATAGAGATGTAGACCTGAATCCCCACCGGAGTTCCAGTTACATTGTACACAGGGGCGGACTGACCATTAGGGCACTCGGGCACCGACCGAGGGCCCGTGGCCAGTAGGGGGCCCCCGTGAGCAGGGACAGTCACACTCTGAGAAGGTGTTCTGTTAGAGCTCAAACACGGGTTTGTCAGTAGCAGTGTCATTGCTTCCAAATACATATACTGCCTGGCGGTGTATGTATTTAGAAGTTCTGAGTCTTCTTTCTGTCTTACCCCTCAGTGTTCTCCTGCACACTCGCTCCGTGTTCCCCTCAGTCAGGTCCCCCCCTTCAGTGCTGTGCGATGGGAGAACCCGGAGGAGGGGCATAGCTACTGCCGACTACTGCACGCTGAATGCAGAGAGGGAGCTGAGCTGAGTGAGTGAGGAAAGTTTTGTGCAGGTAAGCTGCTGCAGTGCCAGTGCACACAATACAAAGTTTCATGTCAGGAGTCAGAGTAAATGTTTGTGGCAACATGCGAAGGGTTAAGTGACAAAGGAGGGTTAAAATAGCAGGCAAGTGTGTGTAAGAGCTGACAGAGTTTTCAGCACCCCTCCCCCTAGCTGACAGACATCGGGACAGATATCTCCTAAGCAGGTACAGAGCACTAATCACAATCTATCTTCATAAACATCCCCCTATCACTCTGTGTATGTCCCACATAATGAGAAGTTCATTTATGGTCTTTCCATTTAACCCTGTGTTCTGCACACCCTGTACAGTGAAGTGTACACTCACCACAAACTCTACACTCCATATAGAAAACAACATGCCTCAATAAACATATCAGAGCACAGTGTTCATGGCTATTTGCATGTTACTGTAAGAAGTGATGAACACTGATCATTTAGAGAATCGGGTATGTTTATGGAGAATTTATATTTTTTATGTGCCAAGGCCCCTTTCACATATGCTTTCCGATCAGGTCTGCCTGTCTGTTTTTCAGATGGACCCGATTGAATCCTCCAGTGTTCCCTATGGTGCGGCAGATGTCAGCGGTGACATGTCCACTTACATCTGCTATCCAATTTGACGGATGAGATGGAAATGGACAGGCAGTCCTCAGAGGAGAGCGGGACAGACAGGTCCGTCTCTGCACAGTGAGTAGTGAATGATCTGTCATCCGTTTGCTCAGCGGATCAATCCCCCGCTGAGCAACGCGGAGCCCATCAAAACGAACGTGCCCCGTGTGAAAGGGGCCTTACAGTTAGGGTTGGTTCACACCTGCAGGGGGCAACCAAGCATAGGCATGTTTTTCACATAATATCACGTGTAGAGCAGCCCATTTATTTCAATGGGCTGCCCTACACGCAAGCAACATGGAAAAGTCATGAAAGAGTCCAGTTTGATGGGCGCGTTTGCAGATGCATGGGAGTGTCATTAACAATTAATAGAACTGCTGTGCATCTGCTAAAGGGCAGCTCATTTCTGTGCATGTTGGGAAAGCATACGCACTTGCATACATTCCCCACATTTATAGATCTGAACTTATATCACCCCCAGGCCACTCCATACATCCCAGCTGCTTCCTACCCCCCAGCTGTGTGACATTATTCCAAGGTCACTTTTCATTCTCTACCTTCCCAACATCGCTCCCCAGTCACCCCACAGACACTGCCACTGAAATCAATGCCTAAAAACGAACTCACCCCTACCAACTGTCTCACAACTCCATCCCTTGTGCAGTTATTCCCGAAAGGGGGATCATGTGTGGATAGAGCGGGTGGGGGAAATAACTGGAACCGATCTTTTGTGGCTTTCACTGCAGCAGTTGAAAGATTGATTCAATTATTTCCCCCACTCAGTGCACTAATCTGGATTTCTCTCACTGCCTGAACCCCTCCCTTGCAGCATTGCCAGCCTCTCTCTTTTTCTCTCCCACCAGCAGTAGTTGTGGGCACATAGGGGAATCTGTCAGGATGAAGAGTGGGGAAGGTGCCTGTAAATATGTCATTTACCAGCCCCTTTATTTTCTAAGTTAACACAGTGAGTGATGGATATTGTATTTATTCATAACTGAGCATAGTAAACTATGTTTACTATGCTTCAGTTTATGAACGGGCAATAGTCTCTGTCTCCTGATCATTCATTTTCAGTGCAACAAAGGCTGCAGAGAAAGGGACTGTGGAATATCTGTTCTTAATACCTGGCTCTGTCTCAAAAGTGAGACTTCAGGGGGTCCGTTTAGACCCTGATATCTAACCAAAGCCCCCCAACAGAGTTATAAAATCTGACTTGAAGTAGTAGTAGTAAACTCTGTACTACCACTTGTACCTACAGTTAATCCTATAATAAAGTCTCCTGCCACTCTGCATGTTACCAAGCTAGGTGCCTCTCCACGAGGCCCTGCCACATTAATGTTGCATCAGAAAGATGGCTGCCGTGTGGTGGCCATCTTTAAACCTGGGGGCCCCAATGATTCCCTAGTGCCCGGGGGCCCCATGAGTTGTCAGTCCGCCCCTGATTGTACATAGGTGTTTATTTTTCCTTAAAGCAATGCATTGTAGGACTAGAGGTACCAGGAGAAACGGACTCCATTGACAATTAGTAGGAATAGACTACACTTCCCACAATGCCTTGCCCTCCTGGAGCACATGACACCTCCGCACAGCCTTATGGGGGAGGTTATTTAAAGGCGGGGAGGAGCTGAATTCTCACTCTTGGGATCTGCGCTCTTCCCTCTGCGGAACAGGGGAGAGCACTTTAGCTCAGCAGCTAGGCCCTAAGCCTAAGAGGAGATCCATCTGGAGACCAGCCATCCAGAGAGAGAGACAAGACCAAGTGCTACAGCTTGTGTTACCGAGAGACCTCACCAGCTGACGATCATAGCAGTGGAGAGTCGGATACCGGAGACCATGTGTTGCGGAGCAGTGGCTGATTAGAGTGTGTTCGTGAATGACTCAGGTGGACTAGGCCTGCTCGGGTGAGAGGGCACCTGCCCAAGCTCCAATATTACCCCAGCTTATAAATTAATAGCACTCTATAAGCCAGAGCCAGGTATTGTTCACTGATTTAGCTGAGAGGCCCAACATCTGAAAGTTACGCTAGCAGAGTTGACGGACGCTGATTGGATGATCGGCCCACAAGCATTTGTGTTCATCATACCCCTTTGACTGAGTTTAACTTCTTCTTTTGGATTACAATTAAATTAAGTGCACCAACGCTTTCAACATAGACTTTATCCTTGAGGAACATTCTGAAGCTATTAGAGCCAGGCCTGACCAAGGATTTCCGCACTTGTGTTTTATGGAACTCGCGAGCATAGATTACTTACAGTTACTTATAGACTAATTTGTGTTAACCTTTTAGGTTTGTTTTGCTAACTACTGCAGGGACGCTTGCAGAGTCATTGTCATACAAATATTTATGTGTGTTTAACTTGTTGTTCAACCCCCTTTTACCCATTTTCTACTATAAGACAAGTAAAGTTACCCTTTTGATTTTACTATATTGACTGTGTGAGGGTTTACTCTTGGGAGCCGCAAGCTTAAGAAGGTAACAACATTATTATATTGCCATTGCATATTTCATATGTGTTATTGTGGCCCCAACCAAGTAGGGGACACAATACTATTGCATTTGTCTGGTGTGCCAAGGGAGGGTTCGAGCCACTTGAAGGGGGTGAATAAATTAGTGAGAGTAGATTCCAAATCTATCCAGCGGCTCCTGCAGGGGTAGTGCTACACCTGTATAAAAAAGACACCTGTCCACAGAAGCAACCAGATTCCAAACTCTCCACCATGGCCAAGACCAAAGAGCTGTCCAAGGATATCAGGGACAAGACTGTAGACCTACACAAAGCTGGAATGGGCTACAAGACCATCGCCAAGCAGCTTGGTGAGAGGGTGACAACAGTTGGTGCGATTGAAACAATGAGACATCTCATGTCCTATGTTAGCAGTTATTGATAATTTGTACTTTATATGGTTCTAAAATGCTAAATTTTGTACTTTCAGAAGTGGTTATAAATCCCTGATTAATATTTTGCTTATGCATTTATTATTCTAAACGCATTGGAAATCCCTCTACGCTTTACCATCCAGTGGTGGTCATTCAGCAAGTAGTTGGGGAAATACCACTTTCAACTCAATTCAATACATCATGCATAGTTTGAAATTTTTGTATAATTAACCACTTCAGCCCCGGAAGGATTTACCCCCTTCCTTACCAGAGCACTTTTTGTGATTCGGCACTGCGTCACTTTAACTGACAATTGCGCGGTAGTGCGATGTGGCTCCCAAACAACATTTTTCCCACAAATAGAGCTTTTTTTGGTGGTATTTGATCATCTCTGCGTTTTTTTTTTTTTTGCACTATAAACAAAAATAGAGCGACTATTTTAAAAAAAATTCAATATTTTTTATATTTTGCTATAATAAATATCACCAAAAAAGATATAAAAAACATTTTTTTTCCTCAGTTTAGGCCGATACGTATTCTTCTACATATTTTTCGTAAAAAAAAAAAAAAAAAAAAAATCGCAATTAGCGTTTATTGATTGGTTTGCGCAAAATTTATAGCGTTTACAAAAAAGGGGGTAGTTTTATGGCATTTTTATTAATATTTTTTTTTACTAGTAATGGCGGCGATCAGCGTTTTTTTTTCGGTACTGCGATATTATGGCGGACACATCAGACACTTTTGACACATTTTTGGGACCATTGGCATTTTTATAGCGATCAATGCTATAAAAATGCATTGGATTACTATAAAAATGCCATTGGTAGTGAAGGGGTTAACACTAGGGGGCAGGGAAGGGGTTAAGCGTGTTCCTATTTGTGTTCTAACTGTATGGGGGGGTTGACTCACTAGGGGGAATCACTGATCTTCCGTTCATACATTGTATGAACGGAAGATCAGCGTTTCCCCCGCTGACAGGAACGAGAGCTGTGTGTTTACACTCACAGCTCTCGTTCCCCGCTCTGTAACGAACGAGCGCGCGTGCCCGGCGGCGATCGCGCCCGCCGGGCACGCGCGCGGGACTCGGGTGGCGCGCGCCCTCTAGCGGCCAAAAAAGATAGGACGTAGAGCTACGTGCTCTCGCCCAGCACTGCCACCGTCCCGCAGTAATATGACGGCGGGCGGTCGGCATCTAGTTAAACAACATGTTGAATCTTTTTACTCAATTTGTCTTTTTCATATGTTAAAATACATTTTCTTTTATATAGAATTAACTTCTAAATTATAATTGTATTGCCTTAAAATTCCCAAACGAGAGGTTTTCGCATTTACAGTTGGTGCGATTATTCACAAATTGAAGAAACACAAAAAATAACTGTCAATCTCCCTCAGGCTGGGGCTCCATGCAAGATCCCACCTCATGGAGTTTCAATGATCATGTGAGGAATCAACCCAGAGGGCCAGATTCAGGTAGATGGGCGCATCTTTGTGCCGGCGTAGCGCAGAGCATATACGTTACGCCGACGCAACCTAGAGAGGCACGTACAGTATTCACAATGCACTTGCTCCCAACGTTGCGCCGGTGTAATGTATATGTGAAGGCCCAAGTTGGCGTAAGTGGATGAAGGATACGCCCGGTGTACCATCTTACGCCGAGCGCATAAATACGCCCAGACATGCGCCCATCCGACGCAAAAGTACATCCTACTTCCCCCCCCCCTGAGCAAGGTACTTTTTGCTGTGCGATGGCTGCTCGCAGTCCCCGGAAGGAGAGGAGGAAGAAAAAAATTTCACCCCAGGAGATGCCACTCCTCATCTCTGGCATGAAGAGGTATGACGCCTTCCTCCACGGTGCCCAAAGTTAGGATACCAGTCGGGCCAGGAAGCAGGTCATCCTGGAGACCATCGCCTCTGAAGTAAATATCCAAGGCAATGAGACCCAGACAGCCACGGATATTAATAAAAAAATAAATGATGTCAGGTGCAAGGTCCGGGAGAAGGTGGCCGCCATCAAGAGGCACCAGAGGGGCACGGGGGGCGGACCATCATGTGCAGTGAGCTTGACCCCGTAGGAGTAGGTGGTCACCTGGTGTCTGGAGAGGAAGCAGTTGGAGGCGTGGAGGGCTTTAATTCCCTTGATGAAGCCTCAAGGACAGGGAAGTGTTGTTTATTCCCCATCCGGTGTGTAGCATGTGAGGGGGTGGAAGGGGACATGTGACAAGTGTGTGGGTCCACCAACATGTGAATGCTTTGTGTCATCCACAGATGTGCAGGAGGGAGCGGGGCCATCTGCTGCCGGTGACCATTCCACGTACAGTGTGACTGGTGTGTGAATGTGGGGGCGACACTCCTGCCAGTAAGGGGTGTCACCCTGGGTCGTGGTGAAGTTATCCCCACGGCCGTGTGAATGTGGTATTAATGGACAGCAACATAATTGGGGCCTTGGCGTGGCGTGGCGTTGCTGCTCCCAAGTCCTGCATGTTGGACTTGGGCTAATCCAATGTGATGTGGATGTGGTGTGTGTGATCTAGGGACCACAGTGGTGTGCATGCGTGCATTGTCCGTGTGCCATGATGATTGTGTGTGTTTAACTTTCCAAAGATGCCTACCGCGAGGCATCTCCTGACTGCTCTTCCCTCAGCAGACGGGGTAGCCTCAGGCGGGGGGGGGGACTGTGTGGTTCAGGGGTCAGGTCATCACATATGTCAATCTGCAGGCCCTTTCTCATGGCATAGTTGTGCAGCACACAACATGCACCGATGATCTGAGACACAAAGTTTGGGGAATACAACAGGCCCCCCCAGACTTATCCAGGCATCGGAAACGGGACTTCAGGAGGCCAAATGTTTGCTCCACCACTGCACGGGTACGTATGTGTGCAGCATTGTAGTTTCTCTCACCTCTGGTTTGGGGATTCCGGAATGTAGTCATGAGATGGGGCCCAAGTGCATATGCCGAGTCATCTGGAAGGGAAAAGACAGGAGGATGTAAGTCATGCATGTGCCCCTCGTGATGTCTGCATCATGGGGTCAGACATTCATGCCTGACTCCCATGTCACTCACCAACCAACCAGCTGTCCCTGTACACGTTCTGTTTGAATTCTGTTGGGATGTTGCTTTGACGGTATATGTAGCTGTTGTGGCTGGTAGACATGTGCACTGCCAAAAAAATCGTTTTTTTCGTTTATATTATTTTCGTTTTTTAAATTTTTTCATAAATTAGTAAATTCGGGAAATTAAAAAAAAATTTGTTTTTGTTTCATTAGTTTTTTTAATTTTTTTTGGAAATTCGTAAATTCGGGAAGATCGAACAAATATTTTTTTTCGTTTTATTTGTTTTTTTGCTTTTTCGTAATTTCGGGAAATTCGAAAATTCTGAATTTTCGGATTTCCGAAAATGCAAAAAAAACGAATAAAACTGAAAAAACGAAATTTCCGGGAAAAAAACGAATGAAACGAAAATGAAAAAAAACAAAAAAATAATTCGAAAAATTCAGAAATTTCCAATTTTCGAATTTTAGATTTTCGAACTTTAGATTTTTTAATGTTACAATTTCGAAATTTAGAATATTTGAATTTTCGTATTTTTTTTATTTTTCGAAAAATGGAAAAATAAAAAATGTGAAAATTCGAAATTAGAAAATTCGAAATTAGAAAATTCGAAATTTCGAAAATTCGAAAATTAAATAATTCGAAAATTCGAATTTTCAAATTTTTTCAATTTTCGAATTCTCTAATTCGAATATTCGAATTATTTAATTTTCGAATTTTTAATTTTCGAATTTAAAATTTTCGAATTTTCACATTTTTCGAATTTTTAATTTTCGAAAATGAAAAATTCGAAAAATAAAAAATTGGGAAATGAAAAATTCGAAAATGAAAAATGCTAAATTTCGAAAATGAAAAATTCAAAAATGCAAAATTCCGAAAATGAAAAATTCGAAAATTCGAATATTCGAAAAATCGAAAATTAATAATTCGAATTTTCGAAAAATGAAAAATTCGAAATTCGGAATTTTGAAAATTCAAACATTTGAAAATTAAAAAATTCGAAAACTAAAAAAAATCGAAAATTAAAAAAAAAAAAAAAAATGTTCTTATTTCCGAAAATCGGAAATACGAAAATTCGGAAATTAAACAATTCGGAAATACTAAAATTTGGAAATTCAAAATTCGGAAATTGGAATTTATTTTTTTTCAATTTTCAAATTCTCTAATTCGAATATTCGAATTATTTAATTTTAATTTTCGAAAAATGAAAAATTTGAAATTCGAAATTTCCGAAAATCCGAAATTCGGAAATACGAAAATTCGGCAATTAAACAAATCGGAAATACTAAAATTTGGAAATTCTAAATTCGAAAATTAAAAAATTCGGAAATTGGAATTTTCGGAAATAAGAAAAATTCTGAAATTCGAATTTTCGGAAATACGAAAATTCGTAAATTCGAATTTTCGGAAATACGAAAATTCGTAAATTCGAATTTTCAGAATTCCGAAAAATCCGAAATTCGGAAATTCGAAATTTTCGGAAGTCCGAAAATTCGGAAATAAAAAATTCGTTAATACGAAAATTCGGAAATTACGAATTTACGAATTTTCGTTAAAAAACGAATTAGAAACTAAACGAAATGCACATGTCTAGTGGCTGGACCCGGGGGGTGTTTGGCACGGACGTGCCATATGAGGCATTGGGCATCGGCTATTACCTGTACATTGATGGAATGCCAGTGCTTCCAATTGCGATATATGTGCTCTGTGGCACGGGGGGGGGCTGTAGTGCCACATGTGTGCAATCAATGTGCAATTCTGTAGCAATCCAGCATTGCCTTCTGCCGCAGATGCTCATTGGTGGGTCTGATGATGTGGTGGGACATGCGTCTGAGGATTGCGGGGACAACCTGGTGCACACATCTGCTCATGGTGGATTGTGACATCCCAGCCACGACTCCACTTGTACGTTGGAGCCAACCACTGGCAAGGAAATGGAGTGTTGCCAGTACCTTGACCAGTGGCTGCACTGCTTGTGAGCGGTGTGTCTTGCTGGTGATGTCATCTTTTAGGGCTGTGGTTATTTCCAAGATTGCATCAGGGCTGAATCTGAAAATGCGATACACCTCCGAATCACCCATGCCAAAGAGGCTCATGCGCGTGCGGTATATCCTCTCACATGCCCTCCTTCTCCATGCCGGTGGACCCATTAGTAGTGCTAGGACCACGGCTGCCCCTGGCATGTTGGCAGACAGATGTGTTGTCCTGCAAGTGGGGTTGCTTAGCTTGCTCAGCTCGTCCATAACGGTGTTGCTGTAGCTGCTCTCCAGCTGACCTGTGCACGTCTGGTGCAAAGATAAACCAGCTATTTGTTGGAATAACTTTATGCCGGACGTACGACTTATGCGCACCGTGCGTAGCCTGCGCCGGGCGCGCGTACGTTCGCGAACCGGCGTATCTCACCTCATTTGCATATTTGAATAGGAAATCAATGGGAACGCCAGATGCATCCAGCGTAAATATGCGCCTACGATACGCCAGCGTAGGAAAGTTAGGTCGGTCGGAGGAAGCCTATTTTCAGGCGTATCTAGTTCTGTGGGTACGGCGCATAGATACGACGGCGCATATTTAGACTTACACGGTGTATCTCGAGATACGCCGGCGTAAGTCTTTCTGAATCTGGCCCAGAATCTTTAAATGATCTCAAGGCAGCTGGGACTATAGTCACAAGAAAACAATTGGTAACGCACATGCCATGAAGGACTGAAATCCTGCAGAGCCCGCAAGGTCCCCCTGCTCAAGAAAGCACATGTACAGGCCCATCTGAGGTTTGCTAATGAACATGTGAACGATTCAGAAGTGAATTTGGTGAAAGTGTTGCGGTCAGATAAGACCAAATAAAACCAATCACTGTGTTTGGAGGAGGAGGAATGATGCCTGTGATGGATCTCGGATACCCTCTGTGGGACCTGTGTCTCCTGCTCTCCAAATGCACCCGCAGCCAGCAGACTCGCCAAAACCAGCCCTTAACCCCCCAATCACGAGGGAAACTACACAGGTGTTGAGGGTTAAACATGCAGAGCATAAAACTGCTTATTAGGTACAAAACATACACTTTTAAACACAGTTAGGGACACTCCCCTTAGCCTTATCATAGAGTGGGTAGGGGACAAGGAAGAACCAATGGAAACTTGACACTTGTATATTCAAACAACTACAGTTAAACACACCATGGGATTATGATAATCAGGCAGCCCCTCCTTACACATCCCACACTGGGATGTGTCTCCACACCTTTTGTCTATGTGCCATGACCTACTGTAACATATATAAACACAGTACCAAGAGGGGGGGGGGGTGGGGGAGAAGGGATGCATCTTTTATAGAGACCTCATTACATTGCCATTTTGTCTCAAAGTCTCTCGTTCTCTGCTGGGTCATGGCCAGCCCACAGCCCCCTCCAAAACACACAGTTACAATGGGTTCTGTTACACTGCCTATGACCCCAAAAACACCACCCCCACTGTCAAACATGGAGGTGGAAACATTATGCTTTGGGGGTATTTTTCTGCTAAGGGGACAGGACAAATTCAATGCATCAAAGAGACGATGGATGGGGCCATGCACCTCTTATCCTCAGCCAGGGCATTGTAAATGGGTCATTGGATGGGTATTCCAGCATGACAATGACCCTAAACACATGGACAAGGCATCAAAATAGTAGCTCAAGAAGAAGCACATTAAGGTCCTGTAGTGGCATAGCCAGTCTACAGAGCTTAATCCCATAAAAAAATATGTGGAGGGAGCTGAAATTTTGAGTTTCCAAACTTCAGCCTCAAAACCTTAATGACTTGGAGAGGATCTGCAAAGAGGAGTGGGACAAAAATCTCTTCTTATGCCTAGTACATACGACCGGGATTCCCGACATGGAAAGGTCCATCAGAAATCCCGAGGGGAAAACCGAGAACCTGCTTTCTACATTTTGCCTACAGACCATCAGTTTTCCCATCGGGAAAACTCAGATGAGAGCTTTTCCTCTGGAATCCTGACCGAGTTTTTTCCCACAGGAAAACTGCCCTAAAATGGCTGGTTTCTGATACACATGGCTGGGTTTTTTGACGGGAAAAAGTTTGGTGGGAATTCGGGCGGGAAAAAAGAGAGCAGGTTCTCTTTTTTTTTGTCCGGCGGGTTTGGCAGTTTTCCCATCTGAAAAACTGCCAAGGGGGCATATACACGGCCGGGATTCCCGGCCAAAAGCTCTCCACCCAGTTCTCCTGTCAGAAAACCCAGTCATGTGTATGGGGCATTAGATGTGTGCAAACTTGGTGGCCAATTACAAGAAACGTCTGACCTCTGATTTTACCAACAAGGGTTTAGACAGCAAGTACTTGAAATGCATTTTTATGGATTTTTTTTGTTGTTATTCTGTCTCTCACTTAAATTATAAACTGATCATTTATTTGTCAGTGGGCAAACGTACAAAATCAGCAGGGGATGAAATCCTATTTCCCTCACTGTAAAGTGCTGTGAAAATTGATGGTGTATAATATAATGGTGTAATATAAGTACCTGTAATAGATAAAAAAGTCATTTTTGTAGACAGAGGCAGAATAGGCTTCCCTAAAGTGATGCATTTCAGGGATCGCCTAAAGGTAGACAGAGAAGGAGATAGCCGGACAGAATTTGGTAGGGAGTTCCAGAGCATGGGAGAAGTTCTGGAGGCAAGCATGGAAGGAAGTGATAAAGAGAGGAGTAAGGCGAATGGTATTGTGAGATGAACTTGGTGATGAAGCTTAGGGCAGAATTGTAAATGGCTTTGTATGTTATCATTAGTATTTTGAATTTTATTCCTTGGGAAATTAAAAGCCAGTGGAGGGATAGGTGGCAAGAAGTGGTGGTCACTGATAGGGATGAGCCGAACACCCCCGCATTTGGTTCACACCAGAACCGTCGAACAGACCGACCGTTCGCACGAACATTTAGAACCCCATTGAAGTCTATGGGACTCAAACGTTCAAATTCGAAAACGATAATTTTAAAGACCAATATTCAAGTTATTGTTGGAAAACGTCTTTGAGAACCCGGGTCTTGCCCCAGGGAACATGTATCAATGGAAAAAGGTTTAAAAAACGGTTGTTTTTTTCAGGAGCAGGACTCCTGAAAAAATTACCGTTTTTAAAACTTTTTTTTCCATTGATACATGTTCCCTCGGGCAAGACCCGGGTTCTCAAAGACGTTTTCACAGGCTAACTATAGACACCCAGCAGGTCCAATATTTAAAGGAATTTTTCATTTTTTTTATTTTTTTTTAAGTTAAGCATCATTAAAATCACTGCTCCAGGAGCAGTGATTTTATTGATGCTTAAATAATAAAAAAATAAAAATTCCTTTAAATATTGTACCTGCTGGGTGTCTATACCTGTGATAACGTCTTTAAATAGCACAATCACCTGCCTGCCAGTAAATTAGGAAGAACTGATCTATCTAAGCTATACAGTGTATAAATATATGTACAACTCCTAGGGATGTATATATATATTCTCTACACTCTGTCTTTTTAGATAGCTAGATAGAGCAGCCAGTCAGTTTAGCTTAATTTACAATCTCTCTGAATGAGTACTTGGTGATCTGCATTGTCCTGTAAGTAACAAACAAAAAATGTTTATATTACAGCACAACAGTGTAATTATACTTTACCTGCATAATGGTCCGGGTCTTAAGTGGTTAAAGGACCAGGCCCCTTTTTGCGATTCCTGCACTGCATCACTTTAACTGACAATTGCGCGGTCGTGCGATGTGGCTCCCAAACAAAATTGGCATCCATTTTTTCCCCACAAATAGAGCTTTCTTTTTAGGGTACTTGATCACCTCTGCGTTTTTTTTGTTTGTTTTTTTTGCGCTTTAAACAAAAATAGAGCAACAATTTTTGCTATAATAAATATCCCCAAAAAATATATTACATTTTTTTTCCTCAGTTTAGGCCGATACGTATTCTTCTACTTATTTTTGGTTAAAAAAAAATCACAATAAGCGTTTATTGATTGGTTTGCGCAAAAGTTATAGCGTTTACAAAATAGGGGATACTTTTATTGCATTTTTATGAATAATTATTTTTTTACTAGTGGCGGCGATCAGCGTTTTTTTCGTAACTGCGACATTATGGCGGATACATCGGACACTTTTGAGACATTTTTGGGACCATTGTCATTTTCACAGCGAAAAGTGCTATCAAAATGCACTTATTACTGTGAAAATGACAATGGCAGTGAAGGAGTTAACCACTAGGTGGCACTAAGGGGTTAAGTGTGCCCTAAGGGAGTGATTCTTACTGTAGGGGGGTGTGGCTGTAGGCGTGATGTCACTGATTGTCGTTCTCTATATCAGGGAACAGACGATCAGTGCTACTGCCACAGAGAAGAACGGGGAAGGTGTGTGTACACACACCTCGCCCCGTTCTTCAGCTCTTGTGACCGATCGCAGGACACCGGCGGCGATCGGGTCTGCGGGTCCTGCGGTCACGGAGCTTCGGACCAGGTCACGCGGCTGGGCTCTTAAAGGCGAAGTACAGGTATGTGCCTATACAAAGCCGTGCCATTCTGCCGACGTATATGTGCAGGAGGCAGTCCTTAAGTCGTTAAAGCTATATTTTCAAAAATTCCAAAATAAAACCTTATTACTATTTATTTTTTCCTTTTTGGCTGCATATACAATTAAAAGAAAATGAGCAATTTAATATAGCATGTAACTGTACATATACATAGTAAGGTTAAAAAATTATTGTACCTTTAAAGTATCATCATTTGCAATATTATTATAAAATTCAAAAATGCTCAAACCTGGGAATCTAATCTGGAAAACAACATTGATCATGGTATGTGGTCAGTGGATACTTATTATGCAGCCTTTTATTACAAAGGTAGAGAATAAAAGAAAAAAAGAACACTGATTAGCTTACAATTCAAATAGCATCTGACAACTAAGAATTATGGGAAAGATATTTAAGTAGAGGAAAATTGCGGTTCTTCATGTGTAATTCTACTACTATCCTGGAAACAATAAAACCACGCTTCAATCAGATAGGGAGAGCTAGGCTGCAATTTAGCAATTTTGATAAGGAGAAAAAAATGAAAGGTTTTTGTCCTCATTTTGTAGTGTTAAAGCAGAATCTGTATGAATATAATGCCTATAGAATCCAAAGTTTGTAAGGAGGTATTTAGTGGACTTAGCAATATACTGTATATATTTTTTCTTTTCATGTCAAGTGCACACATGTCAAGTAATGTGTCAGAGCCATTACGTCCGAGATCACAGTACTTCCCCTGAAGCCTTCATCTGCTCTTCTATCCAGGACAGAGCCATCTTCAGACACTATCCAGGCTCAGCATCTCTACATGAACATACATAAAACAACAACTACTTTCACCATTTCATAGTAAAAATGTACAACATTGTCAGTAACAGACTTACAACCTTCATGCTCACACACACAATGGGGCTGATTTACCAAGCCTGTGCGCCATGACTCATGGTGCACAAGCAGGAGTAAAACCGTTTTTGAGATTTACAAAAGAGATACACTGCCAGTGCAGTGTATTTCTTCATTTACTAAACTGCCTAATGCGCCCAGGAGAGGGCGCACAGCACGCTGGCGTACAGCAGAGCTGGCGTACGGCATTTAGTTATGTAAACATCGGGGATTCGGGCGGGAGTTTATGAGGGGAGGGAGGGGGGTGATGCAGGGGATGTGTAGTGACATGTGTTTAAACGTGTGTGGCGGGCCGAATTGAAAGCGAAAGTGACTTTTGAGAAACGATCCCCGTGCGCTTGCAAAGTACGCCAGAACCTCGGAAGGTTCATTTGCATACTGGCCATGCGCAGAGGGAGATTTCAGGGAATGGCGTCAGTACGCCGAGAAATTCTTGGTAAATACCAAGCGGCGTAGCAGTGTTTGCACTGTGTGAAACGGCGCACGGCAATCTCCGAGCTGTTCTCGGGCTGCGCCGACACTGAAGGGGAACTCCGCGCCAAATTTCAAACTTGAAACCGGCGCGGGTTCCCCCCAGGGGTATAATAGGCTCTCCGGCTTTGGTCCGGAGCGTGAGGGGTTAACCCACGCCAAAAACGGCGTGGGGTTCCCCCCCAGATCCGTACCAAGCCTTATTCCAGGCACGCAGTCTGGCCGGACAGGAATGGGGGTGGGGACGAGCGAGTGCCCCCCCCCTCCTGAGCCGTACCAGACCACATGCCCTCGACATGGGGGAGTGTGTGCTTTGAGGGAGGGGGGCACCACCAAAAAACTAAAAAAAAAATTTTGTTGGGGGAAAAAAAGAGGACGCCAAATTTGTTTGGGGGCCACGTCCCACAACCACGCAATTGTCAGTTAAAATGACGCAGTGTTGAAATGCAAAAACTGGCCCCGTCAGTGACCAGTAATATGGTCTGGGGCTCAAGTGGTTACAAATTAAGAAAACACTAAAGTTAGCCCAATTTATGGCCTTAATGTGAAAGATGATGATACACCGAGTAAATAGATACCCAACATGTTACACTTTAATATTGCACACACTCATGGAATGGCGCCAAACTTCAGTACTTGAAAATACCCATAGGCAACACTTTTTTATTTATTTTCAGGTTACCAGTTTAGATTTACAGAGGAGGTCTAGTGCTAAAAGTATTGCTCTCGCTCTAACGTACGCTATGATACTTCACATGTGGGGTTTGAACGGGGGTTAAATATGTGGGCGGGACTTACACATTTAAGGCCCGCCCACATATGGAAACATCCTTCAAACCACACATGTGAGGTATCATAGCGTGCGTAAGAGCGAGAGGAATACTTTTAGCATTAGACCTCATCTGTAAATCTAAACTGGTAACCGGAAAAAAAATGCTGCGTGTTCGCTTCTAGGGACAGGGGCGTTTAAATTATTATTATTTATGTTTGTTACGTTACGTTATGTTTATTTATGTTTGTTACGTAAAAATTCTACAAGACCTCCCCTTCAGGTTGTAAAGCATCAGTTCAGGGGGACCAAAAAATAATAAAACACCTCTAATGCTTTCATCCGCCATTGCAGATTTGATTCTGGTAATGCATCTCGAGTGAACTGGGCATGCTCGAACACTTAGAAAAATAAGCTGGGTGTTTGAGCCTGAAAATGACATGCATCTTTCTGAGCATGCTCAGAAAGCTTGTTTTTTGGCTTAGTAATTTAAGGACATCCTTAACAGGTGTAAGCAGTTACAAGTGCACACAAACTAGAGGCTGACATTTCTTCATGTGTTTCCAATTGGTTCATTAGCACACATGTTATAAAAAGCGTGGATAGTGCACGTGCCAGCTGCCCTCAGAGGGGGCAGATTTGCTGGCTGGAAGTAATGGCGGAGCGAAACAGAGATGTTTTGGAGCAAGTTTTGTTTTTTTGATGTTTTGTCTGCTGCATAATTTTGCTAAATGTTTCTCAAGATGTTAATGACTAATGTTTTAATCCTGTTATTTCAAAAGCATGATTTATTTTCCAATGACTGTGTGAAATAAACGTTGGTCTTTTTTGTTTTTAGTTTTTTTTTGTGTGTTTATTTGTAATTTTTTGTTTTGCTTTCCTTGTTTTGTGGACCAATAAAATTACTTTCAAATTTTGAAGTTTGTTTTGTGATATTTTTTTCATGCTATGGATTTCAACCGCTGCAGCTGAAATAGTTTGGGCCTAAACCATCAAGTGTGATTTGTCTCTAAGCTCTTTCCTGGTGTGTATGCATGAAATGTTTAGTCACCAGAAAAGGAAGGACAAAGCGGTAAGTATTGTTTCCTAGAACTGATGTCCAGACTGACTTTTTAAAGCACATGTGCAAGATGTAGGAAAACCTGCAAACAGGGCCTGTTTGGGGGGGGGGGTGGTGTATTGGTGGACAGGCTTGAAGTGCTGATTTACAGCGCTGTGCTTGAAACTAGCACAAGACAATCCTATTCTAATTGTGGGTTGTTTGAGGGAAGCCAATTGAGTGTTAGAACCCCTGCTAGTGTTTTTAGGTTGGGCTTTGTGTCCCTTTTCTTAAAATTGGCTTCACTTCCTGTCACACAGCTGAACAGGAAGTGAGGTTAAAACCCTACCAATGGTCTTTTCTTCGGGACACAGGTCAATCTAACTAGTGTCCCCATTAAGCAAATTGCACTGCAGTGTACACCCCAAATGATTAGTTACTTTGGGGTTTAGTAAAGGCAAAGCCGCTCTGCAGTAGAAGCATAGGCAATGAAAATCAGAAGGGAAGCACTGATGGTTTTAACTTCCAATCCCGCCAAGTTTTTATTTTTCTTCCTTGCTTGTCCACTTGTAGTGCAAAGTGGATTTGCCTTTAGTAAATGGACCCCAAAGTCCAAGATCCATACTAATTTGGGGGGTACACAGCAAAATGCAATTTCTAAAATGGGGAACTATTTAGATTGATCTGTGTGTCCCCAACAAGACATTACTCAGGTTTTTCCCTCACTTCCTGTCTGGCCATGTGGCAGGAAGTGAATGAATTAAGTAGAAAGTGACAACATTTGTGAGGTGTCTATACCCTATCAGGGGTGCAGGCATCCCCAAAACAAACAAGAAAATTGTTGATTTAACATTGGGTGGGGGTCCCTAACACACATTCATACATATTAGCAACGCTGGATCCTGGCCTATTGGCATGGTTATATTTTCTTAAGCCTCTCAATAAAATGATCTGAAATTTGGGGTTAAACTGGAAATATAATCATCACTTTTATTTTTTTGTTTTCTTTCATTTTGGATAGAGTTGGGGGGGGGGGGTTAGAAGCTCTGTCAGTTTGTTTTGTATTATCCCTGTCCGTTTGGGGAGATTGGCCTTCACTTTCTGCCCCATAGCCAAACAGGAAGTGATCGAAAAACTAGGCAAATTAAGGGACTCCTGTGCCCCCGCCCGCCCCCCCCACCCCACAGAACTTGTGTGTGTCTCCTGGGTGGGTCATAAAAAAACAGGGTGTGGCCTTGACAGGAAGGGTGGGTAATTTTTCTATTAGGGTGCCAAAATTTGGTCAGGCCTAGGGCAGCACAAAACCTAAATATCCTACTGCATATTAGGGCTTATTTAGACAGGATCCAATTTACAGCATGTTTTTAGATTGTGGGAGGAAACCCGCACAGGGAGAACATGCAAACTCCAGGCAGATAGTGTCACGGGCAGGATTCGAACCAGCAACCCTTTTGCTGCTAGGTGAACATGCTACACACTACACCACTGTGCTGAACGAACATGATCGCAGCTGAAAGCATGAGATGTTTTTTTTTTTTTTTTTAATTCCATGCTTTCCAGCCTGGAGGACAGATGTGGGGTCTAATTGACCCCGCCTCTCTCTATAAAGAGGACCTGTCACACACTAGTCCTATTACAAGGGATGTTTACATTCCTTGTAATAGGAAGAAAAGTGAAAAATAATACAAAAAAAAGGGACAAACAAGGGCAAAAATTAAAATATTAAGTAAAAAAAAATGAATTTAAATGCTCCTGTCCCTAGTAGCTCGCACTCAGAAGCGAACACGCATGCAAGTCCCACCCACATATGTAAACACCCTTCAAACCCCACATGTGAGGTATCATAACGTGCGTTAGAGTGAGAGCAATAATTTTAGCACTAGACCTCCTCTGTAACTCAAAAGTGGTAACCTGAGAAAAAAAGTCAAGCGTCGCCTATGGAGATTTTTAATAACGAAGTTTAGCGCCATTCCATAAGTGTGCGCAATATGAAAGCGTGACAAGTTAGGTATCTATTTACTCGGTGTAACATCATCTTTCACCTTATCCCTAAAAATTGGGTTAGCTTTACTGCTTTCTTATTTTGTCATTCATGAAACAGTTTTTTTTTTGAAAGCCAAAAAAAAAAAAAAAACGTTTGAAAATTTTTGGCGCAAATACCGTTGGAAATTTGTAAGAAAAAATGGCCGCCACTTTATTCCCTAGGGTGTTTGTTAATAAAATATATATAATGTTTGGGGGTCCTGAGTAATTTTCAAGGAAGAAAATATAATTGTTACATGAAGGAGAGAAGTGCCAGAATAGGCGCGGTATGGAAGTGGTTAAAGTGCAACAATAAAAGATAAAAATTCCTTGAAATTTCGTACCATGGGGGGGGGGAATCAGGGCCGCCATCAGGAATTATGGGGCCCCTTACACCGCTTCAGGCATGGGCAGGGCCGGACTGGGCATAAAAACCAGCCCTGGAAATGACTTCATAGCAGCCCCAGTGGCTTAGTATGGGTTGTCAGCACCCAAGGCAAGTAATTTGCACCCCCAACCCGCGGACATTTAGCAGACCAAATCCCTTCCACTCATACTGTATTAAACCCCCATATGGTACCTCTTAGGATGTACCACTCTTTCTCTTTGTTCTCCTTTCTTTACCTTTTATCTCGCTCTATCCTAATGTCTTGCCCCCCCCCCCCCCCCAATCTATCGCTCTTTATCCTTTTTTCATGTTCCTCCCCCTCTTTTTATTCCTTCTCTTATTCCTTGTTTTTTCCTCTCTCACCTCTATATCTATACACACACACAGTGTATGTATTTACACCTATATGTATATTGCACCCAATGAATGATTATGGGGGGGGAGTGGATTTCAATGTGAAATCTGCCTTGGCCATAGCGCCCATCATAAAGCATCCTCCCTCTGTACTGGGGGCTGTAATGTAATTCTGCTCTGGCAGATGAGGAAGTGTGTACAGTTTGTGTGTGCCCTCTCCTGCAGATATGGCAGACATTACAGGAGATGGTCAGAGACTGCAGACATGGTACAGGGGACGGTTAGGGATTGCAGACATGGCACAGGGGACGGTTAGGGATTGCAGACATGGCACAGGGGAACGGTTAGGGATTGCAGACATGGCACAGGGGAACGGTTAGGGATTGCAGACATGGCACAGGGGAACGGTTAGGGATTGCAGACATGGCACAGGGGAACGGTTAGGGATTGCAGACATGGCACAGGGGAACGGTTAGGGATTGCAGACATGGCACAGGGGAACGGTTAGGGATTGCAGACATGGCACAGGGAAACGGTTAGGGATTGCAGACATGGCACAGGGGACGGTTAGGGATTGCAGACATGATTGATTCAGGAGATGGTCAGAGACTGCATTTCAAGTTGAACTCAGTGTACAGGTATATAGTATTGTAGTGTTGCTACACTCTATGTAAACCATCTCTGAGGGATCAAATCAGTCTTTTTTCTTTGAAAGTACAACCAAGTGACAGAAGAAATAATCGCATCCAATTTCTAAAATACAAATTTTCTTGGAAAAACTGAACTGCTCAGGATTAGTGGACAGTAACCAGTAAATTGGTCTGTGAAGCTTTTAGCCTGATCCAGCAGTAAATCCTCCAAAAAAAAAAAAAAACTCCCATCAAACAATCTGTGCAGCAGCACAGAGCTCTGCCTAAATAGCTGATTAGAAGCTGAAATGGTTAACAGCCATGTGTTCCCGGTCTCATAGAACCCTGCTGCAGCTTCTTTCAGAGATCTTGTCAGTGTGATTAGACAATGTACAGGTCAGGTTAGTTAGGCAGATAAAAAAAGTAACCAGGGAGACAAGAGGGAGGAGGAGGCTGATTGGTAACCTGCACACTGCCTGATCACATCTGAAAGACACTACAGCCGGCCAGCAACATGTTACTGTTCTCCTGGTGATCCTGTTTTCTTCTATTGAGCCAGATGTGTGTGTCCTGAGGCTGCAGAACGTGGATATTTGTCATCCTACCTTTCCTGCATCTCCCTCCTGGCGTCCCCCATTCAGCCTCACTCCAGCACTTGCAATCAAATGTGAGCGGGGAACAGCTATACTGCCTGCTGATTGGCTGTGGATGGACCGGAGGAGGAGCAGGTCCTCCCTTGCACTCCTTTAAGCATTGGCTGTGGGTTTCCTATTAGAGAAATGACTGGCCAGAGAACACTCAGTAAGTGTCCATCCATGCTCCCTCCCACCTGCTTTCTTTTCCTCCAAACCACAGAGCACATACCTGCCAGTGCCTGCCGCACGATGGTCACGTGCTCCTTCAGCCCTCCGCGCTCCGCTGCTGGAATTCATTTCCTCATTCAGCCCTGAGTCCTGTTCATAGCAGCCCCATGACAGCCAGCCTACCGGGATATTTCCCGCTGTCCCGGTTGGCCAGTCCGGCTCTGGGCATGGGCCCCCTGGAGCAGAGAACAGGGGGGGGGTGCTGCCGCCTGAAATTGAGAAGGGGGGGCTGCCGCAATTTGATAAGCGGGGGGTTCCTTTACAAAAAAATAAATTATAGAAAAATATATATTAAAAAAAGGGTGGTAGCCATCCGGGGGCCCTGGGGACCTCTGGGCCCTTTAATAAAAATAAACCTCTGGGCCCTTTAATGAAAAATAAATAAAAATATCTATATATATATATATATATATATATATATATATATATATAAAAAAAAGGGGGGTTGCCTTGGGAGCTCTGGGCCCTTTAATAAAAAATAACTAAAAAAATATCTAAACAAAAATAACATGGGTGGGAACTGTGGTGGCTCAATGTGAATGGCACTGCGCTGACAAGCCGTTCACCTCTGCAGCCAAGGGTTCGGATCCCGGTCTCGGCTACATGTGAATTGAGTTTGGTGGTCTCAGCCCAGCTCCCGGTGGGTGTGCTAGGCAAGGTACGCCTGTGCTTAGTATGCCCACCCCCCCCCCCAAAAAAAACACCACACTTGCACGCACACTAAATTGGTTTAACACGCACGCACTTTGGCCATGAGGTCTCTTAAAATAAAGAGAGGCGAAGGACATACAGGGCTGGCAGGGTGGGCTAGACTCCCTCATAGGGGGAGTTCCTCTGTCCCATCGGGCTCCCAAGTGGAGCAGGTAGGGTGGGGTGAGTGGGAGGCCCCCCCTCACACCCGCCATTGCCACCGGGGGCATGGAGAAGGATGGCGATTGCCTCTGGGGGGAGGGTCTGCCTACTCCCAACTCCTGCAGTCCAGCTCCTCTCTCTCTACTTCGCGCACAAAATACACTTTAAAAAATAAATTAAAGAAAAAAAAACAACCTGGGGAAAACATAAAATGTTTATAACATTTTTATAAGCTCTGGGCCCTTTCATAATAATATTATATATATATATATATATATATATATATATATGTATATATATATATATATATATGTTAAAAAAATAACAAAAAAATATGAAAATATATAATTTTTTGTATTTTTTTAAAAAAAAGGGGGGGGGGTTGTAATCTGGAGCCCTGGGGATCTCCGGGCCACTGGGAACCTCCAGACCCCTAAAAAAAAACATTGGCCCTTTAATAACAAAAAATATGAGGGGTTGCCACCCGGGGCCCTGGGGGCCTCTGGGGACCTCCGGACTGCTAAAAAAAAAAAATCCAAAAATTGGCCCTTTAATAAAAAATAATAAAAAAATAAACTAAAAAATATATATAAAAAAAAAAGAGGGGGGTTACCATCTGGGCCGCTGGGGGGCCTCCAGGCATCTGGGCACCTCCGGGCCCCTTACAGGTGTACTGCCTGTACCCCCCTGATGGCGGCCCTGGGTGTAATGTCAGCATGTGAAAAATGACATTCTGAAGGAAAAAAGCCGTTTAAAACTGACTCGCGGCAATAATGAATTGTCAGCTCCTGGCAATTGCAGGAGAATTCATTCATAAAAAACACCAAAAAAAAGCGTGGGGGTCCCCCCAAATTCAATAACCAGACCCTTTAGGTCTGGTATGGATATTAAGGGGAACCCCGCCGTCAATTTTCTAAAAAAAATTATGTGGGGTTCCCCCCAAATATCCATAACCAGACCCTTCAGGTCTGGTGTGGAATTTAAGGGGAACTCCACCCCAAATAAAAAAAAAAGTGGCGTGGAGTCCCCCCTAAAATCCACACCAGACTCCTTATCCGAGCATGTTGACCTGGCCGGCCGCAGAAAAGAGGGGGGGACAGAGCGCGGCACCCCCCCTCTCCTGAACCGCATCAGGCCACATCCCCTCAACATTGGGAGGGTGTTTTGGGGTACCCCCCAAAACACCTTGTCCCCATGTTGATGAGGACAAAGGTCTCTTCCCCACAACCCTTGCCCGGTGGTTGTTGGGTTCTGCGGGCAGGAGGCTTTTCGAAATCTGGAAGAGCCCTTTAACAAAGGGGCCCCCCAGATCCCGCCCCCCCCCCCTGTGTGAAATGGTAATGGGGTACACTGTACCTCTACCATTTCACCAACAAAAAAAGTGTCAAGGCTTAAAAACGACAAGAGCCAGTTTTTGACAAGTCCTTTATTATCTTCTTTCTTCTTCTTTCCTTCGGGTTTCTTTCTCCATCTTCTTCCTCTGCTTCTGTCTTGGGTCTTCTATTCCCGCATCTTGCCCGGAATGTTCTTCCATCTTCTTCTCCTTCCGCTGTCCTTCTCGTCCGCATCTTCTTCTTCTTGTTCTTCTTCGCCGGAGCCGCCGCTTCCAATTAAAATCCCCGCTGTCTGCCGGACCACGCCCCCCCTCTGACGCCACAGGCAAGCTCTTAGGAGTGTGCTGCAAGTGTGTCAGAGGGGGGCGTGGTCACATGTCAGAGGGCAGGCAATTAAATTGGAAGCTTGTGCGCGGCTTCTTCTTTGCCAGAGTCGCCGCTTCCAATTGAATTGCCCGCTTTCTGACATGTGACCACGCCACCCTCTGACGCACAGGCACCACACGGGGACTTTCCTAATTGCTTGCCCGTGGCGTCAGAGGGGGGGCGTGGTCCGGCAGACAGCGGGGATTTCAATTTGAAGCGGCGGCTCCGGCGAAGAAGAACAAGAAGAAGATGCGGACGAGAAGGACAGCGGAAGGAGAAGAAGATGGAAGAACACGCCGGGCAAGATGCGGGAATAGAAGACCCAAGACAGAAGCAGAGGAAGAAGAAGATGGAGGAAGAAACCCGAAGGAAAGAAGAAAAGAAGAAAGAAGATAATAAAGGACTTGTCAAAAACCGGCTCTTGTCGTTTTTAACCCTTGACACTTTTTTTTTTGGTGAAATGGTAGGGGTACAATGTACCCCATTACCATTTCACACAAGGGGGGGCCGGGATCTGGGGGGCCCCCTTGTTAAAGGGGTCTTCCAGATTTCGATAAGCCTCCTGCCCGCAGACCCCCACAACCACCGGGCAAGGGTTGTGGGGAAGAGACCCTTGTCCTCATTAACATGGGGACAAGGTGTTTTGGGGGGTACCTCAAAACACCCTCCCAATGTTGAGGGCATGTGGCCTGATGCGGTTCAGGAGAGGGGGGGCCGCGCTCTGTTCCCCCCCCCTCTTTTCTGCGGCCGGCCAGGTCAACGTGCTCGGATAAGGGGTCTGGTGTGGATTTTAGGGGGGACTCCACGCCATTTTTTTTTTATTTGGGGTGGAGTTCCCCTTAAAATTCCACACCAGACCCGAAGGGTCTGGTTATGGATATTTGGGGGGAACCCCACGTCATTTTTTTTTTAAAACTGACGGCAGGGTTCCCCTTAATATCCTTACCAGACCTAAAGGGTCTGGTTATTGAATTTGGGGGGACCCCCACGCTTTTTTTTTGGTGTTTATGAATGAATTCTCCTGCAATTGCCGGGAGCCGACAATTCATTATTGCCGCGAGTCAGTTTTAAACGGCTTTTTTGCTTTGGAAAATGTCATTTTGTGCAGAGACAGTTCTAACCACAGGAAAAGGGCGCTTTTTCACATGCTGACATCCCCCCCCCATGCTACGAAATTTAAAAGAATGTTTCAAATGACGTGGGGGTTCCCCCCAAATTCCATTACAGGCCCTTCAGGTCTGATATGAATATTAAGGGGAACCCCGCCATCATTTTTTGGAAAAAAATGACGTGGGGTCCCCCCCAAATATCCATAACCAGACCCTTCAGGTCTGGTGTGGAATTTAAGGGGAACTCCACCCCCCCCCAAAAAAAATGGCATGGAGTCCCCCCTAAAATCCACACCAGACCCCTTATCCGAGCACGTTGACCTGGCCGGCCGCAGAAAAGAGGGGGGACAGAGCGCGGCCCCCCCTCTCCTGAACCGAACCAGGCCACATGCCCTCAACATTGGGAGGGTGTTTTGGGGTAGCCCCCAAAACACCTTGTCCCCATGTTGATGAGGACAAGGGTCTCTTCCCCACAACCCTTGCCCGGTGGTTGTGGGGGTCTGCGGGCAGGAGGCTTGACGAAATCTGGAAGACCCCTTTAACAAAGGGGCCCCCCCAGATCCCGCCCCCCCCCTGTGTGAAATGGCAATGGGGTACATTGTACCTCTACCATTTCACCATAAAAAAAATGTAAAGGGTTAAAAAAAAACAAGAGACGGTTTTTGACAAGTCCTTTATTATCTTCTTTCTTCTTCTTTTCTTCTTTCCTTTGGGTTTCTTCCTCCATCTTCTTCTTCCTCTGCTTCTGTCTTGGGTCTTCTATTCCCGCATCTTGACCGGCGTGTTCTTCCATCTTCTTCTCCTTCCGCTGTCCTTCTCGTCCACATCTTCTTCTTCTTGTTCTTCTTCGCCGGAGCCGCCGCTTCCAATTGAAATCCCCGCTGTCTGCCGGACCACGCCCCCCTCTGACGCCACGGGCAAGCACTTAGGAGTGTGCTGCAAGTGCGTCAGAAGGGGGCGTGGTCACATGTCAGAGGGCGGCCAATTCAATTGGAAGCGGCGACTCCGGCAAAGAAAAAGCCGCGCACAAGCTTCCAATTGAATTGCCCGCCCTCTAACATGTGACCACGCCCACCTCTGACGCACTTGCAGCACACTCCTAAGAGCTTGCCCGTGGCGTCAGAGGGGGGCGTGGTCCGGCAGACAGCGGGGATTTCAATTGGAAGCGGCGGCTCAGGCGAAGAAGAACCAGAAAAAGAAGATGCGGACGAGAAGGACAGCGGAAGGAGAAGAAGATGGAAGAACATTCCGGGCAAGATGCGGGAATAGAAGACCCAAGACAGAAGCAGAGGAAGAAGAAGATGGAGGAAGAAACCCGAAGGAAAGAAGAAAAGAAGAAGAAAGAAGATCATAAAGGATTTGTCAAAAACCGACTCTTGTCGTTTTTAACCCTTTAAAATTTTTTTTTGGGTGAAATGGTAGAGGTACAATGTACCCCATTACCATTTCACACAGGGGGGGGCGGGATCTGGGGGACCCCTTTGTTAAAGGTCAACGTGCTCGGATAAGGGGTCTGGTGTGGATTTTAGGGGGGACTCCACGCCATTTTTTTTTTATTTGGGGTGGAGTTCCCCTTAAATTCCACACCAGACCTGAAGGGTCTGGTTATGGATATTTGGGGGGAACCCCACGTCATTTTTTTTTTAAATTGACGGCGGGGTTCCCCTTAATATCCATACCAAACCTAAAGGGAATTTGAATTTGGGGGGACCCCCACGCTTTTTTTTCCGTTTTTTTAATGAATGAATTCTCCTTCAATTGCCGGGAGCCGACAAATCATTATTGCCGCGAGTCAGTTTTAAACGGCTTTTTTGCTTTGGAGAATGTCATTTTGTGCAGAGACAGTTCTAACCACGGGAAACATGCGCTTTTCATATGCTGACATTAGAGCCCCCCATAGTACGAAATTTAAAGAAAAATTACACTTTTATTGTTGCACTTTTAGCATTATTAAAATCACTGCTCCCGAAAAAACGGCCGTTTTAAAAAATAAAAAAAGCATTGGTACATGTCCCCTGGGGCAGGACTGAGGTCCCCAAACACTTTTTAGGACAAAACTTGCAGATTAGCCTTTAACATTCACAATTAAGATTTCCCCCATAGGGCCAGATTCAGGTAGATCAGAGCATCTTTGCTCTGGAGTAACGCATCTCATTTGCGTTACGCTGCAGAAATTTTAGGAGCAAGTGCTGTTATTCAGGAAGCACTTGCTCCTAAAGTTGCGGCAGCACATCGCAAATGAGCCAGCGGAATTCAAATTGGGCGGGTACGGGGCGTGTAGTATTCTAACTATGCGCGATCCCGCAGGAAACGTACTGCACATGCGTCGAGGGTCAATGCATCCCAGTGCGCATGCTCCAAGTTCTGTCAGTGAACGTCAATGACGTCACGTCCCCATTCATGAATGTTTTACGCAAACGACGCGATTTGTTTTTTTTCCGACGCGATGACGACGCCTATACCTAACATAGGATACTCCACTAGGGGGCTGCTTTATCTATACGCCGCGTATCGCTTCCGGAAACGTCGTAAAGTCACTGCGTCGTGCCCAAAAAAGATCGTGAATTGCCGATTTCCGCTCATTAACATATTTTTTGAGCGTAAACCGGCGCCATTTTTAAGTTGAAGTAACGATGCGATGGTGAAATTCAATTACGCCGATCGCATCGCAACGCCAACCCGGCGTTTCTTGTTTTCTCGTTACAGAAAACAAAAACGCTGGCTTAAAGTGACAGTTAGGCTGGCGGATCCATTGATCCGCCAGCCTAACTCTACCTGAATCTGGCCCATAGACTTTAACAGGGAGTTCGGCAGCGGCTTTACTTATCAATTGCATCGCGCTGCTGTGCTACGCCGGTTCATGTGCCTAATTAAGGCTTCATCCAGCGCACGTATTAAGGCATGTACCGGCGCAGCGCAGCTTCAATAGTAAATCACCCCCATTATCACACATCAGGTATCCAATAAAGAAAATATCGCTGATAGATGAAAAATTAACAGCCAGTTCCAGGTTCAGTTTGTCATTAGGACATGTCAGTATAGTGTTACCACAGTCCAGGAATCAGAGATGAAATTATTTAGCAACTTGGGGGAAGTGTGTGTGAAAAAGAAGGGACATAGCTCTGTACTGAAGCAGGTAAAAGTTATTGGGTTAGATCCTCAGACAGATTTTAATGAAGATCACACAGAAGGCAGCAAATTCAGTGCAAAATAGATGGAAAGTCGAGCTGGTACATATCAAAGCAGACAGGCAGTGGATTGCCGCAGATGGAAGCAGGAAGATTGGGTGGTGTTGGGTTTAAGCAGGTGCAGAAAGATAGTCCAATAAAATCTCATGTTGTACTTATTAGGGCCCTTTCACATTGGGCGGATCAGTAATGATCCGCCTCCGTGTGCTCCAAAAGCTCAACAGGGATTGCTCTGTAGATCCTCACTGAGCCGGCGGATGACAGGGCGGTCCCCGCACACTGTGCAGGGACCGCCCTGTCTTTTCTCCACTCTCCCCTATGAGGGGATCATATGAACATGGACCGCGTGTCTGTGTTCATTCGATCTGATCCGCAGTTGGAATAAAAAATAGGATCTTCTTCCATCTGCAAAATCGGATCTTTGCGGAGGCGGGTAATTACGGGTGTCAGCGGATAAACAATCACATAGGGACCAATGTATGTCCCTTAATTTGCAAACTGATGGATGAAAAAGTGTGAAAGGGGCCTTAAGGAAATTTTTTATTTGATTTTAATTATTTGATTTTTAACGATTACATTTTTAAGATACAGCTTCAATCAAATAGGACCACAGTCTAAAAATATGAAATTTATTCACCGGACATGTAATCATACAAAATAGTTATATATATATTGGTTTACATGTCTGGGAAGCAATCCTCCAGCAATCCTGGGACACATTCAGGACTTTTTCTCCCCAGCAGCCCTGCCTAAGTCTTTCCACTGACCCCAGAGTCCCCCAGTCTGTCGGTGCACCAACTGGTGCGAAGCTCCTCTCTGATCCAGTGGTCTGAAAGAAAGTCTGCGGCTCCTACCTAAGCTCAGGCTTTAGCGACCATCTTACTACACCCGGTCATTGTACCTTCGCTGTGTGGTGGAAATTTTAAGATGTATTTAATATGTATTGTCATAATGGCACCCATAGCCTTAGCACTTCTGCAACCCGCTCCAAATAGAGCTGATTGGGGTCAGTCTGAGGCTGGTTGAGATACACTTTCTGATTTGGAGAAGGGTGTTTGTAGAGTGTGGATGTCGCCGGCGCCAGGGCCCCTGTGTGATGCACAGATATTCGCTTGTGCGAAGCGTCACTCTGCAGGCACACTATCGGTTTAGCGGATGTGTGCTTTTGTCATCTCTATGTCTGATCAACATAGATATAGTGGCATGAGCATACAGCTGCATATAGGCTCCCCTCATCAGGAACTGTGTTCATTAGTTATTGTATTATTTCTGTATCGTATTGTGTTCTATTATAACTGTATCGTATCGTGGTGTTATTGTAGTATATTGCATTCATGTATTATATGTATCTAATTGTCCCTGTTAGAAGGGCTATCATGTATTATCACATCCTGTGTTGCCAAATCCATATATGGGTATCTGCTGGGTGGAGCTCACACCCTGTGAGCTCACTTCCTATGGAGGAGGTTACATGTTGTGACATCACTTCCTGCTGCGTCTTTAACCACTTAAGACCCGGACCAATACGCTGGTAAATGACCCAAGGTGTTTTTGCGATTCGGCACTGCGTCGATTTAACAGACATTTGCGCGGTCGTGCGACGTGGCTCCCAAACAAAATTTGCGTCCTTTTCTTCCCACAAATAGAGCTTTCTTTTGGTGGTATTTGATCACCTCTGCGATTTTTATTTTTTGCGCTATATACAAAAATAGAGCGACATTTTTGAAAAAAAAACACAATTTTTTACTTTTTGTTAAAAAAAAAATCAAATAAACTAAATTTTAGTCAAACATTTAGGCCAAAATTTATTTAGCCACATGTCTTTAGTAAAAAAAAAAATCGCAATAAAAAAAAATAGCTACCTAGCGGGAACAGCGACACTAATACAGCGATCAGAAAAATGATCGCTTAGTGACGCTGGCAATAGGGAGTAAAAGGGTTAACTAGGGCGGTGATCAGGGGGTTAAAACTTTATTAGGGGGGGTGGGGGGTCTATCCTGAACCTAACACTAACTGTTTTTTACACTGCCTGTCACACTGACACTAAATGCAGTGATTTAGATCACTGCATTCAGTGACACTGTGACAGGGGGGTGGGGGGGGCGATCACAAGGGGTTAATATGCCTATGTGAGTGTGTGTCAGTGTTGTGTTGGTGCACACTTACTTGTGATGTCTTCTCTCATCAGCAGCGCTGGGAAACAGCGCTGCGATGAGAGAATACATCATTTCCTCCTTCCTGTGTAAACACAGGAGGAGGAAGTGGCAGGTTGGGAGCGCGCTCCCATTGGCTGGGAGCGATCGCGGGGGGGCGGGTATTCGCCGACATCTGCCCCCAGATCCCGGATCGCTCCCGGAGCCAGGGGGACCCCCGCACGCCGCGGAGGGGGTCCCGATGGGACCCCCGAACCGCACTTAGGCGGGGACGTAAATTTACGCCCTTGTGCCTGAACGTGCCATTCTGTGGCCGTATATGTGCGTGCGGGGGTCCTTAAGTGGTTAATAAAACTGCTGGTGAGGGCTGCTGCTGGTCAGAGATGACTGGAAAAGATGGATGATAAGGTGGTGTGATGGCTTTTATAGCACAAGGCAGGATGGCGGTATGCTCTGCACACCACCAAACTGCCACGTCAGCTGCCCCCTGGCATTACTGGATCGCCTGTGCCCAGCCGCCTCCTAGCACGATTATCATAAGATCTCAACCCGACATCCGGCTGCAGTCCGAAATGTGCCACGCCTGAAAACCAGCCTGAAGGAGCATTAAGAACCCAGCAAGTAAGTGGCGGCCATCTTTCTTCACCCAGCCAGACTCTCAAGGCCTCCTCTTCTCCTCTGAGCCACGCAGTGACACGCCGGCCGGGGCTCCGCTCCTCTCCCCCCCTCTCCGGCTGGCATCCTCATTGCTACTGTGGGCACCCGGCCATGACAGCTTTCGGCTTCACGGCCAGGCACCCACTGCGCATGCGTGAGCGGCACTGCGCATCACGCACGGCCCGGCGCTGCGCTGTTCTATTGGACAGGCGATCGCCTAGGACCTGTCAGTGTCCTAGGCCATCACCTACAGCGAGGGGCTGCAACCAGGTGATTAAGCTTAATCGCCTTACCAGCCCCTCGGCGGAGGGGGGAAGTGGGACAGGAAGTCCCACTCCTCCTGAAGCCTCCACTCCCCCCCCCCCCAAAAAAAATTGACATGCCAGATGTGGCATGTAAGGGGGTGAGGAGTGGGATAAGCGGAAGTTCCATTTTTGGGTGGAACTCCGCTTTAATATACACCTACACTTCCATCAGGGCTGCCCAGCCTACTCGATTTCTACTGCAGCATTCATCAGGCGATCACTTCACTTTCCACAGCCACCAGAAGAGCAGTTTTTTAGCACCAGCCCTGAGGGTAGCGGCCTTATTACTATACCCTAACACCTTCTTTTAGGCCTCTCCGATTGCACCGTCAAGGCACCACAGCTCCCTCATATGACAATTTGTCACCCCACATTAGTACTGCAGCACGCCTGCATATAAATATGTAGTAGAAGGTTCGTGACTGTGCTATGGCGACGTGAAAACATGTCTGAGCTCCACACTCCACTGACATTCAGCAGGACTTTACCCTGAAAACACTGACAACTAGATCGGTATCTGGGGACAAGATGGCGCCGGAACCCGCCACAGACAACATAAATCAGATAGGAAGCTTACCTCTGCTCTCCCATGCTGCTGACAGAGATCCACCTGTTCTGAGCTCCAGTCTCTCTGGCATACCTATGCTATTGAAAGAGGACCTGCCTGACATCCCTGATCAGCCTAGCATGCTTGCTACTTTCACAAATCATGACGCTCTGTCTGGTGGGGTGAGGTGGGGGCCCATCTCTCATGCTGTGTTGTCTCCTGCAGAGATGTCAGCTATGCTCTTATCCCTACCCAAGAAATGGAAAATATTGCGACCAGGATGGTATCATTCCTGCGTTAGGACATTACTAACATTACTAAGGATGTACAGAAGCTTGAAAACTCTGTTTAAGTTCTATCTACTGATAGAAATGCAATATTGGGGGGTGCATGCACAGAGTCTAGCAGAACGGACATGGACAGCTAGAGCTCCGCTACGCCGAGGAAAAAAGTCTCATTTACAGGGGATAAAGCAGGACCTAAAAGGTATTCAACAGAACCCCTTAGTACCAGGGAACCTGCAGACACCAATTGAACCGTCAAAATGGTGTAGGGAGGAAACTGTGGCAAGTCAAAAAATCTTCTCACAAAAGACACACAGATGCGCACCGATGCTAAAATGGCGGTGTCTCCCTCCTCATTTACTGCCTCAGAACACTCCCACAGGCAGAAACTGAACAAATTCCTTCACAAAACCCCTCACAAATATCCACAACATCCCCTGCACTTTTACATCAGTTTGAGAAAATGCTTCATAAGGCATTAAAGCAGACCTCTGAACAGATAACTAGCAGTCTCACTAAAGAGATCAGAGAGTTAGGTAACCGCACGGCTGCTTTAGAAAGTTAAAAATGGATGAAATAGGAATGAACACACAAGACAATATGACTGAAATGGAGAATTTAAAAGGACAATTTAATACTCCAATCTAAACTGGAGGACTATTAAAATAGGGCCAGGAGATCCAATTTGCGCATAAGAGGAATCCCAGAAACGTTGACAGACTTACAATCTGCAACCACAGCTAGGGATGAGATTCGCGTTCGACTCAAACCCATGTTCGAATCGAACATTGGCTGTTCGATTGTTCGTCGAAATTTGAACAAAACAGGTCGTTCGCGCCAAATTAGAGTGATGCGTCACGGCCCATAATTCACTGCGGCATTGCACGCTAATGATTGGCCAAGCATGCACTATGACCCGCATGCTTGACCAATCAAAGCGCGCAAAAAACGGAGAGCCATAATTGGTCAAAGCCAGGGTGGCTTTGGCCAATAATTTTTTTTCTCAAAAAAGGATGTTTATTGAATAGTATAACAACAATACATGGTTACAAATATTACGTCTGTCCCATTTCACTTCCTCTTTTGTACATCCATGCATGAGCGTACAACAATAAAGTAAAAAGAAAAACAAACCACACAAAACTTCCGGTCTGCTGCACTCTCCTCCCGCTAAAATCATCTAATTTTGCATTAGAGCAATGTACGAGCATCAACAAGCTCCCACACCCCCGGCTCCTCCCCATTGTATACAAGGGTGCAATCCACTGCCCCCCCCTTTCGCAAAGTGCCTCCGATCTAATCTTAAATCCTCGCCTCTGGCCTTTTATATTAGCAGCCTGTCCAGCACCAGCTCAAGTGGAGCTAAACCTGGGGAATTCAACCAAGGGGCCCACAGCTTTTCAAACCTGCCCCACCGTTTCCTGTGTTGGTAGATGTATTTCTCTGCCAGGAGAGTGGACCCCATCTGGGCTATCCACTCCCCCAACCTTGGGGGCTCCGCATCCTTCCAGTGTCTAAGGATGAGTTTGCGGGCCTGAAAAAGGGCCCTGCCAACAGCTTTTTTAAAGTTATCCTCCAGTGGGAGGTCGTCTATAATACCCAGGATACATACTTTAGGGGTTTGTGGTATTTGAATCATGAATACATTACTCAGTGTTTTGAGGACCCCCGTCCAGTATAGATGTAGCATGGGACATCGCCACATCAAGTGGATGAGGTCTCCATGGTCCCTAGCACATCTAGGACAGTTGTCATCCCCAGCCAACCCCATCCTATGCATTCTGGCCGGGGTAAAATGTACTCGCAGAACAATGTATAATTGTGACAAACGGTGTGCTACATTGAGCGATGCCCCCTGTATAGCTAGCAACGCTTCTTCCCACTGTTCCTCCTCAAACACACCCACATCTCTTTCCCAGGAGTCCACCACCCTTGATGGAATGGCCGGCAAGAATGCTGTAAGGAGCATGGCATAAGCGCTTGAAATGAAGCCCCTAAAGCTATTTATCCCAGTCAGAAAGTGGAAGATCGGGGCAGGGGACAATATCCAAGGGTTGTTCCCAGCTTGGGCCCAGACGGTGTGCCTCAACTGCAGGTAGGAAAAATGCATTGTCTGGGGAAGAGCAAACTTCTCTCGGAGCTCCGCAAAAGAAAGCAGACGGCCCCCAGAGAAGATATGCACCAAGTGTGTAACCCCATACCTCCTCCAATGCTCACCACAGGTCAGAGACATAAGTTCGGTTGTTCCAGATTGGGCTGTGTCCTGTAAACCCCTCTATGTTCTGTAATTGGCCGGTTTTATTCCAGACTTTCTGCATTAATGCATAGGTAGGGAAAAGTTTGTTGGACTTCGCGCAATGCAACGACTCAAGACCAGACACCATAGTATCCATGTCGGTCATGTGAATGACCATGTCGACCACCGGGTCCCCCCGTCCCTTACTCATGGTCGGGCTATATGTTGTAGTTTTGCTGCAAGGTAGTACACCCAAGGGTTTGGGAGAGCGAGCCCCCCCATCTCCTTCGGTTTTTTTAGTTGCTCTAGCTTAACCCTGGGGGGCTTGCCAAGCCAGAGGAACGTCCGGAAGAGGGAGTTAATAATTCTGAAAATCCTGAGGGGGACAACCATGGGGGTGTTGTGCAAAATATACAACAACTGAGGCATAAACACCATTTTCGTGAGGTTTACTCTACCGACCAGGGACATTTTTAATTTTGACCATATTTTAATTTTGTCTCTAATCCTGCCCACTAAGGGAGTGAGATTTAGGGTGACGTAATCAAGCGGTTGTGGGGTAACCCAAACACCCAGATATTTGAATTTAGTCGCCACTGGGATGTTTAATAGCGTGCGATCCTGAGGACCCGGCGCATCCAGAAGCATAATTGCGGACTTAGTCCAGTTTATCAATAGACCCGAAAAGGACCCGAAAGTCTGAACTACCGACATCACCTCCCGGAGAGAGTCCGATGTGTCTCCCAGTAGTAGCATGGTATCGTCCGCGTAGAGCATAATTTTTTCATGTGTCAACCTGTACTGGAATCCCACAATTAGGGGGTTAGAGCGCACCAGAGCAGCCAACGGTTCTATGGCAACCGCGAACAGCAAGGGTGAGAGGGGGTGTCATGGACCATGAAATACTGAAGTGTTTCTACATGAAATCCTAATTCATGTATTACAGAAGATGAGATATTGTGGAGTACATATGGCAAGAGATACTGGAAGTGGCTTAATTTGTCCTGACTAGGTCACTAGAAGAATGACCCTTCAATGGCTCCGACTAATGAAATAAGTGGAGTCGGGCTTGTGAGATACATTTCATTGTCCAGTGTGTAGAGGTGTTAATTGTTATTCTGATTGCTTCATTGTAGTAATTACCCCCTGGGGGCTTCTCTCTCTGGGAGATAATTACTAAATGTCTTTTAGATCTGTGATTGTGTATTCTAAAGGTTAATTTAATTCAATTCAAACGAATGTGATGTGTCAAGCTTTGCGGTGCCGAAATGCCTCTGTACGGAAACCCCCAGTGTGTGGAAAAGGGGGTGGAGATTTCATTGTTCTTTGATTAATGACAAGCTTGTAAACTGTGTATATAAATCTGCAGAGTTTTGCCATTAAAGGGTGTCCTGTTACATTCAGCATTAAGCCATGGCTCATGTGTGGATTATTCAGCGATTCCAGGGATATTCCTAAGTCGGGAAATATTGGGTGATTTCTTTTATGGGAGAAGAAGGGAAAAGGATGGCAGAGATATGTTCTACTACCGTCACACTGGTTGGCAGCAGCGGGATTTTCCCTTCTACTTTCCTTTACACCAGGATTCCAAGCAGACACTGGGAACAGTGAATGGAAGACTGATACACCCTGCTTAAAAGAAATACACGGAAAGGACTACTGGAAGTTTGTGGAAGGATTGCTAGCAGCAAAACCGAGCGTGTCATCATAGCAGAATAAATGGAGCTAGACCAGGAGAACTCGGTTGCAGCAAGGCCTGCAGTACAGAAGATGGGGACACCAGTGATTCAGGAGGAGGAATCACCAGCTAACAAGCTAATAAGAGAGAAATTAGCATGGTTCGGTCCAAACCCAACGGCGGATGTGGTGCTGAAAGTGATGACCCTGTTAGCAGAGGAGGCTAAACAAATAAGAGACACAGAGCTACAGTTAAAACTGGCAGCAGTCCAACAAGCAGCCGCACATTCTCCAAACAGTGAGTACAGCACAGCAGACACAAGGAAGATTCTGTTTAAAGCTTTTGATGAGAAAGAACGAGAGCGGCAACATGAGCTGAGAATTGCAGAAATACGATGATCGGTGACAACGCCTAAAGAAGCAGCACCAAATGAAAGACGAGGAGAGGTACAGATACCAGTAACCATGGAAGAGGAATTCAGAAGAAGGTTACAAGAGATGCGGATGCAGCACACAGGTCCAGAATCAGAGGAGGTCCTGCTGGGATGGTCGGATGTGATTCGGTGCCAACTCTGGAAGGAAGCGCTAGCTCTGGAGCAGCAACACCAAGGAGAAGTCCTGACGTACGACTGCCGTTGTTGGGGGAACAACCGAAGCAGGAGTGGATAGCGGAATTAAGCAGGCTGCTCAGGGCAGAGATGCAGCTGGATGAGAGCTACAGGGCCCTCCGGTGGTATGTAGCCCAAGAGTGCCCGTGGTCAGCGGATGACAGCCCCACAGAAGGCTATGACTATGATGGCCTGGGATTGTTGTATTGGAGGATGTCCAGTGATCCCGACTTTGGGGATGATCGGGAGTGGCGCTTGGAGGACATAATGGAGCACAGAGAGAAAAAATTGAATATCTCGGAAGCGCACTGGTCACAGGAAGATTTGGAATTTCTGGCCGCTCGGGAATGGGACCTTGAGATCGCCTACAAACAGCTGCTAGACTCTGCTCAGCGCCAGGGCCGGGCTCCCTTTGCCTGGGACTATCAGGAAATACCAGTGGACAATACTGAAATCCTGGCTGAAGAATCGTCCATGTGGCAGGGTAACCGTGTGCTTTTCCAACCTGCCCCTACAGCTATGGACCCGGAGGTCTTATGGCCGATGCAGCAAGTGCCGACTGACCTTGATCCGGTTTCTGCATGGGACAATCTTGAATGGAGGAATGTGCCTGTCCAGCAGTATGCCAGTGAATCGGCAGTGGAAAATCTAGAGATTGCCATTCCCAAAGCTAAAGTTCTGACCGCAGGGCCGAGCTCTGCTAACCTCTGCTCAGTACCTATAGCATCTTCTGGGTTCCATGGACAGGAGATGGTGAACCTCTATCCCCAGACACCAGAGACAGGGGATTTAATAGATTTTTCTGCGGAGGAAAAACAACCTGATGGGCCTCCAGCAGAAGAGCTGGGATCAGGGCCAAACGTCACTGTGCTCTGCCCAGCACCAAGAGCAGTATTTGTGGAGTTACACGGAACTTTCCCAGTTGAAATGCTGGTCACCGGACAGAGGGTTCAAGACCTCTGCCCCACCCCTGTGGCAGTTTCGGAGGCTCAGGGTGAGAAGATGGCGATCACTCCCCAGCCACAGATTACAGAATGTATGGACTGTTCAGAGGATGTTATGGATTATGCACCCCCAGCAGAAGTGCTGGCAACAGGGCAGATTGCCAGCCATCTCTGCCCAGCACCGGGACCAACTGTGGAGTTCCAGGGAGCCGGGGCGGTTGGCCCCCTCCCCAGCAACCAGCTAAGGTGGTAAAGCTCTTACTCCCAGCTGAATCACTGGCAGCAGGACAGGATGCTACTGGCGGCTGCACCCCACTACAGCTTGAGTGGATATCGGTGGATGGGACTGTGGTCTCCACTCACAGCAACCCAGCGGAAGAGCTGGCAACAGAGCAGAGTGCCCCGGGCCTCTGCTTTCACCTAACAGAAGAAGGGGTTCCTGGGGTAGTGGATGGGACTTCAGTCCCCACTGGCACAACCCCAGAAAATGGTACAGGACTGAAAGAGGAGGATGTCGGCTTTGCTTTGCAAGCACTGGGGGATTTTCACCGCACACCAGTGGATGGGACTTCAGTCTCCACTGGTATACCCCATAAATGGTGGCCAGTTGGCCCAGATCCCCAACAGCATGATGAACTGAGCCCAGCTACCCTGTCATCTCTCCAGCTGCTGAAAGGACTCCAGGGAGAAGGGCTAGTCCAGGCCTCTCCCCAGCGGCAGACGTGTTGCCTGAGAGAGGCAGAGGATGGCGGGGTGAGTAATGCTCGGTTTGGAGCAAGTGATTTGGGGTACTGTATGGATACCGGCATTGGGGGACTGGAACTACTGACTGAATTCAGAGACAACCCATCTGGTGTCTCCTACTGGGTTAGTCCCTTGCCAAAACGGGAGATGTGTGACAGTCCTAGCCGGGACAGGGGCTTTTGGAGAGGACTGAATGCGAGCCTCTTGCCATCCGATTATGGGCCAGGGCCTCAAAGCAGGAAGGCAGATGAGTTATCCTGGCAGACAGTCCTGGAACCTTAAGACTACTTGCCCAACATCCTCGAGTGACCCGTTTGGGTCCTACTGCGGATGTTGAACTATTTCCCAGGGGGAGTAATGTCATGGACCATGAAATACTGAAGTGTTTCTACATGAAATCCTAATTCATGTATTACAGAAGATGAGATATTGTGGAGTACATATGGCAAGAGATACTGGAAGTGGCTTAATTTGTCCTGACTAGGTCACTAGGAGAATGACCCTTCAATGGCTCCGACTAGTGAAATAAGTGGAGTCGGGCTTGTGAGATACATTTCATTGTCCAGTGTGTAGAGGTGTTAATTGTTATTCTGATTGCTTCATTGTAGTAATTACCCCCTGGGGGCTTCTCTCTCTGGGAGATAATTACTAAATGTCTTTTAGATCTGTGATTGTGTATTCTAAAGGTTAATTGAATTCAATTCAAAAGAATGTGATGTGTCAAGCTTTGCGGTGCCGAAATGCCTCTGTATGGAAACCCCCAGTGTGTGGAAAAGGGGGTGGAGATTTCATTGTTCTTTGATTGATGACAAGCTTGTAAACTGTGTATATAAATCTGCAGAGTTTTGCCATTAAAGGGTGTCCTGTTACATTCAGCATTAAGCCATGGCTCATGTGTGGATTATTCAGCAATTCCAGGGATATTCCTAAATCGGGAAATATTGGGTGATTTCTTTTATGGGAGAAGAAGGGAAAAGGATGGCGGAGATATGTTCTACTACCGTCACAGGGGGCATCCCTGCCGAGTCCCCCTATATAGCGGGAAGGGAGAAGACACTCTGCCCTCCTCCCTAATAACCGCCAAGGGGGAGTCATACAGGAGCCGCACCCAAGATTGGAACACCGGCCCGAACCCAAATCTGGATAATGTTGCCCACAGGTACTGCCATTCAATGCTGTCAAATGCTTTGTGGGCATCTAGAGACAGCAATGCTCTATCCCCCCCGTTATCCGCCGTTGATTGCATATTAACAAACAATCTCCTAAGGTTGATGGCTGTAGATCGCTCCGGTATAAACCCTGATTGATCTGTGTGTATTATCGCCGCGATCACCTTATTCAGCCTCATTGCTAATACCTTCGCTAGTATTTTAATATCACTTTGTAGAAGTGAAATTGGCCTATAGGAACCAGGGTGCAATGGATCCTTTCCTGGTTTGAGTAGGAGAACTATGCTTGCTTGTCTCATGGAGTCTGGCAGTCGCCGCACCTCCCTGGCTGCGTTCAAAGTGTGAAGCAGCCTCGGGAGTACAACACTCCCATACTGCTTGTACACTTCGATCGGTATGCCATCATCCCCTGGGGCCTTAGAATTGGGAAAAGAGTTGGCAGCCTCCGTCATCTCCTCAATGGTGATGGGAGCCTCTAGGGACTCCGCCTGAGACTCCGTCAAACACGGTAGCTCTATCCCTTGCAGAAAATCCTGAGTCTCCTCTCCTGTATGCGTTTGCTTTGATTCATATAGGTCAGCATAAAATCTGACCAGCTCCCTCATCATCAGGTCAGGGGTGTTTACCAGTCTACCTCCCTCTGTCCTGAGAGCTCCGATGGTTGGGGATGTCTGTTGTGATTGGACTATTTTAGCCAAGAGTTTGCCCGTCTGCTCCCCCTCCTCATAGAACGCCATTGTTGAAAAAAAAAAACGTTTTCTGTCAGCCCTGGAGGTGTCCAGTCTATTCAGTGCGTCCTGAGCTGCTATCCACGCCTCCCGAGAACCCTCCCTTGAATCCGCTATGTACTCTGCCTCTAAGCGTTTTACCATCAGTGCTACCTGTTCCCTGTTCGTGTTGTGTTTTATGGCGTTCACCTCTGCAATAAAAACTCCCTTCAAGAAGGCCTTAAAAGCATCCCATGCCATGTCTGTTCCAGGATGATCTGCATGTCTCTGCCAGTAGGCCACTATGTCCCTCTCAATTTTCCCATGAGAAGGAAAGAGGTTGAGCCAAAATGCATTAAGCTTCCATGGTGCTCTGGGAAGAGTAGTGAGAGGCCTGACCCTCAGAGAGAGTAACACGGAGGAATGATCCGAGACGCACCTGGGAAGGTATTGTATATCCTTAACATTTTGTGTAGCCGAGGCTGAGCACAAGCACAAGTCTATCCTAGACAAAGACATATGCGTCTTGGAGAAGCAGGAAAATTGCCTCTCAAGGGGATTTTTCAGTCTCCAGGGATCCACCCAACCCACCTCTTCCATAAACTTAGCCATGGCTGACCGTGTCGTCCCCGGGGGTCCCCCTGGGGGGGGTGTCTATCCAAGTATGGATTCATAATCCCGTTAAAATCCCCCACTACCACTAATGGGGTTCCAGGATGTGATAGCTGATAGGCAAGGAGTGTCCGCAATATCTGAGGACTGAACGGGGGAGGAACATATACTGCAGCCAGAATGAGTGTCATTTGGTATACCCTGCACAGTAGAAACACATATCTTCCCTCCTGATCAATCTTGGCGTCTATACATTGAAAATCTAGGGATTTATGTATCAATACACTCACACCCCTCGAGTATGAGGTGTGAGTGGAGTGATAAGTCCAACCTGCCCACGCAAATCCCAGCCATGACCTAGTGTCCGGAGTCAAATGAGTCTCCTGCAGAATGCAAATAGATGGAAAGTGCTTCCTAAGGGAGGAGGAAACCATAGTCCGCTTAAGCGGATCTCCCAAACCCCTGACATTCCATGAGATTACAGCAATTCCAGTCATTATTCTTCCCTTAAAGCAGCATCATAGGACATATTACACCCCCACCCGCCAGTAAAAGCATTATATCTCCCTATCCCGCTCAACGGCATCATATCACATAATATTGTCAAGGAAGAGCAAGTAAACCTCCGGGGACTCAAAAGTAAAAAAACAGGTAAAAGAGGAAAAAAAGGGTGACACGTGGGTCGGCATCCTCCAACATTCAGATGTGGGCCATTGTAGAGTGGTAGTCAAGGTCTCGCCGCCCAACACAGTTCTGCGGCGGGGAGCATGGGCCCGTAGCAGCAGCTCCTCTGGGCGTGGGTAATAAAGATTGGCATCCAGAAAAAAGGGGAACAGAGTCAGCAGCACCATAGAAAAATAAGAACACATCAACTTTGCAGCCCTAAGCCTCTGGGCAAAACTCGAGCCCTTAACATGCCACAGATGCAACAGGCAGTCCGTGGCTCCAGCAGTGCGCCTCAAGGGGCACACCTCACTCAATCCCAATCGCATGTGGAACAGGCAAAGTCAAAAACAAAAAAAGGTAAATAAAAATTGAAATAAACAGTTCGCTCCGTTCCTGAAGAGAAAAAATCTGCATATATTATTCTCCCGGTCCTGAGACCATGTGGGTAGAGGCAGAGGTAGACCGGCAGTCTAATGGTAGGTAATTGGAAAAATGAGCTGGCTTACCATCAGACTCCTCAGTCCATGAATTTGAGGTACATCAGTCCGCATCTGCCCCTGGGTCCTCCGCTTTACGAATCAAGTGCTTATTTCTATCCATCCATGCTGAGGCCTCCGTAGCTGATTCGAAGAATTGAGCCCTGCCACCTGCAATGATCCGGAGCTTAGCAGGATAGAGCATGGCGTAGTTAGCTCTCAGGCGTTGCAATCTTCTCTTCACCTCACCGAATTTGGCTCTGCGCCGTTGTACTTCCGCAGAGAAGTCGGGGTAAAATGACACCCTCACCCCGTTAAATTGAACATTGCGTCGTTCCCTGGCCAATCGCAGAATAATCTCCTTGTCCTTAAAGTTAAGTAATTTGGCTAGCATGGTGCGTGGCGGGTTACCAGGAGGGAGAGGCCTAGGTGGTACTCTATGCGCCCTCTCCACTGAGTAAAAGGGCGTGAAGGCGTCCTTGCCAAAAACCTCTTGCAGCCATGCTTCCAAAAATGCGGTGGGATCACGGCCTTCCGTCTTTTCTGGCAGGCCCACTATGCGAACATTGTTCCTCCTCAAACGGTTCTCAATATCTTCAGTACGGTTCTCATTCGCTGTCGCGGTCCTAGCTGTGACCTGTAATTCCCTAATGAGGGGGGCCATTCTGTCTTCCACCTCGCTTACACGGCTCTCCACCGCAGTGGTGCGCTCTCTAATTTTTTGAAAGTCCTGCCGGATCAGTCCCACCTCCTCCTTCAACCCCCCAAAGTGTTGTTGTAATGTCTGCACCGTAGCTGTGCACTTATTTACTGCCCGCAATATCTGGGCCAGAGTGGGTTGTTCAGCGCCCTCGTCCTCCTCCTCCTCCTCTGTAAACTCTGCATGTGTAACCTGTGCTAAGGCCTGCGAGGTCTGAGCAGAGCAGGGCCCCCGGTTCCGGTGTATTAAGAATATCAGGTGTGTCGTCCAGCTCCTCGTCCGAGGGGCGGTCTGCCAGGCCGTTCAATTTCTGTGCATAATACACCATGTCTTTGGGGGCCTCTTTTCCCCGGGCTTTAGGTGTCTTGGGCGGTTCTTACCGGTGTCCCGTTTGTCCCTGCGTGTCTTCCAGGCCGCCGCTGCGCCATTTTGTAAGTCCGGGAGCTCATCTCCTTTGAGCTGTTTACGGGTCATCATACCGAAGTTCGGGCAGGAGAGCGGATCGCTGCGTGCACCGAGTGCTAATGTGCTGCTGGGTGGTGTCCGCTACCGAAAACGAGCGATATTTCGGCCGGGAGAAGAATCGCTGCAGTGTGCTGTTAGGGAGCTCTGTGAGACACGTGCGCTTACATGCCACTCTTGGCCACGCCCCCGGCTTTGGCCAATTATGGCTCAGGGCTTTAGCACACGCCCCACACTATAAAAGGCCGCCTGCTGGGCGGCCTTGTGTAGTGTGTTGGTTGCGGCGGAAAGATCAGTCCTAGAGAGAGAGAGAGAGACAGTTCTTTTTTTTACTAGATAGATAGATAGATAGAGCAGGCAGGCTAGTCAGTTTAGTTAAATTTACAGTGTGTAGAGGAAATATATACATCCCAAGAGTTGTACATATATTTATACACTGTATAGTTTAGCTAGATCAGCTATTCCTATTTGTCAGGCAGTTGATTGTGCTAGCTGCAGTCTTCTAACGTGTTGTATTGCCCGTGTGCTGTATAGTTTGCACCTAAACCTACTTGTAGTTGACTGCACTTGTGCTGTATAGTTTGCACTTAAATGTACCAGGTGTTTACTGCACTTGTGCTGTATAATTTGCACTTAAACCTACTTGGTGTATACTGCAAGTGTGCTCATTAGTTTGCACATAAAGCTACTTGGTGTGTACCCCACGTGTCCTCTGCAGTTTGCACCTAAAGCTACGAGGTGTGTACTGATTTTGTCCTCTGCAGACCATTATAATGTCTGGAATGCCAACAAAGAGAGGCACAGAATCACAAGGGCAAGCAGGCTCTGCATCTAGAGGCAACAGTGTTGGTGGTGGACACGGTGCTTCCTCTTTAGCACATGGTCGTTGCACACGCTCGTCCTTATTTTTGGGAGCTGGCCTTGTTGAGCCTCAACATGCAGACAAATTGGTAGAGTGGATGACCAAGCCATCCTCATCCTCCTCATCCTCTCTCAACAAGGCTCAGGGTACTTTGTCTGGCAAATTAGCTGCCAAGGCATCCTCTTCCCTCTGCTCAATGGCATCACTTACTCCTTCCCTAGCCCCACCATGTCCTCCTGAGGAGTCCCCCGAACTGTTTCAACACAGCGTTGGGTACATTCTGCTTGAAGATGCGCAGCATTTTGAAGGCTCTGATGATGGAACACAGAAAGAGGAAGGCAGTAATGTGAGCCCAGAGAGAGGGAGTGCCTGAGAGGGACAGCAATCTGGCAGTCATGTTCCTCCAGCTGCAGCATACTGCCAGGTTTTCAACAGTGATGAGGAGGGAGGGGATGATGAGGTCACTGACTCAACGTGGGTGCCTGATAGAAGAGAGGAGGAGGAGGAAGAGGAGGAGGAGGAGGAAGAGGAGGAGGAGGCACAGGCACATCTCCAAAGAGGCAGGATGCCCTCCAGGGCACAGCTTAAGGGCAGCACACCAACTGCATTACATTGTAGAGCTACACCTGTGCTGGGCGCTGCTGTGTCTCAGCGTTACTGCAAAAGTTCTTTGGTGACGGCCTTTTTTTGAGACATGTGCATGAGATCGTACCATTGCTATTTGCAACATATGTCTCAAGCGTATCTTGCGTGGCCAAAACATCACCCGCTTGGGCACTAGTGTTGCTCACGAATATTCGCATTGCGAATATTCGTAACGAATATTGCATATTCGAGTATTCGCGAATAAATCGAATATCGCGGTGAATATTCGATATTGCGAATATTCGTATTTTTTCAAATATATTTTTAAAACAGATTGCTGGTATGATTAGAGACCCTGAGCCGAGTAGCTGAGGCGATCCTTTTATGTTGCCGAATATTCGCAATGCGAATATTCGTATTACGAATATTCGTGAATACTTTCTCTGCCCTTCTGTGTTTTGTGTATAAAAAAAACAAAAACAAAAAAAAAATAGCTTTAGTTTAGTCATATAAGTTTGTGTAAGTAGAGTAAGTGTTTAGTGCATATTAGTTTAGTAATCCAGGAAATGATCTCCGTTTTCGCGTGTTGACGAGAATTTCGCAATCAATTTCGCATTCGCATTAGCGAAATTTTGCATTCACATTAGCGAAATTTCGCAAAATTTTATTTTTTTATATAAAATATCACGAATATTCGATATTAACGAATATTTCACAAATATTCTTCTATATATTCGTGAAATATCACAAAATCGAATATGGCGTATTCCGCTCAACACTATTGGGCACCACATGCTTGACCAGACATATTTCGACCTGCCATGCAGTTCATTGGCAAGCATACCTGAAAGACCCACACCAAAGAACAAAGCGGATCCTCCCCTTGCCCCTCATCAGCTGGGATCTCCAACCCCACTATACCTTCAGTCCTCTCTGAAGCCTGCACTGATAGGACTGAAGGTGTAGAATTAGGTGTGTCACAACCTAGTAGTACATGCGGGCAATCTACTATCGGTACACCGATGTCAGATTGTAGCAGCCAAATTTCCCTGCCCCAGCTGCTGCAGCGCCAAAAGAAGTACTCTCTTATCCATCCACATGCACAGCTTATTGAAATTGCTAGCACTTCAACTTCTGCCTTTTCAGTTGGTAGATTCTGCCCCCTTCCGTGAGTTGGTGGAATGTGCGGTACCTCAGTGGCAAGTTCCCAAGTGCCACTTTTTCTCACGGAAGGCGTTTCCGGCTCTCTACCACCATGTAGAAGGCAATGTCCATGCCTTGCTGGACAGGGTGGTCAGTGGTAAGGTGCATATTACCTCTGACTCATGGTCCAGCAGGCACGGACAGGGACGTTACCTCTCTTTCACGGCGCATTGGGTAACTCTGCTGGCAGCTGGGAAGGATGCAGGGCAAGGTACAGTAGTGTTGGAGGTTGTTCCGCCACCCCGCCACCACGCCTCCAAAACACCACTACTGGTTGTGACACACCTCTCTCCTCCACCCCCTCCTCTTCTTCCTCTGTGGCCTCTTCCTGTGCAGATTTGTTCTCAGAAACAGCCGTGCTCTGTAGGCGTACGAGGGGCTACGCAGGAATGGAGGCAAAAAGATGCCATGCGGTGCTAGATCTGGTGTGCTTGGGAGACGGGAGCCATACTGGGGCCGAGGTTCTGTCAGCTCTGCAGGGGCAGGCTCAGAGGTGGTTGATGCCATGCCAGCTTAAGCCTGGAATGGTGGTTAGCGACAATGGCACCAACCTCCTCTCTGCCCTACGACAGGGAAAACTGACCCATGTGCCCCGTTTTGCTCATGTCCTGAATTTGGTGGTGCAGCGGTTCTTTGTGCAGGTACCCGGGCTTATAGGATGTCCTGAAGCAGACCAGGAAAGTGTGTGTGCATTTCCAAAGGTCATATAATGCCAGTGCTCGGCTGACAGACCTCCAAAGGGAATACAACCTGCCCAAGAACCGCCTAATCTGTGACATGCCCACCAGATGGAACTCTACATTGGCCATGCTGCAGCGGCTGCACGCGAAGCAGATGGCCATCAATGAGTACCTGTGCCAATATGGCAGCAGAACTGGGTCAGGGAAGCTTGTTTTTTTCCCCCACGCCAGTGGGCCTTGATCAGGGATGCATGCACTGTCCTGTCACCATTTGAGGAGGCCACGAGGATGGTGAGCAGTGACAGTGCATGCATCAGTGAGACTGTCCCTCTCATTCACATGTTGGAGCACACGCTGCATGGAATAATGGACAGGGCCCTTGAGGCAGAACAGAGGGAGGAAGAGGAGGACTTCCTTACCTCTCAAGGCCCCTTTATCCAGACAGTGGTCCTGCTTGCCCGCCTAGCACACAGGAAGAGGAGGAGGAGGAGGAGGAGGAGAAGGAGAAGGAGGAGGAGGAGGAGGATGATTGTACCATCAGCATAGAGGTGGAGCCTAGTACTCAGTATCAGCACCAGCAGTCTTCAAGGGATCATTTACGGTCCCAAGGAACCCATGGACTTTTACTGGTTGGGATGAGGTGGCTGCAGATTCGGTCATCCTCAGTGACCCAGAGGACTGTGCCCCGAATGCCTCAGCAAACCTATGCTGCATGGCCTCCCTGATCCTGCAAAGCCTGCGTAAGGATCCTCGTATTCGTATCAAGGAGAGGGATCATTACTGGCTGGCAACTTTCCTTGATCCACATTACAAGGGTAAGGTTGCAGACCTTATCTTGCCTTCGCAGAGGGAGCAGAAGATGAAAAAGGTTTGTGCAACACGTTCCCAGAACCTGGGGGGACTATCAAATCCTTGTCCTGGACAATGTGTTGCTGAGGCTTCGGTGAGTCACAGAAGGAGCGGTGGAGAAGGTGGCCGTCTGACCGATGCGTTCAGACAATTTTTTAGTCCACAGCCCCAAGGTATGACCGGCTTCCAGCAACCATCGCCAGCATCTGGTTTGCATGGTGCGGGAATACCTAGGGGCAAGATCCGACTTGGACACCGTCCCCACTGAAAATCCTCTGGCTTACTGGGTCTTGAGGATGGATCACTGGCCAGAGCTTGCACAGTACGCAATTGAGCTACTGGCTTGCCCTGCATCCAGCGATCTTTCAGAATGCACATTCAGTGCTGCTGGAGGCTTTGTGACCGATCACAGGGTGCGCCTCTCCACCGACTCCGTCGATCGACTGACCTTCAAAAAATGAATCAGGCTTGGATCAACACCAGCTACCAAGCACCTGATGCTGATCTAACTGAATAATTTTTTTGGAAGTGTCAGATCCCTTGGAGACTGCTTATTCTAATGCCGAGTGTAACGGAATGACCCGTGACACCCAGAGACTTTTGAGGGATAGGGGTTACTCATGTGCCAGCATCACTGACTCTTGGTTCTAAGGTCACCCTGTACCCCTTTTGGGCATATGGTGGCTGATAAATAATAATTCATGTATTGCAGGATATCTTGAGATATTACAAGTTGTTGGTTAATGTTGACCCACACCAGGTCAATAGACTCCTAAGGTATTCTATTGTCCATTGTGTAAGGCTGTAGAGGTGTGTATTCAGGTCTGCTCCTAAGACCTTTCCATTGTGTAATAACACTGTTTAAAGCCCATTGATGATCAGGTGTGAATACCTTTTTGTCGGAGACAGAAAATCTGTCTAAGATGTGGATTGAGGGGAACTAATTGTGTGATGCCAACACTGTGAAAAGTCTATTGATGATAGATACGTGTTGTGAGTTAGCTGTCTAAAGGTCAGATGTCTCCTTTCATGGTTAGGGAATTAGCACGTCAATTATGTTTAGTAAAGGAATGTGACTTGTCAAGCAGTAGTAATTACCTCCTCTAATTGAGGAGACGAGACGTCTGGGGGATGACTAATGATTAACTCAAAGAATGTGATTGAAGCACACCCATAGTATGATGTTGGGGGTGGAGAGTTTGATTGTTCCTGTGATTACTGAAACACCTTGTACTGTATATAAGAGAGCTAACCATTAAAGAGTGCATTCATTCATTTGAAACCAGAACCCAGAGCTGTGTGTCTCGGTTATTCTGAGGAATTGATATGGATCGTGTCTGCTGGTTTGTCGGTGTGTCGGATAAGCTGTCTTGGGTGGATGGAAGATTGTAAATTGTAAATGATTTTGCTAATAGCTAGTATGAACATTGTTGGTTTGGGCATCGCCACTAGTGCCTAAGGTCCAATTTTTCTGCCCCTGTTCAACAGGGGCTTTTAATTACAATTCTTGATCTAATATTTCACAGCAGGGCATTCCAGCACCCACCAAGACTAACTGTGAGGGCTTACAGTGTTGTGGCAACACCAACACCTAGGGCCCAAATTTCTGCAGAGTATATACGTCAAGCCCCTACTTTCAAACATCCAACTTACAAATGACTCCTACTTGCAAACGGAAGGAGACAACAGGAAGTGAGAGGAAATCTACCCCTAGGAAGGGAAATTCTCTTCTGTAAAAGGTGTCTCCTGTCCACTGATGCTTATCACCAATCCTTGTTTCACCAACAAAAAAAAAAGGTTTCAAAAAATAATTTTTCATTGGGACAGAAAGTGAGGTGCAATCTTCTGAACAGATGCACACAGACAGAAAAACAAATGTTACAGGGGTGATAACCCTTCTCTATGTTTTCAGAAAAGCTTAAAAAAAGATTTTATGGCTGAAGCTACACTTTAACCGCTTGCCGACCAGCCGCCGCAGTAATACGGCGGCAGGTCGGCACTCCTGCGCGAGAGCCTGTAGCTCTACGTCGCCACTTTCAACGGCCACTAGGGGGTGCGTGCGCGCCGCCGGCGGCCCGTGCGCGCGCCCCCCGCTCGCCCCCGAGTCCCGTGCGTGTGCCCGGCGGGCACGATCGCCGCCGGGCACACGCGATCGCTCGTTACAGAGCGGGGAACGGGAGCTGTGTGTGTAAACACACAGCGCTCGTTCCTGTCAGCGGGGGAAACGCTGATTTTCTGTTCATACAATGTATGAACGGAACATCAGTGATTCCCCCTAGTAAGTCCACCCCCCCCCCATACAGTTAGAACACAAATAGGAACACACTTAACCCCTTCCCCGCCCCTAGTGTTAACCCCTTCACTGCCAATGGCATTTTTATAGTAATCCAATGCATTTTTATAGCATTGATCGCTAAAAAAATGCCAATGGTCCCAAAAATGTGTCAAAAGTGTCCGAAGTGTCCGCCATAAGGTCGCAGTACTGGAAAAAAACGCTGATCGCCGCCATTACTAGTAAAAAAAATAATAATAATAAAAATGCCATATAACTACCCCCTATTTTGTAAACGCTATAACTTTTGCGCAAACCAATCAATAAACGCTAATTGCGATTTTTCTTACGAAAAATATGTAGAAGAATACGTATCGGCCTAAACTGAGGAAAATTTTTTTTTTATATATATTTTTGGGGGATATTTATTACAGAAAAAAGTAAAAAATATTGAATTTTTTTCAAAATAGTCGCTCTGTTTTTGTTTATAGCGCAAAAAATAAAAACCGCAGAGATGATCAAATACCACCAAAAGAAAGCTCTATTTGTGGGAAAAAAAGGACGCCAATTTTGTTTGGGAGCCACGTCGCATGACCGCGCAATTGTCAGTTAAAGCGACGCAGTGCCGAATCGCAAAAAGTGCTCTGGTCTTTGGACAGCAATATGGTCCGGCGCTAAAGTCGTTAAAGAACCAGTTGAAAATTACAAACAGATTTTACTTAACAGTTAATAACAAACCTACAGTCCCTGTCTTGTTTGCACCGCCTGTATACTGCTGTGCAAAGTATATAGGGCCAAAGTGGCTTCTAATGACCTGGGGGAGTGGTGGCAGGGAAACCCATGCTATTTTTTTCAGTGATTTTTATCCATATTGCAGGGACCAAACATTACATTAAAGCCGCAACCAGTCTTAAATTACTTTTTTCTTATAGTAGTCTCATTTTGTGCAGGGACCATACTAAACATGTGCCACTACTATAGACACCCAGCAGGTACGATATTTTAAGGAATTTTTCATTTATTTATTTTTTCACTTTAAGCATCATTAAAATCGCTGCTCCAGAAAAAACAACAGTTAAAAAAAAAAAATTCCATTGATACATATTCTCTGGGGCAAGACCCGGGTCCCCAAACACGATTTCTGACAATAACTTCTATATTGGGCATTAAAATTATGACTTTTGAATTCGAACGTTCGAGTCCCATAGACATCAATGGGGTTCGAAATCCATTACTACCGGTCCAAGAAGCAAATATTGACAGCTGCTAAAGATAAAAAAAAGGTCTACATTTTCAAGGATACAAGTACCAGCTATTTGCGGACTTATCCCAGCTTACCATTGCTAAAAGACGCTCAATGAAACCCCAATTACTGGAACTGCAACGTCATAACATTATGTACCAATGGGGTTCCCCTTCTCCATCAGATTTACCTATCAAGGCAACAGATACACATCCAGAACAGCAGAAGAGCCGCAACAGACCGTAATAAAACTAAGCCTGATGCATGAAACAACCAACGCTTCCCCACAGTGTAGAAGAGCAGCCCCATCTTCACCAACAAGCAACCCCTCCCAAAACACAAAGAAAAATGGAAACCATAATTTCCACAAGAGAACTCCTTTGGATCAGCAAGATTCTATGGACTAATAATTTCAATCTATAGTGATTCTATTCATATTATCTCATAAGAGATGAATATATACAGGTTGGACACATGAATCCACAGGGCCGTTACCTATTTTTTACATAAAAACCCAGAACCCGAACCCCATTGAAGCAATGGGGACCTGGACTTTTGACTACTAAAATGTCTCTAAAAGACTAAGGGAAAGGGCTAGAGGGCTGCAAATGGCAGCAAAATGCCGGTAAGAGCATGGCAAGTACTCTGAAAATAAATGTGGATAGGGAAATAACTTAAAATAACATAAAATAAATAAAAATAAAAAGTAAAATAATTTTGAACTAGGAGGACGAGGTCCATATGGAGAAGGAGGTTGAGGTGGCGGTGGATGTGGCGGTGTAGGTTGAAGCGGCGGTGGAGGAGGACGAGGTAGCCAACACAGGTTTTTGTTTTTAATTTATTTTTTAAATTAGGGTACACCCCAAAAGAGTGAGAAAGATCTAGGGTTGCCACCTCATCCCTTTAAACCAGAACACATAGTAATTATACAGGTTCTGGGGCTAATTTAATGTCGATAAGGCACCAAGTGAGTTTAATTAGCACCTTAATCAGCCAGAGAGCCTGTGTAATTGATATGTTTTTGCTTTTAAAAGGATGAGGTGGCAACCCTAGAAAGATCAGAAATACAAGGTAAGGCCGGTATACATGTCTATTCTGCACAGGGTACGGACAAGTCCTGTGGGATCAATGCCTGGTTCATTTTAATGAACGGGAGCTTGTCCACATGGGCTCTGGAGAGGCGGCTGCGCTTGTCTGCGATAATGCCCCCCTGCCGTGCTAAATACACGTTCAAATAATACACTGGCTGCAGGGCAGGCCCTTTCCGCCCTCAACTTTTGCTCTCCTTCCCGGGTCACTTCACCTTCTTCCCTGTTACTTTCACTGTGGTCAGCAGCTCATCTCCGCTCCTCCCCGTCTACACTTCTCTCTGCCTTTCCTGCCCGATCACACATCTTCTTTTTCCCCCTGGTGAAGAGTTCCGGGATCTTTTCGATGGTGGTCAGACGGATTCACTCAGACGCTTCCTGACGATGTGGCAACACGAAACGTAGGTCGAGGTGCCAGGTTACGTACATCTACGCACTTCCGGTCCCGCTGGTCTCTCCGGAGCGGAGAGGTGGAACGCACGACAGCTTTCCCCAGTGAGGAATCTCCTCATATATTACTGCTACATCCGCAAGCCTCAGTGCTGGGACTCAGGCACTTATACAGTAAGAGGACATTTGGCTTTGTTTTATCTCTTTATTGTTCATAATAAAATGTTATTACACTATTGTGGTTTCCTCTCCTTTCTTCCAACGGTTATAAAGGATATAAAGGGAACATACAGCTGATTATTGAATACTGGTTTGACCTAGCTGTATTTGACCTCTTTTTAAATAAAAAGGTCAACATCTCGTGGTAAGGAACCATCCTCTTTTTGTGCACGTTTCGGGGTGAATCCTTAAATTGGTGGAGGCGGACACCTGTTGCTTGGAGCAATCCTAAATAATTTTTTTGGACTTAAACATTCACTATTGGACTTTCTTCACTTCACTTTATTTGTGTTATTTGAGCACTATGATTATTGGTTCACATATGCCATCCAATCAATTATTGATCAATGTTATTATTGGTTTGAGTTGCTATTATTGGTATTTATTATATTGAGTTTATTTTAGCGCCCCTTGCCTCAATTTATTCAGAGAACCTGTGTAATTAATATGTTTTCTCTTTTAAAGGGATGAGGTGGCAACCCTATGTAGCGCTCACCCCCAAAGGAGCCGCAGGTTTAATGATAGAATTGGCAAATTAAGTCACTCTCACTTTTGTCTAGGGATGCACCAGAAATACCAGATAATGATTGAGTGTCCACACAGTGAATAAAAGGTTTCTCAATGCTTTAATTCCAGGCCAACTGGGGTCCCCTCAGTTTAGTCTCCGGTTGAGACTCGATAAGGCCTGAAGCCCAGCCAGGTAGGCCACGCTGGCAGGGTCCCTGGATGCGCACACCCTGAAGGTGGGTGCCGCACCCCGACTTCAGGACCCCACGTCGCAAAACGCCCCCGAACACCTGACCTCTGTCACAGATATATACTCCTCCCCAGCATGCCCAGCGAGAGAAAACCCTCTCTAATGGGCTCATGGGGAGGATTCCATCTGCCAGAAATCCCTCTAGCTCCCACTGCCGGCCAAGGATGAACTCACATCCTCAGAATGCAGTCCGAACCAGTGGTCCTTTCCAGAAAAACACAGGTCATTTACCCTGACAAATCACGACTGGGAGCAATGTAACTCTCCCAGTCAAACTAGCTTTTGGAAAAATGCCCATGCAAAAAGCAAGGGGGCGATACACCTAAAAAGATCAGAAATACAAGAATGGCTGGGTAAGGCCGGTATACATGTCTATTCTGCACAGGGTACGGACAAGCAGTGTGCTCATCTTACTTTAAAAAAGTAATTAGTTACAGTTACAAATTACTTCTCCGAAAAAGTAATTGCATTAGTGGCTCAGTTACTACATTGAAAAAGTAATTAGTTACTCAGCAAAGTAACAGAATTTTTTTTTATATTCTACAATGCTTTGTTGAGAAGCAGATGACGGGCGCTTGCCAGGGAGCAGTGAGTTTATACTCCAAGACAAAAGAATGCAAGATCCTTGAGAGAAGAAAACTGGAAACAAATGGTGATCTTGTGTATATCCCAGCCTAGGTGCATCCGTCCCACCATGTATGTGCAGCTAATAGGACTTAAAACCCTTATCCATCTGCTACATATTACATTTAAATTATAAGCTGGATTAAAATGTATGTTAACAATATACATTCCCTTGACGTTTACAGAGTCTGTAATTTAAAATCTTATATTAGGCTTTATTAGAATTTTCTATAGTTTATTGTTTATTATTTTATTTATCTTATATACGTTTTATTAGATGCAAGGAATCTGGAATGGGGATGTCCGATTTTTCTTTGTTGTCTGATGAAGAGATGAAATCACTACAAAAAATAACCTGCTGATCATTGGTCTATATAGGTGTCCTGCACTTACCATGTTAGCCACTAGATGTCGCTGTGTACACTGTGTTGTATAGGGAACGTTTGTTCTGTGGAACATTTTGTTCTGGCCATGTGTTCCCTGGATCATTGATCAGGTTGCGCACAGTGTGTGTGATTGATGTGAGTTGTTCCCCGGTGATAGGTCAGTGTGAGGCTGGTGGGGCTCATTGTATCCAGGGCTTCTTGTGATTGGGAGTTTTCAGACCGCTGTGACAGGCCATCACAGTGGTCACATGATTCTAAAGCAGAGTTCCACCCATATTTATGTTCACAGCGCTGGCAGAAGCAATTACTCTGCTGCCATCTAGTGGCGGTAGATGTAATTGCGGAAATGCTGCCCAAGTAATGGGAACTGCGTTACCGCGAGGGGAAGAGTAATCAGGTAGATTACTCGTTACCCTCAAAAGGGGCTGCTTTAGGTAACTTCGTTACTTACAACACTGCGGACAAGCCTTGTGGGATCCATGCCTGGTTAATTTTAATGAACGTGAGCTTGTCCACATTGGCTCTGGACAGGCGGCTGCGCTCGTCTGTGATAACGCCCCCCTCCCATGCTAAATACACTGGCTGCAGGGCAGGCCAGCACCTCCAAGGCGTAAAGGACAAGCTCAGGCCATGTGCCCAATTTGGAGACCCAGAAGTTTAAGGGGGCAGACCCGTCATTCAGTATGTGTAGGCGTGTGCAAACATATTGTTCCACCATGTTGGTGCTGCCTCCTGCTAAAACGTTCCATATCAGCTGGTGGTGCTATTTGTTGTGGCGTGCTGACAAAGCTTTTCCACATTTCGGCCATGCTAACCCTGCCTTCTGAGGTGCTGGCGGTGCTCGGCTGCGTTGGCGAGCTCTTCCTCCTCCTCTGCCTTCGGCTTGTGCTTCCACTGTGCCCCCGCTGTCAGGTGGGAATTCCACCAGAAGCACGTCTACCAGCGCGCACTTGTACTCGCGCATCTTACGATCACGCTCCAGTGAGGGAATTAAGGAGGGTACATTGTCCTTGTAACGGGGATCCAGCAGGGTGGCCACCCAGTAATCAGCACCTGTTAAAATGTGGGCAACACGGCGGTCGTTACAGAGACACTGCAGCATATAATGGCTCATGTGTGCCAGGCTGCCCAGAGGCAAGGAAAAGCTGTACTCTGTGGGAGGTGTATCATCTGTGTCCTCTGTATCCCCCCAGCCACACACCAGTGATGGCCATGAGCTGGTCTGGGTGCCACCCTGCTGTGAACCTGGTTCCTCCTCCTCTATCTCCTCCTCATCCTCCACCTCATCATCCTCCAGAACTGTGCCCTTGCTGGACAATTGTGGACCTGGCATTTGTTGGTGCAGGAATCCACCCTCGGAGCCACTTATGAATGACTGCCCTTAAAGCCTTGGAAATTATCCCGATTCCTCCTCCTCCTCCTGTGCCACATCCTCTTCCATCATCGCCCGAAGCATTTTTTCAAGGAGGCATAGAACTGAGATAGTAATGCTGAGAACGGCGTCATCGGCACTGGCCATGTTGTTGGAGTACTCGAAACAGCGCAACAAGGCACACAGGTCTCACGCGTGCGTGCTGAAGCTGAAATTCCACTATCGTCTGCTGCTGCTCGCAGTCTTGCCAGCATGTGCAAGGTGGAGTTCCACCTTGTGGGCACGTCACATATGAGTTGGTGAGCGGGAAGGCCGAAGTTACACTGCAGCGCTGAAAGGTGAGCAGCAGCAGGGTGAGAATGCCGAAAGTGCTCAGACGGCCCGCCCTTTCTGCAGCAGCTGTGGCATATCGGGGTAACTTTTTTAAGGAACCTCTGCACCACCAAATTCAGCACATGCACCAGGCAAGAGATGTGGGTCACACCGGCTAGGCTCAGAGCTGCTACAAGATTTCGCCCATTATCGCACACCACCAGGCCCGGCTTGAGGCTCACTGCCGCCAACCACTCGTCAGTCTGTTCCAAGTCCCTCCACAACTCCTGCGCAGTGTGGCTTTTTTCCTCCAAACAGGAAAGTTTTAAAACTGCCTGCTGTCGTCTACCCATGGCTGTGCTGAAGTTGGTTGTGAATGTGTTACGCTGACTGGATGGGGAGGCGTTAGAGGATGAGGAAGCGGAGTAGGAGGAGTTAGCAACAGGAGGCAAACTGAAGCGTCCTGCAATCCTCGGTGGTGGAAGGACATGCGCCAAACTGCTATTCGCCTCAGGCCCAGCCGCCACTGCATTTACCCAGTGTGCTGTTAGGGAGATGTAAACGTCCCTGACAGTGCTAACTGGTCCACGTATCCTCAGATGGCATTGCGCAGTGCACACCTGATTTTGTCCCCCACTTGATTGTGCAGGGAAGGGATGGCTCGCCTGGAAAAGTAGTGGCGGCTGGGCACTACGTACTGTGGGACAGCCAATGCCATCAGGCTTTTAAAACTGTGCGTCTCCACCAGATGGAATGACGGCAGGAATTTTGAAATGCTGGCATTCAGGGCCAGGGATCGTGGGTGGGTAGGGGGGTACTTCCTCTTCCGCTCCAGTGTTTGGGAGATAGAGAGCTGAACTCTTCCATGTGACATTGTGGAGATGTTTGGTGACTCAGGTGATAGTGTTGCTTGCTGATCCTCTGATTGCGGGGTGGCAGGTGCCACTGTCACTACAGAGGAGTATGAAGAGGCCGAGACTGAAACAGAAGAGGAAGCAGGAGGAGCCAGAGACCTTTCTTGGTTTTTGAGGTGTCTACTCCACTGCAGCTCGTGCTTTGCACTTAGATGCCTGGTCATGCAGGTTGTGCTCAGGTTGAGAACGTTTATCTCTCGCTTCAGGCTCTAATTGAACAGCGTGCAAACCACTCGTGTCTTGTCATCAGCACATTGTGTGAAGGACTGCCACACTAGGGAACTCCTTGGACCTGGCTTTGGTGTGCTCGGTCCCTTGCTGTGTTGGGCAGTATCAGGCATAGGGGTCAATTCACAAAGCTTTATTTTCAGATTGCGGGTGTTATTTTAACGATTTTGCACGTTATTGAAGCTAGTTCCATTCACTAAACGATTTAACGCTTTGAAAAATCATCAAATAACGTTTCACTACACAGAACCGATATTTTAAGGTGTGGCTCCTTATTAAAGAGTCAAATCGTTATTTTAAAGAGTCAAATCGTTATTTTAAAGAGTCAAATCGTTAAATATGTACAGAACTGCAATTCACAAAGATTTTTTTGACAGTTATCAATCGTTAAGCAATCGTTAAATTAACACCTCCCTCAGGGTGGCGTTATGACATTTCCCAGGCGATATTTTGTTGTTAGAGGAAGCTTTATGCGATTTTTGTAGTGTAGTGAAGTTTTTAGTAGTGTTGGGCAAGATAGAACCGTGCTCTATTTGAACTTAAAATTATCCAGAGGCGAAGAAGAACACGTTAGAATGATGTTCAGATTTATAAACGTGTATTCCGTTCACATACTATTTTGGATGACTTTTCTGAAACCCAGGTGATAGCTAAATTCCGATTATCATCTCCCATGATTTATTCTCTGTATGAGGAAATACACATGGCTTTAGAAAAGCACACACTAGAAGTTTTGCACATCACATGCTCAATCTCCATGTGTCTTGCTTGTGTCTCTCTCTCTGTATCTGCTATTTTCCACATACCGCTGTTCTCCTCCCCTTCTGCTCCCAGAATGCATCTCTCAGCATTATTTAACGATCTTAAGAGTTATTTTAACGTCCCAAATCTTAATAATAACGTCTGAATAGTTAGCATAACGATTGGATAAAGAGTCAGTTGAAAACCATAACGACTATGTTAAATAACGATTATAGCTTTTGTGAATACCATGTTAGCTAGCGTTAAATAAGGAGTGCTAATTTAACACCTGAAGAAAACCAATAACGTTTCTCTTTGTGAATTGACCCCATACTGTCTAGGGGACGGATGCTCCGCTTTTGCACTCTGCTCCCTCTTCTGCTGTGCTGGTGGCTCTGTGCGACCACCGCCTCTTCCTCCGAACTAAATGGGTCACCTGCATGAGTTTGATTCCATGTGGGGTCGAGGACCTCATCGTCAACCACATCTTCCACCCAGTCTTCACCACTACCCTCCTTCTTGATCTGCACAATTGCGAAAGCAGCAGCAGTTGACAACTGTGTTTCTTCATTATCCGAGATGTGCTGTGACGGTCCCCCCATGTACTCATCTTGAAACATAAGTGGTTGGGCATCGGTGCGCTCAATCTCTTCCACTTCTGGGGCAGGGCTAGGTGGATGGCCCTGGGAAAACATCCTAACAGAGTAGTCAAAAAGCAGAAGAGACTGCTGAATGATTTGGGTTTCAGACTGCTTGGCTGATTTGCAAGGGGGTGAGGTGAAAGACTGATGGACGTCGGCTGCAGGTGCCAACTCTGATCTTTCAGCACAAGACTGGTTGGGAGACAATGTCCGTAACTTGTGCAGAATAAACACGTATACCCGCCTTACCCAGCCATTCTTGTATTTCTAATCTTTCTCACTCTTTTGGGGTGTACCCTAATTTAAAAAATAAATACATTAAAAAAATCTGTGTTGGCTACCTCGTCCTCCTTCACCGCCGCTTCCACCCACACCGCCACATCCACCGCCACATCAACATCCTACTCCATAAGGACCTCGTCCTCCAAGGTCAAGATTATTTATTTTTTATTTTTATGTATTTTATGTTATTTTAAGCTATTTCCCTATCCACATTTGTTTGCAGAGTACTTGTCATGCTCTTACCAACATGTTGCTGCCAGTTGTAGCCCTCTAGCCCTTTCCATTATTTTTTTAGAGACATTTTAGTAGTCCAAAAATCGGGTCCCCATTGACTTCAATGGGGTTCAGGGTCAAGTTCTGGTCCCGAATCTGGACTTTTTTTCCGAAGTTCGGCCGAACCCGAACATCCAGGTGTCCGCTCAACTCTAATCATAAGAGATCCACACACCTGTGAAATCAATTAGCACCACAATCAATCCCATAAAACACAGTGGACTTTCATCACTTAATAAAAACCTTGAGTGTTGCATAGAAAAAAGAAAAAGAAAGTGTCCCATCTAAATATCTAGGAAAATACAAAAATACAGAAACAAAAACAAAGAGCAAAAAAAGGGGAAAGAAATTTAATAGGACAATCTGAAGCAAATCACAGCAAAACAGGAAAAGGACACGACTATTGTATAACAGATGTACGATACTTCCCATACTGCCTGAACAACCCCTACTTCAACCCCTATACCATTTCCAATTAATAGAGACCACACCAAGTTGGAGTAAATATTGGTTGTAGCAGCCTCCTTATTAATCAATACATTTAAATTAACATAACCATAAAAAACATCAGATCTTCGTGTTGGTCTTCGTACGCACTATACCATTTGTTTAGTTAATGCACTACGGTACTTTTTATATATGATAATAGGCCTCTAGCCGACATACTGGCTCAAAAACAACCAACTGACCACAGTGCACCAAAGTCCAGCAAAACCACCGTTAGCTGGAATAACACCATCTTGACCCATACCACTGACGGGTCCATAACTCTCCTTATCCCAGGTTTCTTCATTCACCCACAAAGACCAACACCCGCCACAGAGCCCTAGGGGAAAACCTTACCCTTGGGTGCCCCACCAACCCTCAACGCTTACTGGATGCCATCCAGCAACCCCAAGACCTACATCTTAATCCCTCCAGCTCCGAGGTGAACCTCGTCACCCCGAACCACCAACAAGTATCCATTCCTAACCCACAATCTGCTGACACCCCCTTTAACTGTTTTTATGAGCTATGTCTCTCCTCTCCACTGAGCGGTCCAATCTCCAAATCGTCCGAGCGATGTCGGAACTCACAAATCAACATACACTGGAAAGCCCTGCGGGGTGCCTAAATCTACCTGCATACCCCTCGTTATGTCCCATGTGGACTGTAAGCCCAAATAATCACCGCCGACGTGTAACACCACAACGTCCAGAGGCCCCATCCAGTCGTGCACCGCTATGCCCTCCCGGCACCATCCTGCTCACTAGCACGTCCCGTACTCCTAACCAACGAACACCCGTTACAAGGTTAGCAAAGCCCCATTTTTCCCCTCCTACCTACTGTCTGCTCCTCTTGTCTCCCTCAACCCAGATGAGAAGCCCATATCCAGCCCAGGCCTTGGGTTCTATCTTATCTTGCAGGTGGAACACAACAGCTATAACAACAACAGGCATGCAAAAACCTGCATACCCCCAACAAAAACCCTGCCAGCATACCCTCTCCTATAATCCTGCACCAGGTGGGAAAAACCATACCACTGGAACTTACACGGTTCCCCTTGAAACTGTGCTTAACCTGCTCTGAACCCGACCCCCACCTGGCCGCCTCTACATCGAAAAATAAGATGAAAACCATTGTCCCAAAAAACGCCCGTAAATCCTTCCAGCCCATTGTATTGAAATCTAGGTTTCCCCCCCACCTTCTCCATATACAGAGCCCCCGGGCCAGTACCTAGGATTCCCAAGCATCACCGCAGGTGACCTGCAGAGCCTTGCCCCCTGTACTTCAGGAAGGGCTAACCCACGGGCCGCTCCTACCAGCACCACATAAACCCCATGGCAAAAGCCATTGGGAACAAAGAAAACTTCCCAGACCAAATGAACCCCAACAAACCCAATGGGCTAAAACCTGCCGCTGAATCTCCAACAACACAGTGTGCCCCATGCCCCTTGCGCTTACAAGAGAGCCAATATCCTATCAGTGCTCATTCTAAACTTGTAAGGAAGTACCATCCACCCTGCGATTTATCGAAAAAGGGGGGCTGCAAACCTGCCAATTTAGCGTCACCGACAACATCCGGGACCACGAACCCCCTAGTTACTCTGGTGCTAACAACTCCCAGGGTACATCCCCTCTGTAAGATAGCCCAAGCTGTTGCTATGACGTTTCCCACCCCTCCGCTATCCATGAAGGAAGGGACACCCATACCTCCGATGGGCCCCAACCCCCAATTTTTTGTACAGTCAGCAAGGGACACCCATACCTCCGATGGGCCCAACCCACCATTATCCACAGTTAGCAAGTGGACACCCAAACCACAAATGGGTCAAACCCCCAGCTATCCCCAGTTAGGAAGGAACCCCATACTTAAGATGGGCCCAAACTACTATATTTCCAGTCAGGACAGGGCACCTATTTTCCACAGTTAGTATGGGCCACCCATCCCTCAGCTGAGCCCAACCTACCATTCTTACCCCGTTAGGAAGGGACACCCATAACAGGCCTAGCCAATGGTTTACCATTGTTGGGAAGGGACGTCCCTACATCGATGGGTCCAACCAACCATTTTCCCCCAGCTGAGAAGGGACTCCCCTACCCCAGATGAACCCAACCCACAGTGTTCCACAGGTAGGAAGGGACCCATACCACAGATGTGGCCAACCCACTATTTTTCACCAGTAGGATGTGACTCCCGTGCCTCCGCTGAGTCTGCCCTTTCTCAATGCGGCCCCCGTCCTTGTCCAGGAGTAGACACTCCACCACCACCCCCCTTTGGAAACCAAAACAAAACCAATTCGGGCCCTGTCTATAACAGAAGCCGCCCCACCAACCACTGTCCCTGTAATCTCACCACAAGGACATGTAGCTTCCTCCCCAGCACGTGTCATGCAGATGTACACCCTGGGACACGGACGCCCGTACGAGTCAACCCCCTGATCGGCTGGCTCATACTTAGAAGCTCAAAAGTCTATGCGCTGATTGGCGGTCTGGTACCCCTCGATAACTTGAAGCTCAATACATTTTTTGGCTATGTGTCCCAGTTGGCCCTATGGTCTCCTATCAAGGAATGGAGGCTGCCAATAGCACCATATTATAATTCTTTTTATGAATGTTGGAAATACCCTCATTTTGACTCTACTGTCAATTAACAGATCTATAACAAGCTCTGAGGACTTTTCTGAATCCAGTATTTTATATACTATCGAATATCCGATCGTGGTGTGTGCCCTGTCTTGCATTGGTTGCAGAGTCATCGGCCATACAACTATTTATATACATCTCCTTACAAAATCCTTAACATCCGTCCTGAAGAAGCCCCACGGCGAAACGTGCGTCGGCGACTTTAGGGATTTTGTGTATAGAGTGGTTTACCTGTATATATGTAAATAAAAATAAATATGCGCTAATTTTTTACATTTTATCTCTTGGTTAGTGCACCATTTTTGATTGCTGCTTTTTTACATTTGGTCATTGGTTATGTGGTGTAATTATTAGGTTTAGTAGCGCTGTATCTATTCACTATTATTACCTGTATATATGTACCATTGTTATTTTTATGTATATGTTCAATTTGTTTCATTTTATGACGACATTAAAATTATATTTTTAAACTACTTCCTTGGCCTCGATAGTCCGAACTTCAATACCTCTCCACAGTTATTGTTTTCCATTTTTGATTCCATATACGGATGTGGCCCATGTGAGTGCAATCCCTTTGTTTTTTCTTATCCCTTCTACTCCCCCAGTCCATCCCTCCCTTTCCCTTACCATTCTCGTTTTCACATTCCTCCCCAGCCAGAAATGCTCACCACCACTTCTCCGGGCTGTGTCCCTGTAGACTCCCCTGCTAGCCCCATTCACTCATTCCCACCATAATAGCGAAAAACAACCATAACTAACTTCTCTCCTTCATGTAAAAATCATAATTCTTTTGCTAGAAAATTGCTCAAAACCCCCAAACATTATATATATATTTTTTTTAGCAGACACCCTAGGGAATAAAGTTGCGGCCATTGCAACTTTTTCTCTCACACAGTATTTGCGCAATAATTTTTTAAACGCCTTTTTTTGTCAAAAAAACGGTTTCATTAATTAAGAAATAACAAAACAGTAAAGTTAGCCGAATTTTGTAGAATGTAAAAGATGATGTTACGCCGAGTAAATAGATACCTAACTTGTCACGCTTTAAAATTGTGCACACTCATGGAATGGCACTAAACTTCGGTACCTAAAAATCTCTATTTAAAATCGCTTTCATTTTTTTACAGGTTACCAGTTTAGAGTTAGAGGAGGTCTAGTGCTAGAATTATTGCTCTCGCTCTAACGCACGCGATGATGCCTCACATGTGTGGTTTGAACAGCATTTAAATATGTGGGTGGGACTTACATGTGCGCGAGCTACTGGCGACAGGTGCATTTTAATTTTTTTTTTTTACTTAATTTTTTTTATTTATACACTTTTTTTACATTTTTTTTTATCACTTTTATTCCCATTACAAGGAATGTAAACATCCCTTGTAATAGGAATATTGTGTGACAGGTTCTCTTTATGGAGAGATGCGGGGTCAATAAGACCCCACATCTCTCCTCCAGGCTGGAAAGCATGAGATCGGGAAAAAAAAAACATCTTATGCTTTCAGCCGAGATTGCGGCTTTGTTTACTTCCGGGTATCCTTGCGTGAAGTCATGACGTCACGCCCAGGCCTCCATTGGTCATAGAGATGATCGGTGACAATCTCTATCCTCCTCATCCGGTGGCAGCTGATTCGTTCTCCGGGCCTGAAATGGCATGGTAGAGCCCAGGGGAAGCACTGGATGGCGGCGGGAAGACCACCTATAAGAACGAACGATCAAGTGGCGGAACCGGTGCGCAGCATCACCGCCTGAAAAGAAGAATATCTGAATGATGCCTGTAGCTGCAGGCATCATTCAGATATCCCCCTAAAGTCCAGGACGTCATATGAAGTCCTACGGTAGGGAAGTGGTTAAAATTATTAGAATCCAAACACATTTTTTTTTGGGAGAATTAACCAGAAAACCCCCAGTTTCCTGAGATATAGATAACAGGAATAAACATGAAATTATAAACACTAGATCACCCATTATTGTTCTAGGAATGCTGATAGATTACACTCAGTATTTAACCCTTTTGGATATAAAGTATCTAAACCATATATCCACATTGTTTCTTTTTTTAACTAAAATCCTATCAAAATCACCCGCCTAGTGGGTAAATTCAGGCTGTAGATACCCTTAACTTTTAACCCTTTAGAATCCCCTCCATCATGGTAAATAAAGTGTAGGGCAAGGGGTCATTCATCATGTTTTTTATACTTTGGATGTGTTCACTTTATTCAATTTTAAAGTTTCCTTTTAGTTTTACCCATGTAAGCATATAAAAAATGCAGGTAGTCAAACAATTAAAAAAGTGATGGATCTTAAACTTTTTTTCTCTGTCTGAACTCAAAAAGGAGTTTGTTTTGTCCACATATTTGCAAAACATGCACCCCCCCCCCCCCTCCACAGGGGTGCATGCCCCGCAATAGTGGCAAGACAGTTAGCCAGTTGCTACCAGGTGTACTATGGTACTCAGAGTGGGTAAGATTGTCTCTTAAATTTTAGTAAATGTACGTAAGGCCGCGTACACACGATCAAATATGTCCGCTGAAACTGGTCCACCGACATATCCGATCGTGTGTACGACCTAGCGGACAGTTTTTTTCCAGCCTAACCAGCGGACATAAATCTCCCGCATGCGTCAAATGGATTAGACGCATGCGTGGAAGTATTTTACTTCCTGGAGTGGTGACGTGGCGGCGTCAACGTCACTGCGTCCTCAGTCCGAGAGGATTTTGGTCCGATGGTGTGTACATGCCATCGGACCAAAATCCGAGAAGACATGTCCGCTGGAAACAGTCCGTCGGACATGTTTCAGCGGACATGTCTCCCCGTGTGTACGCGGCCTCACAGTCTCTCTGTCCATGTTTATGGAGGAACTTAACCCCAAATATAGGAACATTAGATTTAGCCACTCCTTTCACCACCAACAGTTACCCTTCCTGGACTTGACAATAGTTGGACGCAGTTGGAGGGAGAATCTCTACCAGAACCTACCGCATAGACACTGCAGCTAACACCTTGCTGCAAGCCCCTAGTCGTCATCCTCAATCACATATAGAACTGGTAGTGCGGTGCTTATGAACAATGAAACTAGGAAGAAACAAAGTGAATATATAATAGCGCTGTAAAAATGCAATACATAGATCTAACAGCAAAAATGCAAAGACCAAAAGGTCTAATGGTGTGTATACAGTTCAAATACACCTATGTGATAAAAAGTCAGCGAGTGACAAGATGAAGTTCAAATTCGGTGAAAAAAAAAAAAAAAGGGTAAGTGATGGAGCTTGACTTCCAAAACATGTGGAAGTGTCCCACCACCAGTAGAATTACAGGCTTATATGGTGTACTCTGAAAAAATTACATTTCAAGAGTCAGACAGGCTAGATTGTTCACTAAGAACGTAATGCGGACTCTCCTCTGGTGCGTGGAATCTGCAGATGGTAATGTTGCTGGGAATCGCTCCAGATAATTTGAACAAGTTGATGTCTCATAAAAAGCGGACATTAATCCCCTGTATGGAAATACGAAATAATATGCAATGGAGGAAAAAAAAGACCATAGTGTGACACCATAAAAAATATAGTAGATTTAGTAAAATATTGCACTTACATGGTTCATCTAACAGAAAAAATGCAAAGACCAAAAGGTCTAATGGTGTGTATACAGTTCAAATACACCTATGTGATAAAAAGTCAGTGAGTGACAAGATGAAGTTCAAATTCGGTGAAAAAAAAAAAAAAACTGTGGTAGCCACAATGAAATTGGCTGACACGTGTACTAACACGAAACGCGCCAAGACGATTTCATTGTGGCTACCACTGTTTTTTGTTTTTTTGAACTTCATCTTGTCACTCGCTGACTTTTTATCACATAGGTGTATTTGAACTGTATACACACCATTAGACCTTTTGGTCTTTGCATTTTTGCTGTTAGATCTATGTATTGCATTTTTACAGCACTATTATATATTCACATTGTTTCTTCCTAGTTTCATTGTTCATAAGCGCTGCACTACCAGTTCTATATCTTTGTTTGCTATGTATTTTCATTAGCTGTGTTCAGCAGGTTGAGTTATGTTTGATTTTTAGCAGCGCAGTATTTACACCATACCAATCATCCTCAATCCCTAATTTGAGGAATACCCATGGGACAGTTCCTTAGAATTAAGTGAAACTGCTCAGCAGAAAAGGAATTTCAAGTTGAAGCAGAGTACATCAGGGGTGTCAAACTGGCGGCCCTCCAGCTGTTCCGAAACTACAAGTCCCATCATGCCTCTGCCTGTGGGAGTCATGCTTGTAACTGTTAGTCTTGCAATGCCTCATGGGACTTGTAGTTTTGCAACAGCTGGAGGGCCGCCTGTTTGACACCCCTGGAGTACATGTATCAGATACAGAGAAAGGGGTTATTCTTATAGTTGCATTATGAGGGCTAAAAAAAAGGAGCAATTGAGCGTCAACGTCAGGACCTTCTGCAGCTTGAAAAAGATCCTAAACAAATATCCCCTAAAAAAAAACAAAAAAAAACATTACAATGGAACGAGGTTAAAGCGGTATTTCACCCTAAATATAAGATCTCCCATGCGATCCAGCATACTGGCGTCAGCGCCAGTATGCTGTTTTTTTTTTTTTTAATCGCACACTTACTGTATTATAGTGGAATTCCTTTTTTGTCCCCCGTGGTGGACGGCGCCAGTATAGCGCGTCACATCTTCCGAAAATACCCGATATGGACTCGGGTAATCTCGGCGAAAATGCGGCGCCTGCGCACAGACCTAGGAGCTGACTGCGCAGGCACCGTATTTCTCCTTACGCCTTACGCCCTCCGAAATAGGACTCGGAGAAATACGGCGCCTGCGCAGTCAGCTCCTAGGTCTGTGCGCAGGCGCCGCATTTTCGCCGAGATTACCCGAGTCCATATCGGGTATTTTAGGAAGATGTGACGAGCAATACTACAGCTGTCCACCGCGGGGGACAAAAAAGGAATTCCACTATAATACAGTAAGTGTGCGATTAAAAAAAAAAAAAAACAGCATACTGGCGCTGACGCCAGTATGCTGGATCACATGGGAGATCTTATATTTAGGGTGAACCTCCGCTTTAAATCAATTTTGCATCAACACTGGTACATACTAGTGTCCAGGGCAGGGTTACCAACTGACTTGTGACCAATATTTAAAGTTCACCTTCTTCAGGAAAAGGCTGGCATCATTGAACACTTCAAATTTATTCATAGATAAAGTTGGAGAAAAAGACAAGCCCTTTTAAAGTAGGGAGATGTGATACTGATTGAGGGGAAAGTTGGAAAGGTTACCTACCTTAAAGTCACCCAGTTGTCCCTCAATATCTCCACACACACAGGGCCTGTATCAGAAACTATTATCTCGTATGTGTCCTTGTTCTTAGCACCCTCTGCTTTTCCCTCCTACTTCTTGACCTTTTTATCCATTTTTTTTTATTCCTTTCTTTTGTACCACACTGGGGTCTCCTGTTTCTAGTTGATCTAAAAAAGTCACAGAATTTTCCAGAGACTCCCCATCGCTATCTGTGAATAGTTATATACGAGGACAGAGTATATCGAGAACGACTTCTACCACGCTGCACTGTAGGATCAAAGATATCATCTTTTTCCCAATCTTGAATATTCTGTCTAAATTTCTCCTGTTTATTAATTCTCAAATTTCTCCACTTCCTTTTTGAGTTGTTCATTATGTCTGTCAAACTGAGAGTCCCCCTTAAATGATTCTAATAATTTAACACTCTGATCAATCTCAGTCTGAATTTCTTCCAGCTGGGATTGTTCTTCCTCTACAATCAAACGCATGATCTCCAACCCTAGATCTAAACAATTTTTTTTTCCCCCACACAGAAATCTAGAAGTATGGAGATGTCCAGCAGGTGTCACTCTTTCTTTAAGTCCTCTAGAAATGACACCTGGGGGTTATTTACGAAAGGCAAATCCACTTTGTACTATAAGTGCACTTTCAAATGCAGTCGCTGTAGATCTGAGGGGGACCTGCAAGATTTTTTTTTTAAAAAAACAGCATTTTTGCCTGCACATGATTGGATTATAAAATCAGCAGAGTTTCCCCTAATTTCAGAGCTTCCCCTCAGGTCTACAGTGACTGCACTTACAATTGCACTTTCAAGTGTATTTGCAGTGGAAAGTGGTTTTTGACTTTCGTAAATAACCTCTGTGTAATATGAGATTTTAGTGAAGAAATATCCCACTTACTATTTAAATACTTAAAAGTAGGGATGACCCAAACACGCCCGGTTCGGTTCACACCAGAACATGCGAACAGACAAAAATTTGTGCAAACACTGTTAAAGTCTATGGGACACGAACGTGAAAAATCAAAAGTGTTGATTTTAAAGGATTTTATGCAAGTTGCCATAAAAAGTGTACCGGTACTTTTAAATGGACGTTTTTTTCAGAAGCAGTGATTTTAATAATGCTTAAAGTGAAACAATAAAAATGAAATATCCCTTTAAATATTGTGCCTGGTGGTCCCCTTAGTCTGCCTTTAACCACTTAAGCCCCGGATCATTTTGTTGCTAAATAACCGGGCCACTTTTTGCGATCCGGCACTGAGTTGTGTGATGTGGCTGCCAAACAAAATTGATGTTCTTTTTTTTCCCCACAAATAGAGCTTTATTTTGGTGATGTTTGATCATCTCTGCAGTTTTTATTTTTTGTGCTATAAACAAAAATAGAGCAATAATTTTGAAAATAATGCAATTTTATTACTTTTTGCGATAATAAATATCTCCCAAAAAGATATTGAAAAAAAAAAAAATCTTCAGTTTAGGCCGATACATATTCCTCTACGTATTTTTGGTAAAAAAAAAAAAAAAAAAAAAAATCGCAATAAGCGTTTATTAATCGGTTTGCACAAAATTTATAGCGTCTACAAAATAGGCGTTTGATAGTTTTATAGCATTTTTATTAAAAACATTTTTTTTTAACTAGTAATAGATTTTTAGCATGACTGCAACATTATGGCGGACACTTTTGTCACATTTTTGGGACCATTGTAATTTTTACAGCGATCGGTGCTATAAAAATGCATTGATTACTATAAAACTGCCACTGGCAAGAAAGGGTTAACACAAGGGGGCGGGTAAGGGGTTAAGTATGTTCCCTGGGTGTGTTCTAACTGAAGGGGGGGTGGACTGACTGGGGGAAATGACTAATCGTTGTTCATACATTGTATGAACAAACAATCAGGCATTTCTCCCCCTGACAGGACCGGGAGCTGTGTGTTTACACCGGGCACCGCGTCGGCGTCAGGGGCGAGCAGGGGGCGCGTGTGTGCGCCCCTATTGGCTGCTCAACGAGATGACGTAGATCTACGTGATCTCGCCCAGCAGAGCCGAACTGCCGCCGTAAAACTGCAGCGGCTGGTCGGCAAGCAGTTAAACATGGGTACAAAATGCTAACATGGCTCTGGCAGCAAATGAATTTTGTGCCTAAATAAAATGGAAAATTGTATCAAATACTTACCGTAATTTTCCTTTCCGGACGCCAAACCATGGCAGCATACTAGTGATAGAGCTCCGCCTCTTGACCACTCCCTCAGGACCAGTGAATAGCATAAATTAAGGCATGGTTAGCCGCCACCCCATTCTTTGTAACAAGCCACATACCGAAACGCACATGGGTGGGCTCATATGCTGCCATGGTTTGGCGTCAGGAAAGGAAAATTACGGTAAGTATTTGATACAATTTTCCATTTTCCTGACGCCAACATGGCAGCATACTAGTGATAAATAACTAGCTGACAGGGTGGGATCTACTTGTCCAACCAATCCTCTAATTAGGATGAGACAGAGGACTGAATAGTTCTTCCTACAAAGTTCCCTGATGACAGGACCCCCGGGTCTATTCTGTCAAGTTTGAGTAGGACTGTTGGGAAGACCACGATACCCCTCTACAGATGGGCACCATAGATTCTTTTGAATGTGTTGCCTAAGGCCTTGTACACACGAGGGGAAATATCCCCTGTAAACGGTCCCCGGACCGTTTACAGCGTATATTTGCGCCGGGATGTTTTGATCCGATGGCTGTACACACCATCGGATCAAATTCCCCGCCGGCGGACAGCGCGGTGACGCGGCGGTGACGTTGACGCCGCCACGTGACCGCCACGTCACCGCACCAGGAAGTAAACACTTCCGCGCGCATGCGTCGGATCCATTCACAGGATACGACGCATGTGCGGCAAGATATGTCCGCTGGTTTGCCGTACTAACCAGCGGACATATCTGACGGCCAGCTATCCGGCGGAATTATTTCAAAGCATGCTTTGAAATTTTTCCGCCGGATGAATCCGGCAAAAAGCGTCCGTTTGCCCCTACAGACGAGGGGATTTTTCGGCTGAAATGGTCCGTCGGACCATGTTCAGCGGAAATATCCCCTCGTGTGTACAAGGCCTATGAGGCTTCAACTGCTCTGGTAGAGTGCTCCGCCACCGCTGACGGAGGCTTGCAACCCCTAGTCCTATATGAACAACCGAGCCTGCTAGGGTCCAGGCAGTAACTTCTTTCCCTTGATTCCCAGCTGGAATGACAAAAGGTTTAGATGACCTGGAAGGGACAATTGTGGACCGATACTACTTTAAAGTTATGAAAATTATCAGTTTGTGAGACTTTCCTGTGTGATGTTCTGGAAATTTAGGCAATGTCCAGCTGTCTGTTAAATAGCAGTCTGTTGCCATGTTTGTGGCAAGATGATCTACAAGGCCAACTCTACTCCTTTTGGAAAGAAAAGAATATACATATATATTTTTTTACTTTGAAGCTCCAAGAGCTTGAATATCCGATAACCTCCTGCCTAAAGTTCTTGCAATTGATACTGCCTTATAAGTGATGGCCTGAACCGGACACTGCTCTGTTAGAATGAACGGTTGAACGGATATGAGAATCAGCAGCTCCAATATATCTTTTCCGTGGAGACCTACTCTCCAAAAACTCAAAAGTTGTACAAACGGAAGAATTCATGGCCCATTTAAATGTGTTTTTGCCGATAAAGCGACGCTCGTGAGCTATGTGAGGATAGGTTAAGGCGTGGAGGAAGTATAGAACAGCTGGCACTGAAAGGGCAGTAGGATGAATGTCTCGCTCTACCAAGAAAAAGCAAACTTGTTCCAGAATTAGGCCTAGATGTTGTAAGTAGAATGTCTTCTCGCACACAACAAAGTAGAGATCACTCTGTAGTGAAACCAGAGCAACAGAGTTGCCCACCTTCCCCCTTTAGTACCCCTGCTTGCAGCCCCAGTCTGCATAGGTTATGGAGGAGCAATGTCTTCTGTATTCTGAAATGAATGGCCAGGGAAAACCGAGGGCCTCCTGGTCAATATGGAGGACTGGCTATGTCAACTATGTCCAAGGACCATGGCTATGGAACGCTCTGCTAACGGACATCCGCATGGGAGAAAACCATCAGGCCTTCAGGAAGAAACTTAAGACCCACCTCTTCTGAGGGATAAGGAAGACAATGGATAGAAGAAGCGCCCTGAGGTGATTTAGTTCGCAGGTGTAGCGCTATACAAGTTTTTTACTCACTCCCTCACTCATTGCAGTCCCATGGAGAGATCAGAGCATCTGCCCCCTGCGCCTTGTGGTGCGGAAACAAAGTCAGACATACCCAAAGTTTGCGATTACTCTGGGAAACGAGGAGGTCTGTCTGTGGTAGGCCCCACTTGTGGACCAGGTCAGAGAAGACCTGGGACATAGACCCTCGTTGTGCTCTGGGAAGCTTGTACTTGTTCAAAAAATCTGCTGGGAGGTAAACTGCATCTGGAATTTTGCTGGGGATCTTCCATCCCAGGCGTTATGTGTTTTACCTCTCTCACTAGCATATTGCCGTGAGTTTCACCCAGGAGCCAAATATAGGCAACTACTGCCCTGTTGCTCAACTGCAAGGAGACTGGTCTTCCTTGACTCTGTAGTAAGACCGAAGTGATAAAAGGGGCTGTTTGAACCCCAGCGCGTTCAAGATTACCCTCCTTGGCTGGGAATCTCCGCCTGCCTTGACCTAAAGTCCCTCACAGTGCATCTTCCCGAGTGTCTTGTAGACATGATTCATAGCAATTCTCCAGAGTAAAGGTCCTAACGGACCGAGACTTGCTCTAGGACTTTCCATCATGATGGACTGCTACTTATACTGAGTAACACTGTTATTAATGGTGTTCGATCCTGTTTCCTCCCTTGTAGAATTCTTGAAATGTAAATTTGCGCAGGTGCCCATGCACCCCAGGAATCATCTGTATACATGATGACGTTGTGCCCAGATGAGCACTGAGAAACCATCAAATAAGCGGGAGTATACTTCCTCAGAATCCTGTTCCTGACTGTCACCATTTCCTCTGATAGAAATAAGGGGAACTAGAGCACCCCCAGGGTACACTAACCGTTAGGATGGAGACCGTTGGTTTTGCTTTCTCTCTAAGGTGTGAGGATAGGATAGGCCTCCTGACAATCCAGCAACAGCATCCAGCCATGTGGTTGTACTGTTTAATTGACTTCAGCTTAAAGATCTCAAAAAGAGGACCCAGAAGGGTTTGACCTTTTCCGATCTGCTACTGGACACCAGCCAACATCCCCTGCAAACTCCAAACAGGATTGTATAGAAAACCTGCAATCCCTTGAGTCTGAAGTGTATTGTAGTATTGTAAGCATTGTAGCAGCACACCTGTTGTGGTAGACTTGGCATATGCGTGGGAGAGAAATGGTCTGGAGGAGCAGTGGGGAATTTCCCGAAGTGACCATGAGTGCCTGATACCTTCATCCAAGGACCTGTACCACATGCTGTCCAGAAACACGTAAAGTGTGCCCTCTAGGTCTTACCTCAAGGCTTCACTATTGCAACCCCAAAGTCGCGTGATTTTGCTGCGATTTTTGCATTTATTTTTTTTTATTTTTATTTTTTGCTGCAATTTTGATGCGACTGGAAACAATGCCTGTATAAGTTGCATCAAAGTGGAACCAAAGTAGTGCAGGGACTATTTTGAAGTCGATGCCACTTGAAGTCGCACAGATATAAACAATACTCATTGGAAATTATGGGGAATGGCCTGTCATGCGACTTTCCAGTCTCAAGTCGCACTAAAGGAGACTGAGCCCTAGAGTCTGGGCATGTACTTGTGTGATTGATTTTTCCCCAGAGGTCTGTCATGTGACCTTCCAGTCTCATGTCGCACTAAAGGAAACTGAGCCCTAGAGTTTGGGCATGCACTTGTGTGACAGATTTTTTCCCAGAAGTCTGCACTAAGGTACAAGTCAGACTTTTATTTATTTATTTTTTTTATTTATTTTTTGTTGCACCCACTGCTACAAAAAATTTCATTTTTGGCAAGATACTCAAAAGGAAATCCTGCCTAAAGGGATGCAGATCCTGCCACTCTCCTCAGAGTCCTGCAAGTGCAGCAGCTGGTTGATAATAATTAAACCATCCCCATTAGACTCGCCCAACACATGGGCTGGTTATTGCTGGTCTGCTGGCACCTGCAGATGCTACAGTATCTAGGAGCAGGTTGACCCTTAGCTTGTTTAGGGTATATAGTTTTGACAGCCTGTTTATATGGGCATTTTTCTCCAACATATTTCCATTCTTTCCCACTTTTGTTTCTAGGAAGCAATACTCAGCCCAGGGTCTCAACCATATGGCCTTCCAAGCCACCAAGGTGCCAGGATGCTTTTCCAGTGGTTTAAAAATAAACTATGTGGGACTTCCTGTGAAGCCTCCATATCCTGAGTAGCAGACTGCTGTATCTGTAATATATGTAACAAGGACCCAGGCCACCTTCAGTCTAACGAGAACCACGAGTCGCTGACATCCCTTCACATAGAGTGGGTCATAAAGGTATAATGGGTGCAGTGCAAAGTAGTTTTATGGGCGTCAGACACCTAGGGTGTGCCACCTGTCCAGGATTTACCAGGCCAATTTGGGCTTTGAATCACATGTCAGGGCCTCAGTCTGCAAAGCGATTCCATCTCTCCTCAACAGAACTCTGGTAGAGAGGATTAGGGCCAGGACACCCTTTGGAAGCCGCAACACCAACCCGGCAGACTCTAAGACTTCTTCAGAATGACAGCCACGCAGTAAAAGCATCCAGCAAGATGCCACATTTGCACTGATAGGAACGCTGTCTCCTATGGCAACAGTCTACAACAGTTTACAATACAAGTGTAACAGTAGCTTCAGGTAATTAAGGTGAGTTCAAAACAGAATCTTGTGCCACTCTTATCAATAATAAAGACATTTAGCTGTTAGCTGCATACTCCTCCAGGCAGTGTCTACTCACCAGCTTCCTGGGCATAGGTACTGTGCCATAGGCCTTGCAGGACTCTTGCTGGGGCACCGGCTCTGGGGAAGAGGAGCAAAGACGTCTTCCTTGGAAATTTCTCCTGAGTGGGGGCGCCATCCAGGCTATGCTCCCCTGAAGAACGTCTGCGTTTCCTTTGCCTGGCTCTTTTGAGAGCGTGGGCATGCGGGGCTGAAGCAAATCAAAGCAATCCGCACAAGAGGGCACTCTTTTCTGAAAACTTACCTATATGGTCTTTGAATTATGAGCAGTAACTGACTCTTTATCTGTGGAGAAATGGGACGGCCAGCTGAGGTAAGGATAGCTGAAAAGCGATAGAAGTAGCAGGAGTAGACATAGGAGAAAGGATTCCACTTTCTTTCCTGATTTATCTACATACACCTACATCTGTATATACACCTATACACACACACACACACATATATATATATATATATATATATATACACACATACATATACATACACACAGACATATATACCTGCACAGGGTGAGTCTGGGCGTGTTAAGAAGGGGTTAACTGAATAGGGTAAGAATTTCCCTTTCAGACCTGATTGTCAGCTGAGCTGAACATGTCAGAGATGAGTTGTGTGTATGGAGAGAGAGAGAGACACAGACAGCAGCATGATGTGTGAGAGGATCCATTGTTGGATTGTATACCTACTGGGGTGAGCAAAACCATATTGGATACTATAGCTCTCGCTATAGCCATGTACTTTGTCTATATATCAATCTGTTGGCTAAAGAGACTGAACCTTTCCTATCTCTGTACCTGCGTTAGAAGACAAGCCTGTAGTGTCTTCTGTTTGTTTTGCTGAAGCAGTGAATAAGAAAGACAAAAAAGGGTGATATAGATAAAAGGTACAGGTGACCCTGTATGGCACAAGGGGCCAAGAGAGATAAAGCATAGCTGGCCCCTCCATATTCCACAAGCGCTGCAGTTATCAATTGTAAAAGCAGATTTAGTTCCTAAAGAGGAAACACTGCAGGGGCCCCAATAAGACCCACAGAAGGGGCTCCCAGACTATAGTGCGTTTAGCAGCCTGATCGCTGGGACTTCGCACTGGGAGAGGCTCAACCCAGACGGCTACTGCACTGAGGCAGAGGGGGGACATAATACTGCTTACTCTTCACTGGTGCGTGAGGTATGAGGAAAAAAAGAAGAATGGGGTGGCGGCTAACCATGCCTTAATTTATGCTATTCACTGGTCCTGAGGGAGTGGTCAAGAGGCACTAGTATGCTGCCATGTTGGCGTCAGGAAACATGTTTTTCAGCAATGCCTAGAATTAGCTGGGAGCAATTCATGTACTATATTTCTTTTTAGTTAGAGTGCCCCGCTTGCAACACCTGCTATAAAAAATATCTAGACTTTGGATCAGGATGTTACTCTGCCCCAGAAACATGCTGATGACCCATTTTTCCACAAATGGCAGGCAAACTATTGGAAAGGCATGGAAAACATTTACTCTTTCCATTGCCGAGGCAAAGTCAGGAATTGCGCATATTATGGATATTGATAGAAGGGTTTGTTTTTGTATTTGTTTTTTCACACACTCTATCGCTGCACATTCAATACCAACACTCAGAACATGTCTTTTCCATGCAGACCTTGTTACATCCTTTGCCACACTTACTCTCTCACACACTCACCAGCACAATTTACTGAACTCCCACTCCCATTTACCTCTTTTCTCCCAGACCCTTCACTTTACACACTTTGCTTCTTTGCACATCCCCTCTTTCGTTTTTCTTTCCCCCCTTCTCCTCCCTTTTCTTCTTTTACCTGTTGACCATCTATTTAGTATTTTGAAGGTTGTAATCCTACTTTATTTATTTATATTATTTTTTAGGTTTTGCTGGTTTCGTGCTTCTCCTTTTTGGTCAGCTGGTTCTGTTTGGCTCCCCTCGGTCTCCCCCCCATCACCTCTTGCCCCTCCCTGACCAGTGAAGGACCTGTAAGTGCAACCTTTTGCAGCCTGGTCTTTTCCATCGACCCTCCCATTCCATGTGGTTTCTGAGGGTGCTGTTTCTCAGTGACAGGGTCCTGTGGTGGACCCATGATTTCAGTCTTTGACATTGATTTTTTGGTAAATATGCTTACCTACGCCAATATGGCTAACAATAATTGTATATACCATAATTTACTGTGTAAATATTTGTTTGTTTTAACAAATATTATTTATATGTATCTTTTTTCAGAGTTCATGTTTTCAATCATTTCCCCCTAAAGAGACCTCCATTATCAAAGGTCAAAACGCGTCGAGATTCTAGTACAAGTTTACTTTTTTGTTACATGAACTCACATGGTTGTATTTATGCATCTACTTTTAAATCGCATTTTGGAAATCATGTCTTGATCCCAATAGAACGCTTTTTTTTCACCATGTATCTTTTTAATAAATTTCTTGAACTTTGGAATCCATTTTAATTTTTTGCTGCAACTCAGTGCCCCTTGGGGAACCTTACCTTCTATCAAACTTGCTATCAGGGGTGTGCAGCACCCATAACCCACAGCTAGTATCGTTTTCCCTTTGCTAACATATTATGGATATTGAAGAAATACGAGCAACATGCACAAATGTGAATAAAGTAGATCAGCACCAAAAAATAATTAATAATAATAAACAAATACAAAATCTGCTCCTCAAAGGCAATTAGTGATTGCAATGAATGAAGGTGTATAAAGAGGGTGCTTGTGAATACCACACAAAAGGAGTGTAACCCTTAAAGTTGTGCAAATAGCGAAAAAATGAACAAAATTTATAGCAATAGTACTATATAACAATACAAAAAATGTAAGATTGTAGTGGTGGCATTTTCACTTAAATCAAAAGTACAGCGGTTAAGAAGAGTGGATCACCAACTTTACAGTTACTCACTATTGGGACATTTTATTATCATTGCTATCATTTGAGCAATCTTACATTTTTTGTATTGTTATATAGTACTATTGCTATCAATTTTGTTCAACATGCACAAATACCTGGCAATATGGGACTCTTGTCTATACATATGCCACCCCCACCCCCCCCCCCCCCCCCCCCCACTCCGGCTTCCACATGAATTTCTAAAGCCTCTGGACCAGTGGTCTCCAAACTGTAGCCTGTGAGTCATTTGTGGCCCTTTGCTTGCCGTTATCCAGCACTTGGGGCACTATTTCTTCCACTGATATGGGACACTATTCCTCCCTCTGTCACTAATGATTAGGGACCATTTTTTGCACTGAACCATGGCGCACCACTCTATCCACTGACACCCACTGTGGGGAACTATCTCTTCCCCACTAACACCAACGATGGGGCACTTGTCTCCCAACTGATACCAACCATTGTCACTATTCTGCCCTCTGACACCAAAGATGAGGCACAATTACTCCCACTGATACAAAGAATCGTCACTTTTACTCCCTCTGACACCAAAGAGGGCGCTCTATTCCTCATTACACTGTGGTTTCAGAACTACCTGGTTCGGCTTCTGGTATCAGTTTATCCAGCTAGTGGCTGCAACTGTGTACTAACATCTCTGAGAGTCCATCACGGGGAATACCACTATTCCACATGATTGTGGAGGGAGATATGCCTTAACTTGTTTTTATCAAGTAAGTTGCCATTCGTCTTTTATCTAATAAAACTTTATTGGGGTCCTCTACATTCTCTTTTTGTTCCCTGTAGAGAATACTTCAGTCTAACTGAGATGCTGTTTACTGATGCATAAAATACTTTATTATGGACGAATATGCTTTCTATCATCCCAGCAATTCTTAATAATTTATAACCTTTGATCCCTCCTCCTTCCTTTATATGACCATGCATGTCTATCTACGTTGCAGATAGAGAAAGTAGCTGTGTGTTAGTTGACGTCCTGACTCTCCTGTAGTCGAGCACAACATCAGGGAGAAAGCATACCTCCCAACTTTTTGAGATGGAGTGAGGGACACCTAGCAAAAGTATGCAGGCATAAGACACACCCCCTTAAAGGAGAGTTGTACAAAAAAAACAAGATTAGTCAAACCCACAAGTGCTTTTTTTTACCACTATTCCTTTATATTGGCTTTTGGAATTTACAAATGCAGGAATTTAGAAATCAGATGAAAGATTTAGGGCTGGAAAACACTTTTCCATAGATAAAAAGTGCATTTTATATACAACTATATAGATCAGACCAAAATGAGGGACACATGAGGAGAATGAGGGACAGAGGGACATTGCTCCAAATCAGGGACAGTTGGGAGCTATAGAGAAAGCCTCACATTACTTTGTGAAGTTACAGACAGAAAAACAGGAAGCAAGAATTTATCAGAAGAAATAAAGACATTTAGGGCCAGATTCAGGTAGATGGGCGCCTCTTTACTTTGGAGTAAAGTTTCTCATTTACGTTACTCCGCCGACACTTTTGGCGCAAGTACCTGTTATTCACATAGCAGTTGCGCGTAAACTTGAGCCAGAGTAACGATAATGCGCTGGCGTAACCTGACGCAAGTGGAAGTGGGTGTGATCATATGTAAATGATGGGCGGAGCCCAGCGCAGAGGCTTACGTTCAGCGCATCATCCACGGAGCATGCGCAGTAAGTGAGGTTTCACTCGGCCCCCTTGTGCACATGCTCACAACTTCCGTCGGCACCACTTCACGGGAAACGCCAGCGCAATGTGTTCCGTTGCGCGTATAAAGGCTACTTTTGCTCTGTGATGGCTACACCCAAAGAGAGGAGGAACCTACATTTTAATGCCCAGGAGGTCTCTGTGGTCATCTCTGCTATGGAGACCCACAACGATGTCCTCCATGGCAGGAAAAGCCGAAAGACCACCCGGGAGAGGAAGCAGGCCATCCTGGCCAGCATTGCTGCCAGGGTTAATATTTTGGGGTACTCCACCCGGACTGCTGGCGATATTGTCAACGATCTACGGCGCAAGGTTCGGGGCAAGGTGGCCACCATTAGGAGGCATGAGAGTGGCACGGGTGGTGGACCCCCATGTGCGGTCAGCCTGACCACAGAAGAGGAGGTGGTCGCCTGCTGCCTGGAGAGGGAGCAGTTGGAGGGGGTCCCTGGATATGACTCCATGGAGGAAGGCTCCAGGACAGGTAAGTGTTTTTTAACCCCTATTTGGTGTGTTGCATGTGGGGGGGGAGGGTACATGTGCCAAGTGTGTGGGACCACCAACATGTGTCTGCTTTGTGTCATCCACAGATGACGGAGCTGGGACATCATCTGTCGGCGGCCAGTCCACCCCATCCCCCCAACGGCACCCAGTGCCTGTGCCCCTGGGTGGTGAAGACACCGAGGTGGAGGAGGAGAGTGCCCACACCTCACCTGCAGAGGTCGTTGTGGAGGAGCCTGTTGGGGCAGAGCAGGACTTTATTTTAGTGTTGGAGGAGTCCTCCTCTTCTGCAGGACCCTCTCAGATCCCCTTCCCCATTATAGGAAGCCCCTCAAGGGCGACTCCATCCCCCCGGGGACAAACATCTACTGGCCCCAGGAAGGCCACCCATAAGACCAGGGGGGTGTCTGATCTAGTCCAGGACCAGGTGGCGAGGGATCACGCCAGGCAGACCCAGCAAATGGGGGACATAGTTGGGCACCTGGACAGAGTGGCTGACAGCCTGTGCTCCATGGCCCAGATTTCTTCAGCAGTGCAGGATGTGAGCTACAACTGCGCTGCAGTGGTGACCAGTCTGGGGGAGGTGCAGGGTGAGATAAGGGACCTCACTGCAGCCGTCCAGGCAAACACTGCTGCCAATCCGGGACCAGGGGAGGCTGAGTCGGCGGGCCCAGCATTATCAGGTCACCCGGCAGCTCAGGATGCAGGCCCAGCAGCTCAGGGTGCAGGCCCAGACCAGTGCGTACCTCGGCCGGATTGCCGTGGCCTTGGAGGGCAGGCAGGCCACACCTGCCAGGAGTGGCCCACCCGGGGATCAGCCACCTCCAGATGCCCCCCCACTCACTCCATCCAGGCAGCTGAGGAGCCAGAGAGGGGCCGCCAGAAGAAGCCCCCGGCATCCCAGATAATTTTTTATTTTTTTTTGATTGATGCTCAGGATGCTCTGGATATGAGAATTATTTTTTTTAATACTGCACACGTTGCAGTGTGAATGGTGTGTGAATGTGAGGGGGTGGCACTCCTGCCAGTAAGGGGTGTCACCCTCGGCCGTGGTGGTGAAGTTAACCCCACGGCTGTATGAATGACGTGTGAAAGGTGTATGAATGGACAGCGACATCATTGGGGCCTTGACGCTGACGTTGCTGCTCCCAAGTCCTACATGCTGGACTTGGGCTAATCCAATGCGATGTGGATGTGGTGTGTGTGATCTAGGGACATCAGTGGTGTGCATGCATGCATTGTCTGTGTGATTAATGTTTTGGTTTATTGTCCAAAGATGCCTACGGCGAGGACCCTCCTGACTGCTCTTCCATCAGCTGAATGGGTCTCCTCTGGCAGGGGGGGGCTGTCTGGTTGGGGGGTCAGGTCATCACACATGTCAATCTGCAGGCCTTTTCTCATGGCAAAGTTGTGCAGAATGCAACATGCACCGATGATCTGACACACAAAGGTAGGGGAATACAATAAGGCCCCCCTGGACTTATCCAGGCAGCGGAAACGGGACTTCAGGAGCCCAAATGTTTGCTCCACCACTGCACGAGTTTTGATGTGTGCTTCATTGTATTTTCTCTCTCCTCTGGTTTGGGGGTTCCGGAAAGGAGTCATTAGATGGGGTCCCAGTGCATATGCAGAGTCACCTGTAAGGGAAAAGACAGGAGGATGTTAGTCATGCATGTGCCACTTGAGATGTGCATCATGGGAGGGGATTGTCATGCCTGCCACCCATGTCACTCACCAACCAGCCAGCTGTCCCCATACATGTTCTGCTCGAATTCTGCTGGGATGGGACTCTGACGGTATATGAAGCTGTCATGGCTGGATCCGGGGTGTTTGGCACGGACGTGCCATATGAGGCGTTGGGCATCAGCTATCACCTGTACGTTGATGGAATGCCAATGCTTCCGATTGCGGTATATGTGCTCTGTGGCACTGGGGGGCTGGAGTGCCACATGTGTGCAATCAATGGCCCCCACAGTGCGTGGGAATCTGGCAATGCTGTTGAAATCTGTCATTGCCTTCAGCCGCAGCTCCTCAGTGGTGGGTCTGATGAACTGGTTGGACATGCGTCTGAGGATTGCAGGGACAACCTGGTGCACACATCTGCTTATGGAGGACTGTGACATCCCAGCCACCACTCCACTTGTACGCTGGAATGATCCACTTGCAAGGAAATTAAGTGTTGCCAGTACCTTCACCAGTGGCTGCACTGCTTGTGAGCGGTGTGTCTTGCTGGTGAGGTCCTCCTGCAGGGTTGTGGTTAGTTCAAGTATTGCATCAGGGCTGAATCTGAAGAGGCGATACACCTCCTCATCACCCATGCCAAAGAGGCTCATGCGCGTGCGGTATATCCTCTCACGTGCCCGCCTCCTCCATACCGGGGGACCCAGTATTAGTGCTAGGACCGCGACTGCCCCTGGCATGTTGGCACACAGAGGTGTTGTCCTTGCAAGTGTGGTTGTTCAGCTTGCTAGTTTCGTCGGTAACACTGCTGCAGTAGCTGCTCTCCTGCTGACCTGAGGCCGTCTGGAGTAAAGATAAAGCAGCTATTTGTAGAAATAACTTTGCACTGGACGGACGAGATACGCGCGGCGCATGTAGCCCCAGCGTATGGTGCTAATCCGTTCGTGAATCGGGAAATCTCCATCATTTGCATATTTGCAGGGGAAATCAATAGGCTCGACTGATGCGCCAAGCGAAATTATGAGCTGACGAGACTCTGGCATCGGAAAGTTAAGCCGATCGGAAATGGCCCGTTTTCTGTCGCATCTAGTTTGGTGGATATGGCCACATAGAAACGACGGCGCATATTCACAGTTACGCGGCGCATATCGAATTACTCCAGCGCAACTCTACCTGAATCTGGCCCTTAAAAGCATAATTGAAGGATGAGGTAATTGAAGGGAGGACTGCACTAAGGTAAAGGAAGCCATTTAGGAAAAAAAAAAAAAAAACCTTTAAGTTATCTGGATGGTATCAACTGATGTTTATGTTAAATTGTAAATTTTTTATTTATTGCATTCATTATTCGATTCCTTATCCTATAATGTTGTAGTTAGTATCAGTTAAATGTCTTTGTTATACAGCTGCAGAGTGTAGCGTGATTTGTTAGATAGGCAGGGGCTAGTCATGCTGTTATAAAAAAAATATATTAATGGCATCTTGTACTATAGGTAAATTGGTCCTTTACATACATTATATTTGTCCAGCTGAAACAAATGAAAGGAACATACTGTATATTTGGAAAAAATTTCAAGACATTGCATGCATTGTTACAAATAACTTAAAGTCATGGTGGGTTTGAAAAAACTTGTTTATGAACAAGTCTGACACCTCAATGTTATACAGTAGCTGACAGTGAATCGCTTACCCCATAAACTATCCGTACGTTTCCCTTAAATGGTCTCCTGTGATTATTTCTCTACCAGGAATTTTATCTATTCCATCCTCCTCATGTTAACGCAGAAAATAAATACTGATCATGTAAGCAATCACATTTTAATTGACTCTAGGTGTAAACAAGTCTGTCTTTCTCCAAACAGATGCTGTTTAATTACCGTATTTAATAAGTATTTTCATTCATTAACAGTGCTATTAACTGCCTTCTGCCTATGCCTACCACAGTGATATAAAACATCTTAACCCTGGAAGTGTCAAAATGTTCTTGGGTCCACAATGTGTTGTAAAGGTATGTAATAACATCAAGTAACTAAGTTTATTTCATCATAGAAACTTGGCTTACCCCCAGTTACCTCTCTGAAAAGAAAATTATTTTAAAATTACATGAACTATAAATATAAATATATATATATATATATATATATATATATATATATATATATATATATATATACACACACACACACAGTATAAAAGTGAGTACGCCCCTCACATTTTTGTAAATATTTTATTATATACTTTTATGTGACAAAACTGAAGAAATTACACTTTGCTACAAATGTAAAGTAGTGAGTGTACAGCTTGTATAACAGTGTAAATTTGCTGTCCCATCAAAATAACTCAACACGCAGCCATTAATATCTTAACCGCTGGCAACAAAAGTGAGTACACCCCTAAGTGAATATGTCCAAATTGGGTACAATTAGCCATTTTCCCCAGTGTCATGTGACTCAGTGTTACAGGCTCTCAGGTGTGAATGGGGAGCAGGTGTGGTAAATGTGGTGTTATCGCTCTCATTCTGGTCACTGGAAGTTCAACATGGCAACTCATGGCAAAGAACTCTGAGGATCTGAAAAAAATAATTGTTGCTCTACATAAAAATAGCCTAGGCTATAAGAAGATTGCCAAGACCCTGAAAATGAGCTGCATACAGTGGCCAAGACCATACAGTGGTTTAACCAGACAGGTTCCACTCAGAACAGGCCTCGCCATGGTCAACCAAAGAAGTTGAGTGCACGTGCTCAGTGTCATATCCAGAGGTTGTCTTTAGAAAATAGATGTATGAGTGCTGCCAGCATTGCTGCAGAGGTTGAAGGTGGTGGAGGGTCAGCCTGTCACTTCTCAGACCATACGCCGCACACTGCATCAAATTGGTTTGCATGGATGTCGTCCCAGAAGGAAGCCTCTTCTGAGGATGATGCATAAGAAAGCCTGCAAACAGTTTGCTGAAGACAAGCAGACTAAGGTCATTGATTACTGGAACCATGTCATGTGGTCTGATGAGACCAAGATAAACCTACAGGGCCAGATTCAGGAACACTTGCGCTGGAGTATTTCGATATGCGCCGCGTAACTGTGATGATGCGCCGTCGTTTCTATGTGCCCGTACCCACCAAACTAGATGCGCCCAATAACGGGCCATTTGCGACCGGCGGAACGTTCCGACGCCAGAGTATCGTCAGCGCTTATTTTCGCTGGGCGCATCAGTCGCGCCCATTGATTTCCCCTGCAAATATGCAAATGAGGTATTTTTCCCAATTCACGAACGGATTAGCACCATACGCTGGCTACATGCGCCGCGCGTATCTCGTCCGTCCGGCGCAAAGTTATTTCTACAAAAGGCTGCTTTATCTTTACTCCAGACGGCCACAGGTCAGCAGGAGAGCAGCTACAGCAGCGTTACCGACGATAAGAGCTAGCTGAGCACCCCCACTTGCAGGACAACACCTCTGTCCATGCTTGTCTATCAAATTTTACAGCCATGGAGGAAGACATCATAGGTCTCCATAGCCGAGATGACAGCTGTCAGCTCCTGGCCATTAAAGTTCAGCTTTCTCCTGTGTGTTTGCGGGGAATGGGAGCAGCCATCTCAGAACAAAAGTAACATCACTGCGGGGAGGGGGAGCAGGATATACTTTAGTGCCGGTATGGCGCTTCTACGGGCGCATTTAAACGCCCAACAGAAGGCATTGCGCTGACGTTTCCCGTGAAGTGGTGCCGACGGAAGTTGTGAGCATGCGCACAAAGGGGGCGAGTGGAGCCGCACTCACTGCGCATGCTCCGTGGATGATGCGCTGAACGTAAGCCTCTGCGCTGGGCTCCGCCCATCATTTACATATGATCACACCCACTTCCACTTGCGTCGGGTTACGCCAGCGCATTATCGTTACTCTGGCGCAAGTTTACGCGCAACTGCTATGTGAATTACAGGACTTGCGCTGAAAGGGTCTTCAGAGTAACGTAAATGAGAAGCGTTACTCCAGAGGAAAGATACTCTCATCTACCTGAATCTGGCCCACAGTTTATTGAGGTAACTATGAATGCCAAAATGTACTGTGACATACTGAAGCAAAGCATGATCTTCTCCCTTCGGAGACTGTGCCGCATGGCTAATTGGGCCCAATTTGTAAATTTTCACTTGGGGGTGTACTAACTTTTGTTGCCAGTGGTTTAAACATTAATGGTTGTGTATCGAGTTAAGATGATTTTAAGAATTGAGGACAGCAAATGTACACTGTTATACAAGCTGTACATTTATTACTTTACATTGTGGCAAAGTTTAATTTCTTCAGTATTGTCACATGAAAAGATATATAATAAAATATTTACAAAAATGTGAGGGGTGTACTCACTTTTGTGAGATACTGTATTACAGCTTACCAATTCTTAGATGCTTGGGCTACATTTGATGTGTATCCGGATTTTTCAAAAGCATTTGATAGAGTTCCCCATAGATGCTTGATTTACAAACGGAGGTCTGTAGGCATGGACCATAGGGTTTGTTCTTGGATATAAAACTGGTTATATCCTGGGACTAAGTTTAACTTGTTTATTAATGATACAGAGGTTGGTATAAATAGCTCAATCTCTGTGTTTGCAATAACCTCACAGCAGGATATAAAAACTTTAAAAAGGACACCAATAAATTAATGGGGTGGGCAACTACATGGCAAATGAGGTTTAATATTGAAAAATGTACAGTAATGCACTTGGGGTAAAAAATATAAATGCACGTTACTCACTAGAGTGAGAACCTCTGGGGGGAACCAGGATGAAGAAGGATCTGGGGGACCTAGTAGAAGATAGACTGAGCAATAGCATGCAATGCCAAAATGCAAGCAAAGCCAGCAGAATATTAACATACATTAAAAAGGGAATTTACTTCAGAGATAAAATTATAATCCTGCCACTTTATAAAACACTGGTTAAGCCACATCTGGATTATTCCATCCAGTTCTGGTCACCAAACCTCAGAAAGAATGTGCTGAAAATGAAGAGAGTACAGAGAAGGGCAACAAAGTGAATAAGTGGACTCGAGGACCTCAGTTATGAGGAATAACTACAAGCACCAAATGTATTCTCCCTGACAAAAAGATGCTTGAGAGGAGATATGATAGCAATATACAAATACCTCAATGGTGACCCCAGCATTGGAAGAAAACAATTAAGTCTCAAGGAGTGTGAGAACAATGGGGAAACTGGAAATTGGAGGAGATGCGGTTTAACCTTAAGCTGCATACAGGGTTTTCATTGCCAGGGCAGCACGGATGTGGAACTCCCTTCCACAATTGGTGGTGTCATCATAAAGTATTAATAGTTTTAAAAACATTTGGACGTGCACCTTAGTCAACACAATATACAGGGCTATAGTTACATAGTTAGTCAGGTTTAAAAAAAGACACAAATCCATCTAGTTCAACCAATAAAAAAGAAAAAAAAAATCCCAAATACACAATCCCATACCCACAGTTGATTCAGAGGAAGGTGAAAAACCCCAGTAATGCATGATCCAATTTGCTACAGCAGGGAAAAAAATTCCTTCCCGATCCCCCGAGAAGCAATTGAATTTTCCCTGGATCAGCTTTACCTATAAATATTAGTGCCCATTGATAATATGTGCACTTAGGAAAGAATCAAGGCCGTTTTTAAAGCAATCTACTGAGCTGGCCAGAACCATCTCTGGAGGGAGTCTTTGCCACATTTTCACAGCTCTTACTGTAAAGAAATCTTTCCGTATTTGGAGATTAAAAGGGGTTGTAAAGGGATTTTTTCCCCTAAATAACTTCCTTTACCTTAGTGCAGTCCTCCTTCACTTACCTCATCCTTTAATTTTGCTTTTAAATGTCCTTATTTTCTTCTTCCTGTTCTTCTGTCTGTAACTCACCACCGTAATGCAAGGCTTTCTTCCTGGTTCGGAGAAAGCCTCTTGAGGGGGGAGGGGATGAGCAGGATTGTCAGGATGCCCACTAACACACAGCTCCTTTCTCTATCTGCAAAGTAGAGAGTGTCCTGACTTGCCTGCTCGCCCTCTCCCCCCTGAAGAGGCTTTCTCCACACCAGGAAGAAAGCCTCGCATTACAGTGGTGAGTTACAGACAGAAGAACAGGAAGTGAGTATTTCTCAGAAGCAATAAGGACATTTAAAAGCAAAATTGAAGGATGAGGTAAGTGAAGGAGGACTGCACTGAGGTAAAGGAAGCTATTTAGGGGGAAAAAAATTCCTTTACAACCCCTTTAAATCTCTTTTCCTCTAGACGTAAAGAGTACCCTCTTCGCCTCTGTGATGACCTTAAAGTGAATAACTCAACAGCAAGTTCACTATATGGACCCCTTATGTATTTGTACATGTTGATCATATCCCCCCTTAACCACTTGCCCAATGGTCACTTAAACCCCCTTCCTCCACTCCCCGCTGACCTAATGGACCCCACCGGAGCTAACAGCGATCCCGCCCACGCTTGCAACCCACCTGACCTGACTCCTGCAGCATCCCCGGTCTGGTGGAGGACCGGGAGACGGCCCGCAAAGCACCCTCAGCCACCCGTGGACGGTGGCAGTGAGAAGGCCCCAGCTCCGCAGCCTTCCTTACAACAGTCACACAGTCGGCCGTGCTCCTGCTGATTTCCTTTGGAACAACAAGGGCTAAGCCTGATAGCCGCCATTCATGCCCGCAGACACTCTCACATAGGCAGCATGTCCAAAATGGCAGCGGTGGCCTCCTAGCACACACAGGTGCTGCAGCCAGAGTCACAGACCAAGCCCCTGGATCTGCATGGTCTGAGCCAGCTAAAGAACATCAGTGCCAGAGCTTCTCTGGCTGCATCCATGTCCCCGGATAGGGACATATTTTCCTCCCAGTCAAATCTGGACAGAGCATTATGTGACATTGCAAGCCAGGGGAGCATGGAGGACAGACCACCTTCTTTCCCTAATTCTCAATCCATGGCACCACCACCAATAGAATATTCAGGGGATCCCATCTTGTTGGCAGGATTTTCCACCATGTTAGAACAGGGGCTTGAAAAAGCAAGCAAACACATACCTCTGATCTAAAACATGAATTCCAGGAGCTTGGTTTCCGCATAGAAACCATAGAAAACACACTGGAAAATACCATTACCAGAACCAATGAAAACACTGAATGCATTGAGAGCATACACAAGCGATTGGATGATGAGCTAAACAAGATAGATGACCTGGAAAATCGGTCTCGCTGCTACAACTTCCGGGTTCGTGAATCCTTTCTTGACCCTGAAGCTATTATTATAGAACTTATGCATCATCTCATTTCTAACATACCACCACACGAGATTGATCTGGATAGAGTTGACAGAGCCCTGACGGCACCCTGGGATGATGGATTGCCAAGGGACATCGTATTAGAGCCTCATTACTATGCGGTTAAAGAGCAAGTTATGGCCCGAGCTAGAGAAATAGCTGATCTGCAATTGCGAGATCATAAAATTCAGATTTTCGCTGACATCTCTCCGGCAACTATCCAGAAGCGCAAAGCATTGAAACTTTTACCACAACCTCTGATAGCCAAAAATATTAAATACTACTGGGCCTTCCCCTTTCGTTTGAATTTCACTTTCTGCAACAAGAAACATTTTTCAACATTTCCAGAAGGTGAAGTTCTTCTGAAAAAACTGGGACGTATATCCGTGGATCTGGAGAGATTCCTCCGCACCCCTTAACCCAGATCACCTACCACCAAGGGCGTGCAGAGTCCCCCATCCCCAGTGTGGCGCTCCACCAGAAGCTAAGCCAAGCTCAAAAGTAAACCCCCATGATAACAAAGAAAAAAGCGGCTTTTGAGTTCCATGGGGTCTTGTGGAGTGATGGAATGAAAACATTTAGGACGCTTCCTAAAAAATTATTGCTGAAAGTGAGAAGAGAATACCCTAGGACTTCAGCTTTAGACAAACTGTAACGGCTACCCAAGTAGGGAGAGGGTATCAGCCGTTGAAGACGTCCTTTTCCCTGGCAAGTTGCTATGCAAGTAAGTCCGGTATAAGCCCATCCACGAAAGCCAAAGGGAGAGTCAGGTCCAGTTGTAAAAAACAGATGAAATATCCCATCGCATGCCCTCCTAAGAACGAGACGGTGCTACGCTTGAAGGGTCAAGTATCTAAGCTTTAATAATCCAACTCTTGGTTTATATCTAGTTACAAACTTGTCAGTACTCCAGAAACAATGAAACTCTCCGCCCCCTCCCTCCACAGGGGGGCCCCAAGGTAGCCATCCTGGCACCAGGCCAAAGAAGCCACATTCCTTTCTTAATAGAGTTCAATTAAGCCCCAGAACAATACTCAATCACTTAAGGATAAACACAGGTCTTTCACACATACAATAGATCAATTAACCTTTGGGGATAGACAGGTGCATTAGCTACCTAATCCACATCTAGACAGACAGACACCTCATAACATCCCACTGCAGGTGGGATGCCACCCTTTGTAACTGGTTGGCCCATTCCATGTGGGAGTCCACAGCCTTCTTCTTGGATTCCCGGAAGCGACGGCGGTAGGTTTCTGGAGTTACGGCATATCGGGTTAACAGCGCCTTTTTCACTTGCTGATATTGTAAAATATCCTCTGGAGCAAGAGCCTGAAAGGCTTCATTGGCTTTGCCCGACAATTTCCCAGAAAAAATAGTGACCCATTAATCTGGTGGTATCTGGTGCAGTAAGCACTGTCTCTCAAAATCAGCCAAATATCCATCTATTTCCTCATCACTTTCTACAAAAGCTTTAAATGCAGTGAACGGTATTTTCTCTCCTGTAGCAGCGGGTGGGGAAGTAGGAGCTGCGTGTGTAATGGGCTGTCTAGCTCTTACCAGTTCCAGTTCTTGTCCCCTCTTGGTTTGAATCTCCTCTCTTGCTTCCCGGAACAGCTGGTGTATTAGTTCCGTGGACATTTCTGAATACAAGGATAATCTCCGCTGTACAATATCAGTTCCGCTCCTTCCATGGATCCATCCATTTGGTCCAGCTCCAGTAAATCCGCTATCAGCTCCCTCCGTGGTCTGTTACTGGCACTCCTACCACAACTCTCCAATAAATCTTTTAGTGTGGTTCTTTTCAGCCTGGCGAACTGAGACCCCATTCAGAGCTTGCTCCTTGGTAGGCATGTGCAAAAGTGAAAAATTTGTTTCGTTTCGTTTCGTTTCAATTCGTCATTTAATAAATTTCGTTAAGTTAGGTTCGTTACATATGTTGAATTCGTTTTCGGAATTCGTTCGTTTTCGACCGAATTTCGAAAAATCCGGTCGAAATCGAAAATATTTCGACCGTTTTTCGAATTCGTTCGTTTTCGACCGAATTTCGAAAAAAACGGTCGAAATCGAAAATATTTCAACCAGATTAGAAAACAAATAGTCTCTTTTCGAATAGAATTTTTTTCGAATTAAATTCGATTTTTTTTTTTTTCGAATTCCGATCGAATTTAGTCCGCGGGTATTCGATTCGGAATTCGAATTTTTTTTCCGATTTCGACCATTTTTTTTTTTCGAAATTCGGTCGAAAACGAACGAATTCCGAAAACGGTCGAAATTTTTCGCTAATATAGCAATTCGGGAATTCGTATGCATCCGAACGTCCGAATAATGGAAAATTCGTCCGAATTTCGATTCGGAACGAAACGAAATGCACATGCCTACTCCTTGGATAAAAGGACCATCCCACCGCTGCCAACCAATGTAACGGCTACCCAAGTAGGGAGAGGGTATCAGCTGTTGGAGTCAGGTCCAGTTGTAATAAACAGAAGAAATATCCCATTGCATGCCTTCCTAAGAACGAGACGGTGCTACGTTTGAAGGGTCAAGTATCTCAGCTTTAATAATCCAACTCTTGGTTTATATCTAGTTACAAACTTGTCAGTACTCCAGAAACAATGAAACTCTCCCCCCTCCCTCCACAGGGGGGCCTCAAGGTAGCCATCCTGGCACCAGGCCAAAAAAGCCACATTCCTTTCTTAATAGAGTTCAATCAAGCCCCAGAACAATACTAAATCACTTAAGGATAAACACAGGTCTTTCACACACACACAATAGATCAATTAACCTTTGGGGATAGACAGGTGCATTAGCTAGCTAATCCACATCTAGACAGACAGACACCTTATAATATCCCACTGCATGAATATTATACAGTAGATGTACAGGCAAAATACATAGTTCCGTTACACAAACTGTTATATTTTTCTTGTTTCTCTGGAGTTTCCTGATTCTCACAGTTATAGCTCCTTATGTTAATTCTGTTTTTTTTTTTAAGACGGGTTAAGGCCAGTGGCAACAGTCATGTGCCCTGCCTGTCTTTGTTTACCTCCACTAGCGAGGGGACCAGAGCCAAACCAGCTTTGCCCAGGGTGAAGGTCTGAGAACGACCAAAGGGAATTTTTTTTTCCTGGTCTAGAGTACGTTTGTAACAAATGAGGAAATAGAGTTCCCTCAAAGAAGACCATTAACTACTTCAAACCCGCGCTATCGTCTAATGACGGCAACAGCGCGGGTCTGAATATCCAACATGCGGTCTTTTGACGGCCGCCCCTTTAGGCGTTCTCAGCGCGCGCTGTAGAGCACGCTGCGGGGAAGCCCTGTGTTGTCCGTGTCCCTTGGACACGGCCAATCACAGATCGCGGCGAACGGCCAGTCAGAGTGGCCGTTTGCGATGCGATCTGTGCGGCGAATGAGAGATGATCTCATAGATCATCTCTCATTGCCGTTTTACACAGAGACAGCGTCCTGTCTCTGGAGAGGAGGAGACCGATCTGTGTTCCTTGTACATAGGGACACAGATCGGTCACCCCCCCAGTCCCCCCCCCTCTCCCCACAGTTAGAACACACCTAGGATACACATTTAACCCCTTCCTCACCCCTAGTGTTAACCCCCTTCAATGCCAGTCACATTTATACAGTAATTAGTGCATATTTATAGCACTGATCGCAGTATAATGTGAATGGTGCCAAAAATGTGTCAAAAGTGTCCGATGTGTCCGCCATAACATCGCAGTACCAATAAAAATCGCAGACCGCCGCCATTTCTAGTAAAAAATAAAAAATATTAATTCTCTCCCCTATTTTGTAAGCGCTATAACTTTTGCGCAAACCAGTCGCTTATTGCGATTTTTTTTTTTTTAATTGGGATATTTATTATAGCAACAAGTAAAAAATATTGTATTTTGCTTCCAAAATGTCGCAGTTTTTTGTTTATAGCGCAAAAAATAAATACCGCACAGGCGATCAAATACCACCAAAAGAAAGCTCTACTTGTGGGGGAAAAGGACGTAAATTTTGTTTGGGAGCCACGTCGCACGACCGCGCAATTGTCAGTTAAAGCGACGCAGTGCCGGAGGCTGAAATTTCACTTGGGCAGGAGGGGGGTGTATGTGCCCAGTAAGCAAGTGGTTAACAGACCACTATGGAAAAAATCTGTGAATTTTGTGGCGTGGCCTGGACATGGCTGAGTAGGGCTGCTTTTTTTCAGAGCTCCCGGTCTTGGCCTCTGCAACCCGACAATATCACTTTAAAACCGGCATGAAATCAGCCGAGAGATGCAGGATGAGAGCAGCAGCACGGGGCACCCCCACAGGGAGAACTACAGGTGAAATTCAGCACTATTTCCGACAGTTTCAGGGGATCTCCCCAGGCGCCAGAGTGGCAGCACCACAAGGCTCGACACGAGGCACCACACAGAAGGCCACATCTAAGGAGGCCTGTCCTTCTCCCCCGAGACCCTCCATCACACCTGACTTATCCCAGGATTAGGGATGAGCCGAACACCCCCACGTTCGGTTAGCACCAGAACGTTCGAACAGACCGACCGTTCGCACGAACATTTAGAAACCCTTCAAAGTCTATGGGTTCGAATTCAAAAGTGCTAATTTTAAGGCACAATATTCAAGTTATTGTTGGAAAACGTCTTTGAGAACCCAGATCTTGCCCCAGGGAACATGCATCAATGGAAATTTTTTCTTTTAAAAACTGTAGTTTTTTCTGGAGCGGCGATTTTAATGACACTTAACCACTTGACCACTGGGCACTTAAACCCCCTTCCTAACCAGACCAATTTTCAGCTTTCGGTGCTCTCACAATTTGAATGACAATTACTCAGTCATACAACATTGTACCCATTTGAAATTTTTGTCCTTTTTTTCACACAAATAGAGCTTTCTTTTGGTGGTATTTGGTCACTTCTGGGTTTTTTATTGTTTGCGCTATACAAGAAAAACGACTGAAAATTTTGTAAAAAATAAATAAAAAAATCTTGTTTCTGTCATATTAGCAAGTTATTTCTCACACACAGCATATGCATACCACAAATTACACCCCAAAACACATTCTGCTATTTTTCCCCGAGTATGGCGATACCACATGTGTGAGACTTTTACACAGCGTGGCCACATACAGAGACCACATGCAGGGAACGCCACCAGGCGTTCTGGAACACCCAGACCAATTCTGACATTTCTCTCCTACATGGAAAAATCATCATTTATTTGCTAGAAAATTACATAGAACCCCAAAACATTATATATGATTTTTTAGCAAAGACCCTAGAGAATACAATGGCGGTGGTTACAACTTTTTATCTCGCATGGTATTTTCGTAGAAATGTTTTGAACGTGTGTTTAAAAAAAAAACAGTTTTGTGCTAAAAAAAAACAGTAAAGTTAGCCCAATTTTTTTTCATAATGTGAAAGATGAAGTTACGCCAAGTAAATAGATACCTAACATGTCACCCTTCAAAATTGCGCACAATGATGGAATGGCGCCAAACTTCGCTACTTAAAAATCCCCATAGGCGACACTTTAATTACTTTTATTGGTTACATGTTTTTAGTTACAGAGGAGGTCTAGGGCCAAAATGATTGCTCTCGCACTAACGTTCGCAGAGATACCTCACATGTGTAGCTTGAACACCGTTTTCATATGTGGGCGGGACTTACGTATGTGTTCGCTTCTGGATGCGAGCACACGGGGACAGGGGTGCTTTAAAAAATGGGTATTGCAGAGTATTTGGGTATTGCAGAGTATTGGGGTATTGCAGAGTATTGCGCAGGGTATTGCAAAGTATCGTGCAGGGTATTGGGGTACTGCAGGGTATTGGGGTACTGCAGGGTATCGGGGTATTGCAGAGTATTGTGCAGGGTATTGCACAGTATTGGGGTATTGCAGAGTATTGGGGTATTGCAGAGTACTGGAGTATTGCAGGGTACTGGGGTACTGCAGGGTACTGGGGTACTGCAGAGTATTGGGGTACTGCAGAGTACTGGGGTATTGCAGGGTATTGGGGTACTGCAGGTTACTGGGGTATTGCAGAGTATTGGGGTATTGCAGGGTACTGCAGGGTACTGCAGAGTACTGGGGTACTGCAGGGTACTGGGGTATTGCAGGGTACGGGGGGATTGCAGAGCTGGGATGGATGGAGGGATGGCTGGATCTGTGACTGCATTTGTCACAGATCCAGCCACAGCACAGCTGCTGACACTCCGCTCCCCCCCCTCTCCTCGCATACTGTACCGAACGGTACAGAGAGGAGACGCAGGAGAGGGAGGAACCGGCATCATCAAATGACGCCGGTTTGTTTACAAGTGATCGTGCCGTCACATGGTAAACGGCCGCTATCAGTGGCAATTTACCGTGATCAGTGATGCGCGGACACTTCCGCGAGCGCGTCCCAAAAAAACTACGCCGCGCTGTAGCAGTATTTTTGCTATAGCGCGGTCGGAAAGAGGTTAAAGTGAAAAAAAATTTTAAATATCGTACCTGCTGGGTGTCTATAGTAGTGGCACATGTTTAGAATTGTCCCTGCACAAAATGAGATTACTATAAAAAAAAAATTAATACTGCTTGCGGCTTTAATGTAATGTTTGGTCCCTGCAATATGGATAAAAATCATTGAAAAAAAAATAGCATGGGTTTCCCGGCCACCACTCCCCCCAGGTCATTACAAGACCCAGTGCCGATCCTGACCTCCCTGGGGCCCTAAGCAAAATGACATGGCACATTAACAATGAGAAGGGGAGCGCTGACGACAGTGACATGTCACATTAAAGAAAGTTGAGAAGCGAGGAGGAGGGGGTGTTCTGCTGTCGGAAATGACTCAGCCAGCGAGTTTAGGAGTGGGGTGAGGGGGTGAAAATTACTTCTCACCAGACGGGGCCTCTAGTAATTTGGGGGGCCCTTGGCAGCTTTGCGGGGCCCTAAGCGGCTTGCATAGTGAACCTATAGGGAGGATCGGCCCTGCCAAGACCCTTTGGCCCTATATACTTTGAACAGCAGTATACAGGCGGTGCAAACAAGACAAGGACTGTAGGTTTGTTAAGTAGAATCTGAACCATGTCATACTTTGCTGCTGCATATTGCACAATTTCCATATTCTGCTGCATATTGCACAATGTAATTGGAGCTCAGCAAAGAGCCACATGCAAAGTATTGCATCAAAAATTGTTAAAGTGGAGTTCCACCCTTAAAACCACTTTGTTTCATCCTATCCAGCATACTGGCGTCAGCGCCAGTATGCTGTTTTTTTTTTTTTTTTTTAATGCATGTACTTACTTTATAATAAATCATTTAATTTCGTGCGCACCGCGGTATGTCGCCGCTATAAGGCGTCACGCCTTCCGGAAACAGCCGATTAGCGGTCGGCTCTTCTCGGCGCCTGCGCACAGACCCAGGAGCTGACTGCGCAGGCGCCGAAAATAGCCGGTCCTAGTTCGGCTTTTTTCAGAGGGCGTGACGCGGCTATATACGGCGCCTGCGCAGTCAGCTTCTGGGTCTACCGCGGTGCGCACAAAATTAAATGATTTATTATAAAGTAAGTACATGCATTAAATTAAAAAAAAAAACAGCATACTGGCGCTGACGCCAGTATGCTGGATGGGATGAAACAAAGTGGTTTTAAGGGTGGAACTCCGCTTTAATATACGCCCCTGTTAAACAGGGGCAGAAAAATTGTGCCTTAGGCACTGGTGGCAGAGCCCAGAAACAAACATTTTTTTACTAGCTATCAGCAAGATCAGTGAGAAGGAAAAGGATATTCATAACAGGACAGTCACTCAGCATCAGCATAGGCACTCTCCAAGGGATCTGACATTTCAAAAAAATTATTCAGTTACATCAGCATCAGGTGCTTGGTAGCTGGTGTTGATCCAAGCCGATTCATTTTTATGAAGGTCAGTCGATCAACGGAGTCGGTAGAGAGGCGCACCCTGTGATCGGTCACAAAGCCTCCAGCAGCACTGAATGTGCATTCTGAAAGAACGCTGGATGCAGGGCAAGCCAGTAGCTCAGTTGCGTACTGTGCAAGCTCTGTCCAGTGAGCCATCCTCAAGACCCAGTAAGCCAGAGGATTTTCAGTGGGGAAGGTGTCCAAGTCTGATCTTGCCCCTAGGTATTCCTGCACCATGCCAGCAGAGAGGTCGGAGAAGAAACAGGTCGGCATCCGGCGGGGAGCCACGTGAGTAAGCCTTTAGCTGTCACCCCCTGACTGTACAAACTCACCCCTTTGACTCACAGTACGACCCTCTGTTTATTGCCGGTCCCCATGCCAGGGCGTTATCTGGAGCTCAGGGGATGCTTGGGGCCCCCCTGCCGCCACTATTGAAATCGGAGCGGTTCCCCCCAATTGGACTTCCATGCACACCTAATGCTGCACGGTGGCTCCTGCAGCCGTGTCACATGGCTGGTCTCCAGGTCTATCCTTGAGGATGACCACCTGCCCCGCACCTCGGAGGAACAGTTGCATACAGATTGCCAGGGCATCTGCCCGCCTGCCACGGGTTTACTGAGAATCTTGGTGCTCACACAATACCCAAGGAGCACCGGGTTCATGCTAGCACCGCTGCTCCCTCCTCCCCCCTTTTTTTTCTTGAGTTTTTTTTTTTTTTTGTTGGGGGCCACCTGGGGTAATTGCAGTGAATTTCCCACCTCCAGCGCACATTGCGCACTCTACAGGTGGTGGGTGGTGAGATGGACAGATGAGCTGACTTTGTGGTATAACAGTGATGGCTGTCCTTGCGCACAATTTTGGAGTCTCGGTGTGTCATACGTGGGGGGACTTGCTGTGAGCGGGAGTTACGGGGCTGGACTCCCCAACAGGATACATCAGACATGCCTACCTCGGAGCGGGTAGCAGACTGTGACGTCATTGAGTGGTGGGGGGGGGGGGGTCTGGCCTCTTAGGGATGAGGGGGAGTTCAGCCAGTGAGGGCCCGGCTGCTCTCTCATACCTGCAACGGTCGCCTAGAACTGGCAGCAGTTTTTCAACTCCAGTCCTCAAGGCACACCAACAGGTCATGTTTTCAGGCTTTCCATTATTTTGCACAGGTGATTTGATCTGTTTCACTGCCTTGGTAATCACCACAGCCATTTCATCTGAGGGAAATCCTCAAAACTTGACCTGTTGGTGTACCTTGAGGACTGGAGTTGAAAAACACTGATCTAGAGATCTGAGTTGATGGCCCAGGTGACGCTCTGGTCCTCTCCCTTGTTTTTTTTTCTTAACCGGCAATCCAAACTTTGGTCGGGTAGGGGTACGGTATCCTCTTTTTATTGGACACTCAGTCAGGAAGGGAATGGATGCTTATGCATCCAAAAAAAGCATGGCAGGGTGGCTTTGGCCAATTATGGCTCAGGGGGTTTAGTACACGCCCCACACTATAAAATGGCCCAGCGTAAGCCCGCGTAATTCAAATGGGGGGGCTTGTATTTAAATTAAGCGCGCCCCCGCGTCGAACAAACTGCGCATGCGCCGGCCGGGGAAAAAGCCCAGTGCGCATGCTCCAGCTCACGTCGGAAAGCATCGTTGAAACCGACGTCAAAACGACGTGATCGTCACTACGCAATGCCCTATTCGCGAACGAGTTAGTAAAACGACGTAAGCGACGGAAAAAGCCAACGCTGACCCGACACCATACTTAACATGGCATCCGACTGCACCCGACGTCATCCGATGGGACTTCGTAAGGTTACTCCTCATAGAAGCAGGGGTAACCTTACGAGTTCGTAAACGACGTACGCGACGACGGGGCGGTGTAAAAGCGATCAGGAATCGGCGTAGTAGCCTCATTTGCATAGGCAAATGAGAAAACAACGTAAAGGCCTAGTGGCCGGAGTTGTCATTACAACTACGATCCGCAAGTGTAATGGTATTACACTTGTCGGATGTTGAAGCGTATCTATGCCAAAGTGATGCTAAGCATCACTCGCATAGATACAAGCCAAAAAAAACGGTGATACGACGGGGTATCTGAGATACTCCGTCGTAGCGCCGCTGAGAATCTGGCCCAGAGAGTGTAATTTTTTGCAGGTAGATAGAGCAGGCAGGCAGGCTAGTCAGTTAATGTTACAGGGCCAGATTCACATACAATCTGCAGCGGCGTAGTGTAAGCCATTTACACTACGCCACCGCAACTTAATTGAGCAAGTGCCGTATTCCCAAAGCACTTGCTCCGTAGTTTGCGACGGCGTAGTGTAAATGGCCCTGCGTATCCTCGCGTAATTCAAAGGGGGGGCTTGTATTTAAATTAACCGCGCCCCCGCGTCGATCGAACTGCGCATGCGCATGAACCTAAGACTGATGTATATTTTGCCATTTTGTCCCAATCTGACTCTGTCAGTTTAGGTCCACTGTAGTTTTTTGGATGATCGATGTGATACTGCATTACAGCATCTTTGACTTCCAACAATCTGGCTAACATTATGTAGGTACTGTTCCACCGAGTTGCCACATCCTGCTGCAATTTGTGGAACATAACATCTTTCGGCGAAGAGACACTGGAATGGCTGCTCTGCAGTTCAGATGTGTTGGCCGAGCTGTGCTTGAAATGTCCAACTAAGTGTCGACATTTTGCCACAAGAGGTGAAGTGTCAGCTGCCTTCAAACCTGCTAATATGCTAAGTTGAAGACAATGTGCGATACATGGTATGTGACTGTAATCGGTTTGTCCAATAGCAGCAACCATGTTTCGTGCATTGTCCGTTATGATACAGCATATTTTTCCGCTGTTGTTCCATGTTGCAGCAAACTCTTTATAGAAACCGGCAACGTTTTCAGCAGTGTGTCTTTCATCAACAAGTAAGCATCCTAAAGCTACTGATGTCAGTTTCCAGTCGGAATCAATCCAGTGTCCTGTTATACCACAGTATGATTCATTGTTGTTTGAGGTCCAAAAGTCAGTAGTGAGAGCAATACTGTAAATGCTTTCTATAGCTTTCTTATGCTGTGTTAGCGTCTCATTGTACATCTGACCAATCACAGCGTCGATTGTACGGCGACTGGGTAAATTATAAGCTTGGTTTTGAAGAGCTATACGTAGTACTGTTTGTAGTCCATCATCTTCCACAATTGCCGTCGGACGTCCTGAACTGGCAATCCACTGAGCAATAGCAATTTTCAAGTCCGCAGAAACGTTGTCACTTACTTACTTAAGTGGATGTTTGTGCTGTAGGTGGTACGTCAGCGATGTATTTGAACCACGGAAAGCCAATTCTTTATTGCAGTGAATGCAGTAATCTGTGTTGCCATCCTCTACTTTACCATCAGCAGTTAGCTTAAAAAAGAAATGCTTGCTTAACTTTCGGCCTACTTGTTTAACTGCATCATTGCTTTCATTGCTCGCCATTGTTGTTTACTGTCAAAGTCTAAATTAAATTTTATATCCCAAGGATCTCTTTCTGTCACACTGTTAACAGTGGAGGTTTTGAAGTTTTCCTTTTTGCCCCCTTTCCCTGATGGAGCCTGCTGCTCCAGGTACCTCAATCCGGTGGGTTTGCTCACATCCAGCAGGGTCTCACTGTCCAGGCTATAAAAGCAGCAAGAAAGATGCAATCAGTGCAAAAATGGATATATAAAAAAAAAAAACCCTATGCAAGTTGAACACCAAGGAATTTTTAATTTTCACAAAAAAAAAATCAAATGGCAAATAGTAAACAGAGAGTAAGTGCAGAGCAAATTTAATCAGTCCCACATATAAATAATCGTGGTGATAAATAGAATGTCCAGAGAAACAATGAACTTCAAGTTCCACATAGAATTCCCCCAGTGCAAAAAGTCCATAATCGGTGACAATCCCTCCACCTCTGGTTTAACTAAATGCTCTCACCTCCCAGCATGGACCCCTGAGCAAACAGGAGGTCATGCAAGCGGAAAAACAGTCGGTTAGCACAGACCAAAGACTTCCTTCACGTCTCCTTATTACTCAGCAAGTTGTACCGGCTCATAAGTAAAATGAAGCAACAGCAGACGCCACGCCGGAGAAATCCACAGCTTATCAGCCAATAGGACAAAAGATACACTGTTCAGGCTGTCCGGTGACATCACAGACATTAGGATCAAAAAAACTCACGGTTTGGATCGTCCCTTGGATCAGTCACGGATCGGATAATTTTTCAGATGACCACCACATATAGTCCCCACTGTAATATCCACATCTCCCCCATACTGTAATGTCCACATCTTCCCCCCCATACCGTAATATCCACATCTCCCCCCCATACCGTAATATCCACATCTCCCCCCCATACCGTAATATCCACATCTTCCCCCCCATACCAAAATATCCACACACCCCCTACCCCCATACCGAAATATCCACATCCCCCCCCCCCCCATACTGCAATATACACATTTGCCCCCATGCTGTAAGAATATACACATTTTCCCCCATGCTGTAAGAATATACACATTTGCCCCCATGCTGTAAGAATATACACATTTGCCCCCATGCTGTAATATACACACATTTGCCCCCATGCTGTAATATATACACACGTTTGCCCCCATGCTGTAATATATACACATTTGCCCCCATACTGCAAGAATATACACATTTGCCCCCATACTGCAAGAATATACACATTTGCCCCCATACTGCAAGAATATACACATCTGCCCCCATGCTTTTCTATACACATCTGCCCCCATGCTTTTCTATACACATCTGTCCCCCATGCTTTCATATACACATCTGCCCCCATGCTTTTCATATACACGTCTGCCCCCATGCTTTTCATATACACGTCTGCCCCCATGCTTTTCATATACACGTCTGCCCCCATGCTTTTCTTTACACGTCTGCCCCCATGCTTTTCTTTACACGTCTGCCCCCATGCTTTTCATATACACGTCTGCCCCCATGCTTTTCTTTACACGTCTGCCCCCATTGCTTTTCTTTACACATCTGCCTGCATGCTTTCATATGCACATCTAACCGCATGCTTTTACACATGATGGTTATCCTCTCTTACCTACATAAGGCAGGAGGACCCGTCTGCAGAGTAGCTGACACGTGCTAGGGAAGATGCAAGCAGGTGGGCAAATGATGATGAGGTCAGCGTGCCGCTACTTGGTTGCCGCGGGGGGAACAAGATGGCCGCGGCTCCCGAGCTAGGCCAAAGCCGCGGTCTTACCTATCGGCGAGACCGCGGAGCTCACTCCGCAGATCGTCGATCAAAATTATTTTAGTCGATCAAAGAAATTAACGCTTAATCGAACAATTAATCGTTAATTTCCGCAGCCCTATTTTTTTTGCAGAAAATAAAAATTCCAGGAGGTGATCAAATACCACCAAAAGAATGCTCTATTTGTGGGAACAAAATTATACAAATTTAGTTTGGGTACAGTGTAGCATGACCGTCCAATTGTCATTCAAAGTGCAACAGTGCTGAAAGCTAAAAATTGGTCTGGGCGGGAAGGTGTATAAGTGCCCTGTATGGAAGTGGTTAAATTTAAAAAAATTAAAAATTCCTTTAAATATTGTACCTGCTGGTTGTCTATAATTTGCCTGTGAAAACGTCTTTGAGAACCCAGGTCTTGCCCGAGAAAACATGTATAAATGGAAAAAAAGTTTTAAAAACTCGTTTTTTCAGGAGTCATGCTCCTGAAAGAACGACTGTTTTTTAAACGTTTTTCCATTGATACATTTTTCCTGGGACAAGACCCGGGTTCTCAAAGACGTTTTATGACAATAACTTGTATATTAGGCTTTAAAATGAGCGCTTTTGAATTTGAACGTTTGAGTCCCATAGACGTCAATGGGGGTTCTAAATGTTTGCGCGAACGTTCGGTCCGTTCGAAGGTTCTGGTGCGAACCGAACGGGGGGGTGTTTGGCTCATCCCTAATCATGACCTAATGCACTACAAGGCCAAAACAGCGATACCAATTTGTAGGAGGAAAATATGAGTCGGGCGACAAGTGCTGGAGGCTGCTGGCCCGGTCTCAAAAATTGGCCTCTTATGTCCCTCGTATTATATCCCACTCAGGGCGGACAGCCTCCCTCCCTCCCTCAACAAATCACACAGGAATTTAGAACTTTCTATGAATCCCTATACAACCTGAACACAGCACGACACACTCCTGACCTGATTCCAGATTACATTTCATCCTCCCTCATGCCGACCCTAACTTCTGACGCTAAAGAACTGTTAGAAGAACCCATCACTCTACCAGAATTCCAAATGCTGTTCAAAGCCACCAAACCGGGGAAAGCGCCAGGCCCAGATAGCTTCACCATCCCCTGCTATAGGACGTTTCTCCCAACACTTGGCGGCCACCTAGTCACATTGTTTATTGCCCTTAGCTCGGAGAAGAAACTGCACGGAACCATGCTGCCATCACAACTATCGGTCATACCAAAAGGAGGGGAAAGACCCGACCCAATGCGGCAGTTACCGCCCTATTTCCCTACTAAACGCTGACCTGAAGCTTTTCATTAAAATCATAGCCACCAGATTGCAGCAACACCTACCTCATTTAATACATATTGACCAGGTGAGTTTTGTGCCATTCAGAGAAGCTAGGGACAACACCATCAAGGTATTGAATCTACTACACATAGCCAGAACTGGGAAAATGGCATGTGTATTTATTGGAACAGACGCGAGAAGGCGTTTGACCAGGTAAGCTGGGAGTTTATGTTCAAGATGTTGGAACATGTAGGAATAGGGGATAAAATGTTTAACTGGATATCCGCAGCGTATTCGGACCCGACAGCCAAAGTTAGGGCCAACGGGGTAACATCAGATACTTTTTTGGTTCACCAATGGAACCAGACAGGGCTGCCCACTTATGCCTTTGCTGTTCGCCCTATCCCTGGAACCCTTCTTATGTCATGAGGATAAATTTTAAAAAAATCCCAGAAATGCAAATATATAAAAACAGTGCGGCTCATACAAACAATGTTATAACAAATATAAGTCCATATGTGATAATAATGAAAAAAGATGAAATAAAATAGTCCATCAGTGATTGTGCATAGGAGAAATCCAAATGAATTCCATTAAAACGGTGCAGATCCAATCAAGTGACCAAAGAAAAAATCCACCACCAAAGGAAACAGATGGCCGCTCACCTTAATCAATTGACCCTCAAGGAGTCACAGAGCATGGTATATAATCAATAATCCTGATAGTAACTTGCAGCAGATCAATGGCCAGCAATTGTGGACATGAAATAAAGAAAGGAGAGATCTAATGCTCTCAGTAGCAACAAGGCATATTTATTAAAACAAAATAGAAAAACATGACAGGGCGTGTGCAGCATAAAATGAAAGTGGCGATCGCGGGTGACGTCAGCACATAACTCCCCCCCCCTCGTACGATACATCCCATCGATGGGACTTCATCAGCATCGGGTATGGAGATCGTGAGGCGTCCCGCAGACTCAAGCATAAATACCATGCTGGTAGACAATCAGGTAGACAAAGCAACCTGAAAAACATCCTGCATCGTATGCGAATACTAATTAGAGCATAGCCAAGCAAAACCAGGCTCTATAGATCAAAGATAAAAACGCCAGTCAATCAGGCCACTGATCAGACCTAAAAATCATTAAAAATATTCCAATCAAAGGCAAAGGAGACAATCTCCATGATCCCCACAAATGCATAAACATACCAGAAGTGTGATCATCCTATGAGGAAAAATAAAAAGCAATATAAAAATATATGTACCAACAGTATATATGAAAAAATATGTCAGCTGCGATCACCCATTTCATATCAGAATACACATACAACAAATCTTTATACAAATATCATACAAAAGATATATAATAAAGAATAAATATATTTATAATGAAAAACAAAACAAAAATAAGAATAAAACATTAAAATAAAAACTTGAGTCACCTATCTGAAATAAAACAATTCAAACCAAATTCAACATTTAATCCTGCTGGTGAGGCTACTTTAGTCTCATAAATCCAAAAGGATTCACGACGACTAAGTTGCCGGTAATTTCCACCTCGTCAATGCCTTGAGACTTTTTCTATTCCCCAAAATGTCAGGCTTTTTGGATCACGTTGATGGTTAGTCTTAAAATGTTTAGATACACTATGGGTTTTGATACCTCTCTTGATGTTGCTGACATGCTCACCTACCCTTACATGGAGCGCACGAGAGGTGCGTCCAACATATTAGAGGCCACATTCACATTCGAGCATATAAACAACCCCCACTGTCGTACATGAGATCAACTGTTTGATGGTATATTCAGTCTGCGTGACAGTGGAACAGTAGGATTTCTGCTTTTTAATATTGGCTTTTGCATGCTTGCAAGTCGCACAGCGACCACAAGCATAAAAGCCAGAGAGAAAATTGAAAAGTCTCGGTTGAGCCAAAATAGGTGGGTCCACCACTCCAGGGGCCAAATAATCCCATTTTATGCTGCACACGCCATGTCATGTTTTTCTGTCTGAACACCAGCACTCGATTTTAAAGTGCTCTGTCATGTAAGTGCATCTATTTTGTTTTAATAAATATGCCTTGTTGCTACTGAGAGCATTAGATCTCTACTTTCTTTGTTTCATGTCCACAATTGCTGGTATTCATTGAGCCTTTTCATGACAACTGGAGCTCCCCATTGATCTGCTGCAAGTTACTATCAGGATTATTGATTATATACCATGCTCTGTGAGTCCTTGAGGGTCGATTGATTGAGGTGAGCGGCCATCTGTTTTCTTTTGGTGGTGGATTTTTTCTTTGGTCACTTGATTGGATCTGCACCGTTTTAATGTTAGATTAAACCCAGATATCACCGGAATAGCAATCCACAAAACACAATATAAGGTTTCTGCGTATGCCGATGACCTGATGTTCTCCCTTACGAACCCAACCATCTCCCTCCCTAACCTTATGCGAGAATTTGAGACTTATGGGAAACTATCCAACTTAAAAATCAACTTTTGCAAATCGGAGGCAATGGGACTGGGAATACCACATCAACAACTTACAACGCTTAAAGCTAATTTCCACTTGAAATGGACGGACACTGCATTGAAGTACCTGGGTACGCTCATCCCTCCGAACACCACCCAATTATTCAAATTAAATTCCCCCCTTTTAAAAACTGTCTTAACCGAACTCTTGGTTCGGCCGCTGCAATATTCTTAAAATGACAGTTCTTCCCAAATTTCTATACCTGCTACAGGCCATCCGATACACATTCCCGCCGTCTACCTTAGACAAGTTAATTCGGCATTCACAACGTTCCTATGGGCAGGGAAAAGACCCAGACTCCACAGGAAGATTCTCTCACTTCCAAAACAACATGGCGGCCTGGCATTGCCCAAGATACGCTCTTACTACCATGATATCTCACTCTCTCCCCCTTACATATGATATGTTGATTGCAACCCCCAACGACTATCGTCCTCCAACTCTAATTAAATGGGAGAGGGACCTGAACTGTCATTTTAACGCTAACAAAACACAACATATCCTCAAATTCACACACAGAAGTCTTCTCTGTGTACCAAGTTCCAAGAGACGAACTACAACTTACACGGTGGTATAGGACCCCAGCCACACTACACAAAATTTTTCCCTGCAACTTCGGCACCATGCTCCACATCTTTTGGTCCTGCCCCAAGATCTTACCCTTCTGGAGAGAGGTCCGCCAAATACTACAGAGATTTTTGGATCGTGCGGTTCTGGAGGAACCGGCATATTTCCTGCTCCATGACACGGACACCCCCGCACGCATATACAAAAAAATTAAAAAAAACGGTGGTCTGCCACCTGCTCAATGCAGCCTAAGCATGTGTAGCTCTACCTTCGAAAGAGCCGCTAATTAATTTGTTGGGATTGGCACATTAAGTTACCCCAGCGTTGTCTAGGGGTGTGATGCAGGAACAAAGCAGTGAGCGAAGGTTCAGACAGTGAATAAAGGTTTTTCAATGCTTTATTTCCAGGCCAACACAGCCAAAATCAACTTCAGTTAGGAAGGAAAAAAGGTTAATGAAAGAAGAAGAGGAGAACTTTGCGGTGTCAGGCCTAGATATCAACAGGGCAGACTTGCCCTCAGTAGTACCAATTTCGAAACTTGTCGCCACATCTGCTGAGTGGGTGAAGTGCACACAGACAAGTCCCTCTCGCAAACCTGGCATTTGAGGCGTCAGTTCGGATCCCTGGGAGGAACAGGCCTCTCACACAGATCTGGCTCAATGGCCTTTGCCACAGGCCAATTACTTTAAATGAGATTAGGTGGATGAACAGAGCGAATCCTCCCAGTAGACTCTAGCACAGGTCACGGGGAGACAGTAAAGCGTACCTGTCAGCATGCCGGTCACCAGATCCCCGATTGGTTCGTTCAAGCCCTGTTGGACAACCTGCCTCCGGGTTCCCCTAAAGCCGATCCCCCAATCGCACAGCACACAGCCTGGGATCCTCTCAGTAGACCTGGGAACCCAGTAAGTCACTGGGGTCCCCTTTCGCCTCCGGTTGAGGCTCGGTGAAGCCTGTAAGCTTGGCCAGGTGGACCACGCCGGAGGGGTCTATGGATGCGCGCACCCTGAAGGTGGATGCCGCACCTGGAACCCCGTGAAGATTTTAGAACACATGACACCCATCACAGAAATATCCCTCCCAGCATGCCCCACGAAGGAAGAACTCCTCCAATTGGCTGCTGGGGAAGACTTGCTCTGCCAGAAACCCCTCTGGCGCCAACTGCCGACCAGAGATGATACCACATCCCCAGAATGCAGACCGACCCAGTGGACCTTTCTGGAATGACAGAGGTAAATAATGAATGGGAGCAATGTAACTCTCCCACTCTAACTAACTTTAGCGTAGTGCCCATACTGAGTAAGGGGGCGCTACATATGTATTCCACTTTGCTGGAAATCCCTGCATCTGCCGACCATTGATCTATGGCTTAAGAAAATAGATGATATCAACCACATGAAAGGCCTAATCCTCACTAGCCAAAACAGAGGAGAAACTTACACCAAAACGTGGCAATTGTAGAATACGTTTAAGTATTTTTCCGATGAAGGACAAGCCCTCAGGAGAAGAGACCCACTGCTTTAAACACCTTTTTAGACACTGCATTAAAGGAGAAAAACCCCACTCAAATTAAGAGTGGGGAACCCAGGAGACCAGCACCACTTGCTGGCAAAGTACGGAGCTCCATGCTTGAGATACCCTCCCTTCCAACCCCTCCCCCTTATGTCCCTTTGCACTAACCCCTTTCCCTGATTTCTTTATCTCCATATTCCAGGGCACTGCCCACCTCTCTACTATTATTTCTCTTTCCACTGTTTCATAACTTAAAAAGTATGGGAGTTGGCCGCACAGGGCTACAGACCCCTGCCCGGTAGGAGTTGGCCGGCTGGTGCAATCGCAGGGTTACAGAAACCCTCAACAATATATAATGGGTGGATTAGTCCGGTTGATTTCACCTAGAACAACGCTGTTAGGCGGCGTACACACGACAGAGGTTCTCGCTGGAAACCAGCGAGAACCTCGCTGGAAGCTGCATTCCAGCGAGAACCTCGGCCGTGTGTACGCTCCTGGCTCGCCCCGCCCGTCGGGAATCCCGTCAAGAGAATAGAGAGCATGCTCTCTTTTTGCTCGACGGCCCGCTTGGATGAATGGCTGGTTGCCATTCCCGACTGGCGGGTCACCGATTTCGACGGCCGGCAGAGAACCTCGACGGGCGAAACTATGTGTTCTGCCCGTCGAGGTTCTCTGCCGTGTGTACGCGGCTTTAGTCACATGTTTTTGAAGGGACACCACCACAGCCGTCAGTTGCCGCCTATGCCATCTATGTATAAACACTGTAATTGTGCTGTATGTAACATGTTGCCAATTTTTATCTTTGTTCTGTCAATGTGGTCACTATGGACCTGACTCTCGCATTAAATAAACAATTAAAAAAAACAAATCTGTAGAAAAAACATGCAGCAAAAAAGTGTAAGAAAAAATTGGCAAAACAACAGAGTGGTGCCACATATAAAAAGACAGCGTTGTCAAGTGATTTAAATCAAAGGAATCGCAGCTGCGCATAACACTTACATAGCCCAGTCACCATACACACCAGATTCAGACACTTTGGCGATAAAGCACAGGTCAAGGGAAATATCCTGGGGACTAATAATCAAGTGATTTGTTCAGTCCAGTAAACAAGGGAAATTCCAGAGGGTTGTATATGCTGTTATTCAAAAAAGGTGGCTCCTGAATTGAGGGTATTGGCTGGGTGGATGTGTCTTTTGACCATCAGAACTGCATTCCTTGCAGATGAATTTGGAATTACCTCATGGAATTATTTATAGTTATATTATTATTACTTTAATTTATCAGTTGATCCAGGCTAAAACCATATATTTTTGTACTAGAGTATGTTTGCTTGAACTTACTGTCTTCCTATTAAATAATATACACTGCTCAAAAAAATTAAAGGAACACTTTTGAATCAGAACTCCTGGGATATTGATCTGGTCAGTTAAGTAGCAGGGGGAAGGGTATATATAGAGGGGGTTATTAATCAGCTGCTTTGCTGTTAATTGAAATTAACAACAGATGCACTAGATGGGCAACAATGAGACGACCTCCAAAAACAGGAATGTTTTTTTAGGTGGAGGTGTCTGACATTTTCTTTCCCCTACTCATCTTTTCTGACTGTTTTTCACTAGTTTTGCATTTGGCGAGGGTCAGTGTCGCTACTGGTAGCATGAGGCAATACTTGGACCCTATAAAGGTTGCACAGGCAGTCCAACTCCTCTAGGATGGCACATCAATATGTGTCATTGCCAGAAGGTTTGCCGTGTCTCCCAGCACAGTCTCAAGAGCATGGGGGAGATTCCAGGAGACAGGCAGTTACTCTAGGAGAGTTGGACAGAGCCGTAGAAGGTCATTAACCAATCAGCAGGACTGGTGTCTGCTCCTTTGTGCAAGGAGGAACAGGATGAGCACTGCCAGAGTCCTACAAAATGACCTCCAGCAGGCCACTGATGTGAATGTCTCTGACCAAACAATCTGAAACAGACTTCATGGGGGTGGCCTGAGGGCCTGCTATCCTCTAGTGTGCTCTGTGCTCATTGCCAGACACTGTGGAGCTCGATTGGCATTTTCCATTGAACACCGGAAGTGGCAGGTCCGCCACTGGTGCCCCATGCTTTTCACAGATGAGAGCAGGTTCACCCTGAGCATATGTGACAGACGTGAAAGGGTCTGGAGAAGCTGCGAAGAACTTTATGCTGCCTGTAACATCGTTCAGCATGACCGGTTTGGTGGTGGGTCAGTAATTGTCTGGGGAGGCATATCCATGGAGGGATGCACATACCTCTACAGGCTATACAATGGCACCCTGACTGCCAATAGGTATCAGGATGAAATCCTTGGACCCATTGTCAGACCCTACGCTGGTGCAGTGGGTCCTGGGTTCCTCCTGGTGCACAACAATGCCTGACCTCATATGGCGAGAGCATGCAGCCAGTTCCTGGAGGATGAAGAAATTGATACCATTAAATGACCCCCACACTCACCTGACCTAAATCCAAAAGAACATCTCTGGGACATTATTTTTCGGTCAGCGCCACCAGATTGCACCTCAGTCTGTTCAGGAGCCCAGTGATGCTCTGGTCCAGATCTGGGAGGAAACACCCCAAGGCAACATCCGTTGTCTCATTAGGAGCATGCCCTGATGTTGTCAGGCATGCATACAAGCACTTGTGGGCCATACAAACTACTGAGGACCATTTTGAGTGGACAAGATTGCTGCATAATTTTTTCACTTTGATTTTCGCCTTTAAATTCAACCCTCTGTAGGTGGATAATTTTAATTTCCATCAAATTATGTGCCATCCTATAATTCTTAACACGTTACCCAATCCATATCAGTATACAGTTGCAATAAAAAGTATGTGAACCCTTTTGGAATGATATGGATTTCTGCACAAATTGGTCATAAAATGTGATCTGATCTTCATCTGAGTCACAACAATAGACAATCACAGTCTGCTTAAACTAATAACACACAAAAAATGTAATGTTACCATGTTTTTATTGAACACACCATAAAAACATTCACAGTGCAGATGGAAAAAGTATAAGAACCCCTAGACTAATAACATCTCCAAGAGCTAATTGGACTCCTGTTGGCTGACACCTCACTCCAATCAATGAGATGAGATGGGAGGTGTTGGTTACAGCTGCTCTGCCCTATAAAAAACACACACCAGTTCTGGGTTTGCTTTTCACAAAAAGCATTGCCTGCTGTGAATGATGCCTTGCACAAAATAGCTCTCAGAAGACCTACTATTAAGAATTGTTGACTTGCATAAAGCTGGAAAGGGTTATAAAAGTATCTCCAAAAGCCTTGCTGTTCATCAGTCCACGGTAAGACAAATTGTCTATAAATGGAGAAAGTTCAGCACTACTGCTACTCTCCCTAGGAGTAGTTGTCCTGTAAATAAGACTGCAAGAGCACAGCGCATTACGCAATTGTCATTACATGACAATTATTTGTACGTAAACAAGCGTTGTATGTTGACTTAAACTTGTAATAAAAAAAGCTTTGAATCAAAACCCCCTTCCTAATCAGACCAATTTTCAGCTTTGCTCTCAATGACAATTTCTCAGTCATGCAACACTGTACTCTGTACTTTCTTTTGGTGGTACTTTTATTACCACTGGGGTTTTTTTTGCACTATAAATGAAAATAGACTTTTGTAAAAAAAAAAAAAAAAAAAAAAGCATTTTTCTTAATTTCAGCAAATACATTTTGCAAATTAGTAATTTTTCTTCATACATTTTGGCTAAAAGTTTAACTGCTACATAACTTTGGAAAAAATAACCCAAATCATTGTATATTATTTTGTCTTTGTAAGCCCTGGTTCACACTGGGCTGCGGGAGTGAAATTGCTCGATTTCAGCTGAACTCGCGCAATTTCACTTCCTCTGGCATTTCCGATTTTGGCGCGATTTAGGAGACATCTGTGCAGGGTTCTGCACAGATGTCAAGGTAAATCGCATCCTGAAATCGCAAAAAGTAGTACAGGAACTACTTTTTTAAATCGGTGCAGCGCCGCAGATGCGGCGTCGCACCGATTAGGACGGTGTCATTGCCGGCAATTGCCGCCGATTTGAGATGCGATTTCACATGTGAAATCGCATCTCAAATCGAACTAAATCGTACCCAGTGTGAACCTGGGCTAAAGGTTATAGAATCTACACGCTATGGTGACAATCATTGAAAATTTATCATACCTGATATACTGAAGGCCGGTCTCATTTATGGAGACACTAACAAGCCAGGAAAGTACAAATACCCATCAAATTACCCTTTTTGTTAAGTAGACATACCAAGGTATTTAGGAAGACCCCCTTCAAACTGGGGGCTCAGCCACAATCGCAGTAAAGCGTTGCTCGTTTTAGCGGCGCTTTACTGCTGTTTAAACGGTGCTTTGCTAGCCGGATGCTTTATTTATTTTTTTGATTTAAACCTTTTTTTATTTTAAAACAAAAATAATAATACATTATACAGTTGTAGCAGTGTTACAATTATAATACATAATACAAATGGGTCTACATGCAGATGCATACCAATATGTATCCCCTCTAAACTTAGGATACCCTCCAGAACACTACTGCATTAGGAGGAGAAAAACAAAAGCTAACCGGGTGCTTTAAACCCAGGGCCGGCGCAACCACCAGGCGGACCAAGCGGCCGCTTGGGGGCGGGCAGGTCCGCAGGCTGGGATGGGGCGAAAAACTTACCTTAGAATCGCGGCTGTAGGATTTTTCAAAAGCCGCGCCTCCGACGTCTTCTGTTCCGTGATAGGCGGAACATTCAGCTTCCCATGAGGCACTGTGTTCAGTGTCCGCCTATCACGGAGGCCCTCTCGTCCGAGGACGAGAGGGCCTCCGTGATAGGCGGACACTGAACACAGTGCCTCATGGGAAGCTGAATGTTCCGCCTATCACGGAACAGAAGACGTCGGAGGCGCGGCTTTTGAAAAATCCTACAGCCGCGATTCTGGTAAGGTAAGGGCACAGTCTGGAGGTAATGGGGCACAGTCTGGAGGTAATGGGGCACAGTCTGGAGGTAATGGGGCACAGTCTGGAGGTAATGGGGCACTGTCTGGAGGTAATGGGGCACAGTCTGGAGGTAATGGGGCACAGTCTGGAGGTAATGGGGCACAGTCTGGAGGTAATGGGGCACAGTCTGGAGGTAATGGGGCACAGTCTGGAGGTAATGGGGCACAGTCTGGAGGTAATGGGGCACAGTCTGGAGGTAATGGGGCACAGTCTGGAGGTAATGGGGCACAGTTTGGAGGTAATGGGGCACAGTCTGGCGGTAATAGGGCACTGTCTGGAGGTAATGGGGCACAGTCTGGCATGTAATGGGGCAGGTCTGGATGTAATGGGGCACAGTCTGGCATGTAATGGGGCAGGTCTGGAGGTAATAGGGCACTGTCTGGAGGTAATGGGGCACAGTCTGGCATGTAATGGGGCAGGTCTGGCATGTAATGGGGCAGGTCTGGCATGTAATGGGGCAGGTCTGGCATGTAATGGGGCAGGTCTGGATGTAATGGGGCACAGTCTGGCATGTAATGGGGCAGGTCTGGCATGTAATGGGGCAGGTCTGGCATGTAATGGGGCAGGTCTGGCATGTAATGGGGCAGGTCTGGCATGTAATGGGGCAGGTCTGGCATGTAATGGGGCACAGTCTGGCATGTAATGGGGCAGGTCTGGCATGTAATGGGGCAGGTCTGGCATGTAATGGGGCAGGTCTGGATGTAATGGGGCACAGTCTGGCATGTAATGGGGCAGGTCTGGAGGTAATAGGGCACTGTCTGGAGGTAATGGGACACAGTCTGGCATGTAATGGGGCAGGTCTGGCATGTAATGGGGCAGGTCTGGCATGTAATGGGGCACAGTCTGGCATGTAATGGGGCACAGTCTGGCATGTAATGGGGCACAGTCTGGCATGTAATGGGGTAGGTCTGGCATGTAATGGGGCAGGTCTGGCATGTAATGGGGCACAGTCTGGTCATGTAATGGGGCACAGTCTGGTCATGTAATGGGGCACAGTCTGGTCATGTAATGGGGCACAGTCTGGTCATGTAATGGGGCACAGTCTGGTCATGTAATGGGGCAGGTCTGGCATGTTAGTGTGTTTTTTTTTATATAAAAAATTTATTGAAAGAAACATTTTTACAAGGGAGGTGGGTGGCCGTTTGGGGGGGGGGGGCGCCAAAATGGAGCTTTGCTTGTGTAGGCATAAATCCTTGCACCGGCCCTGTTTAAACCCCAAAGCTTTTCCGGCACTTCGGAAGCACTGTCCATTCATTCTAATGGGCAGGGCATTTTGGGAGTGCTAAATACAGCACTTCCAACCCACCTCAAAGATGACCAGGCCATTTTTTGCGATACGGCACTGCGTCAGTTTAACTGACAATTGCGCAGGCATGCAACGTTGTACTCAAACAAAATTGATGTCCTTTTTTCCCATAAATAGGGCTTTCTTTTGGTGGTATATGATCACCTCTGAGGTTTTAAATTTTTGTGCTATAAACAAAAAAAAGAGCGACAATTTAGAAAAAAAAATATATATTTTTTACCTTCTGCTATAATACACAACCAAAGAATTGGTAAAAAAAAAATCAAGTGTATATTGATTGGTTTGTGCAAAAGTTATAGCGTCTACAAAATAGGGGAGAGATTTATGGCACTATGAGTACAGACAGTGTTGCATGACTGAGAAATTGTCATTCAAAATGTGAGAGCAAAGCTGAAAATGTTATTATCTGCGATTTTTATCAGGAGTGAGAAATTATGGCGGATACATCGGGAGTCGGCAAGTGGTTATAAAAAAGTTTTAATACAACTTTTACTATGTTCCTATTAAATAGGCAAAGGGGATCATTTTGGTATTTAAAAAAAAGCAGCAAGTCTATTTTGTTCTTCATGCATTTAGTGTAATTTAAATATCCAGTGCCTTAGGGCTCTTTCACACGGAGCGCCCGTTCAGATCCACCTGCCGGTTTTTTATGTGGACCTGAACGGGCGCTCCGTGCTCCTCTATGGAGCCGCGGATGTCATCGGTGACATACCCGCTGACATCCGACCCTCTCCGCCGAAGTGTCACGGAGAAAAAACCTACATTTCCATCTGTCTGGCGGATCGGATGAACACGGACAGACGGTACGTGTTTATCCGATCCCACCATAGGGGAGAGCCGAGAAAAGACAGGGCGGTCCCTGTACAGTGTGCAGGGACCGCCCTGTCTTCCGCCGGCTTAGCGGGGATCAACGGAGCGATCCCCGCTGAGCAAACGGAGGTGCACGGGGTGGATCATTACTGATCCGCCCTGTGTGAAGAAAAATATGTGCATTTTAGATTCTCTCTTAAGTATAATTTAGGAGAGAATATAAACGGCACTCATAATTTGTTTCATTAGGCAATGGATTTTCAAACTACACTAAATGCGTGAAGAAAAAAATAGACTTGCTGCTTTTTTAAATTAGAAATAAGAGAAAGGGGACATAACTGAATACATTAAAGTGTGTGTATCGCTCAAACGTTTTCTTTCTGTTTTGAAGAGTATTTGTTTGTCGTTTTACTATTGGAGAAATTTCCCATTACTTCCTGTTCCAGACACACAACAGGACAGGAGGTTAGCAAATTGAGAAAAAAATATTTTCCAAGACAGTCGTCCTCGGAATCTGTGTCCCCAGGGCCGATCCCAGGGTCACATGCGCCTGGGTGCAGAAATATTTCTGGCGCCCCTGCAAGGGCATGGTCACCTTACTAACTCCTCCCCCTTTACAAATGTTTCTGTGGCAATGATTGAACACATAGATGCTCCCCTAAGGGGGTTGAGTGAGAGAGGTCAGGCTGAGAGAAAGGTGGGGCTGAGAGAGAGCGCGAGAGAGAGAGCAAGAGAGAGAGAGAGAGGTGGGGCTGAGAGAGAGCAAGAGAGAGAGAGAGGTGGGGCTGAGAGAGAGAGATGAGGCAGAGAGAGAGAGATGAGGCTGAACTGAGCTGTGAAAAATAAACAAAATAGATCACAGTAATAATCAAAAAAGCAAGAGAGAGATGAGGCTGAGAGAGAGAGAGAGAGAGAGGGAGAGATGAGGCAGAGAGATGAGGCAGAGAGATGAGGCAGAGAGAGAGAAAGAGAGAGAGAGACGAGAGAGAGAGAGAAAGACAAGGCTGAGATAGAGAGAGAAAAATATGAGGCTGAGAGAGAGAGGGGCTGAGAGACGGGGTAGTGGGCTGAGAGAGAGGGGCTCAGAAAGAAAGGTGGGGCTGAGAGAGAGAGAAGGTAGTGGACAGAGAGGGGGCTGAGAGAGAGAGAGGGGCTCAGAGAGAGGGCAGTGGACAGAGAGGGGGTTGAGAGAGAGGGGGGCTGTGACGGTAGTCGAACATATCTCCGCCATCCTCTCCCTTCTTCTCCCATAAAAGAAATCACCCAATATTCCCCGACTTAGGAATATCCCTGGAATCGCTGAATAATCCATACATGAGCCATGGCTTAATGCTGAATGTAACAGGACACACTTTAATGAAAGTACACAGCACACTTTATACAGGATTTGGAACATCCCGCCCCCAACAACCGCTTTCCTATTGGTCCATTGTAAAGTACTCAGTTTTTCACTCTGGTCCTCTTAAACCATGCAAATGAGGAATTGAAAATGTCACTGCAGAGATTGGTCCCAAAGTTTGAATAGCCTGAGTATGTGTGGCTGGCCTGTGATGTGTTTTCAGACAAAAGCCCCAGGGGGTCAATCAATGTACACAATAGCCAGCCACAGAACAATGGAGCCGTCTGGAGAATTGAGACAGGGCAGAAGTCATTTACACCTGATAATAGAAAGGCTTTACATAGGGTTATCACACAATGGACAATGAGTATTTCTTATGAGTCTGTTGACCTGGCTGGGGTTCAGAATTACATCTTCTGTAATACATGAATTAGGATTTCAGTATTTCATGGTCCATGACAGGGGCTAAGAGAGGGTAATATAAGGAAAGAAAAATGGACAGCCGCACTCCAATGAATGAAAATACTTAAAAATAGTGCCTGTTTATTCCAGTCAAAAAACTAAAACGGCAAAAACAGCAAACAGTGGGGTAACAAAAGCTGACGCGTTTCACATCGACAACCGATGCTTAGTCATAGCCTGCACCCATTTGGGTTTTTGAACTTTACTCACCACTGAAGAGTGTCGTCTGGAGCGGCGGTTTTCCCTTTGGCTAAGAGAGGGTAGTGGACAGAGAGGGGGGCTGAGTGAGAGAGGGGTTTAGAGAGAGGATAGTGGACAGAGAGGGGTTGAAATGAGAGAGAGAGGGGCTCAGAGAAAGGATAGTGGACAGAGAGGGCTTGGGCTGAGAGAGAGGGGGGCAGAGAGAAAGGGTAGTGGTCAGAAGGTGGATTTGAGAGAGGGGGGCTGAGAGAGATGTGGGGCTGAGAGAGAGGTTGGTGGACAGAGAGGGGGCTGAGAGTGAGAGGAGGGGCTGAGAGAGAGGGTAGTGGACAGAGAGGGGGCTGAGAGAGGGTAGTGGACAGAGAGGGGGCTGAGAGAGGGTAGTGGACAGAGAGGGGGTAGTGGACAGAGAGGGGCTCAGAGAGAGAATAGTGGACAGAGAGGGGGCTGAGAGAGAGAGGGGCTCAGAGAGAGAATAGTGGACAGAGAGGGGGGCAGAGTGAGAGAGCTTGGGCTGAGAGAGAGGGGGGCTGGGAGAAAGGGTAGTGGTCAGAAGGTGGATCTGAGAGAGAGGGTGGTGGATAGAGAGAGGGCTAAGAGAGAGAGGACAGCTCAGAGAGAGAGAGAGAGGGGACGGCTCAGAGAGAGAGAGAGAGAGGGGACGGCTCAGAGAGAGAGAGAGAGGGGACGGCTCAGAGAGAGAGAGAGAGAGATTACGGCTCAGAGAGAGGACGGCTCAGAGAGAGGACGACTCAGAGAGAGAGAGAGAGAGAGAAAGGATGGCTCAGAGAGAGAGAGAGAGAGAGGACGGCTCAGAGAGAGAGAGAGAGGACGGCTCAGAGAGAGAGAGAGAGGACGGCTCAGAGAGAGAGAGAGAGGACGGCTCAGAGAGAGAGAGAGAGAGGACGGCTCAGAGAGAGAGAGAGAGAGGACGGCTCAGAGAGAGAGAGAGAGATGACGGCTCAGAGAGAGAGAGAGAGATGACGGCTCAGAGAGAGAGAGAGAGGACGGCTCAGAGAGAGAGAGAGAGGAGAGAGAGAGAGAGAGAGAGGACGGCTCAGAGAGAGGGAGAGGACGGCTCAGAGAGAGAGAGAGGACGGCTCAGAGAGAGAGAGAGGACGGCTCAGAGAGAGAGAGAGGACGGCTCAGAGAGAGAGAGAGAGAGAGAGGACGGCTCAGAGAGAGAGAGAGAGAGAGAGAGAGGACGGCTCAGAGAGAGAGAGAGAGAGGACGGCTCAGAGAGAGAGAGAGAGAGAGAGGACGGCTCAGAGAGAGAGAGAGAGAGAGGACAGCTCAGAGAGATCCCTAGCCCTGTCTGCATCTGAAGATAGGTCTGTGTCTATGTATGTACCTCCTTGATCCGGGAGGTGCTCTGCTGCTTCTTCCAGCAGCTTGCGCCTCCCACTCATCCTCCAGGCCTCACTGACTGCTGATGCTGGAGCAGAGAGGAGACGGTGTCCAGCGACATCACATCAGTGTGACTAGTCTGACTCTGGCTGCTTTAAAATCTCCCGCCCACACCCCTTTCCAGGCACAGATTGGCTGCACAAGGGGTTTTGGGCGGGCACAGGGGGGACATGGGGCAGACCTAACGTACCTCCTCTTCCCTCCTTGTAAGGATACAGGGTGCCGGGTGGGAGATGTACACACGGGCGGCTCGGTGGGCAGCATGCCCTCGTCTAGGAGGACACCAGTGCTCAGCAGTACAGAGAGAGAGAGAGTTGGGGCTGGGGGACATGGGGCAGACCTAACGTACCTCTTCTTCCCTCGATGTGTGGATACAGCGGGCGCCGGGCGGGAGATGTACACACTTCTGTGCTGCGGGCTTTTGGGCGGCATGCCCTCGCCTAGGAGGACACATAGGCACTCAGCAGCACTAGTATTTACCATCAGGGGCAGCTGCTGCGGGAAAATGCTGACTCGTTGTCAACACACTCCGGACACTTTGGCGCCCCCTCCCCTGTGGCGCCAAAGTGCACTGCACCCTGTGCACCCCGTCTCGGATCGGCCCTGTGTGTCCCCATTGCCTCTTGTTCTAGGAACAGCTTTAAAATGTCAGGTTTCCTTTCACCTATCTTTTCTAGGACAATGTTCATCACTACAAATAGTGTGGTGACACCGACTCATAAAGGAGTCTCACAGAACAGTAAAGGTAGAAACAAAAAAAATGTAAAACAAAATGTTTTAAAAGAGGAGAGACTGAAGCCACGTACACACGTTCAGTCCATCCGATGAGAACGGTCTGAAGGACCATTGTCGTCGGTTAACCGATGAAGCTGACTATTCGACAACAACACTTCACACAACATCACATAACATCACACAAAATATAGAATACACATTTTCCACAAGATCCGTCAGAAATGAAATGATACATTTAGGGGTTGGGTGGATGGGGTTTGAGGAGGGGAATAAATAAATAACCACTTTTTTTTTGGTTGAGGGAAGGGAAAGGGAAGTGAGGGAGAGGGGGGAGGAGAGGAGAGAAAGAAGGAATAGAAAGGAGAAAGACATATGGGAAGAGGGCAACACTTTGTGAAGCAATAAGGTTGTTTAGAAAGCTTATATGCAGTACCTGTAGAACCTGTGAAATATAGAGAGAATGGGTGTATGTTGAAAGGAAGGGGGGGACATGGGAAGGGGGACAGGGGGGACAGGATAAGAATTAACCTGGAATAAAAAGTACGGGCTATACAAAATAGTTTAAGGGATATTAATGTATATACATATGTATGAATATTTATCAATGAGTAAATAGCCAGTACAGAAAATTTTGATATATAAAAGGTATGTATACTGGGAAGGAGGAGATTTAGAAGGGAAGTCGAGTAGAGGAAGGAAGAGAGGGAGGGAGGGGGGGTAGAGGGGAAAAGACAGTGTAGAATAAAGGCTTGTTATTAACGGATAAAAGGCTAAAAAAATAAGAGATAAAATAGGAGAGGGGAGGAAACGGGAGCTCAGTCGCTCTTGGTATTGGAGGCCAGTACCCCATTTTTCGGCACCTACGGGAAAATAGCAGTCCCAAGTAGGAGTCATAATATATAACCCCCTCAGACCTCTAAAGAGGAGACTTGTGCTCCTCAATCCCCTTTAAAAAAAATGTATTACATTTTTTTTAAATTTTTTATTATTATTTTTTTTAAGTTAATTTTATTTTTTTCTCTCTTCCTCGTCTTCTCTCTCTCTCTCTCTCTGTGTTGAACTACAGTGACAAGATAGATGGATAAAATACGGGTTACTTCCTTAAATGTGAGAGGGCTTAATATCCCTGAAAAACGTAAGATATTATTAAATGAGTTAAAATCCCTTAACACAGATATAGGATTTATCCAAGAAACACATTTTAAAGAAGGGGCATATCCCTATCTTCAAAATAGGTGCTTCCCAAATGTATTTCAGGCCTTAAATCAGGAAGCTAAAAGTAAAGGAGTGGCTATCCTTATATCAAACGCGGGAGGGAGATTTATTTTTCTAAAAGGGGTAATAGGCAGAGAAAAGTTAACATTAGCTACTATATATGCACTGAACGTAGGTCAAGATGGCTTTCTAATTAAGGTGCTCTCTAAATTGATGAACTTCAGAGAAGGTAAATTGATATGTGGAGGAGATTTAAATATTCCCTTTGGACCCAAAGGTAGACACCTCTGGTGGGGTATCATCGGTCCCTTGTGGAATTAGAAAACTAATTATACAGAAACTACATGAATTACAGCTAGTGGATGGCTGGCGTATCTTACACGCAGGATAAAAGGATTATATGTAGTATTCGAACCCACACCAAATATATTCAAGAATAGATATTTTTTTTAAACCTCATCAGATGCTACATTTGATACAAGAAATCTCAATAGGGAATATAACATGGACAGACCATGCACCAGTTACGATGGAGGTGACATTAGGCGGGGGGACTCAGATGCCAGAGTGGAGATGGAGGTTAAATGAGAGCCTATTGCAGAACCCCCAAATAATGGAGGATGTAAAAAAAGAAATAATATGGTACTTTCAGACAAATGACAACGGAGAATGTGACCCAGGAATAATATGGGAAGCCCATTAATCAGTAATTCGAGAGGTCTTAATTAAACATGGCTCCAGGGTTAAAAAGGCAAGAGAAGAACAAATAAAAGAACTCTTAGAAAAAATACAGAGATTAGAGATACAGCATTAAAAAAAAAACAGAAGTAGGCTTGGGAACGGAATTAACACATTTAAGAAGACAAGTAGCAGACTTCCTACGATACAAGGCTGAAGCAGTTCTACAATACTCAGAAAGGACGTCATATAATTTAGGAGATAAATGTGGGAAGTTACTGGCAAGAAAATTAAAAAAACTACAGACACGGTCATACGTCCCATTTATTAAAACAAAAGCAGATTAGAAACTTTGGCCCAGATTCACAGAGCGATTACGCCTGCGTAACAGGAGATGCGCGGCGTAAGTCTAAATGTGCGCGTGCGTTTCGATGCACGGCATCCCCAAAACGAGATACGCAAGAAATCTACTTTTTTTTGTCCAGCATAATTTCGTTAGACAGGCGCATCCGTCCGTGCAAAACTGCGCTAGACAGACCATTGATTTGCTAGTCAAATATGCTAATGAGGGAGTTACGGGGATCCACAAAAGAATGTTGGGGCAGCGCAGGCTACGCAGTGTGCACAACAGCAAAATGTCCTGTCTAAAATTAGACCATATAAAAGCTGGTCTAAAAAGAGAAAAATCATCTACATGTCAGATAAAGCAACACTGTTAGTGAGGAGCTCAGCAGTCACACGTGTTGCACAACAATCTGTATGCCAACATGCCAGGGGCATCGTCGCGCATAGCTATACTACTGACTTTAGATGAGCAAAGAAGGAGGAGGGCATAGAGGATGGCACGGGAGAGGATATACCGCACACGCATAGACCTCTTTGGCAGTGATTCTGAGGTGTATCGCATCTTCAGATTCACCCCTCATGCCATCCTGGAATTAACCACAACCTTGCAGGAGGACATCACCAGCCCAACACACCGCTCACATGCAGTGCAGCCACTGGTCAAGGTCATGGCAACACTCCATTTCCTTGCCAGTGGCTCTTTTCAAAGAACAAATGGAGTGGTGGCTGGGATGTCACAATCCTCCGTGAGCAGATGTGAGCAGATGTGTGCACCAGGTTGTCCCTGCAAACGCATGGCCAACCAAATCATCAAACCAACCACTGAGGACCTGCGGCTGAAGGCAATGACAGATTTCTACAGAATTGCCAGATTCCCACGCACCGTGGGGGCCATTGATTGCACACATGTGGCACTCCAGCCCCCCCAGGAGACAGAGCACATGTACCGCAATCGGAAGCATTGGCATTCCATCAACGTACAGGTGATAGTCGATGCCCAAGGCCTCATATGGCACGTCCGTGCCAAACACCCAGGGTCCAGCCATGACAGCTTCATATACAGTCAGAGCCCCATCTGAATGGAATTCGATCAGAACGTGTATGGGGACACCTGGCTGGTTGGTGAGTGACATGGGTGGCAGGCATGACTGTCCCCCCCCCATGATGCACACATCACAAGGGGCACATGCATGACTAACATCCTCCTGTCTTTTCCCTTACAGGTGACTCTGCATATCCACTGGGACCCCATCTCATGACTCCTATCCGGAACCCCCAAACCCTAGGAGAGGAAGGATACAATCAAGCCCACACCCAAACACGTGCAGTGGTGGAGCGCACCTTTGGACTCCTGAAGTCACGTTTCCGATGCCTGGATAAGTCTGGGGGTACCCTCTTGTATTCCCCAAACTTTGTGTGCCATATCATCGGTGCCTGTTGCCTGCTGCACAACTTCGCAGTGAGAAAGGGCCTGCAGATTGACCTACGTGATGACCTGACCCCTGAGCCAGACAATCCCCCCCCTAATCAAGGATACCCCGTCTTCTGAGGGAAGAGCAGCCAGGAGACAGCTCACATTGGGCATCTTTGCACGTTAAACACACACATTAATCATGGCACAATGAGAATGCATGCATGCACACCACTGTGGTCCCTAGCACAGACACATCACATCCTCATCAAATTGGATTGGCACCAGTCCACCATGCAGGACTTGTGAGCAGCAACGCCACGCCAAGGCTCCAATTATGTCACTGTACATTCATACACCATTCACACGGACCTGGGGATCACTTCTCCCTGGTCCTTTGAGGGTAACACCCCTTTTCCGGCAGGAATGTCACCCCCACATTCAAACAGCATTCACAACCCAAAAAAAATAAAAATAATTACCAGCAAAATCAAAAAATTTCCAGCCAAAAAAAAAGGGGAAAAACAAATTAGTGCCCTTGACGTGAGCCACGCCTGGGGCGCCCCCGGCCACGGCCCCGGCTCCTCAGGGGAGACTCATGGGGCGGGGGGGGTAAACCGTGGGGAGGAGGAGCAGCCCCTGGTCTCTGCCCACCTGGCGGCCTGCCCTCCAAGGCCACGGCTATTCTGTCCAGGGCAGCACCTAGTGTTGCCGTGTTGGTCTGGATAGCCTGGGTAAGGGCCCTCACATCCTGCCCAACGCCTGCTGATGTAGTCTGCAGGTCGTTAAGGCAGTTTCTGAAAGCCCGGGAGTGGCAGTCCAGGTTCCCAAGCATATCCTTGATGGAGGACAGGCTCTCCTCCATCCGCACCAATGTCTGGCTGACCTGTCCCAGATGGCAGGTCTGGAGGAACTGGTCCCTTCTCAGAGTGGCGGGCAGGAGATCGGCCACCCCCCTGGTCATCTGGGTCGCCTTCCTGCCTCCAGCTGATGCTTGTGGCCAGGGAGAAGGGGAGGCCCTTGGGAGGGGAGCCATGTTGGGGGAGGAGGGGGGAGGCTCCCCCTTAGGGATGGCTGGCTACTGCCAGCCAGAGGGGAACAGTCCTCCAACAACAATAGTCCAGTGCCTGACATGGACTCCTCCTCCTCCACATCCTCCTCTTCAACCTCCTCCGCGGTCTCCGGCCTTGTCGGGGGGGCCTCATTAGGCTGCTGTCCTGGGGATGGTGCGGTCAGGCCAGATGGCCCAGCACCCTCCTGCACATCTGTGGATGACACAAAACATTCACAGGTTGGAGGATCCACACACTTGCCACATATTCCCTTTCACCCCCTCCCCCACACATGCTACACACCTGATAGAAAAAAAACCTTACCTGGCAACACGCCTTCATGACTTGAGTCATAGCCAGGCAGGCCCTCCACTTCTTGCCTATGAAAGGTCTGGGCCACCGCACACGCTCCTCCGCTGTCAGCCTAACAGGGCATGGTGTGCCCCCTCCTGTGCCCCTGGCATGGGCAAGCATTCTGGCCAGCTTCTTTTTGACCAGACGCCGGAGGTCATTTATCTTTTTCTCAATCCCAGACCGGTTCCGTTTCTCCCCCTCCCCCGCTGAATTCACCTGGTCAGTGATGATGTCCAAAATCTCTCTCCTCCTGGCCGGGGTGGTGTTGGCACTTTCCGGGACATGGAGGAAACGCCCATAATCGGAAATGGCCCGGGCAAGAATTTGTTTCTCCCTCAAAGAAAAATTTAATTTTCTCTTCCTCTCAGTCATACTCTGACCAAAAATCACTCCCAGTCAACAAAAATCACTCAAAAACAAGCACGACCAATCAAGCAAGAAAACAAACAAACAGAAAAATATCAAACAAAATATCTCACAAACACTTATCAAAAAACACTTTCAAAGATCTTCTAACAAACACTAGATCACACAGTACACAAATCTGACAAATACAAATCACAACGCAACTAACAGAACAAAAGCACCTTGCTGTATAGGGAGGGATACAAAGGGATGTACTTTTGCAATGGAAGTGCGTTTGTGTGTGTCTATTTATGCTGTCTGTGTAGTTCATGATTTTGCCCTAGTCCATTTCCAATTTCACTGATTGCGCCGTTCCCGAGTTGTGAGCATGCGCACAGAGGTGCTGACATGGTCTGCTTTAAGCGCACATGCGCGAGCCGGCCGGCCCTTCATTTGCATGAGGTCACGGCTCATTTCAATGTAACACGCCCACGTCCTTCCCAATTTGTATTACTCCGCCTTGCGCCTCAGAAATAACGTTGCGCAGTCGCTATTTTCTGCGTAAAAGCGACGAAAATAGGGTGATTGCGCGGCTACATTGCGCAAGTCTAACGTAAAGGTGGTGCGCTACGCCGGTCCAATAATGCGCAGATGTACCTGAATCTGGCCCTTTATCTTTCAAAAGAAATAGCGCAAGAATTTAGGAAATACTATGCCTCTTTATATAATCTTCAAGAAATAGTGAACCCACCGGGGACTGTCGAGAAATATATATCTTCTTCATGTTTAACTAGACTAACATCTCCAGAACGTAGAAACTTAGAACAACCAATTGCCTTGGAAGAAGTGCAAACAATAATGAAAACAATAAAACATGGTAAAGCGCCAGGCCCAGATGGGTTAACTATACAATACTATAAAAGTTTCAGTACACAACTGGGAACATATATGACTAAGGTATTTAATACAGTAGGTCAAACGGGGATACTACCAGCGGAAGCCCTGATGGCACATATCCCGGTCATCCCGAAAGAAGGGAAGGACCCAGGGGTATGTAACATTTACAGACCAATATTCTTGCTGAACGTAGACCTAAAAATAATGACAAAAGATTCTGGCATCCCGCACACAGCCCCTGCTCTCCAAACTTGTCCACCTAGATCAAGGTGTATGCGGGGCCTAGGGCCTTGGTTAAAGTAAATGGGGTATATTTTATGCCCTTGACAATCACAAATGGTACCAGGCAGGGCTGCCCTCTGTCGCCTCTGTTATTTGCATTGACATTGGAACCATTGTTAAATAAGATTAGACAAAATAAAGATATCGCTGGTATTGAACTTGGTGGAAGAGAATATAAAGTATCGGCATATGCAGATGATATGCTTTTCTCTTTAGCAACACCACACATTTCGTTACCAAATTTAATGAAACTTTACGTGAAGATGTCAAATTTATAAAATTAATTATAGCAAATCGGAGGCGATGGGGATAGCACTGCCGGAGTTCATTAAAAGCAGCTTGGTTGATAGTTTTAAGTTTAAATGGACGACTAGAGCATTGAACTATTTGGGAACACAAATGCCCCTAGACTTAAAGGAGATTTTCGATTTAAATTTCAAACCATTATTGGGCACAATTAGAACATTGCTAGAAGGCTGGAGTAGAGGGATGCATGCATGGTTTGGGAGATGTAATATTTTAAAAATGAATGTAGTTCCAAAATTTTTATATCTTTTTCAAGCTCTTCCAGTTCAGATCCCCATGTTATACTTCAACCATGTCCGGATGATATTCACAAAATTTCTATGGACATGTAAACGGCCAAAGATTAGCAGGAATTTATTGACCCTCCCCAAGGGGGCGGGGGGAATATCAGCACCCGATGTTTTAAAATATTACCAGGCCATTGGGGAGGATAGTAGATTGGAGTAGACATGGGGATCATAAATTGTGGATCGAGTTGGAGCAACAAATGTGCCCATACCTTTAAATAGGGCAATATGGTGCTATGATGCACTACCTCATACAGTTAAAACCCACCCTATAATAGGTCCAACTCTACGGACAGGCAATAAAGTGTGTCAAAAAATACAAGAGATACAAGAGAGTCAAAAAAATACAAGAGAGAGGTGCGCCAAACTTGGATCTGGATCTGACGAAACAGCTGACGCTGTGAAACGCGTAATCCGATTGGCTGGCCGGGTCCCTCGCGTCACTTTCGGGGCGACGACGATACGCCGCGCTCCACGGTGGAACGCACGCCACATCAGACGGCTCTTCCTGGTTTCCTGCGTCCACTATACCACACTTGCGGCTCACAAGCCTTGGACGAAGAAACCCTATTCGGAGGAACTTCTCATGATGACCCCGGCCTCTTAGCCACACCAATGCCTATATTACTCCATGTTTGTGAGTAGTTACTTTATTGTATTGATTTACTACTGATTAAAAACGACATACTGCACTTAGTTTGGCGCACCTCTCTCTTGTATTTTTTTTGACTCTTCTAGAGGCTTGCTTCTGCTTCAGGTGCTGCCGCTAAGTCCCTTCATTTATCTAACTGCTGAAATTGGACTGTCCAGAGTATTTTGTTACCATATGGACTTATATTAATTTATGTTTATTTTAATTTTAATTTTAGACTAGGTTGCTTGCTCAAATTGATTGTGCGCCACAAATCTATTTTTTCTATAATAAAGTGTGTCAGAACCCAAAGTTATCTACTAAAAGTTCCCCCCTCTATCTGATTGTAGGAAATATAGAGTTTAAACCAGGCATGGATTCCCAGATATTTAAAAGATTGAGAGAGAGGTTTATTCCAAGCCTCGCACTTTATGGGAGAAAGGGGGTGGCTAACAAGAGGGGAATTAATACAAAATGGGGGGCATTGAGAAAAGCACGGCAGGTTCGACATTTCTTGGAAACTCTAGGGGATGCAGAAGACTTTAATCAGGAATTAACAAAATTCGAGGAATATTGTGGAGGGGGTGAACCACTCCACCATATGGTTTCCAAAATGTACATACTGTTGACTGCACCCCCAGAAGACTTCAAGATGACATGCCTGGCAAAATGGGAAAGAGACTTAGGACAAACATTCTCTCCAGTACAATGCCAGAATATTATAGATCTGGCGTTAAAATCATTGAGGTGTACAAAAATACAAGAATTAAATTATAAAATATTAACGTGGTGGTATTATACACCAGCATGTCTAAATAAAAAAAAATCAGAAGTCCCAGATAGATGCTGGAGAGGGTGTGGGGAGAAAGGGACAATGATACACATATTTTGGGGCTGCCCATTAATATGACAATTTTGGCAAACAATTTAGAGAATTACCCGAATATTTACAGAATATGAGATCCCAGATGACCCGGCTTTCTGTCTGCTACATCATACACAAATTCCACCAAAAAGATATATGAAGTCAGTAATATGTCATTTGATGAATGCAGCCAAAAGCTGTATCGCAACAAATTGGAAAGATCCTAAAGTACCTTCAATTTCAATGTGGCTGAAACAAGTAAGGAAAATAGGAATAATGGAGAAACTCTTGCCAATGCCGATAGATAAGAAAGAACAAATAAAAAGGATATGGGCACCATGGGAGTCATTTATACGATCGGAGGAAGGTAAAAACCTATTGGGGGAGCAGTAATAAGAACAATGAGGAGGAGATGGCGGGGGGGGAGGGAGAGGGGTGTTCTGTTTGTCCCTCTCCTTTTTTTATTTTAATTATCTCTCTCTGCGTTGTTGGTGCACATGGCACGGAAAGGGGAAGATAGGGGTCTTGGGGAGGGGTATGTATATATATATATATATATATATATATGTGAATGTATATATTAGATTTTAAGTTGTTAAAGATACATTTATATTTCCCTCCGATTTAACATATGAATGGCAATAGAGTTAAAGAGGAGAGATGTAAAGCAGGGCTCAAAATTTCAAGTCCTGAGCCACTAGCCAGACCTTAAGAGTTACTCGCCACCAGTTGCCCAACCCAACCTCTCCCCTGCCCCACCCCTAAGTCCGCCCCTAAACACGCCCTTGTAAATTAGCTCATGAAATTACACTGTTAAATGTTTTCAGCAAAATTAAGTTCCAAAAATAAATAACAACAACTTTAACAATATTAACATAAAGCATATCAGTACCCATCAATGCAGCCTCATTGTGCCCATCAAATGCAGCTTTACGGTGCCAATAATTGCAGCCTCACTGTGCCCATCAATGCACTCTCACTGTGCCCATCAATGCACTCTCACTGTGTCCATCAATGCACTCTCACTGTGCCCATCAATGCACTCTCAATGCACTCTCACTGTGCCCATCAATGCACTCTCACTGTGCCCATCAATGCACTCTCACTGTGTCCATCAATGCACTCTCACTGTGCCCATCAATGCACTCTCACTGTGCCCATCAATGCACTCTCAATGCACTCTCACTGTGCCCATCAATGCACTCTCACTGTGCCAATCAATGCACTCTCACTGTGCCAATCAATGCACTCTCACTTCAGAGGGCCCATGTGTCACCCCTGTACACCTGGATAGGAAGAGGGCCGGGGGCAGCATACAAAGGAACTGATCCCCTCCATTTTCCCATCCCCGATCCCATTCCCCCATCACTGCTGCCACTGCTCACTGTCACTCATCCCACCCCTATGCTTCAGGGGACCCACGTCTCACCCCTGTACACCCAGACAGGAGAAGCAGCAGGCGGCATATAGTGGAACCAATACCCTCCATTTTCCTCCTGCAGTCACAGGTATTGGTTCCTCTATATGCCGCCCGCTGCCCCTTCTATCCGGGGTGAGACTTGGGTCTGGGATGAGTGACAGTGAGCGGTGGTAGCAGTGATGGGGGAATGGGATGGGATTAGTGGTGGTGGGTTGGATGGGGTGAGTGGCAGCAGTGGTGGGGGGATGGGATCAGTGGTGGCTGTAAGGGGGGTTATATCACTGGTAGTGGTGACGGTGAGGGGTGATGGGATCAGTGGTGGTGGTGAAATCAGTGGCAGGCATGGTGGGATTGTGGTGGTGGTGGGATCAGTGGTGGCTGTGAAGGAGGTAAGATCACTGGCAGTGGTGATGTATGGGGGGTGGGATCGGTAGTGGTGGTGGGATCAGTGGCAGGGGTGGTGACATCGGTGGGATCAGTGGCATTGGTGGTGACGGGTGGGATCGGTGGTGGTGGTGGGATCAGTGGCAGGGGTGGTGACATCAATGGTGGTGGGTTAGATCAGTGGCATTGGTGGTGACATTGGTGGTGGTGGTTGAGATCAGTGGCAGGGGTGGTGACATCGGTGGTGGTGGGTGGGATCAGTGGCATTGGTGGTGACATCGGTGGTGGTGGGTGGGATTAGTGGCATTGGTGGTGACATTGGTGGTGGTAGGTGGGATCAGTGGCAGGGGTAGTGACATCAATGGTGGTGGTGGGATCAGTGGCATTGGTGGTGACATTGGTGGTGGTGGGTTAGATCAGTGGCATTGGTGGTGACATTGGTGGTGGTGGGTGAAATCAGTGGCAGGGGTGGTGACATCGGTGGTGGTGGGTGGGATCAGTGGCATTGGTGGTGACATCGGTGGTGGTGGGTGGGATTAGTGGCATTGGTGGTGACATCGGTGGTGGTAGGTGGGATCAGTGGCAGGGGTGGCGACATCGGTGGTGGTGGGTGGGATCGGTGGTGGGATCAGTGGCAGGGGTGGTGACATCGGTGGTGGTGACATCAGTGGTGGTAGGTGGGATCAGTGGCAGGGGTGGTGACATCAGTGGTGGTGGGTGGGATCGGTGGTGGGATCAGTGGCAGGGGTGGTGACATCGGTGGTGGTGGGTGGGATCGGTGGTGGGATCAGTGGCAGGGGTGGTGACATTGGTGGTGGTGGGATCAGTGGCAGGGGTGGTGACATCGGTGGTAGTGGTATCAGTGGGGGGTTCGGTGGTGGTGGGGTTGGCAGTAAAAGGTAGAGGTGATGGTGGTGGGGGAGGATGGCTCCGGGGATAAGGAAAAGATCTGTGGTGGGTCAGATCTGTGGGGGTCAGTAAGAGGCAGAGGTTGGGATCAGCTGCACTGACTATTATGTCACTTACTTTCTGATTCCTTCCTCTTCATCGTTACTCCCATGCCTCCAGGGATGCTCCTGTCTCATGGGATCACCTGCAGAGGGTAGAGCTCCTCCCCCTTGACTGCATTGGTGTCAGCTGACTTTCCCTCTTTCCCTTACAGCATGTTACATGTCTTTCCTGTCTTGAGGCTTTGCCTTTCCTCAGCGAGCAGGCAAACAAACACCACCCCCCCCCCCCGGCGCGCAGTGTAACAAGGTCCCACACCTCTAGATGGCTAGCTTCATAGACGGAATACTGATACTTTCACAAATGCCGGTTTAGGGGGGGCGGGACCGTGTTGCACAGCATGCTGAACAGACACAGCCAGCTCCATCACACACAGCGTAACATCCCCGCTGTGTGTGCAATAAAACACAACAAGAGGAGAGAGAGAGGGAGGGAGGGGAGCTCTGCAGCCTCCTCAGCTCAAAGCGGCGCCTGGGCATTCCAGTCCTGCCGCTGTGTGTCCTCTGGCTGACAGTTTCCAAGCGATCAGCCAGGAAACGATCAGCTTGGTCCACCCCCGCTCCTCACTCGCCCTGAATGAAATTCCACTCGCAAATCGCGAGCAGGCGAGTGGAATTTTTGAGGGCTGATGTAAAGTATATATATATATATATATATATATATATATATATATATATATATATATATATATATATATATATATATATATATATATATATATATATATATATATATATATATGTTTGTATTGTCATCGGACTCTGTATACCTCCCTTGTTTAAAAAGAAAAAAGAAAAGAAATAGAGAATTGAAAAAAAAAAAAGAAACAAAAAAAATGTAAAACAAAATGTTTTAAAAGAGGAGAGACTGAAGGACCGTTGTCGTTGGTTAACCGATGAAGCTAACTCATAACCGATCGTGTCAGAACGCAGGGACGTAAAACACAACGACGTGCTGAAAAAAAATGAAGTTCAATGCTTCCAAGGATGTGTCGACTTGATGTTGAGAATGTGTGGATTTTTAACCGATAGGTCAAAACCGATCTATAGTAGGCATGACTATCGGTTAGGAATCCATCGGTTAAATTTAAAGCAAGTTGGCTTTTTTTAACCGATGGTTAAATAACCTATGGGGCCCACATACGATCGGTTTGGACCGATGAAAACGGTCCATCAGACTGTTGTCCTCTGGTTAACCTATCCCGTGTACGAGGCCTTAGTGGACCACGTGGTCTTTTTCTGCCACACTCTTCCATGTTTCTTTTAATGTCTTTTGTAGAGTATGTCTTGTATGTATGTTCTTATCTTCTAATTTATCGGTGGTAGATCACTCCAGAGTTTTATAGAGCACAGTTAAAGAAAACAATCTGCACATGATTTAAATGCCAGTAAAATTTAAGTGGGGCCTGGCTATAAAGGAATGTGTGTGAGCAGATATGAGAATGACACTTGCCATTTCTTCCCTTGTAATCTATCTGCAAAGAGTATTACTTTGCAGGTACACTGCCATGTTTGGAGAAACTGAAACCAGAGATGGTGTCAGATATGCTTGTAGATAGTGATAGATGATTGGGTGATGAATTGTAAGGAATGTGTGAGGCCCATGTCTAAGTTTATGGGAAGCCTCATCCTTGGAGTCTATTCATCCACAAAGATTGTTTTAATTTTTTTTAATGAGACCAAGAAATGTACCCAAGTTTGTCTTGATATCATTCAATTGCGATGTGTTGTACAGCAGCACTAAGCTTGGTAAACAAAAGAGCAAGGCAGGGAGCAAATTAGGCAGTGGCAGCTGGTGCTTAATTATTTTTTTTTTGGGGGGGGGCAAACAAACCAACACCCCCTGAGCCCGACGGCAGTGATCATTGCCCCCTCACTGAGTGAGTGAGTGAGTGAGTGAAAAACGTATATAGCGCTGCACATGTGAACTGAATCGTCTCTGGACGCTCGTTGTTCATTTCTCCTTTGAACTCAAAAGAGATGGGTCTTGATCTTTCTCCTAAAGGTCAAGTGATTCTCCTCCAACCGAATGATGGTTGGTAGAGCGTTCTGGGGCCTTGGACCGCAAATCTTCGCTGTCCTTTGGACTTGTATCTGGCTTTGGGTATTGGAGTAGATTTTGATTGGTGGATCGCAGAATGCGATTGGGGTTATAGGCTTTGAGTTTTTCGCATATATATTGGGGGGCATTTCCCAGAATACACTTATGCATCAGACAGAGTGCTTTGAAAGTAATTCTGTCTTTTACTGGCAACCAATGAAGGGAACTCAGTGAAGGTGAGATTGATTCCCATGTTTTTTCCCAGTCACAAGTCTAGTGGCAGTGTTTTGAACAACTTGCAGAAGAGTGATTTGGTACTTTGGGAGTCCGAGGTAAAGTACATTTGCATAGTCCAGTCTGGAGTTCACAATTGTTCCCACCACGACTGCTATGTCTTCTTTAGGAATAAATGGAATAAGTCTGCTTAGTAGGTGTAGCAGATGGTGAGATCCGCTGACTACTGACCCTATTTGCTCATCCATTGTCATGTAGGTGTCAAAGATGATTTAGAGACTTTTGACTTTGGTGCTAGGGGGATGATTTTGCCCAGAATGGACGGAGGTGTCCATGTTGTCAGTTGATTCTTGCGCGTGAAACAGAAGAAGTTCTGTTTTCAAACCGTTGAGTTTAAGATAACTCTTTGTCATCCAGTTTTCTATCAAAGAGAGGCATTTCTCTAGACCGAGATGATGATCCTTTTTGTTGCAGATGCGAAAATACAATTGTGTGCCATCCGCATAAGAGTGGTAAAGTAACTTTTGGCTGCTGATGATTTCAAAGAGAGGGCGGAGATAGATATTGAACAGCACCAGCGACAAGGAGGATGCTTGAGGGACTCCGCATGACACCGTACGTTTTTCAGAAGTGAAAGGTCCCAATTTCACTATTTGTGATTGGTTTTCCAAAAAGGAGGAGAACCAGGATAGATCACATTCGCGACTCTGGCTACTTCAGCTAGCCGAGTCAGTAATAGTTTGTGATCTACAATGTCAAAAGCTGCGCTTAGGTCCAGCAGTACTAGTAGACAAGATTCTCCTTCGTCTGCGGTCTCAAGAGCGTCATCCCATATTTTGAGCAGTGCTGTCTCCATCCCGTGCCCGGGACAGAAACCCGATTGCAATGGATCAAGTAAATTATGGGTATCTAGATGCTGTTGTTGGTGTGGTGGGTAACTGCGCTGCTAGTGTATTGAAAAATATTATTTTAAAGCAGCTGACATGGCTGTTTGAAAAAAGCAAAATCAAGAATTGGTGGGTAAAAGTGTCGCGCTAAAAGCGACACGGTTGCAGCTGTTGTACCACTACTTTCTCCATTACCTTGGAAAAGACGTTTAGGCCTGTTATGGGACGACAGTGTTTTTGGTCTTTGGGGTTGAGGGTGGGTTTCTTTAAAATGGGTTTGATTATGTCTTGTTTCAGCTGGGCCGGCACTATGCCTTCCTTGAAAGACTGGTTTATAAGCTGCGTGATAGGCGGTGCCAGGATATCGGCACATTCCTTCAGCAGTTTAGTGGGGATAATATCATTGGGTGAATGAATGAATGAAAAACGTATATAGCGCGGCACATGCAAACTAAATCGCCTCTGGGTGCTTGTTTTTCCTGTCTCTCTAAGCATCAAAAGAGCAGAGTTTTTATCTGTCTTCTGAAGGTCAGGTGGTTTTCCTCCAACCGAATGCTGGTTGGTAAAGCGTTCCATAGTCTGGGACCTTGGAAAGCAAACCTTCTTTCTCCTTTGGACTTGTATCTGGTTTTGGGTATTTTGACCAAATTTTGGTCGGTGGATCGTAGAACGCGATTGGGATCGTGGGTTTTTATCTTTTCGCATAGATATTGCGGAGCCTTCCCATGGATGCACTTATGAGTCAGACAGAGTGTTTTAAAAGCAATTCTGTCCTTTACTGGCAACCAGTGAAGGGTTCTCAACGAAGGTGAGATTGATTCCCATGTTTTTTTCCCAGTCACAAGTCGCGGCCGTATTCTGAACGACTTGCAGACGAGAGATTTGGTACTTTGGGAGTTCGAGGTAAAGGGCATTTGCATAGTCCAGTCTGGAGTTCACAATTGTTCCCACCACAACTGCTACATCTTCTTTGGGAATAAATGGAATAAGTCTGCGTAGTAGGTGCAGCAGATGGTGAGATCCGCTGACTACTGACCCTATTTGTGCATCCATTGTCATGTAGGGGTCGAAGATGACTCCGAGACTTTTGACTTTGGAGCAAGGGGTGATGATCTGGCCCAGAATGGGCGGAGGTGTCCAGGTTTTTGCCAGTTGACTATTGCGACTGGTGTGAAACAGAAGAAGTTCTGTTTTGGAACTGTTGAGTTTAAGATAACTCTTAGGCCTCGTACACACGAGGGGATATGTCCGCTGAAAACGGTCCGATGGACCGTTTCAGCAGACATCTCCGCTCATGTGTATGGGCTAGCAGACAGATTTCTCCACCCGACAGATTTCAAAGCAAGCTTTGAAATCTATCCGGTGGAATCTGTCCGCCCGACATGTCTGCTGGTTAGTACACTTACCAGCAGACATGTCGTCCCCCACCGCCGACGCGCCATCGGATATGTCCGATCGGGAGTTTGATCCGATGGCGTGTACACACCATCGGATCAAATACCCCGCCCCCGGACGGCGCGGTGACGCGGCGGTGACGTTGACGCCGCCACGTCACCGCCACGTCACCGCACCAGGAAGTTAAACACTTCCGCGCATGCGCCGAATCCATTCGGCGGCGGCGCGGCGGCGGTGGGGGACGACGTGTCTGCTGGTAAGTGTACTAACCAGCAGACATGTCGGGCGGACAGATTCCATCGGACCGTTTTCAGCGGACATATCCCCTCGTGTGTACGAGGCCTTAGGCATCCAGTTTTCTATCAAAGAGAGAGAATTCTCTAAACTGAGATGATGATCCTTTTTTATTGCAGATGCAAAAATACAGTTGCGTGTCGTCTGTGTATGAGTGACAAAGTAGTTGTTGGCTACTGATGATTTCAAAGAGAGGGCGAAGATAGATGTTGAAAAGCACCGGTGACAGGGGGGATCCTTGAGGGACTCCGCATGACACTGTGCATTTTTCAGAAGTGAATGGTCCCAATTTCACTGTTTGTGATCGGTTTTCCAAAAAGGAGGAAAACCATGGTAAATCACCTTCTGCGACTCTGGCTACTTCAGCCAGCCGAGTCAGTAACTGTTTGTGGTCTTCTGTGTCAAAGGCTGCGCTTAGGTCCAGTAGAACCAGGAGACAAGATTCTCCTTCGTCTGCGGCCTCAAGAGCGTCGTCCCATATTTTGAGCAATGCTGTTTCCGTCCCGTGTCCGGGACGGAAACCCGATTGAAATGGATCAAGTAGATTATGGGTATCTAGATGCTGTTGCACCCCAGGACTAGTGTTGCTCACGAATATTCGTATTGCGAATATTCGGCTCGAATATGGCATATTCGAGTATTCGCGATATATTCCGAATTTCGCGGTGAATATTCGCTATTTCGAATATTCGTATTTTTTCAATTTTTTTTTTAGAACAGATCACATCCTAGACATCCCCGTCGAAGTGTAAAAGCATTGCTGGTATGATTAGAGACCTTGGGCCGAGTAGCTGCAGCGATCCTTTTATATTGCCGAATATTCGCAATGCGATCATTCGGCAATAGCGATATCGCGCGATTATCTTTTTCGCCCTATCTGTCGCCACAGAGCGATTATTTCAGTTTAATTTTTAAAACAGATCACATCCTAGTGATCTCCTTCGACGTCTAAAAGCATTGCTGTTATGATTAGAGACCTTGGTTCGAGTAGCTGAAGCGATCTTTTTATATTGCCGAATATTCGCAATGCGAATATTCGGCAATTGGAATATTGCGCGATTATTTACTCCGCCCTTCTGCATCAGAGCCAATCAGTTTTCCTTCCACACTCGTCATAGTTTAGCAACCAATAGGAACCTGCCTGTATGGGCATTATATAAGGTCACTCCCAGCAGCATTTCATTGCAGATCCAGAAGTTGGCTAGAGAGTGTGGAGACTGTGTCTGTGTTGCTGGTATTTTGCATCTTGCATCATCAGCATTGTGCTTCATCTTTGCTATTTTCTACTTACTGATTCCAGTGGATAATTTCCAGTTCATAATCATAAACTGCTTTTTTCAAAGCAATACACCCAAGAGCTTTTTTAAAAGCTAATTTTTGTTTTGTGCTGTGTTGTTGAACTTGCTAGTGTAGTAAGTTGCAGCTTAGCTATTGACTGCTTCTTATTGATTTAAGTGCAGATATTCCTGAAAGGCCCAAGAGCTTTTTTATAAGCTAATTTTTGTTTTCTGCTGTGTTGTTGAACTTGTGCTAGTGTAGTAAGTTGCAGCTTAGCTATTGACTGCTTCTTATTGATTTAAGTGCAGATATTGCAGATTCCTGAAAGGCCCTAGAGCTTTTTTAAAAGCTAAGTTTTGTGTTGTTCATTTTAGTTAGATTTCTGTATAGTAAGTGTACATACTGTTGGTGTACATTTATTGCAGCTAGCTTACTTTAGTGTGTGTTTAGTGTCTGTGTTTAAAAAAAAAAAAAAAGTTATTAGTTAGTATTTCTTTAGGTAATTTTTTTTTGTAGTTGTAGTCCTTGTCAGTTAGTGTTTTAAAAAAAAAAAATAGCTTTAGTTTATAGTCATATACGTTTGTGTAAGCAGTTAGTGTTTGTTTAGTGCATTTCTTTTTATTTTTTGTAGTTCTTGTCTTTGGTGTACTAGTTTTATTATAGTTTAGTAGCTGTCTGTGTACGTCTTTGTCTGCGTGCCTGTCTTTTAAAAAAACACCAAAAAACATTTTACACACATTTCCCTCCCTCAATAAAGTTTACCCCCCCACACACATCAGCAATCATGAGCGGCATCCGTGGCCGTGGCAGCAGGGGTAGGGGAGTTACTCCCAGTGCTGGGTCGCTGCCAGCACGGGGTACCTCTCGTGCCCCTACTATTGGTAGAGGATCGGGTGGAAGGGGAGTCCGCCTCATGCGTGAATTATTTACACCTGGCAGCCGCCCGATTTTGCCATCTCAGGCTCAAGTAGTGGTGGACTACATGGGGCACAGTAGTGCCACTGAGTCGTCGGTCCCGACTCCCAGTAGTTCCACCATTACACCGTTGCCTGTAGTACCCCCCCCCCCAGCCCCCAAGAGTCCAGCATCTTACTGTTCGACAGTGACAGTGAGAGGGATGTCTTGGTGGAGGCCATGCATCGGGCAGAGCTCCAGCTCTGTCCTGATGGTCAGGACCTTTTTGAAGGGATGGACGAGGAGGATGGGATACCTGCTGTCAGTATCCCAGAGACATCCCTTCAAAGTGGTGCTGCTGTCTTGGTGCAGGAAATAGCAGCACCTAGTCAGACCCAGGCGTGGGTGAGTGGACAGCGGAGCCAGGCTATCGGCTCCATGTCAGCTGGTTCCCTCAGACCACAACATCTCAGCCCTTGGTCTGACATCTCTGGGGGCGATGAGGAGAGTGACCCATCATGGTTGCCATCTGGCTCGTCGGCTCACTGCGTCAGTGACGACGGGGAAGGTAGGCACCCTGCGGAAACTGTGCACCAGGTCACCACCAGGGAGACCAGCGTCAGGGTCTCCACTGGACATGGCAGCAGGAGGTGTCAGCAGCAGCAGCAGCAGCAGCAGCAGGCAGCTCCACCTGTGCGTACCGAGTCCCAGCAGGTGCAAGTCAGCGTCACCCCATCTGACGGGAGGGTGACGCTGAAGTCACCTGTCTGGGCCTACTTCACCCTGGTGGCAGACAACCCTCTAGTGGCCATCTGCCGGATCTGTTCAGTCAGGGTGAAGAGAGGGAAGCATTTGGCTCGGGTGGGTACCACAGCCCTGAACCAGCACCTGAGGATAAATCACTGGCGGGTGCATGACGAGATGAAGCGTGGTGGTGGTAGCAGCGCCACCACCACAAGTGAGCAGGGTACAGCAGCCCCTGCCACAGCTTCATCTCTTCCCAGCAGGTCATGCCCCCCCGCTCCCTCTAGTAGTGGTACTGGTACCGGCAACCAGACCTCTACTTTGACAGCACCCTCCGCGTCTGTGTCCCGCACTGCCGTCCGGCGCCAGGCGACTATTTCAGACGCCTTTGAACGCAACACTCCCTTCCCCACCGGAGACCGACGTGTGCGTTCCCTCAATGGGCTCCTGGCAAGGGTTATTGCCCAACATCTTCTGCCCTTCAATATCGTGGACAGCAACCCCTTCAGACAGATGTTGGAGCAGGCCCAACCCCAATGGCGTGTCCCCAGCCGCCATTTCTTTGCCAGGACTGGTGTCCCTGCCCTACACCAGCACATTGTGAAGAATGTAACCCTGTCGCTGGATCACGCTGTCAGCGACAGGGTGCATCTGACAATGGATGGCTGGACCAGCAGGCATGGGCAGGGGCGCTACATAAGCTTTACTGCCCATTGGGTTTCCCTCCAAGGCGCCGGGGAGGGATCGGCGGCAACAGATTTTGTGGTGCCGCCCCGGGGTGTCCAGGGGAGAACTGCTGGTCTCCGTCAAGCCTCTGTCTCCGCAGCTGCTGAGCCTCCCAGCAAGCGCCCCCGTAGCTACTCAGGTGTGGTGCACGTGCGCTGTCAGGCCGTGCTCCAGCTTGTTAGCTTAGGGGACCGGAGACACACTGGACAAGAAGTGCTGACCGCACTTCAGGCTCAGGTCCAGAAGTGGCTGACACCCCGAAGGCTCCAGGCAGGTATGGTTGTCTGTGATAACGGCAGCAACCTACTCTCCGCCCTTCAGGCTGGCAGTCTGACTCACGTTCCCTGTCTGGCACATGTCCTCAACCTAGTGGTGCAGAAGTTCATGCGCACCTATCCTGGGTTGAGTGACATTGTGCTAAGGGTGCGTAGGATTGCCAGCCACTTCAGGCGCTCCCCAACCGCTACCGCGTCCCTGTCCAAGTGGCAGCGGGTCAACAGGCTGCCCCCTCACAGGCTGATTGTGGACAGTGTGACGCGGTGGAACTCCACCCTCCAAATGCTGGAGAGGTTGTGGGAGCAGCGAAGGTCGGTGAGGCAGTACCTGCTGGAGCAACCCACTGCCGGCTCAGCACCAACACTCCCGTACATCACCTGTGCGGAGTGGGGGCAGATACACCAGGTCTGCCAGGTGTTGGGCCCTTTTGAGCAGGCGACCATGATGGTCAGCAGGGAGCATGTCGGCCTTAATGACGTGCTCCCTATAATGTTCGTGCTGGAGAGGACACTAGATCGCCTGCTCGAAGCTGGGGAGAGTGCCTTGGTGGAGCAGGAGGAGGCAGCACTGCTCCACCGAGACCAGGGCCAGGACGAGGAGGAGGAGGAGGAGGAGGAGGATGATGATGATGATGAGGACGAGGTTGCTGGTGTTGTCCTGGAGTCAGGGCCTGGCCAGGAGGGACAGCAGGTGTTGGGGGCACCGATAGTCCGGGGGTTGGGTATCTCTGAGCGTGAGCAGCAGCGCCTCAGGGAAGAAGAGTCTGACCTCATTGACCTGGGCAGCAGTGAGGAGTCACAGCGGGCTGCGCTCTTCCCCATGGCTGCCCACATGCTGAGATGCCTCAGGAGGAACCCCCGGGTTAAGACCATCAAGGGCAGGGATGATTATTGGATGGCCACCCTTTTGGATCCCAGGTGCAAGGGGAAAGTGGAGCAGTTCATCCCAGCCAGCCGGAGGCAGCGCCGGATGGAGGAACTGCAGGCAGGCATTGTCAGCCGGTTGGAGCAGGCAACTCCCCGGCCTCCAGTTGTCACCCCTCATCTCACCCAGCAGGTGTCTGCACCCAGCAGCAGCCGAGCAGGGGACCTAATGGAAAAGATGAGGATGTTCTTCCAATCGGATCAACCCAGTACCAGCAGCAGCAGAAGCAGTCACCACCAGCGGCTGGCCCACATGGTGGCAGATTACATGGCGTCCGCCGGTGCTTCGGAGAGTATGAATACCGACGACCCCATGGAGTACTGGGTTGCCAGATTTCACACCTGCCGCGAGCTCGCTCAGTATGCGCTGGAGCTATTGTCTTGCCCCCCCTCCAGCGTACTATCTGAGCGGACATTCAGCGCGGCAGGTGGGGTGGTCACGGACAAGAGGACCCGTCTGTCCACAGACTCCGTGGACAGACTCACATTCATAAAGATGAATGAGTCCTGGATTGGCGGTGACTTTCTGGCACCCGCCGTCGGTTCAGGGCGCTGAAGGGTCCCTTGCCATGCATTCCCTGATCTATTTACAGTGCTGAAAAAAATTATTTGAACACCTGAGTAAATCAATGTAAATATTTGGTAGAGTAGGCTGTGTTTGCAATTACAGCGGTCAAACCTTTCTTGTAGTTTTCCACCAGCTTTGCACACACTGTAGGAGGGATATTTGACCCACTCCTCACAGATCTTCTCTACATGAGTCAGGTTTCTGGGCTATCGCTGAGAAAACCGGAGTTTGAGCTCCCTCCAAAAATTCTCTATTGGGTTTAGGTCTGGAGACTGGCTAGGCCATGCCAGAACCTTGATATGCTCCTTACAGAGCCATTCCTTGGTTATCCTGGCTGTGTGCTTTGGGTCATTGTCATGTTGGAAGACCCAGCCTCGACCCATCTTCAAAGCTCTAACTGAGGGAAGGAGGTTGTTGCCCAAAATCTCGCAATACATGGCCCCGGACATCCTCTCCTTAATATAGTGCAGTAACCCTGTCCCATGTGCAGAAAAACACCCCCAAAGCATGATGCTACCACCCCCATGCTTCACAGTAGGGATGGCGTTCTTGGCATGGTACTCATCATTCTTCTTCCTCCAAACACGGTTAGTGGAATTATGACCAAAAAGTTATATTATGGTCTCATCTGACCACATGACTTTCTCCCATCAGTCCTCTGGATCAGTGAAGACACCTATGTCACAAGTTATTTGCCACTCTATACTACTATTACCACTACTGCTGCTGCTGCTGCTGTTCATGGCAGCTCTTTCCCGAGTCATTTCACACTATATTGTCTACTGCTACTAATACTGCTGCTGCTCACGACACCTATGTCACTAGTTATTTGACACTATGGACTACTATGGTCACTACTGACGCTGTAAAGTCCTGCCCACGTGTTTAGATGTACTATGTCTGCAGTCTCTGACCATCTCCTGTACTATGTCTGCAGTCTGACCAACTCATGTACTATGTTTGCAGTCTCTGACCATCTGCTGTACTGTGTCTGCAGTCTCTGACCATCTGCTGTACTGTGTCTGCAGTCTCTGACCATCTGCTGTACTGTGTCTGCAGTCTCTGACCATCTCATGTACTATGTCTGCAGTCTGACCATCTCATGTACTATGTCTGCAGTCTCTGACCATCTGCTGTACTATGTCTGCAGTCTCTGACAATCTCCTGTACTATGTCTGCAGTCTGACCATCTCATGTACTATGTCTGCAGTCTCTGACCATCTGCTGTACTGTGTCTGCAGTCTCTGACCATCTCCTGTACTATGTCTGCAGTCTGACCATCTCATGTACTATGTCTGCAGTCTCTGACCATCTGCTGTACTGTGTCTGCAGTCTCTGACCATCTCCTGTACTATGTCTGCAGTCTCACCATCTCATGTACTATGTCTGTAGTCTCTGACCATCTGCTGTACTATGTCTGCAGTCTGACCATCTCATGTACTATGTCTGCAGTCTGACCATCTCATGTACTATGTCTGCAGTCTCTGACAATCTCCTGTACTATGTCTGCAGTCTGACCACCTCATTTACTATGTCTGCAGTCTATGACAATCTCCTGTACTATGTCTGCAGTCTCTGACAATCTCCTGTACTATGTCTGCAGTCTCTGACAATCTCCTGTACTATGTCTGCAGTCTCTGACAATCTCCTGTACTATGTCTGCAGTCTCTGACAATCTCCTGTACTATGTCTGCAGTCTCTGACAATCTCCTGTACTATGTCTGCAGTCTCTGACAATCTCCTGTACTATGTCTGCAGTCTCTGACAATCTCCTGTACTATGTCTGCAGTCTCTGACAATCTCCTGTACTATGTCTGCAGTCTCTGACCATCTCCTGTACTATGTCTGCAGTCTCTGACAATCTCCTGTACTATGTCTGCAGTCTCTGACAATCTCCTGTACTATGTCTGCAGTCTCTGACCATCTCATGTACTGTGTCTGCAGTCTATGACAATCTCCTGTACTATGTCTGCAGTCTGACCATCTCATGTACTATGTCTGCAGTCTCTGACCATCTCCTGTACTATGTCTGCAGTCTCTAACCATCTCCTGTACTATGTCTGCAGTCTCTAACCATCTCCTGTACTATGTCTGCAGTCTGACCATCTCATGTACTATGTCTGCAGTCTGACCATCTCATGTACTATGTCTGCAGTCTGACCATCTCATGTACTATGTCTGCAGTCTGACCATCTCATGTACTATGTCTGCAGTCTCTGACAATCTCCTGTACTATGTCTGCAGTCTCTGACAATCTCCTGTACTATGTCTGCAGTCTGACCATCTCATGTACTATGTCTGCAGTCTATGACAATCTCCTGTACTATGTCTGCAGTCTGACCATCTCCTGTACTATGTCTGCAGTCTCTGACCATCTCATGTACTATTTCTGCAGTCTCTGACCATCTCCTGTACTATGTCTGCAGTCTGACCATCTCCTGTACTATGTCTGCAGTCTCTGACCATCTCATGTACTATGTCTGCAGTCTCTGACCATCTCCTGTACTATGTCTGCAGTCTGACCATCTCATGTACTATGTCTGCAGTCTATGACCATCTCCTGTACTATGTCTGCAGTCTGACCATCTCATGTACTATGTCTGCAGTCTCTGACAATCTCCTGTACTATGTCTGCAGTCTGACCATCTCATGTACTATGTCTGCAGTCGTCTGACCATCTCATGTACTATGTCTGCAGTCTATGACAATCTCCTGTACTATGTCTGCAGTCTATGACAATCTCCTGTACTATGTCTGCAGTCTGACCATTTCATGTACTATGTCTGCAGTCTGACCATCTCCTGTACTATGTCTGCAGTCTCTGACCATCTCATGTACTATGTCTGCAGTCTCTGACCATCTCCTGTACTATGTCTGCAGTCTATGACAATCTCCTGTACTATGTCTGCAGTCTGACCATCTCATGTACTATGTCTGCAGTCTCTGACAATCTCCTGTACTATGTCTGCAGTCTGACCATCTGCTGTACTATGTCTGCAGTCTGACCATCTCATGTACTATGTCTGCAGTCTCTGACCATCTCCTGTACTATGTCTGCAGTCCGACCATCTCATGTACTATGTCTGCAGTCTCTGACAATCTCCTGTACTATGTCTGCAGTCTGACCATCTCATGTACTATGTCTGCAGTCTGACCATCTCATGTACTATGTCTGCAGTCTATGACAATCTCCTGTACTATGTCTGCAGTCTGACCATCTCCTGTACTATGTCTGCAGTCTGACCATCTCCTGTACTATGTCTGCAGTCTGACCATCTCCTGTACTATGTCTGCAGTCTGACCATCTCATGTACTATGTCTGCAGTCTGACCATCTCATGTACTATGTCTGCAGTCTCTGACAATCTCCTGTACTATGTCTGCAGTCTGACCATCTCATGTACTATGTCTGCAGTCTCTGACAATCTCCTGTACTATGTCTGCAGTCTGACCATCTCATGTACTATGTCTGCAGTCTGACCATCTCATGTACTATGTCTGCAGTCTCTGACAATCTCCTGTACTATGTCTGCAGTCTGACCATCTCATGTACTATGTCTTCAGTCTCTGACCATCTCCTGTACTATGTCTGCAGTCTGACCATCTCCTGTACTATGTCTGCAGTCTCTGACCATCTCATGTACTATGTCTGCAGTCTCTAATAATCTCCTTTAGTATTTTGAGGGGAGAGCCATGCGCACTTGCGCTGCAATTGTGATGCATCGTTCGTGATGCATCGCGGAATCAAATCGAATCGTGGACTTGATAATCGAAATTGCATCGAATCGTGAGACGGGTGAAAATGCGCAGCCCTAGTTTTTATGGTGCAGTTTTGATGGGCTAGTTTTTGAAGGAGCAGTTTTTGATGGGGCAATGGACCGAACTGGATTGACACACGGTTGGATCACATTTACATCTCTAGGGGCACCGTCTCCAGTCAGTAGTATTGGTGGAGGCAAGACAACGCCGCACAATTCACCCTGAAATTGTATCTTTTCTAGTTACATTACATTTTAATACTACTGCTGCTGCCTCCATGCTGAGTAATGCTTCATGACCTCTCTGGCACAGCGGATCCACCAAGAGCCTCCGCTACAAGCTACCAGACCGGATCGTAAAAGCAAGTGTAACTAAAACAATGAACTTTATGTTAAACCCTGATTTGCGTCCTTTATACTGCAACCATTAGCCTGTATGCAAGAGAAAATCTGCACTCTCTCTCTCTTTCTTGCTCTCTCTCTCTATATCTATATATATATCTATTGTTGCTTTTGTTATGTTCATTTTTCAACAGTTTAGTTTGTGTTCGTCGTGACTGTGTCTGTGTACTTTAGTTTGTCCTAGTTTTGTGTTAAATAAAATAACAGTATAAAATTGATTTTGCTTATTATGAAGTTAGATGTGTTGATGTTGATGTTGATGTGTTAGATGTGAAGTTAGATGTGTTGAAAAACCTAAAAATCTATCTCAAAAACAAAGGAAACATTTCAAAAAAAATAAAACTTTTTATTAAACAAATTAAAACTCAAGATAAGTCTTCATGCGCTTCAGCGTTTCTTCCTGTTTTGCAAAAAGTTTGGCCTGTTCCTTCTCCAGCTGCTTGTTCTGCTTCTGAAGATATTCAATTTGGCTCAGATTGGCAGAAATCCTCTCAGCAATTTTTCTATGAGCTGTCTGGTAACCCTCCAATTCTTTTGCATCTGTTAGGATATAAGAAAAAACAATTTGTTTTCAAAGACCCTTAAGAAATACATAAAATATTTCTGTTGCTTATTAATCAATCATTATCATGTCTATACACTTGTTATGTGTCTAGCACAGACCGGGAGTGCAGAATTATTAGGCAAATGAGTAATTGGACCACATCATCCTCTTTATGCATGTTGTCTTACTCCAAGCTATATAGGCTCAAAAACCTACTACCAATTAGGCATATTAGGTAATGTACAACTCTGTAATGAGAAGGTGTGTGGTCTAATGACATCAACACTCTATATCAGGTGTGCATAATTATTAGTCAACTTCCTTTCCTTTGGCAAAATGGGTCAAAAGAAGGACTTGACAGTCTCTGAAAAGTCAAAAATAGAGAGGTATCTAGCAGAGGGATGCAGCACTCTTAAAATTGAAAAGCTTCTGAAGCGTGTTCATCGAACAATCAAGCATTTCATTCAAAATAGTCAACAGGGTCGCAAGAAGCGTGTGGAAATACCAAGGCGCAAAATAACTGCCCATGAACTGAGAAAAGTCAAGCGTGCAGCTGCCAAGATGCCACTTGCCACCAGTTTGGCCATATTTTAGAGCTGCAACATCACTGGAGTGCCCAAAAGCACAAGGTGTGCAATACTCAGAGACATGGCCAAGGTAAGAAAGGCTGAAAGACGACCACCACTGAACAAGACCCACAAGCTGAAACGTCAAGACTGGGCCAAGAAATATCTTAAGACTGATTTTTCTACCGTTGTATGGACTGCTGAAATGAGAGTGAGTCTTGATGGACCAAAGGAATGGGCCAGTGGCTGGATTGGTAAAGGGCAGAGAGCTCCAGTCCGACTCAGACGCCAGCAAGGTGGAGGTGGAGTACTGGTTTGTGCTGGTATCATCAAAGATGAGCTTGTGGGGCCTTTTGGGGTTGAGGATGGAGTGAAGCTCAACTCCCAGTCCTACTGCCAGTTTCTGGAAGACCCCTTCTTCAAGCAGTGGTACAGGAAGAAGTCTGCATCCTTCAAGAAAAACATGATTTTCATGCAGGACAATGCTCCAGCACACGCGTCTAAGTACTCCACAGCGTGCCTGGCAAGAAAGTGTATTAAAGAAAAAAAACTAATGACATGGCCTCCTTGTTCATCTGATCTGAACCCCATTGAGAAGAACCTGTGGTCCATCATCAAATGTGAGATTTACAAGGAGGGAAAACAGTACACCTCTCTGAACAGTGTCTGGGAGGCTGCGGTTGCTGCTGCACGCAATGTTGATGGTGAACAGATCAAAACACTGACAGAATCCATGGATGGCAGGCTTTTGAGTGTCCTTGCAAAGAAAGGTGGCTATATTGGTCACTGATTTGTTTTTGTTTTGTTTTGGAATGTCAGAAATGTATATTTGGGAATGTTGAGATGTTATATTGGTTTCACCGTTAAAAATAAATAATTGAAATGGGTATATATTTTTTTTTTTTGTTAGGTTGCCTAATAATTCAGCACAGTAATAGTACTCACCTGCACACACAGATATCCCCCTAAAATAGCTAACACTAAAAACAAAATAAAAACTACTTCCAAAAATATTCAGCTTTGATATTATTGAGTTTTTGAGGTTCATTGACAACATGGTTGTTGTTCAATAATACAATGAATCCTCAAAAATACAACTTGCCTAATAATACTGCACTACCTGTATACTTCTATCATAAATACCATATTATGGTTCTGCAATCTGACGGGTGCGCTTTATATGTTATCCATTTTTATATCTACATTTTATTGTTGAAATGTTATTAATCTTTGTGCACATATTTACCTTCCTGAACGAGGCTCAGCGGACCTTCAGTTTGAGGCACCTCCACCTCTCCAGCGACCAGCATATTCAAATCTACAATGTCTGGATTATTTGGGGGGGGGACATCCTCCACAACAGGAGCGGTGGCTGGCGAGTGGGAGGTCCCTGGCTGATCCTCCTCATCCCTCTCCTCCCCATCCCTCTCCTCCTCTGCCTCATCCTCCTCTGCCGCATCCTCCTCTGCCGCATCCTCCCCTTCTTCCTCATCATCAGCGGCCTGGCGCCTTGTGCGCTTGTTGCGCACACTTGGTAGCGGAACTCCTAGAATAACACAATGTTCATATATTACAAAAATATTTTCTAATGACGTATGCAAATTCGGTGTACTCTGCTGTACTTTATATGAATACAAATTAATTTATATAGACAGTTAATCAATGGGAAAATGTTATATTAAAGGGTCTTGTGGGCACTACAGGGGACTGAGCGTGAGCTGGTCTGCCACCATGGTAAAATGAGCTGTTTTTGTCTCCTTTGTTTTGTTCAGACGATATCATGTTAAAAAAAAAGGGCCTGTTGGATCACACGGGATTACTATGAAAAGCCCACGCCTAACACAGGAATTGAGTGGGAATCTATATATATAAAACTCAACGTGTCTGTATGTATGTATGTATGTACCAGCATCACGTCCAAACGGCGAAAGATATTTACATGAAACTTGGCACACAGGTTACTTATATGTCAGCCACAAACATAGGATAGGTGATTTAAGCCTTACCCTCCCCCATTTGCCATGGTCGGGGTTTTTCTTTAAATTCCCATCCATTCAACTCTATGGGAAATACATGTCACTTCATAACAGATGTAGATATTGCGATAACACTTGGTCACATGTTACTTACACGTCCACTTAAAGCATAGAATCGTTAATTTATCCATTAACTACCCCCATTTGTGATGGTCGTGGTTTTTGTTTAAAGTCCCATGCAAAGCAATGGGAAATGTATGTTCCCACATAACTTCTGTGTTGCTGTCTGCTGTCCCATGTCTTTTTTCAACAGTACTATGAATACCTTGGCTGGTGGTGATATATGTTACCACAACATGGCGTCTGGGTTAACAACATCTGCCCTTACATTAATTACATATGACCTTAAATAACTGTCACCAAAGGAGCTGCGGTGGGTCAACGCGATTGCCACTGCGCTGACAAGCCATTCACCTCTGCAGCTAGGGGTTCTGATCCCGCTCTCTGGCTACATGTTAATTTAGTTTGGTGGTCTCAGCCCGGCCTCCGGTGGGAGTGCTATGCGAGGTAAGCCTGCGCTTAGTACGCCAACCCCCCTCCCACAAAAACCACCACACTTACACACGCACTCGAAATTGGGTTAACATGCGCGCACTCTGACCACGCGGTCTCTAAAAAGAGAGGCGAAGGACTAACGGGGCTGTTTGAGCGGGCAAATCCTCTCACTACCTTATAGGGAGTCCCTCTGCCACGTTGGGCTTCAAAGCGGAGCAGGTAGAACGGGCTGTATGTGAGGACCCCCTCTCACACGCCATTGTCACCAGGGGCATGGAGAAAGGTGGCAGATTGCCTCTGGGGGAGGCCTGCCTACTCCCAAGTCCGGCTCCTCTATAGAGTACACGCACAAAATACACTATAGAAAAAAAAAACATAACTGTCAGCAATAACTTACCTGGGTGATATGTAGCACGGAGACGCCTGACCCGGTCCATATGCCGCCTTTTAAGGTCGGACCACTTCTTCAAGATGGCCATGTGATCTGCTGGCCCGCCAGGATGTCCTCCTAATTTTTCGATCACGGAGCGCACCACCTCCTTTTTTTCCGCCTGCCTCTGCATTTGATCGTATCCTGTTTCCAGGAACGTCTGCAAGATGAAGAACAAAGTATATTATAATACTTTTGTTTAAAGCCTTATGGATATATGACGGAAATCTATGGTATTCAACATTGGGAGCATTCTCGCCTTATTAATCAATGACAGGGTTAACATGACAGATTTTATATCTTGCCATTTTTTAGACATTTAGATGAATTAATTTAGAATAAATAATGGAGTTGATGTTATTTAAAAACTACAACTACCAGCATGCTCTGATACACCATGTAGCTCACCGTCACCAGCTGTACAACAATTATACTTTAAGTAGGAGCATGGCTGGACAGTTAATGGCTGTCCGGTAATAACGGGGAGTTGTTTTGCAACAGCTGTAGGCTCCGTTTAGGAAACAGTGACGCATAAGCGAGTAGCGCCCGCATATGAAAATGGTGTTCAAACAACACAAGTGAGGTATCGACGCGATCGTTAGAGCGAGAGCAATAATTCTAGCCCTAGAGCTACTCTTTAGCTGAAAAAATGCAACCTGTTGAATTTTTAAAAAATCACATATCGAGAATTTTTAAGGGTGAAAGTTTGACGCCATGCCACGAGCGGGCACAATTTTTGAGCGTGACATGTTGGGTATCATTTTACTCAGCGTAACTTTATCTTTCACAAAATCTAAAAAAATTGGGCAAAATTTATTGTTGTGTTATTTTCCAATTCAAAAAAAGTTATTTTTTTTCCAAAAAAAAGAGCGCTTGTAAGACCGCTGCGCAAATACGGTGTGACAAGAAATATTGCAATGATTACCATTTCATTCTCTAGGGCAGGGGTTTCCAAAGTACGGCCCGCGGGCCACATCCGGCCCGCCAGGCCATTTCCTCCGGCACGCAGCTGGAGTCACTGGTCCACCTGTTAGTTGTGGAACCTGCGCTGAATATTCGTTCCTAGCAATATGCAGCGCAGGTCCCGCAATCTCTCCCGGCGTCTCACTGTGTTTGTGTTGGCTGCTGGGTCCACGGGCATCCTAGCAGCCAATGATTTGTTTTAGACCCGTTGCCACACCGCCCTGCTCCGCCTCCCGCCTCGCTGTTAACCAGTAACGAGTGTGTATTAAGGCGGGGCGGGAGTCGGGAAGTGCAGCAGGTCTGAACAGCCAGTGTGTGTAATGTGTGACGCGCTGGTAAAGTACACATGCATGGAGGAGGGAGGGGGGCTGATGCGAGATGATTACTGTACACTACTGTGGAGGGTGGCTGAATGGCTCTGATATGGCACAAACATCCGAGTGCTGATAATTCTGATGGGGACACAAGTGGGAGGTGCTCTAATGGGGATACAAGTGACAAGTAGGGGGGGTGCTCTTATGGGGACACCAGTGGGGGGGGTTCTCTAATGGGGACACCAGTGGGGGGGGTTCTCTAATGGGGACACCAGTGGGGGGGTGCTCTAATGGGGACACCAGTGGGGGGGTGCTCTAATGGGGACACCAGTGGGGGGGGTGCTCTTGTGGGGACACCAGTGGGGGGGGGTTTAATGGGGACACAGATGTGTGGGGAGATTATTGGGCCCACAGATGTATGGGGACACCAATGTGGGGACACAGATGTATGAGGAGACTGGTGGGGAAACCAATGTGGGGACACAGATGTATGAGGAGACTGGTAGGGAAACAGATGTGTGGGGACACAGATGTGTGGGGACACCAGTGTGGGGACACCAGTGTGGGGACCCAGATGTGTGGGGATACCAGTGTGTGGACACAGATGTGTGGGGACACAAGTGTTGGGACACTGATTTATGGGGAGACTGGTGGAGTCACAGATGTGTGGGGACATAGATGTATGAGGAGACTGGTGGAGTGAAGATATATGAGGAGACTGGTGGGGATCACAGATGCATGGGGACACGAATGTGGGGACACAGATGTATGAGGACACTGGTGGGATCACAGATGTGTGGGGACACAAGTGTGGGGACACTGATTTGTGGGGAGACTGGTGTCCCCATACATCTGTTTCTGCACCAGTCTCCCCACAAATTAGTGTCCCCACACTTGTGTCTCCACACATCTGTGGCCCCACCAGTCTCCTCATACATCTGTGTCCCCACATTAGTGTCCCCATACATCTGTATCCCCAACAGTCTCCCCACAAATCAGTGTCCCCACACTTGTGTCCCCACACATCGGTGTCCCCAACAGTGTCCTCATACATCTGTGTCCCCAGCAGTCTCCTCATACATCTGTGTCCCCAAATCAGTGTCCCCACACTTGTGTCCCCACACTTGTGTCCCCACACATCGGTGTCCCCAACAGTGTCCTCATACATCTGTGTCCCCAGCAGTCTCCTCATACATCTGTGTCCCCACATCAGTGTCCCCACACATCTGTGTCCCCACCAGTCTCCCCACACATCTATGTCCCCACACTTGTGTCCTCACACATCTGGGTCCCCACACTGGTGTCCCCACACATCTGTGACCCCCACCAGTCTCCTCATACATCTGTGTCCCCAGCAGTCTCCTCATACATCGGTGTCCCCACATCGGTGTCCCCACACATCTGTGTCCCCACCAGTCTCCTCATACATCTGTGTCCCCACATTAGTGTCCCCATACATTTGTATACCCAACAGTCTCCCCACAAATCAGTGTCCCCACACTTGTGTCCCCACACATCGGTGTCCCCAACAGTCTCGTCATACATCTGTGTCCCCAGCAGTCTCCTCATACATCTGTGTCCCCACCAGTCTCCCCACACATCTATGTCCCCACACTTGTGTCCTCACACATCTGGGTCCCCACACTGGTGTCCCCACACATCTGTGACCCCCACCAGTCTCCTCATACATCTGTGTCCCCACCAGTCTCCTCATACATCTGTGACCCCACATTGGTGTCCCCATACATCTGTGTCCCCACCAATGTGGGGGCACAGATGTATGAGGAGACTGGTGGGGACACAGATGTGTGGGGACACAGATGTGTGGGGACACAGATGTGTGGGGACACAGATGTGTGGGGAGACTGGTGGGGACACAGATGTATGGGGACACCAATGTGGGGACACAGATGTATGAGGAGACTGGTGGGGAGACAGATGTGTGGGGACACAAGTGTGGGGACACAGATTTGTGGGGAGACTGGTGTCCCCATACATCTGTGGCCCCACCAGTCTCCTCATACATCTGTGACCCCACATTGGTGTCCCCATACAACTGTGTTCCCACCAGTCTCCTTATACAACTGTGTCCCCACCAGTCTCCCCACACATCTGTGTCCCCAACAGTCTCCTCATACATCTGTGTCCCCACATCGGTGTCCCCACACATCTGTGTCCCCACACTGGTGTCCCCACACATCTGTGTCCCCACCAGTCTCCTCATACATCTGTGTTCCCACCAATGTGGGGACACAGATGTATGAGGAGACTGGTGGGGACACAGATATGTGGGGACACAAATTTGGGGACATAGATGTATGAGGAGACTGGTGGGGAAACCAATGTGTGGACACAGATGTATGAGGAGACTGGTAGGGAAACAGATGTGTGGGGACACAGATGTGTGGGGACACCAGTGTGGGGACCCAGATGTGTGGGGATACCAGTGTGTGGACACAGATGTGTGGGGACACAAGTGTTGGGACACTGATTTATGGGGAGACTGGTGGAGTCACAGATGTGTGGGGACATAGATGTATGAGGAGACTGGTGGGGTGAAGATATATGAGGAGACTGGTGGGGATCACAGATGCATGGGGACAGGAATGTGGGGACACAGATGTATGAGGACACTGGTGTGGTCACAGATGTGTGGGGACACAAGTGTGGGGACACTGATTTGTGGGGAGACTGGTGTCCACATACATCTGTGTCCCCACCAGTCTCCCCACAAATCAGTGTCCCCACACTTGTGTCTCCACACATCTGTGTCCCCACCAGTGTCCTCATACATCTGTGTCCCCACATTAGTGTCCCCATACATGTGTATCCCCAACAGTCTCCCCACAAATCAGTGTCCCCACACTTGTGTCCCCACACTTGTGTCCCCACACATCGGTGTCCCCAACAGTCTCCTCATACATCTGTGTCCCCAGAAGTCTCCTCATACATCTGTGTCCCCACATCAGAGTCCCCACACATCTGTGACCCCACCAGTCTCCCCACACATCTATGTCCCCACACTTGTGTCCTCACACATCTGGGTCCCCACACTGGTGTCCCCACACATCTGTTTCCCCACCAGTCTCCTCATACATCTGTGTTCCCACCAATGTGGGGACAAAGATGGATGAGGAGACAGGTGGGGACACAGATATGTGGGGACACCAATGTGGGGACATAGATGTATGAGTAGACTGGTGGGGTAACAGATGTGTGGGGACATAGATGTATGAGAAGACTGGTGGGGTCACAGATGTATGAGGAGACTGGTGGGGACACAAATGTGTGGGGACACCAATGTGGGGACACAGATGTATGAGGAGATTGGTGGGGTAACAGATGTGTGGGGACAACAGTGTGGGGACACAGAATTGAGGGGATACCAGTGTGGGGGCACAGATGTATGAGGAGACTGGTGGGGACACAGATGTGTGGGGACACCAGTTTGGGGACACAGATGTATGAGGAGACTGGTGGGGACACCAATGTGGGGACACAAGTGTGGGGACACTGATTTGTGGGGAGACTGGTGGGGACACAGATGTATGGGGACACCAATGTGGGGACACAGATGTATGAGGAGATTGGTGGGGTAACAGATGTGTGGGGACAACAGTGTGGGGACACAGAATTGTGGGGATACCAGTGTGGGGGCACAGATGTATGAGGAGACTGGTGGGGACACAGATGTGTGGGGACACCAGTTTGGGGACACAGATGTATGAGGAGACTGGTGGGGACACCAATGTGGGGACACAAGTGTGGGGACACTGATTTGTGGGGAGACTGGTGGGGACACAGATGTATGGGGACACCAATGTGGGGACACAGATGTATGAGGAGATTGGTGGGGTAACAGATGTGTGGGGACAACAGTGTGGGGACACAGAACTGTGGGGATACCAGTGTGGGGGCACAGATGTATGAGGAGACTGGTGGGGACACAGATGTGTGAGGAGACTGGTGGGGACACCAATGTGGGGACACCAATGTGGGGACACAAGTGTGGGGACACTGATTTGTGGGGAGACTGGTGGGGACTCAGATGTATGGGGACACCAATGTGGGGACACAGATGTATGAGGAGATTGGTGGGGTAACAGATGTGTGGGGACAACAGTGTGGGGACACAGAATTGTGGGGATACCAGTGTAGGGGCACAGATGTATGAGGAGACTGGTGGGGACACAGATGTGTGGGGACACAGATGTATGAGGAGACTGGTGGGGACAAATATGTGTGAGGAGACTGGTGGGGACACCAATGTGGGGACACAAGTGTGGGGACACTGATTTGTGGGGAGACTGGTGGGGTAACAGATGTATGGGGACACCAATGTGGGGACACAGATGTATGAGGAGATTGGTGGGGTAACAGATGTGTGGGGACAACAGTGTGGGGACACAGAATTGTGGGGACACCAGTGTGGGGGCACAGATGTATGAGGAGACTGGTGGGGACACAGATGTGTGGGGACACCAGTGTGGGGACACAGATGTGTGGGGACACCAATGTGGGGACACCAATGTGGGGACACAGATGTATGGGGACACCAATGTGGGGACACAGATGTATGGGGACACCAATGTGAGGACACAGATGTATGGGGACACCAATGTGGGGACACAGATGTATGGGGACACAGATGTATGATGACACCAATGTGAGGACACAGATGTATGGGGACACCAATGTGGGGACACAGATGTATGGGGACACCAATGTGGGGACACCAATGTGGGGACACAGATGTATGGGGACACCAATGTGGGGACACAGATGTATGGGGACACCAATGTGAGGACACAGATGTATGGGGACACCAATGTGGGGACACAGATGTATGAGGAGATTGGTGGGGTAACAGATGTGTGGGGACAACAGTGTGGGGACACAGAATTGTGGGGGTACCAGTGTGGGGGCACAGATGTATGAGGAGACTGGTGGGGACACAGATGTGTGGGGACACCAGTTTGGGGACACAGATGTATGAGGAGACTGGTGGGGACAAATATGTGTGAGGAGACTGGTGGGGACACCAATGTGGGGACACAAGTGTGGGGAGACTGGTGGGGACTCAGATGTATGGGGACACCAATGTGGGGACACAGATGTATGAGGAGACTGGTGGGGTAACAGATGTGTGGGGACAACAGTGTGGGGACACAGAATTGTGGGGACACCAGTGTGGGGGCACAGATGTATGAGGAGACTGGTGGGGACACAGATGTGTGGGGACACAGATGTGTGGGGACATAAATGTATGAGGAGACTGGTGGGGGTCACAGATGTGTGGGGACACCAATGTGAGGACACAGATGTATGGGGACACCAATGTGGGGACACAGATGTATGGGGACACCAATGTGAGGACACAGATGTATGGAGACACCAATGTGGGGACACAGATGTATGGGGACACCAATGTGGGGACACAGATGTATGGGGACACCAATGTGGGGACACAGATGTATGGGGACACCAGTGTGGGGACACAGATGTATGATGACACCAATGTGAGGACACAGATGTATGGGGACACCAATGTGGGGACACCAATGTGGGGACACAGATGTATGGGGACACCAATGTGGGGACACAGATGTATGAGGACACAAATGTGGGGACACAGATGTATGGGGACACCAATGTGGGGACACAGATGTATGGGGACACCAATGTGGGGACACAGATGTATGAGGACACCAGTATGGGGACACAGATGTATGGGGACACCAATGTGGGGACACAGATGTGGGGGAGACTGGTGAGGACACGGATGTAAAACCTCATGCACGCTGGTAGTTTAGCCCGCTGAATGATGCTCCAGCGTTTTATTAGACGACAGGACCACCATCCAGTTCTGCTGTCAACAGTAAGTAAAATTCTATTCTTCTACTGTGGATTTATTTACTTAAATTATTTTTCCGGCCCGTAAAATATAGAATGTGGCCTTCTAAGTAAAAAGTTTGGAGACCCCTGCTCTAGGGTGTTAGAAAAAAATATATATAATGTTTGGGGGTTTTAAGTAATTTTCTAGCAAAAAAAAAGTTTTAGTCTCGTAAACACCAAATCTGAAAAATTAGCCCGGTGTCCACAACATGTTAAATTCATTATGCAAAATAGCAAGGAAAGTGCCTAAATACACATTTACAAAGCAGGGTGTCTGCAGCTGTACAGGCATGCTGGGACTTGTAGTTTTGTAACACCAGGAGACAAATTGTTTGGGAAATTCTAATATCTGATCTTATATACTAACTTTTAAACTAGTCTAAAATGCAGTTAAAGATAATGCAAATACTTACACAGATCAGCATCTTCTCCTCACTTGGTGTCAGATTACTCCCGACCATTTTCTCCAAAGAAATCTGGGCACTTGACCAAAAAGAACTTGCTATGGCAAATGAAACTGGCAAGTGTCCAAGTTCCAGGAAGTAGTCGCGCGTGCGTGTTGTTCGCGCGAATGCGCATGCGTGGCCGAGAAATTCGCAATATTGTTTTTAGCTAAAATAACACATATATTCGATTCCAGAGTGTTACTGTCGAAATTCCGCAATGAATTTCTCATTCGCATTTTGTGAAATTTCGATAAAATATCTCGAATATTCGATTTCAGAATGAGCCAATCAGAGCGCTCCTAAAGCATGTACCGAAATTCTGCCGAAAAATCGCAATCGCATTTTTGCGAAATTTCGCTAAAATATCAAGAATATTCTGAGCCAATCAGAGTGCTCCTTCCACATTTGCCGAATATTCGCAATTATTTTGTATTGTAATATATCACGAATATTCTGAGCCAATCAGAGTGCTCCATTCCGCATTTCTCGAAATTTCGCAATTATTTTGTATTATAAAATATCACGAATATTCTGAGCCAATCAGAGTGCTCCTTACACATTTGCCGAATATTCTCAATTATTTTGTATTGCAACATATCACGAATATTCTGAGCCAATCAGAGTGCTCCTTACACATTTGCCGAATATTCTCAATTATTTTGTATTGCAACATATCACGAATATTCTGAGCCAATCAGAGTGCTCCCTCCGCATTTCTCGAATATTCGCATTCGCATTCGCAATAGCGAAATTTCGCAATTATTTCATTTCCAAAAAATATCACGAATATTCGTATTTAGCGAATATATCTCGAATATTCGACAATATATTCGAGATATATCGCAAAATCGAATATGGCATATTCTGCTCAACACTACCCAGGACGTCCTCTATGGACGTCCTCCCAGAGTTAACAAACCGCCCTGTAGCTGTCTCTTGTCTATGGGCGGGTCGTTTCTGTTTAAAATTTAGCAAATTAGTAATTTTTCTTCATAAATTTTGGCCAAAATTTAGACTGCTACATATCTTTGGTAAAATAAGTACAAATTGATGTATATTATTTGGTCTTTGTGAAAGTTATAGAGTCCACAAGCGATGGTGGTAATATCTGAAAATTGATCACACCTAAAGTACTGACAGTACTGACATCTCATTTCTTGAGACCCTAACATGCCAGAAAAGTACAAATACTCCCCAAATGACCCCTTTTTGGAAATAAGACATTCCAAGGTATTTAGAAAGAGGGGTGGTGAGTTTTGAAGTTGTCATTTTTTCCCACAATTCTTTGCAAAAATCAAGATTTTTTTGTTGTTTTTATTTATTTTTCACAAAATTTTCATATTAGCAGGTTATTTCTCACACACAGCATATGCATACCACAAATTACACCCCAAAACACATTCTGCTATTCCTCCCGAGTATGGCAATACCACATGTGTGAGACTTTTCCACAGCGTGGCCACATACAGAGGCCCAACACGCAGGGAGCACCTTCAGGCGTTCTGGAGCACCCAGGCCAATTCAGACATTTCTCTCCAACATGTAAAAATTATCATTTATTTACTAGAAAATTACATAGAACCCCAAAACATTTTATATATATATATAGCAAAGACCCTAGAGAATACTATGGCGGTCGTTGCAACATTAAAGTTAGACCAAAGTTTTTGCATATTGTGAAAGATGAAGTTACGCAGAGTAAATAGATACCTAACATGTCACCCTTAAAAATTCCACACGCTCGTGGAATGGCGCCAAACTTTGCTACTTAAAAATCTCCATAGGTGACGCTTTAAATATTTTTACTGGTTAAATGTTTTTAGTTAGAGAGGAGATCTGGGGCCAACATTATTGCTCTCGCTCTAATGTTCGCAACCTCACATGTGTGGTTTGAACACTGGTTTCATATGTGGGTGTTTCCCCCAAAAATAAATGTTTTGATCACTTTTATTCTTATTACAAGGAATGTAAACACCCCTTGTAATAGGAATATGGCATGACAGGTCCTCTTTACAGTGAGACATGGGGTCAATAAGACCCCATATCTCACCTCTAGGCTGGGAAGCCTGAAATGAAACAAAAACGATCCTGGCTTCGATCGTAGCGGTGAGTCGGTAGAAGCTTCGGAGGGCGACGGGAGGGGGGACGTCAAGAGGCGCAACAGCCGCCATGATCATTCTTATGGTGTAGAGCATGGGTCCTCAAACTACGGCCCTCCAGATGTTCAGGAACTACAATTCCCACCATGCCCTAGTCATGTCTGTGAATGTTAGGTGCCGTACACACGGCAGAGAACCTCGACGGGCAGAACACATCGTTCCGCCCGTCGAGGTTCTCTCCCGGCCGTCGAATTCGGCGACCCGCCCGTCGGGAATGGCAACCAGCCATTCTTCCAGGCGGGCCGTCGAGGAAATAGAGAGCGTGCTCTCTATTTCGGCTCGACGGGCTTCCCGACGGGAAGCTCGCTGAGACCGTACACACGGCCGAGGTCCTCGCTGGCATGTGCATTCCAGCGAGGTTCTCGCTGATTTTCAGCGAGAACCTCGGCCGTGTGTACGGGGCCTCAGCGTTTTACAATGCCTCATGGGACTTGTAGTTCCGACACAGCTGGAGGGCCGTAGTTTGAGGATCCCTGGTGTAGAGGATCGCCGTCTGAAAAAACTGATATCTGAAGGATGCCTGTAGCTGCAGGCATCATTCAGATATCACTGCAGAAAGTCAAGGACGTCATATGACGGCCGGTGGGTGGGCGGGAAGTGGTTAAAACACATTTTTTTTCCAGAGTATTGGCCTGGGCATTGCAGAGTATTGGCCTGGGCATTGCAGAGTATTGGCCTGGGCATTGCAGAGTATTGGCCTGGGCATTGCAGAGTATTGGCCTGGGCATTGCAGAGTATTGGCCGGGGTATTGCAGAGTGTTGCAGGGATGGCTGAGCATGGATGGCTGGATCTGTGACTGCAATTGTCACAGATCCAGCCCACAGCGCTGCTAAAACCCGCTCTCTCCCTCTCACACTGTACCGATCGGCACAAAGAAGGGAGAGAGGAACCGGCGTCATCAAATGATGCCGGTTTGTTTACAAGTGATCACTCCGTCATTGGATGAAGCAATCACGTGGTAAACGGCCGCTATCAGCGGCTTTTTACCACGATCGCATAGGACCCGGTGGTCACAGACACTCCTGTGTGCGCGCCCCAGGACGTCCTCTATGGACGTCCTCCTAGAGTTAACAAACCACCCTGTAGACGTCTCTTGTCTATGGGCGGGTCGTTAACTGGTTAAAGAGCTTACATTCAGTTTATCTGGTCTCCCACAGTACACAGAACATTATTATTTTAGTAAATACTGTATAAACTGTTAAATACCCTTTCTCATCAGCAGTATATAGCAGTCTTGTGTCTTCTCTCAGTGTCTGGCCAAGCACTGGTTAAAGCTTGTAAGAGGAGTTTACATCGTCCTCTGACTGTCCTTTGAGGTTGCATGGGAGGGGCGCTTTTTCTCTCTCTCAGGACCAGCTTTTCTCCTCTGCAGAGCTGCTGACGGGGACAGCCGTGCTGCTAGGCCCAGAAGCCTAGCAGCATCCAGAAGAAAGCAAGACTCCTGCATCCAGCCTGTGTATCCGGTGATCAGAGAGGAAGCCCAGCTGACGATTGAAACAGTGGAAAACCCTCGTCCAGGATCTTTGTACAGTGGAGCAGTGATTCACCGACGCGCTTTCCGAGAGGAGATCAGGCGGATCAGCTTGTCGGGTGAGAGGACACATGGTCAGCTTTTAGCTCTCTTTTTTACAAATGACACTTTAGTATCGTCTCACAGGCCTCTCGCCTCCCTTCTTGGTTTCCACCTTGAACGTATACCCTTTTTCACTGTTTACCGTAGCTTTGTTGGATTAACTTTCCCTTACCTTTCCTAGTTTGTGGATTACAATTATAAAGTGCACCATCCGGCCGCAACGGGAATTTCAGCTGTTTGCAGGATCGCCTGATAGAGGGAGCTCACAAGCACAGACTGTTCACTAGTTAGCCGAGTGGTACCATTCTTTAGTAGTGATCTGTTACCTTTATAAATGCCATTTTTGGATTTCTGCAAGGGCCCTTGCGAAATCACACTGTGTTATTGTCTACAACTGTTCATTTGATGGTGTAAATTAGTGTATGTTTTCTTTGAGTATTCATTAAGTAAACTCACTCTCTTTGATTTAAATATACCACTGTGTGATTGTATTCTTCTAGTCTGGAGGGGCTATCCATCATTCAGGTAATACTATCATATTGTCATTGAATATTGTATGCCTGTCATTGTGCCTCTGCCCAGCAGGGGTCACAATACATCCCCCAGACTTCTGGTGTGTCAAGGGAGGGTTCGAGCAAGTTAATAGGGGTGTGTTAAATCAAAAGAGTAGGTCCCAAAACAATCCAGCGGCTCCTTCGGGGGTAGCGCTCCACTTTAAAATTACTTCAAAATTTAATTTGCTTTTAACATTCAGTTTTGGAACGAATGGACTTTCCCAAATGAAAACTACATTCTAGAAAATATTTTCATCCTGCTCCTTCAAACCCTTGTGGTAAAAAAATTACGTTGATTTGACCCACTAGAACAGGGATCCTCAAACTACGGCCCTCCAGATGTTGTAGAACTACACATCCCATGAGGCATTGTAACACACTGACATTCACAGACATGACTAGGCATTATGGGAATTGTAGTTCCTGAACAACTGGAGGGCCATAGTTTGAAGACCCATGCACTAGAACATTGAGGGCCAGATTCTCGTAGATGCGCGCATATTTATGCAGGCGTAGCGCATCTCAGATGCACTACGCCGACGTAACGCGGAGAGGCAAGTACCGTATTCTCGCAGCAAATGCGCTCCAAGATGCGCCAGCGTAGCGGAAATTCATCGGTGTAAGCAGGCGCAACTCCAAAGTAGGAGGGAAAAGGGCGTGTTGCATTCTAATGAAGCGTGACCCCATGCAAATGAACGCCGGGACGAATGGAGCATGCACCGTGACGTGGATGACCCGCGCCGTGACGTGGATGACCCGCGCCGTGACGTGGATGACCCGTGCCGTGACATGGATGCCTTCTGCCCATGGGCAAAGCCTCCCTACGATTCACCGGTGCTGTGTATATAATGCGCCCACACATGCGCTCGTGCAGTGCAAAAGTCTCCCATTTTTTGGATTGACACGGGAAATCTTTTGCATGACCATGGCTGCTATTGGGAGGGACAGGAGAAAGAAGAATTTCTCACCAGAGGAGAGGGGCATCGTCATCGCGGCCATGGGAAAAGTATGATTCCCGGCTCCATGGTGCTGACAGTGCGGTATGAAATCCTGATGAAGGTGGCTTGCCAGGTGAATGCCCTCTCACACGAGATCCGGACACCACAGGACATTAAAAAAAAAAATGAATGACCTGCGGCGTCTCGTGAAGGGCAAACTGGCAATGATTTCACGCCATGCCAGGGGCACTGGAGGGGGCCCACCCTGCAACGTCCGCCTTACTGAGGAGGAGAAGGTGGTCGCCCACTGCCTGCAGAGGGAGCAGGTGGAGGGAGTCGGGGGCTACGAGTCTGAAAAGCCAGCCATGAGGACAGGTAAGTGTGTTTTATATACTATCTGTTGTGTAGCATGTGAGGGGGTGGAAGGGAACATGTACCAAGTGTGTGGGTCCACCAACATGTGCATCTTTTTTGTCATTCACAGATGTGCAGGACGGAGCGGGGCCATCTATTGCTGCCAGGGCCTGTCAGGATCCATCCCCTGAGCATCCAGTCCCTCTGGCTGCCCCCCTGGAAGAGGCCTTGTTGGAGGGAAGTGGGCACACCTCTACGGAGGAGGTGGTTGAGGAGGAGCTTGTCAACCAGGACCAGGAGCTCTACCTGGTTTTGGAGGAGGACCAAGGGTTGCCCAGGACCAGCCCAAGCCACCACCCCATATAGCTCCAGCCCATCAGTGTCCAACCCCAACCTCTCCAGTCACTCCGATTCCATCCCCCTCATCTCCGGCCCCTCAACATCCTCCCCATATGCCAGGTCCCCAGCCACTCATAGGAAGGCGACTAGGAAGACGAGGGGTGTTCCCCAGATCATGCCGGAACAGCTGGCCAGACAGCAGGACCAGCAGAATTGGCACCTTGCAGAGGTTGTTGGGGAGATGAGGCGCCAGGCCGACAGCCTGGCCTCCTCTGGACACCTAACGGATGCCATCCTAGATGTCGCTGGCAACAGCGCAGCGACAGTCACCAGCCTGGGGGAGCTGCAGGCGACCACCTCAGGCCTTGTGGGGAGGTCAAAGCTCTGCGGCTTGCAGTCCAGGAGAAGACTGCTGTGCAGACCCGCATAGCGGTCGCCTTGGAGGGCATGCAGGCAGCCAGGGAGGGACAGGGGGATTCTACTCCTCCACCTGCAACCCACCCCTCCACCTGAGGCTGCCCCCAGGCAAGTGAGGGCCAGGAGCCTTGGCACCAAGCAGAGCCCACGCCAGGCCCAGTAATTTTTGGATTGTTATTTTTTGCTCTGGTGAAGAGCTTTTTTTCTTTTTCTTGATACTGCACATGGTGCAGTGTGAATGGTGTGTGAATGTGGGGGTGGCACTCCTGCCAGTAAGGGGTGTCACCCTCGGCCGTTGGGGAGAAGTTATCCCCATGGCTGTGTGAATGACGTGTGAATGGACAGCGACACCATTGGGGCCTTGACGCGGCATTGCTGCTCCCAAGTCCTACATGCTGGACTTGGGCTAATCCAATGTGATGTGGATGTGGGGTGTGTGTGATCTAGGGACCACAGTGGTGTGCATGCGTGCATTGTCTGTGTGCCATGATGATTGTGTGTGTTTAACGGTCAAAGATTCGTAACACGAGGACACTCCTGACTGCTCTTCCATCAGCAGACGAGGTCTCCTCTGGCAGGGGGGGGGGCTGTCTGGTTGGGGGTCAGGTCATCACGTAGGGCAATCTGCAGTCCCTTTCTCATGGCAAAGTTGTGCAGAATGCAACATGCACCGATGATCTGACACACAAAGTTTGGGGAATACAACAGGGCACCCCCGGACCTATCTAGGCATCGGAAACGGGACTTCAGGAGGCCAAATGTGCGCTCAACCACTGCACAGGTTTTGATATGTGCTTTATTGTATCTTCTCTCTCCTCTGGTTTGGGGATTCCGGAAAGGAGTCATGAGATGGGGTCCAAGTACATATGCCGCATCACCTGGAAGGGAAAAGACAGGAGGATGTTAGTCATGCATGTGCCCCTCATGATGTCTGCATCATGGGGGGGACAGTCATGCCTGCCACCCATGTCACTCACCAACCAGCCAGCTGTCCCCATACACGTTCTGCTCAAAATCTGCTGGGATGTTGCTTTGACAGTATATGTAGCTGTCATGGCTGGACCCGGGGTCTTTGGCACGGACATGCCATATGAGGTATTTGGTATCAGCTATCACCTGTACGTTGATGGAATGCCAATGCTTCCGATTGCGGTAAATGTGCTCTGTGGCACGGGGGGCCTGTAGTGCCACATGTGTGCAATCAATGGCCCCGATGGTGCTTGGGAATCTGGCAAGTCTGTAGAAATCTGTCATTGCCTTCTGCCGCAGTTGCTCAGTGGTGGGTCTGATGATGTGGTGGGACATGCGTCTGAGGATTGCGGGGATAACCTGGTGCAGACATCTGCTCATACTGGTTTGTGACATCCCACTGGCCAGGAAATGGAGTGTTGCCAGTACCTTGACCAGTGGCTGCAGTGCCTGTGAGCGGTATGTCTGGCTGGTGATGTCCTCCTGCAGGGCTGTGGTTATTTCCAGGATGGCAGCAGGGCTGAATCCGAAGATGCGATACACCTCCTCCTCACCCATGCCAAAGAGGCTCATGCGCGCTCGGTAGATCCTCACGTGCCCCCCTCCTCCTCCTTCTATGCTCCTCTTCCTCTGCATACATTAGTAGTGCTAAGACCATGCCTGCCCCTGGCATGTTGGCATACGAATGGGTTGTCCAGTAAGTGTGATTGCTCAGCTCGTCCGTTATGGTGCTGCTGTATGTGGTCCTGTGTTTACGGCGCATCGATACGACGGCGCACATTTACAATTACGCCGCGCATATCCATTTACGCAGGCATAACGTCTCTGAGAATCTGGCCCTGTGTCATAGTCCATGAAATAAAGGAAAAAGGCTGGTGCATTGAAAGTCAGCTAAAACATTATTTTATTATAGTCCAGGCAAAAAAGGAGAATGGCTGGAGCCATGAAAGTCAGCTAAAAAATTATTTTATTATTGCATGTGAACAGCAGTCAAAAAAAATCCAACGCGTTTTGTTGTCAGGCCTTAATCATGGCTCAGCCATAATTAAGGCCCGATGGCCAAAACACATTTAATTTATTTTTGACTGCTGTTCACATGCAATAATAAAATAATTTTTTTAGCTGACTTTCATGACTCCAGCCATTCTCCTTTTTTGCCTGGACTATATGGAGGTTTGCAGAGACTTCATAGGCTGAGTGCTGTGTTCTTGAGGCTTACCAGTAGGGATGAGCCGAACAACCCCCCCGGTTCGGTTAGCACCAGAACCTGCAAACAGACCGAAAGTTTGCTTGAACTTTAAAACCCTGTTAAAGTCTTTGGGACTCGAATGTTCGAAATCAAAAGTGGTAATTTTAAAGGCTAATAGGTATGCTCTCGGAGAGGGAACCCATGCCGTTTTTTTTTATTTGCCGTGGATTTCCCCCTCAAGACACAATGCCTGGTATTGTCGGAGATCGAAGTTGGACGCATGTTGAACTTCAAGTCGCAGGGCAAAGTCGGATCCTAAGTAGTACGACTGTCGTGTCGTACCAGTGTGAGCCCAGCCTTAGGCTTTACTCATGCCTTTATCTGGTAAGTGTGAATTTCATAGGGAACAGGATCTGTTGATAAGAATACACTAGGAGCGGTGTAACGACTCTGCTATGTGAATATACTAATTGAATAGGATCTCAGCTGCAGAGGCTTCTCAGGCGTAACCACCAGTTCACTCTCTATTCATTCAGAGAGTTTGGGGTTTAACTCATCACAGCCTCTAAATGGTAGACAACATATAGGTTAGCGAAGCCTATTCCAGCATAAGCATCAGCTACTAAAGAAGAAAAAGTAAAGTTTCCACAATACACGGTAGCACAGATAAATGCAATGTGATACGGAAGTACCCCGGTTCTATAATATAGTGGGGTTGGAGATTGGCAGTAGGTACTTGTTATTTTCTTACTTCATACTGCAAAACACATATAGTTGTTCAGCTTAGTCCAAAAGAGATTGGAATCTCCTTACAGTGACACTGATGGCATAGACCTGGTATTTCCCTAATGACAGGGAGGACAGGATATGGATAACAATGATTGCTGTATAACTGTTATGGTACTTGCGGTTCTGCTGGGAGTAGTGGTGCTTAGTTAGTCTCGAGCAGGGAAGGTGTACGGTGATCCCAGAGTGCTGGAATGAGGAGATCCGGACGATGGCTAAGTGGTATCCGTATTGCGGTATGCAGGTTTGTGTATGTGGCGTTCCCAGGTGACGGAAGGCGTTCGACAAAATAATGGAACACCCTGCCGTCATCTCTATGGGATTTAAATAGCCGCGAATTCGCGGGGAATGGGAGGAGAACGCTGAGTCGCACTTCCGCGATCCAGCGTGGAGTGTAAAAATCCACGCAACGGAAGTGACGCGGATGTCTTGTAGAACGGAGCGCAGCTGCTAGAATAGGGTACAGCTGCGCTCGTTCTGCACAGTGTAACAGCAGGGATGTTACAAGCGGTGCGTCCATAGGGACGCCGGAGCGCCACCCCCTCTGTCTCGCTCGCTCGTTCACAGCCACTAAAATATACAGATTCATGCATTGTATGAATCTGTATATTTTCGCCGTTGCCACCCACTATTCAGCTGACCGGACATTGAGCGACGGTCAGCTGAATAACGGCAACTGGCTGGCTGTGTGGAAGTGCCTATCAGAGCCAGCGGCTCTGATAGGTTTTCCGAGTACAGCCCTGAGGCTGTAGTCGGCTTCCTGAAACGTATCCTCGGGACATACCGGCGGTGCGTTCCTTGGATAAGACTGACAGGCGTCTCAGCCAATCAGGTAATCTGATTCTGGTAATCAGTAACCTGATTGGCTGAGCGTCATCGAGGGCGGGACAAGGGACATTGAGGGACGGTAGAAGCCAGAAAGGTAAGTCCCGGGGGGGGGGGGATTTTACTGGGCACGGTGGCGACAATTGGGGGCACAGTGGCGACAATTGGGGGCACAGTGGCGACAATTGGGGGCACAGTGGTGACAATTGGGGGCACAGTGGCGACAATTGGGGGCACAGTGGCGACAATTGGGGGCACAGTGGCGACAATTGGGGGCACAGTGGCGACAATTGATGGCACAGTGGCTGCGTTTGATGGCATAGCACAGTGGCTGCGTTTGATGGCATGGCACAGTGGCTGCATTTGATGGCATGGCACAGTGGCTGCTTTTGATGGCACGGTGGCTGCGTTTGATGGCATGGCACGGTGGCTGCGTTTGTTGGTACGGTGGCTGCCTTTGATGGCATGGCACGGTGGCTGCGTTTGATGGCATGGCACAGTGAGGCTGCAATTGCTCACTGTGTTTTTTTTTTCGTTTGTGCCCCCAAAAAGTTTGAGCACCAGCCGCCACTGGAATACACGGTGCTGTCAGAGAAGCATCTTTCCAGCAGAGGAACTGTGCATTTAAGTTAATTACTTATCACCAGCGCTGTATTTATTTACAGTTTACATCAACAAGTGGTTGATTTAAGAGTGCTGCTTGCTTTTATATATATATATATATATATATATATATATATATATATATATAAATCTCTTCAAAGGGACATGTGTTAATAATATATTGGACATTTATTATGAGCGTAGCAAGGTCTCTGGCCTTGTCCAATCTAATGAGAACTTTCCAAAGTTTATGGGCGCCAGACACGCCATGGATGTAAAAGAGGTTTTAGTTCTCTTAACAGTCCTTTTTGTATTTTGGGGGAAAAGAAGGTTAGGGCACAACACCCTTAAGTAGCTGTAAATTCACTTGGCAAACTCCGAGTCTTCAATAGGAAGACAGACATGCAGGGAAAGGCCCAGTATGGTGCCACATCTGCACATGCAGGAATGCCGTCTCCTATGGCAACAGTCTATGGCCTCGTACACACGATCAAATCCGCTGGACCGTTTTAGCAGACAGATTCGATTGTGTGTACGGCCGAGCCGACGGATTTGGCCACCCGACAGATTTCAAAGCATGCTTTGAAATCTATCGGGTGGGAATCCGTCCGCCCGACATGTCTGCTGGTTAGTACACTTACCAGCAGACATGTCGTCCCACACCGCCGCCGAATGGATTCGGCACATGCGCGGAAGTGTTTTACTTCCTGGTGCGGTGACGTGGCGGCGTCAACGTCACCGCCACGTCACCGCCACGTCACCGACACGTCAGCGCGCCGTCTGCTGGCGGGGATTTTGGTTTGCTCGTGTGTACACGCGAGCAAACCAAAATCCCAGCAGACAGATTTGTTCAAATCTGTCAGACGGACAGATTTGAACAAATCTGTCTGCTCGTGTGTACGAGGCCTAACAGTTCCCAACTCAAACGTAACAGTTCCTTCAGCTTCACTACAACTGCCTCTTGTAGTTCTTCAACACTTAAGCTCCTGGTCTCTCACTAGACCCACTGATTCACTGACTCTGAATCCCTTGAGCTCCTCCAATCTTTGCGGTGGTATCCCCCTCAAGCGTCACCCCTGCTTCCTTGCTGGGTCCCTAGCTTGGCACTCCAGATACTTCTCAAGCTTCACCCCTGCTGACCGTCTCAGTTCTTAGCTTGACACACAAGGTTGCTCTGCAAGCATCACCTACGCTGGTTGGGTCCCTGACCTGATCACCGCCTGAAGTTTTCCGATTCTCCACCTTGCCTGTTCAGTCAGAATGTTGCTCCGGTACTTGCTTCAGTTACTCACTGTGATCCCTGGTAATAAGGTGGTTGGTCCCTTTGTGGTCATAGCTTGCCTTCTACCTCCAACCACTGACAGGTTCTCCAGGTGGCAGAACCGTCACTTCGGGTTCAACTGCAAGCCGTAATCCCAACCCTGCGCTGCTCTCTTACTTCTAGATAGGCCCTCACACAGCCTAGCAGCCAGATGCCCCTGGGATAGGCCCAATCTCCAGCCTAGCAGCCCAGGGAAAAGGACACATGTCCACCCAGACAGCCGTCCGGGTGGCACAGAACATAGATCACCTGACTCCACTTAAATATTTAGGTTCTCCCAGAAGGCCAAGGGATTGAAGAAAAGCCTTGCCCATTGGCTGAGACACCCCACATACCCATAACTTGACCTTGGATTGCCCTTCTCGTATCTAGTACCACCAAGTGCCCGGCCACCTAGCAGTAGAAGAGAAAAGTGCAATAAGGCCAAAGTTAGGGTGATATCAATAGATCTCTATCAATTAACCAGGAGAACTACTCCTGGCAAGTAAATTTGTGAGAAGCTCCCTGCCTAAACTACAGGGTGCTACATGAGTAAAAAGATGCACATATTATGGCTACCTAGGGGAGTTAGACTTCTCAAGGGTAATGTATTTGATATCATGGATGGGGCATACCTATTAATGATAATAATACATGTCTGTATATTTAGCTTTATATATGTACATATTTATCTTACACATGTTTTTTTTTAGAATAGGCTACTGCTGAAGTGCTTCCTACGGTATATTGGTGGGTGATTGCATCTTGAATGAAGTTATGCAAATTAGTTTTTTTTTCTGATCTAATTGCTCTACCATTACCCAATTGATTCCTGGTGTGTGAAATGTGGTGACTTAAAAGAGATGTAAAACTATTTGCCATTATATTGTGAATATTTTTTCAAATAATTTTTTTTACTGACTGGTTTCTATATATGGCCGAGAGGGAAGGCCTAATTGAATGCACTAGAACAGGGGTCCTCAAACTTTTTAAACAGGGGGCCAGTTCACTGTCCCTCAGACCGTTAGAGGGCCGGGTCCTTCACTGCCGCCGCCCCCCCCCGCCAAAAAAAACTGAAAGTCCCCCAACCCATGCCCATCACTGCAGCCTCACTTTCAATGCCTCCTTACTATGCCCTCATTGCAGCCCCCCTCACCATCATTACAAGCCTCCCTTACCATTATTACAAGCCCCTTTCACCATTGCAGCCCCCCACCATCATTACAAGCCCCCCTCACCATTGCAGCCCCCCCTCACCATTTTTACAAGCCCCCTCACCATTGCAGCACCCCACCATCATTACAAGCCCCCCTCACCATTATCACAAGCCCCTCACCATTGCAGCACCCCACCATCATTACAAGCCCCCCACACTATTGCAGCCCCCACCATTACAAGCCCCTCCACCATTATCACAAGCCCCCCCACCATCATTACAAGCCCCCCTCACTATTATCACAAGCCCCCTCACCATTGCAGCTCCCCCACCGTCATTACAAGCCCCCCTTACCATTGCAGACCCCCACCATCATTACAAGCCCCCCCCACCATCATTAAAAAAAAAAAACACCATCATACAAGCCCCCCCTCACCATTGAAGCCCCCCACCATTATTACAAGCCTATTGCAGCCTTACTGTGCCAAACGATGTCTGACCTGTCTGGGTGTGTATCAGGATCTCCTGCTGTGTCAGAAGCTCATTGAAAAGTTTGGGCGCGCTGTGAAAAGTCACTGTGTCAGAAGCTCATTGAAAAGTTCAGGCGCGCTGTGTGATAATAGTCCCGCCCTCCTCCTGGACTAGCTCATGTGATAGACGGAACACTGCGTCTATCACACGAGCCGGTCTAAGAGGAGGGCGGGACTATTATCACACAGCGCGCCTGAACTTTTCAATGAGCTTCTAACACAGTGATTTTTATCACAGCGCGCCCAAACTTTTCAGTGAGCTTCTGACACAGCAGTCTACCGGCCCTGCATGCAGTGGGCCGGATAAAGGTGCTCGGTGGGCCGCATGCGGCCCGCGGGCCGTAGTTTGAGGACCCCTGCACTAGAAGATTGCAGTGTGCTGTTTACCCTTTTGAAGCTACGTGTATGTATGTATGTATGTATGTATGTATGTATATATATATATATATATATATATATATATAGTACAGGATGCCATGGTTGGGTCCTGGACGAGTGCTATAAAGCACCACTATTTGGGCTATGGTCCCTTTAAAGAGCTGTGAGAGAGTTCAGGGGGTCACCCAAAATAGGTGAGGGATTCCCTGCGTAAGAGTTAATCCAGAGAGGACTGGCTCGCAGTCCTCTCTGTCTTGATAGAGTCATTTGGGGCCTGGAATTTTAGATGCTGCAAAGTGCTATTCGGATGGGAAAGAGCCTCCACCCCTGACCACTGGGAGTTAACACTTCCAGACAACAGCTCATAAAACAGGACATTTTTTAAATTCGGGGACGAAGACCCATCTACAAACAAACTGTATGTGCTTTTGCTTTGATTTATTTTTGTGCTGAAGACAAGCAGACTTTTATTTGATGCTGAAGCTAAGCAGACATTTGTGTTATAGTTTTACCTGTGTGCTGTGCAAAGCCTTATTTTGGTTTGTCTGTAAATAAAAGCCTTTTTTTTCCCCCCAAATGGTTTATGCACTTAATCCCGCTGAGCTATAGCCCCCAAACTTTGCCCGCATTCGACACCAGTTGTAAAGTGCATTTTTCAGCCGCCAAAAATGTTTTAAACTAAAAAATACTGACATTTAAGTGTGCTTATGGCATGTCTTGGGTGAAGTCAGTTCAGACAAAGGCATGGAGGAGGTCATCAAGGCTTTGGCATAAGCCACTGTGACCCAGCAGCAAGCTTCAGCAGAGGCAAACCGTCGCCATGAGGAAGCGATGGCTCAGCAGTAGCAGGCTCTGGCACAGGCTATGGCTGCGCAGCAGGAAAACACACAGCTGCTAGCCGCCAAGTTTACGGTACAGCAGGAGTCCACTCAAACTCAGGTTGGTTCGTCGCAGGAGGAGGTACAGCAGCTTGCTCAGGGACGAGAGCAAGCGGTCGTTGCCGCTGGCAATCAAACAGTGTCTGTGAGAGCCAGACATTTCTTACAAAAATTGACACCCAGCGATGACGTAGAGGCCTTTCTCATTACCTTTGAAAGGATAGCAGAGAGAGGGGTGGCCCTGTGACCAATGGGCTGGCATTATCTCCCCTTTCTCACCGGTGACCTGCAAAAGGCCCATTTTGACCTCCCATCTGAGCACATCAGCGACTATAAGCTACTAAAGGCAAAGATCCTGGCCCACCTGGGGGAAACCACAGCCGTCCGGGCTCAGAATGTGCATCGCTGGCGGTACAAACCTGACAGACTACCCAGGTCCCAAATGCACAAACTGATACAGTTAGTTTAAAAAATGACTGCAGCCAGAAAAAGTTGTCCGGTCCACAAATGGTGGAACGGGTGGTGATGGACTGGTACCTGCGGTCCCTGCCAGAGGACCTACAGCGCTGGGTAAGCCATGGAGACCCTGCAACTGCTGACCAGCTGGTTGAGTTGGTCGAAAGGTATACCGTTTTAGAGGACCTGCTTGGGCCTGCCAAGTGTCGGGAACCCACACTAAGGCCAACCAGACTGGCCACAGCACCTAGGAGCGAAGCTCCTTCTATGTGCAAAGTGATTGTGCCACTCATCTCGATCTGGCTGCAGGACGTTTCGAGTGTCAAGTATGGGTGAACCACCTTCCTGCCAGGGCTCTACTGGACTCCGGTAGCATGGTAACACTCGTACACTTCAGGATGGTCGGGAGGCTCGGGCCAGTAAATAAGACTTTACGGGTAGTGTGTATCCATGGGGACACCAGTGAGTACCTCTTAGTCCCAGTGACTGTTTCCTATGGCCATACCTCAGTTACACAGGAGGTTGGGGTGGTAAAAAGTTTATTACATGACATCATAGTGGGGCGGGACTGTCCACTATTTCTGGAACTATGGAACCAGGTACAGATGGGGCTGCCAGGAGAACTGGGGACAGTGGGCCCGCAAGGGACAGGGTTTGAGGGGTCCGGACGTGAAACCTCCACAACACACCCCACTGATATGGAGATACCTGTCACCAATAATGAAATTGCAGAGAATGCTAATTTGAAGGATAATGCCCCTGTTCCAGGTCTTAAAACGAGTTGATCTCTAGGAGGGGGGGGGAGTCTTCCCATTACAAGTTATGCTGGGGGAGGATGATGAGGAGCTCTCCCCAGTTCAGGAGGGTGAAGGGGAAACATCCTCAAGGCCAGTACATCCAGACCTGGCTGTATCCAGGGGTGCATTTGGCACCGCCCAAATACAGGACCCTACTTTGGTCAATGCTCGAGAGCAGGTTTCTGATATTGATGGGGTCTCACAAATGCCAGGTGCAGATCAGAGCTTTCCTCATTTTGCGTTGAAGGGGAACTTGGTATATTGAGTGGCTGAGAGCCGAGGGGAAACTGTAGAGCAGTTGCTAGTTCCCCAAGGTGATGGCGGACTTGTGCAAACTGTTTCAGATTAAGCAGTTGCAGATGTCCGTCTATCGCCCACAGACCGATTGCCTAGTTGAGAGGTTTGATAAAACTCTAAAGTCCATGTTGAAAAGAGTGGTCCAGAAAGATGGGAAGGATTGGGATATGTTACTCCCTGCCCTGTTTGCCATCCGGGAGGTTCCACAAGCATCCATGGGCTTCTCACCGTTTAAGTTAGTGTATGAACGAAGGCCCCCGGGGGTTACTCGATCTAGTAAAAGAAACGTGGAAAGTGAGTCCTCACTGCATAAAACTGTGGTAGAGCATATCTATCAAATGCAAGAGAGGGTGGGTAAGGTGATGCCGCTAGGGAGGGAGCACATGCAGAAGGCTTAGGATGCCCAAAGAAGAGTGTATAACTGGTCGGCTAAAAATTGACAGTGCCAAGTAGGAGACCGGGTGGCTGTTCTAATACCCACGGTGGAGAGCAAATTCTTGGCCAAGTGGCAAGGCCCATTTGAGGTAGTAGAGAAAGTCGGTGAGGTGGACTACAAGGTACACCACCAAGGCAAAAGAAAACCATACCAGATCTTTCACATCAATTTGTTGAAACCCTGGAAAGACAGAGAACAAGTATCCGCGGTAGTAAGGGTACAGTCAGGGGACCATGCAGGGATCGACCTGGTGCAGGTTGCTGCTACCCTGACTAGGCCCCAAACCCAACAAGCAAAAGATTTTCTACAAAGAAATAGGGACATGTTTTCAGGGTTGCCCGGTCTCACCAACATCATCGAGCATGACATTGTGACCGAGCCCAATGTAAAAGTCAGGTTAAAGCCTTACCGTTTTTACGGAAGCTCATAGGGTGGCATGTCGGAAGAGGTCAAAAGAATTTTCAAGCTTGGAGTCATTGAAGGGTCGTAAAGAGAGTGGTCAAGGCCAAACGTGTTGGTACCCAAACCCAACGGCACCCTCTGCTTCTGCAATGACTTCAGAAAACTTAATGAAGTCTCCAAGTTTGACGCATATCCCATGCCACTGGTAGATGATCTAATTGAGGGTTTGGGTCCTGACAGGACCTCACAAAAGGGTACTGGCAGATTCCCCTGACCAAGGAAGCCAGGGAGCAAATGGCCTTTCTTTACCCCGGAAGGCCACTTCCAATAAAAAAGGATGCCATTTCGTCTACACTCAGCCCCCACCACGTTCCAAAGGGCCATAGACAAAACTCTGGGTCCACACCAACGGTACGCTTCCGTCTACCTAGATGACATAGTCATCTTCAGAACTGATTGGGAGTCCCATCTTCCCCCGGGTTCAGGCAGTAGTAGACTCCTTGAGAAGAGCAGGGTTCACCGTCAATCCAGAGAAGTGTGCCATTGGGATGGAGGAAGCAAAATACCTAGGGTATATTGTGGGTAGAGGGCTGGTGAAGCCCCAAATGAGTAAGGTGGAAGCCATACAGGACTGGCCCCGTTCCCTAACCAAGAACCAGGTCTAAGAGCGTTTTTTGGCATAGGTGGCTATTATAGGAGGTTTGTCCCCAACTTCGCCACCATTGCTGCACCACTGACTGACTTGACCAAAGGCAGAAAGTCGGTGATGATAAAGTGGAATGCCGAGGCCGAAAAACTTTTCAAAAGCTTAAAACAGCATTGTGCCAAGATCCGGTGCTTGCAGCTCCAGGTTTTACAAAGGATTTTGTAGTGCAGACAGATGCTTCAAGTGAAGGGTTGGGAGCGGTCCTGTCTCAGGAAATCAATAGGGAGTGGCACCCCATGGTTTTTCTTAGTAGGAAGCTGACAGCAGCTGAGAGAAACTACGCGGTGGTGGAGCGGGAGTGTCTGGAAATCAAGTGGGCTTTGGATTCCCTACGATATTTCCTCCTGGGTAGGAGGTTTCGCTTGGTGTCAGACCATGCTCCCCTTACCTGGATGAGACAGAACAAGCACACCAATGCCAGGGTAACAAGGTGGTTCCTTTCTCTCCAGGAGTTCAATTTTGTGGTAGAGCACAGACTCGGGAGACAACATCAGAATGCCGATGCCCTCTCCCGAGTCTATTGTATGATGTCAAGTGGTGCCTCCAACACCTCCGCATTGAGGCAGAGGGGGAGATATGTACAGGATGCCAGGGTTGGGTCCTGGAAGTGTGCTATACAGCACCACTATTTGGGCTATCGTCCCTTTAATGAGCTGTGAGAGTGTTGGGTGAGGGATTCCCGGCGTAAGTGATAATCCAGAGAGGACTGGCTTGCAGTACACTCTGTCTTGATAGAGTAATTTAGAGCCTCCAAAATTCCGAACCCCAAAGTGCTATTCGGGTGAGAAAGAGCCTCCGCTCTTGACCACTAGGAGTCGGCACACAGGGAGTTAACAATTCCAGAGAACAGCTCATAAAACAGGAAGTGGTGCTCGAGGTGTGTGGAGGAGTATGGGTTTTGCACCTGTGAAGATGAGCTGGGTGTCTGCTGGGAGCTGTTAAAGCGGAGGTTCACCCTAAAACAATTATATACAATTACATCCAGCATACTTCGGATATGTACAGTATGTTGGACTTTTTTTTTCGCTGTACATACCGTTTAAAAGTTATTTTTCATGCGGGTTCTCTCTCCAGCGGGGAATAGGCCTTCCTAGGAAGAGGCGTAGATGATTGACGTGCGAATAAGGCGTGTCACGCGTTCGGGAAATAGCCAAGCTGGGACTCGGCTCTATACGGCGCCTGCACAGTAAGCTCTACGCGGCAGGCGCTGTATAGAGCCGAGTCCCAGCTCGGCTATTTTCGTGACACGCCTTAACTGCACATCAAGCATCTATGCCTCTTCCTAGGAACGCCTATTCCCTGCGGGAGAGAGAATCCGGGTGTAAAAGAACTTATAAACGGTATGTACAGCGGAAAAAAAAATAGTCCAGCATACTGTACATATCAGAAGTATGCTGGATGTAATGGTACATGTTTTTTAGGGTGAACCTCTGCTTTAAGACTACAGCGAGGACTTTTAAAATTCGGGTGGGAAGACCCATCTACAAACTGTGTGTGCTTTAGCTTTGATTTATTTTTGTGCTGAAGACAAGCAGACTTTTATTTGATGATGAACCTAAGTGGACTTTTGTGTTAGTTTTCCCTGTGTGCTGAGCAACGCCTTTTTTTGGTCTGTAAATAAAAGCCTTTTATCCCCCCTAAATGGTTTATGCACTTAATCCTGCTGAGCTATAGCCCCCAAACTTTACAAATTTATATATATATATATGTGTGTGTGTAAGCGGGAATGGGGTGTGGCGTTCCACAGAGGGAGACACAGGTAAATTTCTCTGAACCAAAACAACGTTTATTACCATGGAGCGGGAGTAGTAACAGTCATTGCAATCGAACGGCAAATAGTTCCTTTCCAGACCTGTAGACACACATATGCAGAACAGATTCTGTGGTACACAGCTACGTGGATTTCTCAGCTCCCCAGGCACTTCCCGCTTAATGGCACACCTCCCACACTCACAGCGAGACACCAGATTGGCTGGCGTCTTACACCCGAACAGGGTCAACACGGCAGGCCTACGAAGGAACCCTGCACTAATCTTCCTGCAGGGTCTCTCTCTCCATCTGCCTACAACCACATTCTCCACTAAATGTGCCAGAGCTTTTCTATATAAGAAAAAACACCCCCAAAATGGCTGCCCAGATCTCTTGAGATCTTGTGTGTCCTATCAGGACACCGGGCTTCTCCAAAATGGTGTTGGAGACACTCCAGAGGTAAATGGTGTTAAACATAAGTACATACATAAACATAACAACTCAACTGCAGTGTGAATACATATGATTACTTTACCACTTGCTCTTGCAGCCACTAGACTGCCCTATCACCGACAGCTATCTACACACATTATATATTTATATTATATATATATATATATATATATATATATATATATATATACACACACATACACACACACACACATATATATATATATATATATAAAGTTGAAGGAGATCCAGACGCAACTCATTTAAGGAGGCATATCTCCAAGCATCTAATCCAGAAGGGGGCCTGTGGCAGAGGTACCTTTCTGAGGCTCATTGAGAGGGGTCTGTGGCAGAGACTTTCTCCCAAGTTTAAGTTCACCAAGAAGGGTCTGTGGCACAGATTTCATCCTACAATTGTTTGAGTGATACTCCGGCTGCCAGGCCAGTGAGAGAGGCCTGCCCGGGTACGCTAAGCCCACTCCGGCGGGAGTGGCGCAAAGAAGTGTTACGTTTGGGAGCAGGACTGTTTCCTATCATTGCGCCTGAATCTGCTATTCTCCTTTCTTCTTCAACTTTACTTACTCACCACAAGTGTACTGTTTTTACCCGGCTGGGTAATAAAGAGCACAGCAAAGAGCACCTGTCGTGGACATTCCTTTACTTCTACTATATGCAATACGCATCATTTACCCTTAGGAATTTCGGCAGAGCCATGAGGTAACATTCCGCCCAAAAATCCAGCAGCTCCACTGGGGATAATGCTATATTATATATACACTGCTCAAAAAAAAATTAAAGGAACACTTTTAAATCAGAACTCCTGGGAAATTGATCTGGTCAGTTAAGTAGCAAAGTAGGAGGGGTGTATACAGAGGGGGTTGTTAATCAGTTTCAGCTGCTTTGCTGTTAATTGAAATTAACAACAGGTGCACCAGATTGACAACAATGAGACGACCTCCAAAACAGGATTGTTTTTTCAGGTGGAAGTGTCTGACATTTTTTTCCCTGACTGTTTTTCACAAGTTTTGCATTTGGCTAGGATCAGTGTCACTACTGGTAGCATGAGGTGATATTTTGACCCTATAAAGGTTGCATAGGCAGTTCAACTCCTCCAGGATGGCACATCAATAAGTGTCATTGCCAGAATTTTTGCTGTGCAGCACAGTCTTAAGAGCATGAAGGAGAATCCAGGAGACAGGCAGTTACTCTAGGAGAGCTGCACAGAGCCGTAGAAGGTCCTTAACCCATCAGCAGGATCGGTATCTGCTCCTTTGTGCAAGGAGGAACAGGGTGAGCACTGCTGAAACCCTACAAATTGACCTCCAGCAGGCCACTGGTGGAAATGTCACCCCCATCAGATACAGACTTCATGGGGGTGGCCTGAGGGCCCGACATCCTCTAGTGTGCTCACTGCCGGACACTGTGGAGCTTGATTAGCATTTTCCATTGAACACCAGAATTGTCAGGTCCGCCACTGGTGCCCCATGCTTTTCACAGATGAGAGCAGGTACACCTTGAGCATATGTAACAGATGTGAAAGGTTCTGGAGAAGCCGCAGAGAACTTTATGCTGCCTGTAATATCGTTCAGCATAACCGGTTTGGTGGTGGGTCATTGATGGTCTGGGGAGGCATATCCATGGAGGGACGCACAGACCTCTACAGGCTACACAATGGCACCCTGACTGTCATTAGGTATCGGGATGAAATCCATGGCCCATTGTCAGACCCTACGCTGGTGTAGTGGGTCCTGGGTTCCTCCTAGTGTACGACGATGCCCGGCTTCATGTGGCGAGAGCCAGGGCTGGGACAAGGCCATTTGGTGCCCAGGGCGAAGATGGCAAACTGCGCCCCCCCCCGGTTTTTAAGAAAGAATCAATGTTTCAAAACAAGAATATACTTAAAGCAATAGTACAAAGGACTGTCCCCCCTTGGGTGGGACTTTGAAAATGGCTGCGTTTGATGGTCACACTGGCGCAAATTGATGGGGCAAACTGGCAGCACACTGGCGGCAATTGATGGGCACACTGGCAGAACACAGGTGGCAATTGGTTGGCACACTGGCAGCATACTGGCGACAATTGATGGACACACTATTGGCAATTGATGGGCACACTGGCGGCAATTGATGGGGCAAACTGGCAACAATTGATGGTTACCATTGTTGCCAGTTTGCCCCATCAATTGCTGCCCGTGTGTTCTGCCAGTGTGCCCATCAATTGCTGCCAGTTTGCCCATCAATTGCCGCCAGTGTGACCATCAAACGCAGCCACTGTGCCATCAAACACAGCCACCTTGATGGGCACAGCTGAGTGGCTGCGTTTGATGGGCACAGTGGCTGCGTTTGATGGGCACAGTGGCTGCGTGTGATGGGCACAGTGGCTGCGTGTGATGGGTACAGTGACTGCGTTTGATGGGCACAGTGACTGCGTTTGATGGGCACAGTGGCTGCGTGTGATGGGCACAGTGACTGCGTTTGATGCGCACAGTGGCTGCGTTTGATGGGCACAGTGGCTGCGTGTGATGGGCACAGTGGCTGCGTGTGATGGGCACAGTGGCTGCGTGTGATGCGCACAGTGGCTGCGTGTGATGGGCACAGTGGCTGCGTGTGATGGGCACAGTGGCTGCGTGTGATGGGCACAGTGGCTGCGTGTGACGGCACAGTGAGGCTGCAATTAAGGTTTTTTTTTTTATGCAGACAAGGAAGGCAAGCTTAAAATAACACAAAAAAAAAAAATTCTGACATTTTTTTTAATTAAAAATATGATGGTCACCTCAGTCCAATCCCCCCTCCCCAATACAGACTAATTTAGGTTGTCTCTTACTTTTTTTTATAGTTCACTTCTTCTTCTGTTGCAGACAGTCCACTCCACACACTCCACTCCAGACAGTAGCAGGCTGAGGCAGGCAGCAGGCTCCTCGTGTCTTGTCCTCCTTTTTTTTTTCACCAGACACAGCTCCGCGCGAGTCCTCCCTTCCTCTCTGCCTCAGTCACCTCTCACCCCCGGCGTGACGTCACGCGGTGACGGCGCACGTCGGGAATATACCATCTAACGCTTTCATGGGGGGGGGGGCGAGAGGCAACATAAAGAATGAAAGGGAGCCAGGACCAGGACAGAGGAGCGCAGTCGGCACACAGTGTGCAACAGCCGCTGCCTGCGCTGTTTGTCACTCAGTGAAAGTGAGTGACAGACAATCCAACTGATCTGGCGGCCACGGCTGATTGCGCTCCCCCCCCCTGTTAGACTTAGTAGCGCCAGGGTCACTCGCCCCTCCCGCCCCTGCCTTGTACCGGCCCTGGCGAGAGCATGCAGCCAGTTCCTGAAGGATGAAGAAATTTATACCATTGAATGGCCCCCACAATTCACCTGACCTAAATCCAAATGAACACCTCTGAGACATAATTTTTTGGTCCATCCAGTGCAGCCAGGTTGCACCTCAGTCTGTTCAGAGTAAAAGAACTACTCACATAAAATAATAAAACCGGCATATCAATCCAGCATGGATAACTTTTCCCAAAAGACAGCAGCGGGTGACGTCACACATGGCTCCTTCCCCAGCTCCTTCCCCGCTGACGAACTTTGATATATTAACATATGTCTGGAATTTATTAAAATTTCTAATAGGGGCAAACTTTAATCCTTTATCAAGGACACAGAGTTCGTCATCGGATAATTCCATTCCTCTGATATTAAATATGTCAGTACCTAATGGGACCTTGTCCTTTTTAATTGTTCTTCCTCCTCATTTACCATGTGTTCTCTTCTTTGTGCGCCCCTGTTTGTTCCTGTAGGTCTTTGAATCGAAGGGCCCTACTATTGTGGGTTGGGATTCCCTAAAAAACCCTCCCCTTGTTCATTTCTACCTACTATTAGTGGGGCAAAGCGATTATTGGTAGGAATAGAAAGATTAGATTCTTCCCTCCAACCATTATTACTAGTATTGGTATGATAATATCCACCTCTAGACCCAGAAGGAAAATTAGGTTTTCCTCTGAAATTCTGATTCTGTTGATTACTATTGCCATATGCTTGGGTCACATATGGAGTAGGGTAATGAAAATTACCCCTATCCCTTCCTCCTCTACCATTACCACCTCGTCCCCTTTGGGGAAGAAAATGGGGATTTTGTTGTAGGTCACGGTAGGGAGTCCGTGGTTTAGAAATGATACCAGGGGTATTTGGTAAATTAGAAGTTCTCACAGGAAGGAGAGGCTTCTGTGTTTGGTCCGAAGTGCCAAAATTTGCCTGCCATTTAAAGACCTCCTTGCGTGAGAAATCTCTTATAAACTTCCCTTTCTTTTTATTTTGAGCTCCCTTATCCCATTTAATTGAATTTGAGGAGAAAGAAGAACAATTAAAAAGGACAGTGTCCCATTAGGTACTGGCATATTTAATATCAGTGGAATGGAATTATCCGATGACGAACTCTGTGTCCTTGATGAAGGATTAAAGTTTGCCCCTTTTAAAATTTTATTTAAATTCCAGACATATGTTAATATATCGAAGTTCGTCAGCGTGGGAAAGAGCCACATGTGACGTCACCGCTGCTGTCTTTTGGAAAAAGTTATCCATGCTGGATTGATATGCCGGTGTTACGTACCTGGATACCAGAGTCTGATGCAGGGTAGCCTCTCTTACAACCCTGGTTCACGAGCCACTGAAGTGGGAACAGCGGACTCGGAGCACAGGGGGGTAGGAGTGTCGGGGTGATGTAGAGTAGAAGCAGATGGGCGAATACCTCTGAAGTGAAGACGTAGGAGATGCTGAGAACGTTGAAGCGGAGGAAGGGTCAGCGACCCGCACGGAAGCTGCGACTACTGCGGCACAAGCTGGGAAGGTAAATTGGTGTAATGGACATCAACTGGAACAGCAGGGTCAGACAAGCCGGGTCATAACAGGTCGGCAGAAGGTATACAGGCAGATGGCTGAAGAGTAGTCGGTGAAGCAAGCAGGTAGGTCTCGTAACGAGAGTTCAATCAGGCGGATGGTCAAACAGGAGCCGGGTCGGAGGGTTGGAGAGGTACGGATGGTCAGGCAAGCCAAAGTCAGAGTTCAAACGGGTATTCCAGGCAGGTAATCGGAGTACAGGTCTCAGGTAGGGATCAGGCATAAACTGCAGATCAGGCAGCAATGAGCTGCAAACAAACACAGGTTTTAAAGTGCCTGTTTGGCGCCAGAGCCGTTCACGTGCACACGCGCGCTCCCGCTCGTGCACGCGCGCACCGTTGGAGCGCGTGCACGAGCGCGGGACGCGCGGCGGTGATCCAGGGACATGGAGGAGGAAGTCCCTGACATTGCCCCCCCCCCAAGGGGCAGCCTCCGGATGCCTAGTCGGGCTACTTTGTCAGGGTGAGCGAGGAAAAAGGCACGTAGTAAACTTTTAGCATGGATGTTACCTTCAGGCTCCCAAGAATTATCCTCTGGACCATACCCCTTCCATTTGACCAGAAACTGGTTTTGTCCTTGTCGCTTCCTGCAGTCCAATATGGCTTCCACTACGTACTCTTCACAGCCATCTATCTGGACAGGTTCAGTAGGCTTGGATCCTCTGTTAGGGAAGGGATCAGGAACTGCAGGTTTGAGTAAAGAAACATGAAATACAGGATGTATCTTCAGGGAGTTAAGTAGAGACAGTTCATATGAAGCTAAATTTTTCTCTTAACCGGGAAGGGTCCCAAAAACTTAGGTGCCAACTTCTTAGATGGGCAAGGTAGTCTTAAGTTATTCGTAGACAACAATACCTGGTCATCTGGTTTGAGATCCAACTCCCCACTTCTCCCTTTGTCGAAGAATCTTTTGCCGTCAGCTTGAGCCTTGGTGATTGCTTTGCGTAGTATCTGGTTGTTACGTTGAAGAAACTCCAAGATATCTTGAACTGCTGGGACTGTTGATTCTGAAAAGAAATCTGGCAAAAATGTTAAATTAAAACCATAATTACAGAAGAAAGGGGATTGCCCCGTGGCTGAATGTTTGGCATTGTTATATGCAAATTCTGCTAGAGGTAGCAGCGAGACCCAATCATCTTGAGAAAAAGTTGTAAAGCATCTGATGTATTGTTCTAAGGTTTGGTTTGTTCTTTCGGTTTGCCCATTGATCTGGGGGTGGTAGGCTGAGGACAAGGAAAGTTTAATCTGTAACTTCTCACAAAGGACTTTCCAGAACCGAGAAGTGAACTGGACCCCTCTGTCGGAGACAGTATTGGAGGGTACTCCATGTAGCCTGATGATCTCTTTAATGAAAACCCGAGCAGTTTCAGCAGCAGAAGGTGTCTTCTTTAAAGGGAGGAAGTGAGCCATCTTGGTAAAACGATCCACGATCACAAAGATTGCCGTACACCCTTCGGAGCTGGGAAGTTCCACAATGAAGTCCATTGCAATCATTTCCCAAGGTCTATTGGGTACAGGTAGAGGTTTTAATAGACCCCAGGCTTGTTTTCTGGATGTTTTTTTTCGATTGCAGATGGGACAGGAGTTGATATAAGTTTTACAAAAATCCTCTAGATTAGGCCACCAGAAAGTGCGTCGCACTAATTCAAGGGTCTTGTGGACTCCAAAGTGTCCCGCCAACGGGTAGTCATGGAGAAGTTTTAGAACTTCCACTCGGGATACTCTCCGGTACAAAGACTTGACTTCCTCTCCAGAATAGACCGTCTCTGGAAGATTCGGAAGATGCTTCCCTGATAAGATTCGGAAGATGCTTCCCTGATCATGGATAGCAGGTCGGTATGTAAAAGTAGGAAGTTGCCATCTGGAAGAATGGTATCTGTAACGGATGTGTCCTTAGGATTGTCGTGCATCCGAGATAAAGCATCTGGCTTGACATTCTTGGATCCGGGTCGGTAGGTAATATGAAAACAAAAACGAGAAAAGAAAAGGGCCAAACGGGCTTGTCGTGGCTTTAACCGTTTTGCTGTCCTTAAATACTCTAAATTCTTGTGATCTGTGTAGATCAATACAGGGTGAGCAGCGCCTTCGAGCAAGTATCTCCACTCCTCTAAAGCGGCCTTGATGGCTAACAGTTCTCGATCCCCTACATCGTAATTCTTTTCAGCAGGAGAGAGTTTACGGGAGAAGAATCCCACTGGGTGCATTAGATCTTTGTCTCCTGAACGCTGGGAGATAACGGCCCCTACCGCTACTTCGGAGGCATCTACTTCAAGAATGAAAGGTAACGCTGGATTAGGATGGCAGAGTATCGGAGCGGATGTGAAGAGCCTTTTCAGGGTGTCAAAGGCTTCTTGAGCTTCCTGATTCCATCGGAAACGAAAATTTTGTTTGGTGAGTTGGGTGATCGGGGCCACTATCGTGGAGAAGTGCTTAATGAATTTCCTATAGAAATTTGCGAATCCGATAAAGCGTTGCACCCCCTTCTTATCCAGGAGCGTTGGCCAGTCCAGGATGGCGGATACCTTTTTCGGATCCATTTCAATTCCAGCTGGGGAAATCACTAGGCCTAAGAATTGGATAGTTGATTGTTCGAACTCGCATTTTTCCGCTTTTGCGTATAGGCGGTGCGAACGGAAGGGTCAGCGACCCACACGGAAGCTGCGACTACTGCGGCACAAGCTGGGAAGGTAAATTGGTGTAATGGACATCAACTGGAACAGCAGGGTCAGACAAGCCGGGTCATAACAGGTCAGCAGAAGGTATACAGGCAGATGGCTGAAGAGTAGTCGGTGAAGCAAGCAGGTAGGTCTGGTAACGAGAGTTCAATCAGGCTGATGGTCAAACAGGAGTCGGGTCAGAGGGTTGGAGAGGTACGGATGGTTAGGCAAGCCAAAGTCAGAGTTCAAACGGGTATTCCAGGCAGGTAATCGGAGTACAGGTCTCAGGTAGGGATCAGGCATAAACTGCAGATCAGGCAGCAATGAGCTGCAAACAAACACAGGTTTTAAAGTGCCTGTTTGGCGCCAGAGCCGTTCACGTGCACGCCCGTGCACGCACCCGCGCGCCGTTGGAGCGCGTGCACGAGCGCGGGACGCGCGGCGGTGATCCAGGGACATGGAGGAGGAAGGCTGCATGGAGGAGGTAAGTCCCTGACAGCCGTTTTATTATGCGAGTAGTTCTTTTACTCGTATCTACAATAAATATTTTACAGCAGAGAGCACTTAGATCTCTTTTCTTTATATACATGATCGGGCGATATTGCTGAGTCTTAGGAGAATGCATTTGATCTAGGTGGGTTGGTGTTCTGGCTCCCTACCTAGCGTTGGATCCCCAAAAGCAACCAGAACTGAACCCACAGTACAGAGACCCCATGTATCTAGCTGCATGGTATGAGAGAGTAGAATTAATTATGTACATGCATGAGGTCCACACTAGGTGCACAGCAGGACCCCATCTGTTACTGGGAACTGTGGATATAGGATTGTGTATATGGAGGTGTGTGTGTGGTTTTTTTTTTCCCCTTTCTCTGTGGGTAAACTTGATAGGCTTTTTTCAATCGGACTCACTGTGTAACTATGACAGGAGTACTCAAAAGACAAACAGGCCCAGATTCACAAACCACTTACGCCGACATATCTCCAGATACGCCGACGTAAGTACAAATGTGAGCTGTCGTATCTATGCACCAACCCACAAACTAAGATACGCCTAAAAATAGGCTTCACCCGACCAACGTAACTTGCCTACGCCAGCGTAGAGTGGGCGCATATTTACACTGGGCGCATGTGGGTTACCCATTGATTTTCGATTCAAATATGCAAATGAGGGAAATACGGCGATTCACGAACGTACTTGCGCCCGGCGCATAATATACGCGGTTTGCGTAAGTCGTAGGTGCGGCGTAAAGTTATTCCCCATATATGAGGCGCAACCCATGCAAAGGTATGGACCAGGGAACACACACCATTTTACGTAGTTTACGTTGTACGTGAATATGGCTAGGCGTAGGTTACGTTCACACCGTAGGCAGTGGTTCAACGTATCTTAGGCAGTTGTTTCGACATGATTGTGAGCATGCGCACTGGGATGCAGCCACGACACGACGCATGCCCAGTCCGTTCTAAGTACTTGTCTGGCACTCGGCCCATCATTTACATGGGGTCACACCTAATTTGCATGGCTCACGCCCACTTCCACCTACGCCGGCTTACGCCTTAGAAACTCAGCGTAGTTTTGAGAGCAAGTGCTTTGTGAATTCTGTGCTTGCCTCTCTGCGCTGCGGTGCGTAGCGTAAAGATGATACGCTACCGCGGCATATATATGCGCCGATGTATGTGAATCCGGGCCACAGTTGGTAAATGGGTCAGGCTGATCCATCCATCCAAGGGCGTATTTAATCCATGAAGAGTGTGTTTTGTCCATATTGTGTAGGTTAGAGGAATGGTAGGTGGGTGTGGACACGCACACACTGGTGGAACAGTGTGTGTGTTAAAACCTAGACTCTATGCAGCGGCCATAGAGTCTAGGTACCGATTGACCCTACTGCCTGTATACATATATGCCCATGATTGTTCATCCAAATGTGAGTGTAATACTTTTATCTTTTGTTAAGATAACAATTTCCCAATATACAGGCACTAAGTATAGGAAGGACCTGCACCTGACCCCCCTTTCTAGGGATTAGATCTGCAATGGTAGCTTGGAGGGACCCCCCCCCCCCCCCCCCCGGATGCCCCCCTCTCTCAGCGATACGGCACCAAGAAAAAACCTAGATAAATATACCTATATAAAGGAATGGTAAAGTAAAACCCTAACAGCAGTGTCACCAGGGAGGGGAGGGGGGGCAAGCATGGGGGGAGGGGTTAGAGGGAGGGAGGGTGGGAGAGAGGGAACAGGTTTATTCACATAAGGTACACAGGCTTTGATGTTGGTATTTACTTAATTATCTACGTGTAACATGTATTTTTACTAAGCAATGTTGTAAATGTACACACGAATTTTGTATGATGAGAAACAATAAAGAAAAATTAAGATAAAAAAAAGATAACTTATTTAAACATATTTCCAGCCAATGTGACACAGAAGGGAGGTATATTATCCTCTCATGCGAAATCAATAATGTTACATACACTATTGTGAATGCCTATGCTCCGAATACTAGACAACTGAACTTTTTGAACAAATTATGGAAAAAGGTTAAACGGCAAAGTTCTGGTCACATCATACTCTGTGGGGACTTGAATGCCATTTCAAATCTTCAGATGGACACATCCAAGGCCTCTGACAAAAAGAGATTTAGATTGACTCTGTCCCATTTTGCTAGCTCGAACCAGCTGTACGATATCTGGAGATGTCAACTGTTGACTGTTCTTTTTTTCTACCAGGTCCACTTATCGTATTCAAGGATAGATATGTTCCTTTTGAACAAATTTTTGCTGCAAAAAATAACTCATTCTGAAATTGGCAGTATTACGTGGTCTGATCACGCCCCGGTATCTGTGATCGTGGGGCGACATGGGTTTTCGACCAGAGCCAATAGATGGAAAAATTATATTTACTTGTTTTCAAATCCATCGGTGTCATTAGAGATTGAGAATTCTCTGTTGGAATTTTTCAGGAATAATGACATTGATGGGGTAAATCCGTTTGTCTTATGGAATTCCCATAAGGCATATATCAGAGGTTTGTTGATGAAACATAGTGCCTTGTTAAGAAGGAGGAGGGAGCAGCATATGGATTCTGTTCTGAAAGAGATTGCGGAATTAGAGATTCAGAATAAGCAAACCCCCTCTATTGACTCTAGCAATAAATTGGCTAAAGCCCGAGATACTCTTCGGACCATGCTCATTTCACAGCATGTTAGAAATACACATAGATATAGGACCAATTTCTATACTCACAGTAATAAGGCTAGTAAATTGCTTGCAAACCAGATCAAAGAAAAGGTAATAAAAACAAAAAATTCCATTCTTGTTACACCCCAAACATGGATCTAAATTGACTTATCCTAAAGAGATTGCGGATGCATTTAGCATTTATAATGGAGGGTTATATAATCTGAAGGAGGAGGCGGAAACTTCTCAACCTACTCCGGAACTTATAAAAAGTTTCCTACAGGATATTTCCCTTCCCACATTGTCCCAATCTGATTTAAATACTTTAACCACTTGCTTACTGGGCACATATACCCCCCTCCTGCCCAGGTGAAATTTCAGCTTCCGGCACTGCGACGCTTTAACTGACAATTGCGCGGTCGTGCGACGTGACGTCCTTTTTTCCCCACAATTAGAACTTTCTTTTGGTGGTATTTGATCGCCTGTGCGGTTTTTATTTTTTGCGCTATAAACAAAAAAGAGCGACAATTTTGAAAAAAAATGCAATATTTTGTACTTGGTGCTATAATAAATAGCCCAACTTAAAAAAAAACAAAAAACTATTTTTTTTCTCAGTTTAGGCCGATACGTATTCTTCTACATATTCTTCTACATCTTTTTACTAGAAATGGCGGCGATCTGCGATTTTTATTGGGACTGCGACGTTATGGCGGACACATCGGACACTTTTGTGGCACCATTCACATTTATACTGCAATCAGTGCTATAAATATGCACTAATTACTGTATAAATGTGACTGGAATTGAAGGGGTTAACACTAGGGGGTGAGGAAGAGGTTAAATGTATATCCTAAATTGTGTTCTAACTGTGGGGGAGGGGGGGGTGACTTGGGAGGTGACCGATCTGTGTCCCGATGTACAAGGAACACAGATCGGTCTCCTCCTCTCCAGAGACAGGACGCTGTCTCTGCGTAAAACGGCAATGAGAGATGATCTCATATGTTTACATATGAGATCATCTCTCATTGGCCACGCAGATCGCATAGCAAACGGTCACTCTGATTGGCCGTTCGCCGTGATTGGCTGTGTCCAAGGGACACAGCCAACACAGAGTTTCCCTGCTGCGCGCTTTGGAGTGCGCGCGGGGAACGCCTTAAGGGTGGCCGTCAAAAGACGGCGGCTTTTCAGGTCCGCGCTGTAGCCGTCATTCGGCTATAGCACGGGCCGCAAGTGGTTAAACTCTCCGTTCTCCATTATGGAGGTTACAGACACTATAGCTAAACTTCCTAACAACAAATCACTTGGGCCCTGATGGATACTCCTCAGGGTACTATAAAAGGTTTGCTGGTACCTTATCGCCTTTTTTGCTTAAGAGTGTTTCATGTTGCTGCCTCTTCTGCCTCATACCCTCCAGAGATGTTACAGGCCACAGTGGTCACACTACCTAAACCAGGGAAGGAGCTTTATAGAGCACAGAATTTTAGGCCTATATCACTCCTAAATGTCGACCTGAAGGTTTATGCCAACATATTGGCCAACAGATTGGCACTCTTGCTTCCCAAACTGATTAAGCCTGACCAGGTTGGGTTTGTGGCAGGTAGACAAGCCACGGACGCAACACAGCGAATTTTGAATTTAATACATTCCGCAACCGAAGCCAAAAGGCCCTCGGTGCATCTGTCATTGGACGTCGAGAAGGCCTTTGACAGAATCCACTAGGGCTATCTGTCACATTGGCCCGACTATATGGGTACCAATTTTGAACCCCTATTAAAGACATTTGCACAGGAAATGCGGAGGTTTGCCAAATTTTATCTCTCTTGGTCGGGCAGACTAGCTGCATATAAGATGATTCTTCTTCCAAAACTTTTGTATTATTTCAAAGCGCTCCCAATCCAACTGCCCTCCTCGTTTATGTGCAAATGCAACGAGCACTGTCTCACTTTATTTGGGAGGGGAAGAAACCTAGATGTTCTTCCAATCTTCTCATGAAAAATAGAAGTGTTGGAGGTATGGGGGTTCCCAATATTAGGGACTACCATATGACAGCTATTTTAGATCAGGCCAAATCATGGTTTGATACTATGAATCCAATTCATTGGTGCAGAGCAGAACAAACCCAGCTGGGACATGGTGAGATTAAAAATGTACTTCTCTTGACCTCCTTTAAAAAAAAACTGGTTTATAAGAAGCATCCAATCATAACAGCTACGTTACAAGCTTGGGATTATTTTATGGCAAAGAAAAACCCCTCAGTAGTTCACAAGAAGATATCCATTCCGATAGCGGCCTTAGTCTTCCAATCCCCAGATTTATATGTGCGTCACTGGGAGGGATATGGTATTAAAAATGTAGCAGACCTGTTTGACCTGAGTGTCTAGTATTCTCTCGGTCTCCAAGGTGTAATATCTTGAGATTCCAGAATCTATTCATGACCTATGGCATGCTTCCCCTAGGCCTAAAAATGGAATAACAGACTTTTACAATTTAATTAATGGCAAACTCCACTTTGAAACCCCAAAACAACTTTTGAAATGGGAATCAAACCTGGACATATCTATATCCCAGAGGCAGTGGAGGCGAGCTATTAAAACTAACTATACATACACTAAATGCTCTAATTTCAGAGAGATAGCCCAGAAGATACAACTGAGGTGGTACAAAACTCCTTATACAATAGCGAAGGTTGAAGGCCACTCTTCCAATTTATGTTGGAGAAATTGTGGACAGGTGGGCACTTTGGCTCACATGCTATGGTTCTGTATTTCCCTCCGTAGCTTCTGGGCTGCAATAGAGCGTTTGATAGCAAAAATGACAGGAATTGTACACAAATTGAGAGTAGAACAAGCTCTGCTAAGTGTAGATATGGATTTACAGTATATCCCTTCCCTAGCCGTTCTTTGGTAATGCACATCCTTTATGCGGCCCGGTTGGTAATAGCTAGGAGATGGAAGTCGTCGGTGTCTCCCTCCTTGGAAGAGGTTCTAAAACTGGTCGAAGATTCTTACTCTTATGAACAATCCATAGCCCCGTAGAGAGGGTAGGTTACATGAGTTTACCAAAAACTGGTGTCAGTAGGAAAATTTCTGTGGGAAACAAACTACCGTACAAACTAAAATTACCTAAGTCAGTGATTCTTATTGGGATAAATTGTGTTATTTCAGGCTGAGTATATTTGACTAAGTTTTAGTATTTCTTACATACTGCAGATATGAGGGAACACACTATTTATTTATCTTTTTTTTATTTTTCTTATTCTATACCTTTTTTCTCAGCAATCGACGCCTCAGTTCCAACCATCTGCGCCGACCTAGGGAGATTTGCGGCGGCCGCGTTTAGGAAAGACCACAGCTTCACCCGCGGCCTAGTGGCGCACCGCACAAACGCCCAGGAAATCCCTCCAAAGCTGCCCAGAAACCCCCTCCTACTCTAGGATGACCCCCATCCTCCCCCTGTCGCCCACCAGCCTTCCCTAGGGATCGATCCACCAGGCTGACAGCCCCCAGCTCAGGTCCTTTTTCCTGAATTGTGGCCATCTTGGTACACCCCAGTACATCTCCCCCTATTCTGCCCCACCACGTATCCACCACCTCTGTGGCACTTGATCCAGGGTTTCGGCCGATCGCCCTTGAGGGGTCAGGAAGGATTTTTTTTTCCCTTGCCGCAGCACATTGGTTAGCGCGACCAGGTTTTTTTTGCCTTCCTCTGGATCAACCTGGGAGTGAGGATTTAAAGAATCTTCCCCCCCCCCATCCCATTAAAAACCTCCCTGGCCCCCCCGATGATTGGCGACAATGACTAATCTGCGATACTCTGCAGACACCATTCAGAGTCTGAGGCGATTCGCCACAGTATTACCAGCCATCACCAAAAAGGTCTTAAGAATTGAGCAACTATTGAGAATCGATCGACGATCGACTCAAAAATTTCAGTCATCCACCCCAACCTGAGCACACATCTTGTGCTTTGATCAACACAAGAACGGCAGTAAAACACAGACTAGAAATCTATGATTTCGTACTACAATACGATTTAGACTGCCTTTTTATTACAGAAAGCTGGCTCACAGCCGACTGTAACACCATTCTAGGAGAACTGGTGCCTGAAAACGATCGTATTATAACCGAAAACAGAATAGGGCAAAGAGGAGGAGGCCTGGCAGTCACAAGCCTCACCTTGCGATCACTAAACCGGCCCTCCAAAACCCTCTTCCATTCATGGAAACCCTTACTCTACAGCTGCAAACAAATCCCCAGGAGACCGTCCGCATTCTTCTCTGCTATAGACCGCCCGGGCCAAAATCGCAGCTTCTACCATCACTGACGGAGTTTATCTCCACTTATACCCTTAACAGCAAACACCTTTTGCTGCTCGGGGACTTCAATCTCTGGGCCAATTCCTCACAGAATCCCGTTGCCGACGCCTGTATTGACCACCTGGAAGGTTTAGGGCTACAGCAACTAGTATGTGGGCCCACACATGCTTCAGGTCACACACTCGATCTTATTTTCAGACAAAACCTGAAAATAAGTACTTTGGAAAATGAACCGTTGCCATGGACAGATCACCATGCAAATAAATTCATAATTTCCAAAACTCCCCCATTGATAAAAAACACGCAAGCCGGTGGCAACACACTGGACTAGATCTCAAAAGAAGCTCCATTCGGAACTCTTCAAATCTACCTTGGGAAATAAAATTAAAACACTCCAACCATTCCGAACAGCCTCAGATACACTGGATTCCATAAACGCAGCCCTACTACAGTCAGCCGACTTAGTAGCGCCGAAACGCAAAGCCCACATCCGGAAAAACAAGTCCAGCTGGTTTAACAACCAGCTGTCGCTACTGAAGCAAGAGCGCAGAAGGGCGGAAGCCGCCTGGAACAGAAGCGCTTCAGAGGAGAACCTCATCATCTACAAAGCAGCAACAAGAAAATACCACAAAGAAATCTTCAAAGCCAAGAAAAATTATTTTTCCAAGGCTATCAACAGCGCCCTAAACCGCCCCCGTAAACTCTTCAAGCTGGTCACTCAGACCATGAATCCAGGCTGTCTTGAAGCCCCCAATTCAGATACCCAAGAATTTTGCAATGAACTATCGGATTTCTTCATAAAAAAAATTGAGAGAATCCGGGAAAGCATTCAACAAAACAATACCCGCCTCAACCCCCCCCCCCTCAACCATTCCCACAACACCCATAGAAACATTCTACATTTAACAAAGTTCACTCTGGAACCCATCTCCATCGATGCCACAAAAAATATCATCAGTACTTTGCGAAACAGCACAGCGCCTAATATCATCCCCACTAAACTGCTGAAGGAATGTGCCGACATCTTGGCACCACCTATCATGCAGCTTATAAACCAGTAATTTAAGGAAGGCATAGTGCCCTCCCTGCTGAAAGAAGGCACAATCCAGCCCATATTGAAGAAACCTACCCTGGACCCCAAGGACCCAAATCACCGCCGTCTCATAACAGACCTAAATGTTTCCTCCAAGGTAATGGAGAAAGTAGTGGTACAACAGCTGCAACAGCATCTAGATACCCATAAACTACTTGATCCGTTCCAATCGGGTTTCCATTCCAGACACGGGACAGAAACATTACTCAAAATATGGGACGACGCTCTCGAGGCCGCAGACGAAGGAGAATCTTGTCTCCTGGTTCTGCTGGACCCAAGCGCAGCCTTTGACATGGTAGATTACAAACTATTACTGACTAGGCTAGCTGAAGTAGCCAGAGTCGCAGAAGGTGATTTACCATGGTTTCCTCCTTTTCGGACAACCGATCACAAACAGTGAAATTGGCACTTCTAAAAAACGCACAGTATCATGTGGACTCCCTCAAGGATCCCCCCTGTCACCGGTGCTCTTCAACATCTATCTTCACCCTCTCTTTGAAATCATTAGTAGTCAACAACTACTTTATCACTCATATGCAGACGACACCAACTGTATTTTCGCATATGCAACAAAAAGGATCATCATCTCAGTCTAGAGACATGCCTCTCTTTGATAGAAAACTGGATGACAAAGAGTTATCTTAAACTCAACAGTTCCAAAACAGAACTTCTCCTGTTTCATGCCAGTCTCAAGAGTCAACTGGCAACAACCTGGACACCTCGCCCATTCTGGGCCAAATCATCACCCCTAGTTTCAAAGTCAAAAGTCTCGGGGTCATTTTTGACACCTACATGACAATGGACACACAAATAGGTAGTCAGCGGATCTCACCATCTGCTGCGCCTACTACGCAGACTTATTCCTTTTATCCCCAAAGAAGACGTAGCAGTCGTGGTGGGAACAATTGTGAACTGCAGACTGGACTATGCAAATGCCCTTTACCTCGGTCTCCCTAAGTACCAAATCTCTCGTCTGCAAATCGTTCAAAATACGGCCGCCAGACTTGTGACTGGGAAAAAACCCTGGGAATCAATCTCACCTTCACTGAGATCTCTTCATTGGTTGCCAGTAAAAGACAGAATTGCTTTTAAAGCACTCTGCCTGACTAATAAGTGCATCCATGGGAAAGCCCCGCAATATCTATGCGAAAAGATAGAAGCCCACAATTCCAATCGCGTTCTGCGATCCACCGACCAAAATTTGGTCAAGGTACCCAAAGCCAGATACAAGTCCAAAGGAGAAAAGGTTTGCTTTCCAAGGTCCCAGACTATGGAACGCTTTACCAACCAGCATTCGGTTGTAGGAAAATCACCTGACCTTCAGAAGACGGATTAAAACTCTGCTCTTTTGAGGCCATGAGAGACAGGAACAACCAGCACCCAGAGGCGATTTAGTTCGCATGTGCCGCGCTATATAAGTTTTTCATTCATTCATTCATTCACTGGTTGTGACACACCTTTCTCCTCACACCCCCTCCTCTTCTTCTTCCTCTGTGGCCTCTTCCTGTGCTGATGTCTCCTCGGAACCAGCCGTGCTTTGTAGGTGTACGAGGGGCTACGTAGTAATGCAGGCCAAGAGATGCCATGCGGTGCTAGAGCTGTTGTGCTTGGGAGAAAGGAGCCACACTGGGGCCGAGGTTCTGTCAGCTCTGCAGGGGCAGGCTCAGAGGTAGTTGACGCCATGCCAGCTTAAGCCTGGAATGGTGGTTAGCGACAATGGCACCAACCTCCTCTCTGCCCTGCCACAGGGAAAACTGACCCATGTGCCCTGTTTTGCGCATGTCCTGCATTTGGTGGTGCAGCGGTTCTTGGGCAGGTACCCGGGGTTACAGGATGTCCTGAAGCAGGCCCGGAAAGTCTGTGTGCATTTCCAGAGGTTATATAATGCCACTACTCGGCTGACAGACCTCCAAAGGGAATACAAACTGCCCAAGAACCGTCTAATCTGTGACATGCCCAACAGATGGAACTCTACATTGCCATGCTGCAGCGGCTGCACACGCAGCAGAGGGCCATTAATGAGTACCTGTGCCAATATGGCAGCAGAACTGGGTCAGGGGAGCTTGGTTTTTTTCCCCACGCCAGTGGGCCTTGATCAGGGATGCACTGCAGTGACAGTGCATGCATCAGTGAGACTGTCCCTCTTATTCACATGTTGGAGCACACACTACGTGGAATAATGGACAGGGCCCTTGAGGCAGAACAGAGGGAGGAAGAGGAGGACTTCCTTACCTCTCAAGGCCCCCTTTATCCAGACAGTGGTCCTGCTTGCCCACCTAGCACACAGGAAGAGGACGAGGAGGAGAAGGAGTAGGATGATTGTATCAGCAGCATGGAGGTGGAGCCTAGCACTTAGCATCAGCAGCAGTCTTCAAGGGATCACTTACAGTCCCAAGGAACCCATGGACTTTTACGTGGCTGGGATGAGGTGGCTGCGGATCCTGTCATCCTCAGTGACCCAGAGGATTGTGCCCCGAATGCCTCAGCAAACCTACGCTGCATGGCCTCCATGATCCTGCAAAGCCTGCCTAAGGATCCTCGTGTTCGTGGTATCAAGGAGAGGGATCATTACTGGCTGGCAACGTTACAAGAGTAAGGTTGTGGAGCTTATCTTGCCGTCGCAGAGGGAGCAGAAGTTGAAACTTCTGCAGGAGGCCTTGCAGAAAAGTCTGTGCCACGCGTTCCCAGAACCTGGGGGATTACCAAATCCTGGTCCTGGACAACGTGTTGCTGAGGCTTCGATGAGTCACAGAAGGAGCGGTGGAGAAGGTGGCCGTCTGACCGATGCGTTCGGACAATTTTTTAGTCCGCAGCCCCAAGGTCTGACCGGTTCCAGCAACCATTGCCAGCGTCTGGTTTACATGGTGTGGGAATACCTAGGGGCAAGATCCGACTTGGACACATTCCCTACCGAAAATCCTCTGGCTTACTGGGTCTTGAGGATGGATCACTGGCCAGAGCTTGCACAGTTCGCAATTGAGCTACTGGCTTGCCCTGCATTCAGCGTTCTTTCAGAACGCACATTCAGTGCTGCTGGAGGCTTTGTGACCGATCACAGGGTGCGCCTCTCCACCGACTCCGTCGATCAACTGACCTTCATCAAAATGAATCAGGCTTGGATCAACACCAGCTACCAAGCACCTGATGCAGATGTAACTGAATATTTTTTTTGAGATGTCAGATCCCTTTGAGACTGCCTATGCTGATGCTGAGTAACTGTCCTGTTATGCTGCTGATGGAATATCCTTTTCCTCCTCACTGACCTTGCATGATAGCTATTAAGAAAATGTTTGTTTCTGGGCTCCGCCACCAGTGTCTAAGGCCCAATTTTTTTGCCCCTGTTTAACAGGGGCGTCTAATAACAATTTTTGATGCAATACGTTGCATGTGGCTCTTTGTTGCGCTCCAATTACAGTGACTGTGAGGGGTTGCAGTGTTGTGTTGTGCCTAAGGCCCAATTTTTCTGCCCCTGTTTAAAAGGGGCGTCTAATAACAATTTTTGATGCAATACTTTGTATGTGGCTCTTTGTTGTGCTCCAATTACAGTACCTGTGAGGGGTTGCAGTGTTGTGTTGTGCCTAAGGCCAATTTTTTTTGCCCCTGTTTAACTGCACCGCCTGTATACTGCTGTTCAAAGTATATAGGGCCAAAGGGTCTTGTCAGGGCCGATCATCGCTCTAGGCTCACTATGCAAGCCGCTTAGGGCCCCGCAAAGCTGCAAAGGGCCCCCCAAATTACTAGAGGCCCGCCTGGTGAAAAGTCATTTTCGCCCCCTCACCCCGCTTCTAAACTCGCTGGCTGAGTCATTTACAACAGCAGAACACCCCCTCCCCCGCTTCTCAACTTTCTTTAATGTGACATGTCACTGTCAGCGCCCCCGCTTTAAATTTTTAATGTGCCATGTCATTTTGCTTAGGGCCCCAGGGAGGTCAGGATTGGCACTGGATCTTGTAATGACCCTGGGGGAGTGGTGGCGGGGAAACTCATGCTATTTTTTTCAATGATGTGTATCCATATTGCAGGGACCAAATATTACATTATCCACTTGAATCCCCGTTTATCGTCAAATGACGGCGGCAAAGGGGATCTGAATATCCCAGCCGCCATCATTTGACGGCATCGTCTTCTTCGGCCACTGGGGGGTGGCGCGCATGCCTGGCGGTCACGATGTCCATCAGGTACCCGCCGATCGGCAGTTTTAGAGCAGGGACGTGGAGCTCTGTGTGTAAACACAGAGCTCCGCGTCCTGTCAGGGAGAGGAGACTGATGCTGTGTCCTTTGTACATAGGGACACAGCATTGGTCACCTCCCCAGTCAGTCCCCTCCCCCCACACAGTTAGAACACACCCAGGATACACATTTAACCCCTTCCTCACCCCCTAGTGTTAACCCCTTCCCTGCCAGTCACATTTATACAGTAATTAGTGCGTTTTTATAGCACTGGTCGCTGTATAAATGTGAATGGTCCCAAAAATGTGTCAAAAGTGTCTGATGTGTCCATCGCAATATCGCAGTCCTGACAAAATTCGCAGATCGCCGCCATTACTAGTAAAAAAAAACCTTTGCGCAAACCAATTACTATACGCCTATTGCGATTTTTTTTTTACCAAAAATATGTAGAATACATATCGGCCTAAACTGAGAAAAAAAATATATATATATTTTTTTTAAATGGGATTTTTATTAAAGCAAAAAATATTATGTTTTTTTTTTAAATTGTCGCACTTTTTTGTTTATAGCGCAAAAAATAAAAACCGCAGAGGTGATTAAATACCACCAAAAGAAAGCTCTATTTGTGGGGAAAAAAGGACGTCAATTTTGTTTGTGAGGCACGTCGCACGACCGCGCAATTTTAATTTAAAGCGACACAGTGCTGAAAGCTGAAATTTCGCCTGGGCAGGAAGGGGGTATATGTGCCCAGTAAGCAAGTGGTTAAAGCCGCAAGCAGTATTAAATTTATTTTTTCTTATAGTAATCTCATGTTGTGCAGGGACATTTCTAAACATGTGCCACTACTATAGACACCCAGCAGGTACGATATTTAAAGTAATTTTTCATTTTTTTTTCACTTTTAGCATCATTAAAATCGCTCCTCCAGAAAAAAATACCGTTTTTAAAACCTTTTTTCCATTGATACATGTTCCCTGGGGCAAGACCCAGGTTCTCAAAGAAGTTTTATAACAATAACTTGAATATTGGTCTTTAAAATTATAGTTTTTGAATTCGAACGTTCGAGTCTCATAGACTTCAATGGGGTTCTAAATGTTGGTCTGTTCGACGGTTCTGGTGCGAACCGAATGCGGGGGTGTTCGGCTCATCCCTAGCCACAACTATAAATGATGAAAGGTACACCATTCCTAACGTTAAAAAACAGAGTAGGATCACTGATGTTTTGGGGATGTGTGAGCTACAAAGGCACAGGAAACCTGGTCAAAACTGATGACAGAATAAATGCAGTATGTTATCAAAAAATACTGAAGGAACATTTGCATTCATCAGCCTGGAAGCTGCACATGGGACGTACTTGGACATTCCAACATGACAATGATCCAAAACATAAGGCCAACTTGACCTGTCATTGGCTACAGCAGAATGAAGTGAAGGTTCTGGAGTGGCCATCTCAGTCTCTTGACCTCAATATCATTGAGCCACTCTGGGGAGATCTTAAACGTGCAGTTCATGCAAGACAGCCCAAGAATTTACTTTCCTTGTGGAAGGTAAGCGCTCTGTGAGCACGTTCATCTGTGAAGTCGCATCTGGAAGATTTCGTTGTTTACATGGATAGAAGCCTTGTCACTGATTGATTTACGTTTGTCTCCCCACTGGATTTCACCAATTTGGGACATTTGCTGCTGCACTGTATTGCACATATTTGGATTATTCATTTTATTATTATCACTATTTCTATAGCGATGCTCACTTGTTTGTTTGGGATTGATTTTTTAGTTTAGTTTAAGTTTGCGCTCATCATTACACTTTTATAACCAATTTGACTTGCACATGCCCCTCCAGGCTTTTGCCTTGTCATGCCTGAACTTATTTACTACTCTGACTGATGATGATCACCTCCATGGACTATGTTCGCTTTTTCATTTTCCTTTTTCTCTCTCTTTTTTTTTTTCTTATGCTTAGTGCAGGAATTCTCCCATCAAGAAACCATTTAAAGAAACTATTTTTTATTTTATTTTTATTTTTTGATTCCAGGTGCTATCACATCCCTAATCACTCGCTCTGAGTTTGATACACAATGCACCCCAACCTCCAAGATCATTTCTCATCACCCCTTAACCTCATTGAGGCGGGTGATTGGTTGATGGCGCTTGAACCTGTTCTGCAAGAACCCTCGTACTGAGTAACTATTGATAATATTGTCTCTAGATGTATTCACATGCTTTATGTTTATAGCTTTGGTATTTGCAATTTCATATAATGATACCATGCACAAAAAAAACAAGTATATATATTTGAATCTTTCATCGTCTAATGACCGGGAGCGTCCGCCGTTGCTGGATTGACCCCACTCCTGCCCAGGACTCGTCTGTACCACCATCTCTGATGGTGTTCCACCTAAGCCTTTTGCAGGATCAGGACTTTTTTTTTCGTCCTTCAATTTTTTTTCTGTTACTTACTTGATTTGTTTGACAGGCAATTCCCTGTCCCATTGTTTTTGGTATTTACCAATATAGTTATTTTCAACTCCCTCAAGGCTATTTCAGCCTATCAGTATCTGACAAATATTGTACATGATATATTAAGCATTTTTTTAGTCAAGGGTATATGCAATTCTCAAAGTATGCATTCATCTATTTTTAGGAATGGTAGACATGTCAAGTACCCCATGCTATACTGTGATCCCCAGCCAATGTCTTTGCACTTTACATCAGAGCTTGTCTCACAGAGATATGGTGGGAAAATGTCTCTTCATATCACATCAGAGCTTAATGTTATGTTGAATAATGTATTGTTGATAGCTCACTTTAATTCACACGATGGGTCTTAAAATAATTTCACACAACACAAATGGTTTCAACTCTCCCCACAAACGTAAGAAAGCATTCCAGCAATATAAAAGATTAGGTGCGGACATTATTCTGCTACAAGAAACCCATTTTGCGTCTTCTAACCACCCTAAATATTTCCACAGATCATACAACCAGGTCTATTTCACCACTTTCACTAACAAAACTAGAGGGGTCGCTATTCTCATCCGCAACTTAATAATTTTTGACATTTACAATATCTTTAAATATCCAGATAGTCGCTTCATAATTCTCAAGGGGACCATAAATAATCGTGACATCACTATTGCATCTGTCTATGCTCCAAACGATTCTCAGACTGCCTTTTCAGCCAAATTCTTTGAATCCATAGATAAATACCACTCACCCCACTTGGCGATCGGCGGGGACTTTAACCTCGCTGCTCATTCAATATTAGACAGAAGTAAGGTCTCTCCACACCAAATCTTTCTCCAAGACCATAAACCGCTGCATCAACAGGATGCAACTGATAGACTCTTGGAGAGCACACAACACAGGCATTAAGGCCTATACCCACTACTCTCACCCACACGACTGCTATGCCAGATTGGACTATATTTTTTGTACCCCAATCCTTCTGGCTAACTCCACTCAGGCTCAAATTCACCCATGTCCCTGGTCAGACCATAACATAGTTTCATTCGAAACTTCCTACATTGGCCTAGCCCCTTCCCCCTACAACTGGCGCTTTAACGATTCTCTCCTAACTGACCCCGTAAACAAATCCAATATCTCTACTCACATAGAGAATTATTTTGCGGATAATGCAAATGAGGATACCATGCCCACCTCACTTTGGGTAGCTCATAAAGCGGTCCTAAGAGGTCATATCATAAATATTGCGGCGACCAAAAACAAAGAAAGACTAGCTGACATAAAACGCCTTACCAATGAATTAAACCATTTATATATCAAGCTTCATCATTCTATTGACCCACTCATCACACAACAGATACAGGAGAAACGCCAAGCACTAGATCTGATCCTTTCTACCAATGAAGAGAAATCCCTCAGGTTCTCCAAGGCCAAATTTATGCTACACGGTAACTCTACCACGGCAATGTTTGCCAGAAAATTGAACCAGGATTGTGGGTCCACACACATTTATAAACTCAGAGATAGTAATGGCAATCTAGTTACTCACCCGCAAAAAGTGTTAGAGATCTTCACCACTTTTTACAAAGACCTTATGTCTGATCCAAACAGCTCTCCCGAAACGGCCTCCAAGGCATGGTTGGAAGGCATCGACCTCCCTTCACTAAACCAACAACAGGTAAATTCCCTCAATTACCCCTGTACAGTTGAGGAAATAATCCATATGATTAAATCCCTCAAGACTTCTACAGCCCCTGGCCCTGATGGATACACATCTATATACTACAAAAAATACGCTTAATTAATGGCCCCCGCACCTAATGAATCTGTTTAACTTCATCTTAGAGGGTAACACCCACATAAGCTCGCTCCTGAATACCTGGTCTAACTATCACATATCATTTCTAGGCAGGATCTGTGCAATCAAGATGACCATTATCCCAAAGCTATTATACCACATCCGCACTCTCCCCATCAACATCTCAAAATCTAAATTAGAGTCCATACAGAGAGTTATTAACAAGTTTATATGGGCAGACAAAAAACCAAGGTACAGTTATGCACTATTACACAAGCCCCAAACTAGGGGAGGTCTCGGCCTCCCTAATTTATGGAAATACATTAGGAATTTCTTGGCAGCAAGACTCTCTCAATTGTCCCAGTGGTTTTCCTCTTCTCAAGATATCCCTTGGAGAAGGTTTGAGTCTACATCTGTGGACCCACTGTTCTTACAGGGAATATTATGGTCCAACTATGTCCTATACCGTAACCTACTCAAACATAATGTAATTGTAGTCAGAGTCTTCGAGTATGGAATGTGATAACCCCAGGAACCAAGGCCTGAGGTGTGCCTGGGCCTAGCTGGTCAGTATGCCTAGAAGAGGGCATACCCTGAATATGAGAATAAGAAAATGTACAAAGAGAAATGGTGTGTGTGAAAGCTGGGGGAACGGGTGGGTGAGAAACCTGAAATGGCGCCAACACAGGACCTGACGTGGGAGGAGCCTTAAGTACTCACCAGACTCCTCCCACAAATACAGGCTAACCTGCGGCAAGCCTTAATACTAGTTGCCCATTTATTTCAATTATGACTTAAGGTGAAAGACTCTTTTATGCTATCCTCACCCATTTCACCACTCACCTCTTTTTTGGGTGACCCCAGACTTGCCTCGGCTTACAACGATAGATCCTCATTTTCACTCTGGGTAAAGTGTAAAATTACCTCCCTGGGTTCACTACAATCCAGATGGAGATTTAGATCATTTGAATCCCTTCAAAGTGAGTATGAACTCCCCTCCTCCGAACATGAGAGATACCTGCAGATTAAATCATTTTTCTCCACATACTTCTCACTCTTCTGTCACTCCTCCATCACAGTATTCGAAAGAATATGCTTGTCCTCCTCCAGAGACAGAGGTATGAACTCCAGATTATATAACTACCTTAACCACTTAAGGACCGCCTACTGCACATTTACGTCGGCAGAATGGCACGGCTGGGCACATCAACGCGACCCGGTCCGAAGCTTCAGGACCGCGGGATTCACGGACCCGACCGCCGCTGGAGTGTGGCGATCCGTCCCTGGAGCGGAAGAACGGGGAGAGCCGTGTGTACATACGGCTTCCCCGTGCTTCTCTGTGGCCGCAGCATCGATCGCGTCATCCCTGTAATAGGGGGACGCGATCGATGACGTCACACCTACAGCCACACCCCCCTACAGTTGTAAACAAACACATTAGGTCACATCCCCTACAGCGCCACCTGTGGTTAACTCCCAAACTGCAGCTGTCATTTCCACAGTAGGAAATTTTTTGCATTTGCATTTTTTGCTGTGAAAATGACAATTGTCCCAAAAATGGGTCAAAATTGTCCGAAGTGTCCGCCATATTGTCGCAGTCACGAAAAAAAATCGCTAATCGCCGCTATTAGTAGTAAAAAAAAAAATTAATAAAAATGCAATAAAACTATCCCTTATTTTGTAAACGCTATAAATTTTGCGAAAACCAACCGATAAACGCTTATTGCGATTCTTTTTACCAAAAATACGTAGAAGAATACGTATCGGCCTAAACTGAGGAAAAAAAATGTTTTTTTATATATTTTCGGGGGATATTTATTATAGCAAAAAGTAAAAAATATTGCATTTTTTTTTAAATTGTCGCTCTATTTTTGTTAATAGCGCAAAAAATAAAAACCGCAGAGGTGATCAAATACCACCAAAAGAAAGCTCTATTTGTGGGAAAAAAAGGACGCCAATTTTGTTTGGGAGCCACGTCGCACGACCGCGCAATTGTCAGTTAAAACGAAGCAGTGTCGAATCGCAAAAAGGGGCAAGGTCATTTACCTGCATTTTGGTCCGGGTCTTAAGTGGTTAATAACTTCTCCATTCCAGACAAATCGCACCCAATGCTCCAATGGGAAGCTGAACTTGATCTTGCTCTCCCCCCAGAAACATGGTACTCCATGGCAGAGAACCTCCGGAAATGCCCTAGGGCGATCTCCTTTAGGGAGCCTCCAATAAAGCTGTTTGCCAGATGGTACCTCACCCCATCCAAAATTCACACATACTACCCATCAGTATCTCCCAACTGTTTTAGAGGTTGCCCTGTAGAAGGGACATTACTTCATATATTTTGGAGCTGCCCTTACTTAATTCAAATCTGGGCTATGGCATCAGACAGATTTGAAAATTCCTCAAACCACAAAATCACTCTCACACCCCAGATCTGTCTATTGTATGCCAAAGTCCCAGATGTCCCGCCTCCCTGCTATAGATTGTTCCATTCCCTTTGTAGTTCAATTCAATGGATGATTGCCCTTAATTGGAAAACAAATAATGTTATATGGACACAGGTAATAGAGAGAATGGAGGTGCTGAGACTCTCCGAGAGAGTTTACCACACCCTCGTGATAGTCTCCATATCTTTGACACTAAATGGTCGTACTGGTCACTTTCACAATAATCCCAATATCATCTCCATCTGCCACCATGTCTATTTCTTTCCTTGCTTTTGACTTGATTAGTCCTTTAAACATATACCATCGTATAAGCCTGTATTCATATTGTTTTTGTGATGAATCCCTTTATATACCTTTGATATTGTACTGTACACTTTGTCTTTGTTGTTATACATTCCATGACTGGTGTATGCCTAGTGCTTGGGAGTAAACAAAAACCCACCCCTAAAACCTTAAACCCACCCATAGAAATCACGCAACACCTTCTGGATTAAATGGCCACCAAAGGCCCCTTTTATTTAAAATCCAAAAGGTAAAATTAAATAACTTTATAAAAATAACCAACTTTTAAATATAAAACTTCTTTTTAACATTAAATATATATTTTAACCATTACGCAATAAATTAACCTAACAAAAAACAATTAACCCCAAACAGTTGTAGACACGAGGTTCCTGAGAAAGGGAAAGAAAAAGTGCCCGGTAATCGGCTGTACCCCATAGAAAGTCTTCGGACCTCTAGCCGCGCTCCCATCAGCTCACAAGGCCATGACTTCCTCCTTCGTTTGATTCTTCAGCACGATATACCACTATCCACCTAACCAGATAGGGAAGGTGCCCATCCCATGACGGGCCCCAACTCCTACCAACAACTAAGGTACACCCATCTAATATGTATGTACCAAACCCCACCCAATTCTCAGGAACCCTGAACAAACGCCAACGTCCACCTGAAAAACAAAGAGCGTTACAAAACAGACACCCATACCAGACACTTCCCCAGGGAGGGAGGGAGGGAAAAACTGCCTGTGTGATGCCTCACTGTAGATGGCACCCGAATGGATGGCTCCGCCCCCCAGACCTTTTAAGGGAGCTTGCCTCGAGGCATAAGCCCCGCCCCCTGTGCTGCCGCGATTTGCAGCCCCTTCCTTATCCTGTCCCCCTGCTCAGGGTCCCCCCAGTCATGCGCACCTGCGCTAAGGTTCCACCTGCTGCGGAGCTTCCTTGGCTGGTGTATGCCTAGTGCTTGGGAGTAAACAAAAAACCCACCCCTAAAACCTTAAACCCACCCATAGAAATCACGCAACACCTTCTGGATTAAATGGCCACCAAAGGCCCCTTTTATTTAAAATCCAAAAGGTAAAATTAAATAACTTTATAAAAATAACCAACTTTTAAATATAAAACTTCTTTTTAACATTAAATATATATTTTAACCATTACGCAATAAATTAACCTAACAAAAAACAATTAACCCCAAACAGTTGTAGACACGAGGTTCCTGAGAAAGGGAAAGAAAAAGTGCCCGGTAATCGGCTGTACCCCATAGAAAGTCTTCGGACCTCTAGCCGCGCTCCCATCAGCTCACAAGGCCATGACTTCCTCCTTCGTTTGATTCTTCAGCACGATATACCACTATCCACCTAACCAGATAGGGAAGGTGCCCATCCCATGACGGGCCCCAACTCCTACCAACAACTAAGGTACACCCATCTAATATGTATGTACCAAACCCCACCCAATTCTCAGGAACCCTGAACAAACGCCACAGGCGCCCACGGTGACACCTCACGCGTGGGCGGCCCGCCACAGCCCTAAGGCCCGTTGTAGACCGTCCTGGAGCCCCAAGACCCACATGTCTATCCCAACCTGGGAAAGGTGCACCCCATCACCCCTTAAATAAAGGCCGAAGTCACTCTCGAGTTCGCGATGGCGAACCACCAACCCACCGTTCTGAATTACAAATTTGGACACTGCCTTATTGGCCTTAATCCGGGCCCTATTGACCCTGTCCACGGAACGAGCACCCCTCCAAGCTAACCTCCCCACCATTTCAGACCACACCAGGACAGTGTCTGGAAAAGCACTGCGCAGGCGCATGAAATCCCATTTGATGTCGCGAATCAACTCGTGAGCAGCCCTTAAGCAGAGATCGTTGCCCCCAACGTGCAGCAAGAGCACATCCGGGGGCCTGTCCAACCTGGCGTAATGCTGTACCTCCGGCATCACTCTGGCCCAAAGCATGCCGGGGATACCGATCCATCGCACTGTGGCTTCCTCCCTGGCAAAGCCCAACTGTCTGCCCTCTCTCCTGACCCGAGCCCTCTTAGCCCCCCAGTGAACATAAGAGTGGCCCAAAATCCAAATCAAGCCAATGGGGCCTGTAACGAAAAGAGTGGGGACAACAACAAGAAATTACATACAAGAGAAAACCAAACACACAGAACACATCACACATCCAGAGAGAGAGAGAGAGAGAGAGTTGACTTCAGACAGAAACACTCCCCTTTTTTTTTTTTTTTTTTTTTTTTTTTTTAAAAACCCCAGAACCCCCACAGAATCGTGCTCAAAACTACGGCCCACCACGACCCCTACAACAACTGTGGCCGAACATATGACCTGAACCGCCGAGACTCCCAGCGACCTATCCGCTGCAGGATATCATCGCTTAAGCCCCAGCGCGAGGCTTCCGTAGCAGCCCCTATCCTAAACGAATGGGAAGAGTAGTCCCTGGCGTTGAATCCGCCCGCCACCAAACACCGCTTAAAAACAGCCGAAAATTGGTACCTCGTCAGTGGAATCCCATTCTCATGGACCAACAGCGGACCGGCGACAGGAGGCCTGTCGCCAAGCCAAGCACGTACCCCCTCCACCGGGCAGACCCCAAGATTCGGCACCTTACCCAGCACCACCTTAGACCCCCTCCCCGCCTGGTCAGTTTTTGACCTACGGAGCCATATGGAGACCGAATCAGAAAGTACGATCACGTCAGACACCTGCAGCCCCCCAGCCACCGCCTTAGAGGGGCTGACCAGTTCCCCTACGCGAAAGGCAACAAAAAAGGCCAAGATGAACGCTGTTCGAAACAACCCAACCTCAAACGATGATGAGCACACCTGAGGCAACATTCCAACCAAAGATTCCAACATAAGCAGCGAAACCGGCCTCCTGGTATCCGGCCGAACACGGCCCTTCCTATATCCCCGCAAGGCCTTGCGGACCACGAACGACTTAGTAACGTCCTCCACCCCATTGATTTGGAAGAGGAAAGCCAATGCCGCCATTTTTGTGGACAGCGCAGAGACCGACACCCCATCTTCACAACATCTACCAAAAAGTACAACAGCAAATGCAACCGTTCCTCAGCCGAGGAACCAACCCCCAGATCACTTACCAGGCCGTGCCATTCCCGCCACACCCGCTCATAAGCCCTCCACGTGGATTCAGCTACTGACCTTTTCACCAATGCCATCACTCGGCCAAAACGAGGTCCCACAAGCCACTGGGGCACGGCACCCCTTCCTGCTCCGCCTCCGGAGCCAGACGCCGGAACCGATCCCACTGCAAAGAGAAAGGGCATCAGCCACCTCATTTTCAACCCCGGGAATATGCACTGCACAAACCACAATGTTCAAATCCAAACATTTTAGCACTAACGCACGCAGCAGACGAACCACCGACAATGACGAAGCCGACAAAGAAGTAATGGCTTGCACCACACCCAAATTGTCGCAGTGAAACCTCACTCTCCGATCCTTGAACTCCTGACCCCACAGTTCCACCGCCAACACAATAGGGAACAACTCCAGCAACATCAAATTCCGAATCAACGGCGACTCCACTACCTGCTGTGGCCACCGCCCAGCACACCACTGTCCCTGAAAATAGGCCCCGAAACCCACCGAACCCGCTGCATCGGTAAAGAGCTCCAATGCACTGGCTGGGACCACCGGGGCCAACCAAAGGGATCTACCATTGTAATTTTCCAGAAAGGAGTCCCAAACTCTAAGATCCTCCCTATGCTCGCGACCCAACCGCACAGAATGATGAGGAGCCCCCAACCCCCGCTGTGGCCGCCGCCAACCGGCGGCAAAAAACCCTCCCCATCGGCATAATGCGACAGGCGAAGTTGAGCTTCCCTAACAACGACTGCAACTCCCGTAACTTCAACTTTGAACTACTGGCCGCCCTTGCGACGGACTCCCGCAAGTCCACCAACTTGTCTTCCGGGAGCCGGCATTCCATCCGCCCCGAATCAATAACAATGCCCAAAAACTTCAGCTCCGTGACGGGTCCCTCCGTCTTGTCACGCGCCAGCGGGACCCCGAATACCTCGCAAACGTGCTGAACCGTGGCCAGCAAGATCATGCAAGCCCGGTCATTAGGCGGTCCGACCATCAAGAAATCATCGAGATAATGTAACACAGACGCCAAACCAGACAAGTCCTTCACCACCCACTCCAAAAAGGAACTAAACAACTCAAAATACGAACACGAGATGGCGCAACCCATGGGCAAGCACCTATCCACAAAAAACTTCCCGTCCCAACAACACCCCAACAACCGCACGCTCTCCGGATGAACTGGCAGGAGCCGAAACGCCGATTCGATATCGGTCTTGGCCAACAAGGCCCCGCGCCCAAAGCGCTGAACCCAGCGCACGGCCTCATCAAACGATGCGTAGGACACCGTACATAATGCCGGGTCAATGGCGTCATTCACCGACCCCCCTTTAGGGTAAGAGAGATGATGAATGAGCCGAAACTGATTCGGCTCCCGTTTCGGAACCACCCCAAGAGGTGACACCACGAGGCCATCCACAGGCGGGACATCAAACGGGCCCGCCATCCTACCCAAACCCACCTCCTTCCGGAGCTTGTCAGACACCACCTCTGGGTGCTCATAGGCAGACTTCAGGTTAGCCGTCAAAGGAGGGATGACGGCCAAATCACTCGGAATCGGGAAACCCTCCTTAAAGCCCAACCACAAGGCCCGTGCAGCTACCCTGTTCGGGTACCTACTTAGGTACGGCGCCATCTTTTCCACCCTCACCGGCGTCTTCCCTTTTTCCAGTGTCACCTGCCTTCCTGGTGAACCCAAGGGTGCATCATAACACAGGTATACCTCGCAACGGGCCGAGTCAGACAACCGAACACCATCAGCCGTCAAACCCGACGCCGATCCCGACTGTGCACTAACTTGCGCCACCCCAGAAGGAGACCTGCTAACCACAGCACCCGCCACCGACTCCCCAAGCACCGGGGTCGGCACCACTGACTGGCCAGTGGGGGACAAACCCCCACTCCCACCCGTAAGCGGCACAGCCGCAGACACTGCTTCGACTGTACTAGCAACCGGGGGGACCAACCACGCAGCCGTGGGAGGCCCCGAAGCAGCCGGAGGGGGAACGACCGCCCCCCCCCCCGGCCATGGCCCTACATCCCTGCAACATGGACGAAAGCAACTGCTGCAACATGAGTGACCCGACATCCAAGACACCCCCCCCCTGCCCACCACCAACCGAAGAAGACCCCAACATAAAAGAACCCACCCCAGCAGAGGGACTGGAAAGAGGCAGAGAGGGTGCAGGAGGAAGCAAGGGAGGGGGAGGGGGGGGAGAAAACACAGAAGGAGTAGATACAGGAACAGACATAGAAGCGCTCTTACCCGGCTGCCCAGCAGAAACAGTCCGACCAGCCGCCGATCCGGATCCGCGTTGGAGCCCCGACGGGCCCGCCACCTCCTCTGGACCATCAGAGTCCGTATCCGAGATCTCACCCTCAGACCGTTGGTCCCCTTGCCCGGCAAGGGACGTTGAGCCCGCAGGCAAGGCCATGGAACTGCTGCCTGAAGAGATGCTGTGAGCCCCTGAGTCTGGCCGTACCGTGTCCATCGTTCTCCCTCGCCGAGCCCCCTGCGAAACAGCAGTAGCCGCTCGCGATACGCCGTCGTCACCCCTCACTGGACCTCCACTTCCTCCGCGACCAGCCGGAGCCGCCCTGGCTGCTGAGCTCCCAGCCGTGCCCACCGATCTCCCCCGCCGCGAAGTGCCACGCGGAGCGGATGGACCCGCCCGCGCTACCGTTCTGGATGGTCCCGCCACGGGTCTAGCAGGCGACGGAGACGCCTCCCGCCGACCCGATACTCGCTGTGGCCTAGGCCTCTTGCCAGCATCCCTGGGAGCCTCCCCAGACAGCCTCTTCCTGGACCCTGAAGGGTCAGCAAACGGGCTCTCATCGTGCCGATCCCCCGCCGGAGACCCCCCTGGAGACCCACCCGGGCTGTACCTGACCGGGGGCCGCGAACGCCTGGCCGGACGTGGCGAGGGGGGGGGCGGGGGGGGGGAGGGGATCGCTGGACCTACCCTCTCCTGGATCAGGGAACAGCTCCAGCAGCTGCTCTGCATACCAGTCTGCCCCATGGATCCTAGCAGCAGCCCTCAGGCGCTCCACCATCCCTTCCAAACGATCCATAGGTGAGGCAGCAGCACAGAGAAAAACTGCCTGTGTGATGCCTCACTGTAGATGGCACCCGAATGGATGGCTCCGCCCCCCAGACCTTTTAAGGGAGCTTGCCTCGAGGCATAAGCCCCGCCCCCTGTGCTGCCGCGATTTGCGGCCCCTTCCTTATCCTGTCCCCCTGCTCAGGGTCCCCCCAGTCATGCGCACCTGCGCTAAGGTTCCACCTTCTGCGGAGCTTCCTATCTTTACAATAAAAACTTTTGTAAACAAAAATAAATGTTTTTGTGTTATCATTCATATTCTCTGAAACATGGCCTAGAAATCATAAATGTTGCCAGGGTATGTAAACTTATGAGCACAACTGTAGGTCAGTGCTATTTACCTGGTTGATAACTGTAGTATTTTTTATACATGTGTAGCGCTTACCCCCTAAGGAGCGGCTGAATTTGTTGGGTCTTCTGGCCCTCCTCCGCAACACTCGATCCACCGCACACCAGCACACCTGAGGAAAGTCCCTAATACCAATCCCCCTGACTGAGTTATGATGCAATAGCACCAGAATTTTTTCTGAGTGACAAGTAACTCTTCAAGACACCAAAAAATTAAAGCAAATATCAATTTTACTCAAGAAAGATCAATACCAGTTAACAAATTAATCATCACACATACAGTTAATATAATACATATAGTACAAGGTGATAGCTCCCTAACACCCTCTTCCTGCGGCCGCAGGGATTTAACTGGTAAGATTATGTATGCTGCGCAGCAGTCAGCAAGATTACTTTAAACTAACTGTGGTACTTTACCCACTAGAGACCCCTTTAAACAGTTTACTGAACTATATGTCCCAATCTGCAAGGCCTTGCTGCAGGAGTGTAAGTGCACTAGTCCGAGGTCTTCGTTTTCTTCGCTAGCAAAAATAGAAAGGGCCCTATTTGTAATCCAACAGGGGTATCTGTAGTATCCGATGCAAACAACCGGTGAGCGAATCTTTTAGCAGCAGACCGCTCAACAGTGGACTAACGTTCTCGGGCCCTGCGACAAGTATTTGAGTATGTCTCTGGAACCCTCCGATGGTACTGGTCTAGTGTTCTCCACAACACAGCTCAGATAGTCCCTCAGATGTGTGTGTGTGAGTGTGGTATAGTATGAAACAGTTGGGCGCAAGCCCTCTCACCACACACGGCCCTGGTGACTGGAATCCTCTCGGCACGCGATCCCCGTCGGATCTCCAACGCTCGTCCGATCACACGGCTCTTGTCTCAGGGGAACTGCAGGAAACTCTTTACTGCTGCCCAGACATCGCTGGCTGCTTTCCACGAGGTAGGCCGGAGTCCAGTCACACACTCACAGGAACAGTTCCTCACAGGTGTGTGTCCCAGGCTGGAGAGAGTTAAGATGGCTGCCATCAGGTCTTTTATCTGTTCCCAAGATCCTTTGCTCCCCTGGGCGTTCCTGGGAGTGGCATTCTCCTCCGTCCTGGGTTGTTCCAGAAAAAGTAAAACTTTGAGCCGACGTCCCACTTTCTGGTCAGCAGAGGGCACCAAAATGTCTATTTTACATACACTCCTGCATAATCCTCTCTAAAGCATAAGCTGACAACCGCTACACTCTCCCCCCACTTAAATCCTTTGGGTCCCCCCAAAGGGAATCTGTATCAATTTAGATGCAACATAAAATTTGGCTTAGACCGCTCTACTATCTATATTGCACATAGATATGTGCAGTCTGTGACAACGTCTAGCAAGTGGGGACAGGCAGAGGGACACTCACCCAAGGTGTGCTGATGTCCCGTTTTGGGCACGTGGCCTTTGACACTTCTGTGAGTACAGTGGGCACTTCAGAGATCTGTGTACAGTCACAAAATAGCTTCTTCTGTGCTGTTTCCTACTGAATTGTACGTGAGTCTCTGAGGAGGTCGCACCAGGCGTTTTGGCCTTGTTTCTAGAAGCCTGGATGGACCTTCGTCTGCTGAGCTCTCTTCTTCCTGTTGTGTTAGCTGAGGCAGTTCAGTGACCTCCTCTTCCTGAGCAACAGAAAACATCCTCAGGTTCGGAGGCTTCCGGCAAAGAATCCTCCATTTGAGAAGATAAGGAGACATTCTCATCAGTTTGGGGCACAAATTCGGAGCATCCGGTCTCAAGGTACTTGAGTCCTGCTCAGAAATTGGATTGACTGAATGAACATCCATAGAGTCAGATGGCCACATCCAGCTCGGACACCCATCCCCCTCATCACTATCATCCTCACTTTCTAATGTGGGTGGTGGTTGCTGTGACGAGTGACAGGTGTTTTCCGAGAGGTGGAAGGAGTGGGTGAAGGGAGACTCATCTCTCTCTGGGTATCCGAACAGCCTCATTTAAGGGTAGGAGATGGTTCGTTCTGATGCCAATTCTTCAATGGGCCCAGTTTTTTCCCTCTGGTCTGATTTGGTACACTGGCAGGCCAGGCAATTGCTGACAAATGACATAAATTTGGGAACTCCATCTATCGGCCAGTTTGTGCTTGGCTGAGGCACCTACATTTTTCAATAAGACTCGATCGCCAGGCTGTAGGTCCTGCACACGAAAACTCTCAGATCATAATTTCGCTTATTCCTCTGTTCTCTACCCCCGGATGTTGAACGGGCCTTTTCAAAGGCAGAGAAACCAAATTCTTCCTCAGTCGGTCTACGTAACCTTCATGAGAGGCAACAGACGTTTGGTCAAGAGAGAGACCAAAGGCCAAATCCACAGGCAGCCGGGCTTCTCTTCCGAACATGAGCGGTATGGTGAGTATCCGGTCACATCACTTTCTGTACTGTTGTAGGCATGCACAATGGTAGAGATATGCCGACTCCAGTGCTGTTTTTCTTTGGTGGACAGTGTTCCCAACATATTTAATAAAGTCCGATTGAACCTCTCTGGTTGTGCGTCACCCTGGGGGTGGTAAGGGGAAGTCTTGATTTCTGAATCCCTAACAGATCCAAGAGCTGCCGGATGAGTCGACTCTCAAATCTCTGCCTTGGTCGGAATGAATTCTTTGGGGTAGCCCATAATGGACAAAGAACTTCTCCACTAGTACCTTGGCCACTGTGGGAGCACGTTGATCCTTGGTGGAAAGGCTTGAGCATAGCGAGTAAAGTGGTCTGTCCACACCAGGATATTTCCTTGTCCACTGGTGTCGGGCTCTAAACACAAAAAGTCTATGCACACTAAATCCATAGGGCCCTTGACTCTGCAGATGGCTCATTTGGAGCCGTTTTAGAAGGTAGAGTTTTCCTCTGGATACACCTCAAGCAGGAATGGCAATAGCCTTCGACCTCGGATCTCATACAGGCCAATAAAATCTGTCACGGACCAGTTTGAAAGTTCTCTCTGTGCCCAAATGACCATGATCATCGTGTAAAGCCTTCAACACACTTTCTCTATGTTTCTCGGGGAGGAACAATTGCTGTTTCTCTTCTGCGCGCCATCCGAGGGGCCCCTTCGGTAGACCACCCCGTCTAGCACTCTCAACCTCTCCCACTCTTTGTGGATCAACCGAGCCTCCTTCGGCGAATCAGTTAGCAAAAGTGCCCTTTGGTTGTCTCTCAAGGCCCTCAGTGTCAATCCGATTAAGGGGTCTTCGGCCTGATCCACCCTTAAATCCTTTTTTGTGAAAGTAGGCAGGCCTTCACTCCTCAGTTGTGCAGGACGGCAGTACAGCTTGGGGACACCGGCAGCCATGACTCCTATGGCCTCTGCGCCAATCACTCCCCTGGCTCTACATTCCACCCCTTGGCATAGGGCTTGAACCCCGTCTGGTGTTAAATGGGTCCATTCTGATTCTGGGGCCTCTGTACTGTAAGGTCTCCTGGACAGGGCATCCGCATCCTGGTTGTTGGCCCCGGGGCGGTACTTGAGACTGAAGCGGAACCCTGACAAGGCGGCTAACCACCTGTGTCCAGTGGCATCCAGTTTGGCTGTGGTGAGGATATAGGTAAGCGGGTTGTTGTCCGTTCTGATTACAAAGTCGGCTCCATACAAATAATCCTTCAGTTTATCCACCACTGCCCATTTGAGAGCCAAGAACTCCAATTTATGTGTAGGATAATTCCTCTCTGAAAGCGTCAAACTTCGGCTTACGTAGGCGATGGGACGCAGATGCCCGTCATGCTCCTGATAGAGTACCCCACCTAATCCATCTCGACTGGCGTCTACATGTAACTCATAGGGCCTTGTGGGGTCCGCATAGGCCAAGACTGGGGCAGATGTGAGACTTCCCTTCAGCTGCACAAAGGCTTCTTCACACCGTGGGGTCCATTCATCTACAATTGGCTCCTTTTTTTTTCTGGGCCCCCTCTTTGGGTTTTCCAAGCCCTTCAGAGTCTGTCTCAGCCTCCTCCTCATTTTTTAACAGTTCAGTGAGTGGACGGGCTATTCTGGCGAACCCTTCCACAAATCTTCTATAATAGGAACAAAATCCTAGGAAAGACCTGAGCTCAGTCACATTGGTTGGTCGGGGCCAGGAGGTGACAGCCTCCAGCTTCTGTGGATCCGTGGCCACCCCTTCTTCGGACACAATATGCCCCAAATAGCTTACTGATGACTGATAAAACCTGCACTTTTCCATAGACAGTTTTAAGCCTTCCTCATGTAGTCTACTCAGAACTTTCTCCAGTCTTTCTTCGTGCTCTTCAAGTGTCCGGTGGCCGGAACACTATCACGTCATCTAGGTACACTAACACCTCGATCAGATTCATGTCGCCCACGGTCTTTTCCATCAACCGCTGAAAAAGTAGCTGGGGCCCCTGACAGACCTTGTGCATCCTGTTAACTCAAAGAACCCCACTGGGTGATGAAAGCCGTTTTTCTCTCTGTCTTCAGGGTGCATGGGGATCTGATAATATCGCTCTTCCAAATCCAGTACACTAAACCACTTCGCCCCAGACAGGCTTTGCAAGGCGTCCTCTATCCTGGGGGTGGTGTACTGATCGGGAATGTCCTCCGATTCAGTGTTTCGGTAGTCAATACAGAGCCGCAATGACCCCATTCTTTTTCCTGACCACCACTATGGGGGAAGCGTAGGGGCTTCGGGACTCCCGAATGATGCCCGTCTCTTCAGCTCAGCCAGCTGTTCTCGTAAATCTTCCAGGTCTCCCAATGGGATACGCCTGACCCTCTCCCGAAAGGGCTTGTCCTCTTCCAGCCGGATCCTATGCTCAGCACTTTTGGCCAGCCCCACATCGAATTCGTTCTTCGAGAACGCCATCCTCCATCTTAATAGCTGAGTCTTCGCTCTCTCCAGCCACAGGGGGGGAGGGGGGTGTCTGTTGGGAAACACTCTTCAAAAAGGGTCTCCTCTTCCGCTTCTGGTATGCCTTGGGGAGGCACTGGGGTTGCTGATATCACTTCCCCTAGCAAGGCTTTAGCTGGTACTTTTATAGGAGATGCTGTGGTGTTCTTAACGCGGATGGAGACCTTCCCTCGGTTCCTTTTTAACAATTTGGTCGGCAACAATTCGGGCACTATCTCCAGTCTGTTATCCCCTTGTCTTGGGTCTGTCTCAAGGACAATGAAGGGTCCTGGCTGCTTCCAAGATAACTTGACCGAAGCCTCAGACAGACTACTTCGCCAGGCTGTACCACTTTCTCCCATCTATCCAGGCGCCAGACTCTTCCCACTCTGTCTTCAGGCGCTCTCTGCTCCTGAAGCAGGTTCCGGTACACTTGGTCAGCATTGGGTGCACCCTGGTGTCTGGTGTAGCCTGTTGTTGCATAAGCGGGGGACAGGAGCCTCCGGACCAAATGGGTATTCGTCCCAACGATAATGGAGTTCTTTTCAGCCCTGGTGGACGGGGGCACACTACGGCTAAGGCATCAAAAGCTTCAGCTTCTCCGGCCACGCTTGGATCAAAAGCGAGCTTTATGGACAGGAAACCATCATAAGGGCAATTCTGCGTTCCAAGCCCCATATCTCTAGCTCTTCCAGCTTCTGTAGGGGTAAGTGTCGGAGATGCCTCTCGTAAAAGTCCCGATAAAGGAGGGTCACCTGAGCTCCGGTGTCCAGCAGGGCTTTTGTATAAACTCCCTCCACTTGAACAGGGACAATGGGGGAGGGTCCCACCAACTCAGAAGGAAATCCACGCGGAGGAGCAAGATCAGCCTGCTTGGTGACCCTTACCTTCACGCCTTTTCTCCTGGGTCGTTCTCTCGGTTTCGCCTCCCTCCGTTCTTTAGGGGTGGAAACGACAGAGGGGTTTTTGGAGTTGACCGATGTGATCGGGCGCCCAGCTGACTCCTTCACTGGGGCCCCCTGAAGTTTAAAGCCGGCTTTGGGGTTCTCGCTTCTGTCTTCGGCGGGCTTGGGCACACTTGGCGGAAATGCCCAACTCCTCCGCAATTGTAGCAGACATTTTGCGGTCTCCTGACAGGCACTACCCCGGTGGTAGCTTCAGGCACAGGTTCTGGAGGAACCTTTCCAAGGGGTGAATTAACCCCTGCAGCCAGTAGGGTTAGCATCTGTGTCAACTGAGTGACTTGGGCCTTCAGTTCATCTATCTCCGGACTTCCACTTGACACACTAAACGTCCGAACTTCAGCAGAGGATGAAAACCCTGAACTTTTTTTCTTCTCCGCTAGGATTGCCTCCTCTTCCCTCACTGTCCGTATAAGATCGGGGTATCGCAGAGAGGTCCCTCCTGGCAGAGTCCTCAACTGAATCCAGACAGGATCAGAGCTTAGAGCGCCTCTGAGTATCTGTTTCATCCTGACCTGATCCATGTCCTTTGCGTCTATTCCCTTCTTCAGCACAATCTGGTATAGCATCTTATTCAAGCGCCTTATGTACTCGGACAATGCTTCATTCCTCTGCTGGTACATATGTTCAAAGAGAAAAAGTAAGTCTGTGGCTCTTTCGGTACGCCCAAACTCCTCCTGCAGCATGCGAAGATAATCATAGGCTGTACAGGACCCTGACTGAACTTCAGATTCCGAATGGCTTCTGCTGCAATGCCCTTTAGACTCTCAGTGATCCGTTGTTTTTTTTGTATCTCCGGGACATCCCATTCTTCTAAGGCTTGCATAGCCTGCTCCATCCAGGTCTCATATTCTTCCTCTCCCTGGGGTACGGGCTGCGTCCCTGAGAAGATTCGCAGCTTCCGGTAGCTATAATTTGCAGAGGGTGAGGTGAGTTTGGCAACGCTCTCTACTAACTTTCCTATGTCCTTGAAGAAAGAGGCTGGAGGGTAACTAGCAGTTAGCTCAGATGTGGTAGTTGCTCCTACAGTTCCCAGTGGGGACTGACTTGGTCCCTCAGAACTACTAACTGGGTTGGCTAAAGATATTAGCCGCACTTTAACTTCCCTTGTTAGCTGAATGCTATCACCCCGGTAGCAATGTGGGATTCCTTTCTTCCATTCCAGTAGGGCATAGGTGTGGGAGCCTTCTTGGTTTGTTATGGTGTCTATGACAAACACTTTCTGGTCAGGCGCTAAGGTAGTTACTGCTTTACGGATCTGTTCCTCTGTCCATGTGCCATCAGGAATGTCCATCACTACACTCAGCCCGTCCTGGGCGTTTTGTTCTTTGCACCACTTTGCTGCGGCTGTCAGATCCATGGTTGGGCTGTTGGTGTGGGTATCTCTGTGCGAGGGGTATCAGAAGTGATCCCGACGAGCCCCCACGTGTAGCGCTTACCCCCTAAGGAGCGGCTGAATTTGTTGGGTCTTCTGGTCCTCCTCCGCAACACTCGATCCACCGCACACCACACACCTGAGGAAAGTCCCTAATACCAATCCCCCTGACTGAGTTATGATGCAATAGCACCAGAATTTTTTCTGAGTGACAAGTAACTCTTCAAGACACCAGAAAATTAAAGCAAATATCAATTTTACTCATGAAAGATCAATACCAGTTAACAAATTAATCATCACACATACAGTTAATATAATACATATAGTACAAGGTGATAGCTCCCTAACACCTCTTCCTGCGGCCGCAGGGATTGAACTGGTAAGATTATGTATGCTGCGCAGCAGTCAGCAAGATTACTTTAAACTAACTGTGGTACTTTACCCACTAGAAACCCCTTTAAACAGTTTACTGAACTATATGTCCCAATCTGCAAGGCCTTGCTGCAGGAGTGTAAGTGCACTAGTCGAGGTCTTCGTTTTCTTCGCTAGCAAAAAATAGAAAGGGCCCTATTTGTAATCCAACAGGGGTATCTGTAGTATCCGATGCAAACAACCGGTGAGCGAATCTTTTAGCAGCAGACCGCTCAACAGTGGGCTAACGTTCTCGGGCCCTGCGACAAGTATTTGAGTATGTCTCTGGAACCCTCCGATGGTACTGGTCTAGTGTTCTCCACAACACAGCTCAGATAGTCCCTCAGATGTGTGTGTGTGAGTGTGGTATAGTACGAAACAGTTGGGCGCAAGCCCTCTCACCACACACGGCCCTGGTGACTGGGATCCTCTCGGCACGCGACCCCCGTCGGATCTCCAACGCTCGTCCCATCACACGGCTCTTGTCTCAGGGGAACTGCAGGAACTCTTTACTGCTGCCCAGACATCGCTGGCTGCTTTCCACGAGGTAGGCCGGAGTTCAGTCACACACTCACAGGAACAGTTCCTCCCAGGTCTGTGTCCCAGGCTGGAGAGAGAGTTAAACACCTGCCATCCGGTCTTTTTTTCTGTTCCCAAGATCCTTTGCTCCCCTGGGCGTTCTGGGAGTGGCATTCCCCTCCTTCTGGGTTGTTCCAGAAAAAAGTAAAACTTTGAGCCCGACGTCCCACTTTGGTCAGCAGAGGGCACCAAATGTCTATTTTACATACACTCCTGCATAAACCTCTCTAAAGCATAAGTGACACCGCTACATAAGTTTCTCACTCACTCAAGTGTGGTTATATCTATAGCTCGCTGATCAATCCTATGTTCTGTGAGCTGTAGATCTGACTTATTTTTTTTAGGGGTTGCCCTGAGATCTCACCTTTTTGCCAAGGGTACCTCCATGGTAAAAGGTTGAGAAAACACTGCTCTAAATTATTATTTATTATTAATCTTTATTATTTCACTTTAAGCATCAGTAAATCGCTGCTCATTTGAAAAAGATGTTTTTAAAAACTTGCTTTCCTTGATACATGTCCTCCAGAGCAGTACCCAGACACCCATACCCTTTGTATGCCTAATAACTTGCATCTAAGCCCTCAAAATGGCCACTTTTGATTTTTCCAGTCGGGTCCTATCTCTAATGGACACACATGAAATGCTTCCAGGGGATCCCACCGAGTCCTATATAAACCAATTTCAAGGCTCTGTTGGATCAGGTCCTCGGCAACAGAATTCTTATGAAACAGGAATTGTCATTTCTATATAGCCCCCCCCCCTCCTTTGACCCCCAATTTTTATTATATCACAAGAAACAAATCCAATCGTCCTGGTAGACCCATCATCTCCAGCATAGACGGATTGACCAGCAATCTGAGGAATTACATTGACCTTGTCTTACGGGATTTGGTAGTGCAGTTCCCCTCCTATGTCAGGACTCATGATAGACATCTTGTCCAATGTACAGGACGCCAGGGTTGGGTCTTGGACAGACACTATGTGGCACCAATATTTGGAGTGTGGTCCCTTAAGGCAATAGTATAGGGTTCAGGAGGTCACCCAGAGGGGGTGAGAAATTCCAGCCAATAAAAGTTGATCCAGAGAGGACTGGCCTACAATCCTCTCTATCCTTGTTAAAATTTGAGGCCGGAATTTCGGAGGCTCTAAAGTGACATTTGGGGAGGGAAAGAGCCTCCTCTCCTGGGGGGTTAAGAACTTCCAGGAAATCAGCTTAAAAGACAGGATGTGCTGATAGAGGGTGTGGAGGAGTATGGGAGTGCACCTGTTTGCAGAAGCTGTGTACTGCTGAGAACCTGGTAAAGGGCCAGCAAGGACTGGAAGTTCTGCCTAAAACCGTATGTGCCTTTGTTTTAAATTATTACTGTGCTGAAGAAAAACAGACTTTTTTGTTTATTCTGGAGACAAGCAGACTTTTACTTTAATGTATTTCCCTGTGTGCTGAAGAAAGCGTTGTTTTTGGTTTGGTCACAAATAAAACCCCTTTTTGTTCAACGTTACTGGTTTACGCACTTAATTCTGCAGAGCTAAACAACCCCCAAAGTTAACACCAAGTACAAGTGGCAAAAGGGATACAAGTGAGTCTCTTTGGATATGTCATCCTTGTACACCTCTATTCAGAATACATTTGGCCTTCAGGCTGCCCAGTATCTCCTGCTCAAAGATGGTTCTTTGCATTCATCTCAGATATCCTTCATCTTGCAGTTTACCAAATTCACTCTCACACACAATATTTCACATTCACAGGTTAGTACTATAGGCAGGTCAGGGGCACTGCGATGGGAGCCAGGTTTTCTTGGAGTTATGCCAACCTTGTCATGGGTTATTGGGAACAACCAGTGTTGCTCATCTTACTTTGAAAAAGTAATTAGTTACAGTTACAAATTACTTCTCCGAAAAAGTAATTGTGTTAGTGACTCAGTAACTACATTGAAAAAGTAATTAGTTACTCAGCAAAGTAACTTGATTTTTTTTTTTTATATTCTAAAATGCTTTGTTGAGAAGCAGATGACGAGCGCTTGCCAGGGAGCATCGAGTTAATACTCCAAGACAAAAGAATGGCAGATCCTTGAGAGAAGAAAACCAGAAACAAATGGTGATCTTGTGTATATCACAGCCTAGGTGCATCCGTCCCACCATGTATGTGCAGCTAATAGGACTTAAAACCCTTATCCATCTGCTACATATTACATCCAAATTATAAGCTGGATTAAAATGTATGTTTATAATATACATTCCCTTGACATTTACAGAGTCTGTAATTTAAAATCTTATATTAGGCTTTATTAGAATTTTCTATAGTTTATTGTTTATTTTATTTATCTTATATAAGCTTTATTAGATGCAAGGGATCTGGAATGAGGATGTCAGATTTTTCTTTGTTGTCTGATGAAGAGATAAAATCACTGACCAAAAATAACCTGCTGATCATTGGTCTGTATAGGTGTCCTGCACTTACCATGTTGACCACTCGCTGTGTACACTGTGTTGTATAGGGAACGTTTGTTCTGTGGAACATTTTGTTCCGGCCATGTGTTCCCGGATCATTGATCAGGTTGGGCACACAGTGTGTGTGATCGATGTGAGTTGTTCCCCGGTGATAGGTCAGTGTGAGGTCATGATTCTAAAGTGGAGTTCAGCCCATATTTATGTTCATAGCGCTGGCAGAAGCAATTACTCTGCTGCCATCTAGTGGCAGTAGATGTAATTGCGGTAATGCCGCCCAAGTAATGGGAACTGCATTACTGTGAGGGGAAGAGTAATTAGGTAGATTACTCGTTCCCCTTTAAAAGGGGCTGCGTTAGGTAACTGCGTTTATTGTAACTCTGTTACTTACAACACTGGGAGCAACACCCCAAATGTACCAATAATTCATTCAGGGCAAATCTGGTCCTCTACTCGCGGTACATAGATGACATTCTGATCATTAGGAAGGGCTCAGACTTACAGTTTGAGCAGTTAATTTGCCATTGGCAATCCCTTTGACATACAGTTCACTCATAGCGCATGATGAATCATTGGTATTTTTGGATCTTGAGCTCAGGGTTGATTCATATCTCAGTATTGTGTCCCAAACCCATTTAAAACAATCTGAAGGGCAATTCATACTTCCATGTAGGCAGTCACCATCACCCGAGGTGGATCTAGAAGATCCCCATGGGAAAACACTGCAGATTCATGAGAACCTGTACTGAGGTGGAGGATTATGAGACTTAGAGCCTCATCCTTAGGAGGAAGTTCATTGGCAAGGGTTATCTTATCAAAGTGATTGACTGCCTATACAGGGAGTAGTACTCCCCTGTCAACCAAGCCCCTGAGAGAGACCACTAGCAGCCCCTACTGGTGGGAATGGAAGAGCATCCAGAGACCACTATGGTTTAGCTTTCTATACTAGGTATAATCAAAAAGCCTTTGACATCAAGAGGGTTGTGCACAAATACTGGGGCATTTTTTCCCAGTATCCATTGATCACAAGAGTAATTTTCTCACGACCAGATATCATTTTTTGGAGTCCAAGGAATTTGAGGAGCATTGTGGCACCCAGTAGAGTAAAAGCTAAGACCAGAGCTCTTTTTGCAGGCTGAAAATGTACCTGCCCAATTCTGGGGCATGTAGCTCCTCACAGCCAGCAGGTGGAGATGTCCAGTGAGTGCTGCCACGTAGGCGACTGTTGTATAGGAGTATGTTTGTTTAGGAGCAATGTATTGGCATATCATGTGCACACGTATGAGTGTACATCAGCCAGTGGGTGAGAAGTGATGCACTTGCAGATTATGTACACACATACACCTATTTTTATATTCACACAATTTTCTACAGTAAAACCTTGGATTGGAAGAAACGCAGTTAACGAGTGTTTTGCAATACAAGCTGTTTTTTTTTTTTAAATCCTGACTTTAAATCATTGTCTGACAAGACCAGCTGGATACAAGCCTCTAGGGTGTGCAGTGCCGCATGTGGCCAGAGGTGCGGAGGCGCCAGTGATGCTCGGAGACACTCTGAGCCGCTAGGAGACACTCTAAGCCGCTCAGAGACACTGTGAAACACAGTGTCTCTGAGCATCTCTGAGTGTCTCTGAGTGTGTCCAAGTGGTCTCCGAGTGTTTCTTGCACCCCCACCACCTCTGGCCACATGCAGTACTGCATACACTAGCAGCTTTTTTCTGTATTTGGCTCCATCCATCTTTCCATCAACACAGACCAGCTTCCCTGTCCCTGCTGAAGAAAAGCATCCCCACAACATGATACTGCCACCACCATGCTTCACAGTGTGTGCTCAGGGTGATGAGCAGTGTTCGTTTTCTGCCACACATCATTTTGCTTTTAGGCCAAAAAGTAACATTTTTGTCTCATCTGACCTAAGCACCTTCTTCCACAAGTTTGCTAGGTCCCCCACAAGGCTTCTCACTAATTGCAAACAGTACTTCTTATGGATTTCTTTCGACAATGACTTTCTTCTTGTCACTCTTCCATAAAGGCCAAATTTATTATGTCAAGTCATTCCTTTTGAAATGATTTGGGGTGCAGCCCTTTTGGGCTCCGCCCATGTGTTCAATGTGTTCAATTGCCTGTGGGAAGGGTCCCATGATCTGTCAACATATTTGAGACCATTATTTGACAAGCTGAGTCAGCTCTGAGGAAGGGGGGGTGACCCCCAAAATGCATCAGTTATCTAACCATTTATTCCCAAGACAAACTGCATTGCGTTCCAGCTGGTTGGTGTCACCCTCTTGAAAAAATATTTTGAGAAATTGCAGAGCAGCAGTGTGCAAATAATGGTGAAACCCTCTACTTTCGTCACAACCCTCACAGGGAACATAGCCCAGAACATTGATGCATCGAGCGGAAGATCCGGAGAAGGACATAGCGGGAGGACATTGCAGGATCCTGGGGAGTGGGGTTAACATTTTTGTACCCAAATAAAGTACCCAAATAATGTACTTTTTTTACCCATAAATAGAGCTTTCTTTTGGTGGTGTTTGATCACCTCTGCGGTTTTTATTTTTTCCACTATAAACAAAAAAAAAAAGCCTAATATATTTTTTACTTTGTGCTATAAAACATACCCAATTAAAAAAAAATGAAAATCTAATTTCTTCAAAGATTTAGACCAATACGTATTCTGCTACATATTTTTGGTAAGATAAGCATATATTGATTGGTTTTCACAAAAAGTTATAGTGTCTACAAATTAGATTTATGCCATTTTATAATTTTTTTATTTATTTTTTACCAGTAATGGCAGTGATCAGCGGGTCTGCAACATTGCGGTGGACAGATCGGACACCTAGCTTACATTTTTTAGGGAACCAGTGACATTATTACAGTGATCAGTGCTAAAAATATGCACTGATATTGTACTAATGACACTGCAGGGATAACCGTGCAGGGAAAACAGTGCAGGAAATGGGCTGCCTGGAACACCACACAGATCTGTCTTCCAAAAAGACAGGATCTCTGTATGATCCCCTGTCAGAACAGAGATTTGCCTTGTTTACTATGGCAGATCCCCGTTCTGTCACTGGGGGGGAACGATCCCTGGCAGGCATGAAGTCCGCCGGTCCCGCTGATTGGCTCCCTTGCTGGCCAATGAGCGTCACGCGTGCCCACAGAGCCTCGTGCATCAACCAACATACAGCTATGGCGAGTCGGACAGCCAAGCCAACCTGTCGCAGTATACCTGAGGCTGCTGGTCGGCAAGAGGTTAATAATGTCAAATATGCACATCAATTTAACATTTATTATTATATATATAAGAGGGCTTCATCACTATTTGCACAGTGCAGCTCTGCGGTATTTCCTACGTTTTGCTTAGAGGGTGGTACTATCACTACTATATTGCAATACATTGGTTGATTTGTACAGGATATTCATATACAGGTTTTACCATTACAAAGTCAACTTTTACAATCTTATGGAGGGAGTGTAGGCTTGCGCTGCATTTTTAGCTTTTATTACTTTGCGTTGGATGTGGGAAAACATATCAATGCTAGCAGCAACCAGCTGAAAGGATTCTGTAAATATTGCTTATACTAGTAGCCAATGGCCATGTATACTGGTGGTCAGGGCTTTTTTTTCTCAAAAAATAGGTGCAGGATCTCAACCACTCTCCCAACACAATACAAATGACCCCCTTTCCCCCCACTAAGGGGGAGAGCATACTGCATCAAATGGTAAATGGTGGGTCTGGTCAAACTGTACTAACAGTGGGAGGGTTTTGAAGGGGCATTGATAAATACCCAGAATGCATTACACACAGGGTGAAGAATTCAGGAGTATGCCAAGCACAGAGTGCAGGGTTCAGGAGTGTGCTATGTATAGAGATAAAGGTTGGGGGTGTACAGAGTAGAGGAGCGTGCTACAAGCACAGTGCATGTTTCAGAAGTCTGCTAGGTACAGAGATCAGGAGTGTGCTATGTAGAGAATGTAGACTTTAGGAGTGAGCTATGTACAGAATATAGAGTCCAGGAGTGTGCTATGTATAGAATGAATAGTTCAGGAGTGAGCTATGTACAGAATGTAAAGTTAAGGAGTATCCTATGTACAGAATGTAGAGTTCAAGAGTGTGCTATGTACAGAATGTAGAGTTCAGGAGTGTGCTATGTACAGAATGGAGAGTTCAGGAATGCGCAATGGACAGAATGCAGAATTGAGGAGTAAAAAAGCTTGTAACGGGGACAATGTTTGTATGGAGGAATGGTTATTTTACTTAATTGAAGACTGAGATTAGTAGACAGTTATAAAATGTCCAATATTAGTCATTTCTGCTAAGGTCCCAGGGTGCACACACCTTTTCCACAGTATATCATTACGTCTTTTGATATGTTTGGTAAATAAAATATTGAAAAGGCAATTTTTATTGGAGTTTTTATTCATGAATATCACCTTTATCTGTAATCACTGTTTGAATAAAAATCGATTTGCTTGTTCAAACCTTTTGAAAAAGTGAACCGTTTCAATAAGGTGTACCTATTTTTTCATTGTATATATATTTCTTAACTAGAAAACTAAAAACAAACATCTTTATTGTTTAATGTTTGTAGCGTATCACCAGTGGTGGCCCGTCCATTAGGGGTGCTGCCCCCCATCCATGCGTCCGGCCCCCTAATCTATATGCAGATTTTTTTTTTTTTAGAGTGGGTCTCGTATTTCTACTTTTCACTTGTAATGGTTTAAAGGGACAATAATGTAATTTAATATATCTATAAATGCGGATACAACACCCAAAGAAAATCAAGCATTAAATTATACTGTATACTATTCAGGGTTTTATTCCTGTTTCCAATTTATCCTATGTAGTGGAAAGGTGATAAGGTGATAAGCTGCAACGTAAGTTAGAGGATATAAAAATACATTGAGGAGTTTCACTTTCCACTCATTTCTCATCTTCTTCCTCTTCCTCTTTCTCTTCAGGTTGCAATTCATCTTTAAGTTGATCACGTGCAAAATCTTCAAATACAAAATCTTCTTCCTGTTCACTGTGAAAGAGAAAACAATGACTGTTAATGAGATTTAGCAGCAGTATATAAAAATAGGTAAACCACAATATAATAAAACAAAAAATTGTAAGGTCTGCTATTGCTTTTAGCCTGCGTAAATACTTGAACATCAATAGCCATGCCATAGATTCATTTTAAAGATGTTAGGCCGCGTACACACGATCAGTCCATCCGATTAGAATGGTCCGAAGGACCGTTTTCATCGGTTAGCCGATGAAGCTGAATGATGGTCTGATGTGCCTACACACCATCGGTAAAAAAAATTATCGTGTTAGAAAGCAGTGACGTTTACGTGTTTTAAATGCTTCCAAGCATGCGTTGACTTGATTCTGAGCATGCGTGGCCTTTTACCGATGCTTTTGCATACTAACGATCGGTTTTGACCCATCGGTCAGGCATCCATCGGTCAAATTTTAAAGCAAGTTCTCTTTGTTTTGACCGAAGGGATAACTGACCGATGGGGCCCACACACGATCGGTTTGGACCGATAAAATGGACCTTCAGTTCGGTTTCATCGGTTTTGACCGATCGTATGTACGCGGCCTCAGAGAGTGTTTTCTAAGTAGGAGGCCGACAAGTTTAGGGTGCTGTTTATGTACCCCCTGAGAGGCAAGAAAGATGGGCACTCATCCCTTATCCAACAGTTTATTTAGATATTTTAGTCAAACTGCAGTACTGTTGTGCTATCCCTTTAGCTGTGCTCTGGGAATCATTTTCCCTGTATTTATTTTTTATTAGTAAAATGCAAGTACTGTATATGTAAGTAATCTATATGTAAGTAATGGATAGATTAAATGATGAAGAAAAAATAACCAGCTATGTAGAGGGAAAAACTGTTCAAGGAAAAAAAACATTGGGCCAGATACACAATATGGCCGGTTCCTGCAAGGCCCGGAGAGTGCCAACACCATCCCGGCCAGGAAGGCACAGATATTGCAGCAAATTACCGACCAGGTAAACACGTTTGGGGGGGGGGAGACCCGCACACGCCAGAGGGTCGCCAAGAAGATCAATGATCTCCGGTGTGTGGTCCGTGGGAAGCTGGCCAAGATTGACGCCTATGCCAGGGGCACTGGAGGGGGCCCGCCATGCCCTGTTAGGCTGACTGAGGATGAGCGTGCAGTGGCCCAGACCTTCAACAGGCAGCAAGTGGAGGGGCTGCCTGGCTTTGACTTCAGTTATGAGGCCAGGTAAGTTTTTTTTTTTTCTATCTGGTGTGTAGCATGTGTGGGGGAGGGGGGAGGGAATATGTGCCAAGTGTGTGGATCCTCCAACCGGTGAATGTTTTGTGTCATCCACAGATGTGCAGGAGGATGCTGGGCCATCTGGCCTGACCGCACCATCCCCACCCCAGGACAACAGCCTGATGAGTACCCCCAGACAAGGCCGGAGTCCTCTGAGGAGGTTGAGGAGGAGGAGTTTGAGTTGGAGGATGAGGGCTTGTCAGGGAATGGCTTTTTTATTTTGGAGGAGTCTTCACCTTTGGCTGGCAGCAGCCAGGCCTCCATCCGGGGTAGCGCCTCCCACTCCTCCCCCAACAGGGCTCCCCTCCCAAGGGGCTCCCCTTCTCCCTGGCCACAAGCCTCATCTGGGGGCAGGAAGGCAACCCAGAAGACCAGGGGGTGGCCGAGGTTCTGCCTGCCAACCTGAGAAGGGACCAGGCCCTTCAGACCCGCCATCTGGGACAGGTTAACCAGACTTTGGTGCGGATGGAGGAGAGCCTGTCCTCCATAAAGGATACGCTTGGGGACATGGCCTGCAACTCCCTGGCCCTGATCAATTGCCTAAATGAACACCAGGCTACCACAGCAGGCGTTGGTCAGGATGTGAGGGCCCTCGGTCAGGATGTGAGGGTCCTCACCCAGGCTATCCAGGCCAATACGGCCATGGAGGGCAGGCCACCAGGTGGGCAGAGACCAGGGGATGCTCCTCCTTCCCCCGGATTACCCCCCCCCCCCAAGAGTCGGCCCGAGGAGCCGGGGCCGTCCCAGGCGTGGGTCATGCCAGCGGCAGTAATTTTTTTTTTTTTTGCTGGAGATTTTTTTGGGCTGCGAATGATTTTGGAATGTGGGGGTGACATTCCTGCTGGAAAAGGGGTGTTGCCCTCATTTGTGGTTCCCCAGGACCAGGGAGAAGTGATCCCCAGGTCCGTGTGAATGGTGTATGAATGTACAGTGACATAATTGGAGCCGTGGCGTGGCGTTGCTGCTCACAAGTCCTGCATGGTGGTCTTGTGCCAATCCAATTTGATGAGGATGTGATGTGTCTGTGCTAGGGACCACAGTGGTGTGCATGCATGCATTCTCATTGTGCCATGATTAATGTGTGTGTTTAACGTGCAAAGATGCCTAATGTGAGCTGTCTCCTGGCGGCTCTTCCCTCAGAAGACGGGGTAGCCTCGGTTAGGGGGGATTGTCTGGTTCGGGGGTCAGGTCATCACGTATGTCAATCTCCAGGCCCTTTCTCACTGCAAAGTTGTGCAGCATGCAACGATGATCTGGCACACAAAGTTTGAGGAATACAACAGGGTACCCCCAGACTTATACAGTTCAGAAACGTGACTTCAGGAGGCCAAAGGTGCACTACACGACTACACGGGTTTGGGCATGGGATTCATTGTATCTTTCCTCTCCTGGGGTTTGGGGGTTCCGGATAGGAGTCATGAGATGGGGTCCCAGTGCATAAGCAGAGTCACCTGGAAGGGAAAAGACAGGAGGATGTTAGTAGTGCATGTGCCCCTTGTGATTTCTGCATCATGGGGGGGGACAGTCATGCCTGACTCCCATGTCACTCACCAACCAGCCAGCTGTCCCCATACATGTTCTGTTCGAATTCCATTGGGATGGGGCTATGATTGTATATGTAGCTGTCATGGCTGGATCCAGGGTGTTTGGCACGGACGTGCCATTTGGCATCGACTATCACCTGTACGTTGATGGAGTGCCAATGCTTCCGATTGCGGTATATGTGCTCTGTCTCACGGGGGGGCTGGAGTGCCACATGTGTGTAATCAATGGCCCCCACAATGCGTGGGAATCTGGCAATTCTATAGAAATCTGTCATTGCCTTCTGCCGCAGGTCCTCCTGGGTGGGTTTGATGATTTGGTTGGCCATGCGTCTGAGAATTGCAGGGATAACCTGGTGCACACATCTGCTCATGGAGGATTGTGACATCCCAGCCCTCCTCCTTCTGCACTCCTCTAAAATCAGTAGTATAGCTATGAGCATGGATGCCCCTGGCATGGTGGCATACAGATTGTTGTCCTGCAAGTGTGGCTGCTCAGCTCGTTACTAACAGTGTTGCTTTAGCTGACATGTAGACGGATTGTCTAATTTTAGGCAAGCTTTTATATTGCCTAATTTTAGACAGTACGTGCAGCTGATGCGCACAGCGCGTAGCCTGCGCTGCACCAACTTACTTTTGTGGATACGGCATAACGATACGCAGGCGCATATTTCCAATTACACTGGCGCATCTCCTGATAATATCATGTGTTAGCACACTATGGGAGTATCTCTATATATATATATATATATATATATATATATATATATATAAAAAAATTCACAGAACCTCCCCCATATATTTTTACTATATATATATATATATATATATATATATATATATATACATACACACACAGGTACTCCTCGCTTAACGACCGAGTTCCATTTCAACGACTTGGTCGTTAAGCGAATTGGTCGTTAAGTGAGGAACTGCATGCTTTTCCTTTTTGGAGACATCTGGGGTAAAGTACAATACAGAATAAGGCACCCAGATCACACACAACTTGTATCCTCAAAGAAAAAGCTTTATAAATAGTTACACTGTCCTGTACATACAGTACTGTAATGTACTACAGTATATCTGTATAGTACTGTATATTGTCACACTACTGTGCTGTATTGTGTGGGCCTGAGAGAGATCCTGGACTGTATACAGTACAGTACAGTATAGACGTTTATAACGTTTTTTTCTTTGCATCCTTGCATTCTTTTGCAAAAATAATTTACTGCTGAAATGTGAATACTGACCATGAAACCAGCTGTACCGGACCTCAGAATAGTGTAGTACGTGTGTACAGTACTGTATATCAGCCATGAATGACTTTGTGACGCAGGGCTGCCGCTACCACGTTTTAGCACGTAAGCACGTTTTAGCTCATACCGTCGGTGAGATGGTCGTAAGTGCGAACGGTCGCTAAACAGGTCGGTCGTTAAGCGAGGAGTACCTGTATATATATATATATATATATATATATATATATGTGTAAAAATATATGGGGGAGTTTCTGTGAAATTTTCCGACATACCAGTAGGCCAGTCCAGCCCTGACCGGAAGTGATGTCTTGTGGATTCGGAACGGAAATTACTTAATACCGGTTCCGAATCCACAAGGTGTCACTTCCGGTCTTTCGTTGGAACGAACGCTGATGGAGATCTTGATACATTGATGTGATCTAGCCATTCCTAGCCAACTTCTCAAAGCCAGAACGACCCCCAGACTGAAAAGCTAGGGGTCCATTTCATCCGGTGAGTGGGGACACACAAGGGAGTGCAGCGCACCTTGAGTTTTGGAGCACGACTGCACTTTAATATTGGAGCACATCACATATTACAATTTTCTGGACTTTCATGAATTATTTATGAATTATTGCACAAAAGGGGGCCAATGGGGGCAAAGGGCTAGTAGCTGAAGTTAGACCTGGGACTGCCCATTCAATGGTTTGGGGGGGGACTATCTATTTACTGGTTGTTAACCAGCTATTTACTGGTTGTTAATGACGACAGCTAGCGCTGGCATTAAATTACCACAATCATTCACTACTAAATTACCGCATCACTTCATAAAATCGCATACTTCATGTGCGGTATTTTTTAAATGCTGAGCGGTATTTTTCCACATTTGTTAAAGTGGTAGATATCGCTTTGTAAATGGAGACCATTGACTCATATAGTACATATCAACAAAAGCAAGCAATGAAGTAAATGTCAGTGTGTCCTCGTGTCTTACCTTTCTTTAGCTGTCATTGTGTTGAATAGCCACAAAAAAGAGACAAACATAATGAGATTAAAACGCAGCAACATGTAAGGATAGCATACAGATTTATGATATACAGTCATGTGGAAAAAAAATAGGATTTTTGTAGTAACTGTAAAATGCTTTTCTCTGAGTTCATGGACGGACACAGCAGCAATCTTGACAGTAGGGTATTAGCCTTCTATTAGGAGAGGACAAGAGAGAAAACATGTTAAAGTGTTAAACACACATCAAAACTGTACAGTACCGCCCAAGGGCCGGTCCCTCTAGGTAAAACCCTTCTCCCTGCATGCAGCAGCTCAGTTCGTCAAAAAGCAGTACACGCATTGAAAAGGAGGGATGGGTGCTGTGTCCGTCTGTGAACTCAGAGAAAAGGATTTTACGGCGAGTACAAAAATCCTATTTTCTCTTCCGTTCATGGACGGACACAGCAGCAATCTTGACAGTAGGGACATCCCCAAGCAGTGTCAAAAATGGGAACAGCAGTAAAACAACTTCACCCCAAACAACCAGAGCTCCTCAATGGAGGAGTTGAAACATTTAAACAGCCGCCTGCAAAACCTTGCGGCCGAAGCAAGCATTCGAAGATGCACTCACATCAACCTTGTAAAATTTTGTGATAGTGTGAACGGATGACCAAGTCGCCGCCTTACACACCTGAGAAACAGACACTTGATCCACCTAGAGATGTTGTCCGACAAGACCACCAGGTCCTTCTTAGGACCAACCACCGAAACAAACAGTGAGTCTGACCTCCGAAACAGAGCAGTAGCAGACAGGTACACTCGCAGAGCTCGGACAACATCCAGGGAATTCAACGCAGCCTCTTTGGGATGCGACAGATGAGGACACAAAGACGGGAGTACAATGTCCTCATTGAGGCGAAAGGCCGAAACGACCTTAGGAAGAAATTAAGGCTGCGGACGCAGCACCACCTTATCCTTGTGGAGGATCAAATAGGGAGCCTTGCATGACAAGGCCGCCAGATCAGAAACACGTCTGACGGACATAATAGCCACCAAAAAGATCACCTTCTGAGAGAGAGTCAGCAAGTGAATCTCTCTAATGTTCTCAAACGGCGGTTTCTGAGGTACCAGAGGTCCAGATTTAAGTCCCACGGAGGTAGTGAAGGACGCACCAGAGGGGCCATATGCCGAATCCCCTGCACAAACGACCTCACCAGGGAGTGAGCCACCAAGGGTCATTGAAAGAAGACAGCCAAGGCTAAAATCTGCCCCTTAATTGTACTTAAGAACAGCAGGATCCTGGAAACCGAATATGCCCACGGACACCACTTCATCTCCTCACACATAGAGATGTAGACCTTCCACGTGCGATGGTGAATCTTCCGAGAGGACGACTTCCGTACCCTCAACATTGTAGATATCACCGAATCAGACAGGCCATGTCCTTTAGTACCTGGCTTTCAACAGTTATGCCGTTAACGCCAGCGACTGTAAAGCAGGATGAAGTATGGGACCTTTCGACTGAAGCTCCTCTCGAATTGGCAGACGCCCACGAACCTCTGCTACCAGACGCACTAGGTCAGATTAAGATCATTGGAATTCCCTTCGACCTCCACTCTGCGAAGCAGATGGGGAAGAAGCTTTAGAGGAGGAAAGGCATAAATTAGCTGATACTGACCCCAAAGTACCATCTGTTACGTCTGCCCATAGGTCTTTTGACCTGGCCACAAATCTCGATACCTTGCGTCTGGTGTGCCCCATCTCAGGCACAGGAGTTGGAACACCTCCGGGTGTAGTGACTATTCCCCTTGGTCCAGCGTCTTGTGACTTATAGTGTCCGCTTGCCAGATTTCTACGCCCAGAATGTATACGGCCGATAGAGTCCGCCCACCTCATTGATAGGATGTGAGCGACCTCTGACGCTGCAGCCGAGCTTCTTGTTCCTCCCTGATGATTGACATACGCAAGTTGTCTGACTGGATCCTGACTGGGCACCCTTGTAGCCTCTGAGACCGCGTAGAGAGGCACAGCCTGATCCCCTGAAGTTCCAGGACATTGATCGGCAGGCAGGATTCTTCCTGCGTCCAGCGACCCTGGGCCGACTGAACCCCCCGGACTCCCCCCCAACCGGTAAGGCTGGCATCCGTCATGATCACTGTACAGTGAAAGGGAAGGAATGATTTCCCGGCCCAAAGAGTCGGTGAAGTCAGCCACCAAACAAGGGAGGCCCTGACCCGGTGGCTCACCCGGATTTGACAATCCAGTGACGATGGGCATTTGTCCCAACTTGACAGAATTTCCCTCTGCAACACTCGAGTGTGGAATTGAGCATAAGGTATCGCCTTGAAGGAGGATACCATGAGCCCCAGGACTTGCAGGCAAAAGCGGAGCGATGACCATCACTGGAACGTCGGCAGCTGCACCGCAGCCTGCAGTGTCTGCAATTTTTCCACAGGGAGAAAGACTGTCGCCTCTGAGGAATCCAGAACCAACCCCAGGTATTCTAGGCGTTGAGTCGGAACCAACACCAACTTCTGAGTGTTCAGGACATACCAAAGTCTCGGAGGGTCTGACAGGGTATAGACATGCCCTCCTCTAATTCTGAGCTTAAAGTGGCTCTCAGAAGAAGATCGTCCAGGTAACCCACTATAGCGATTCCACGCTGTCTCAGCAAGGCCAGAATCGGGGTGAGCACCATGGTCAAAGGGAAGAGCCACAGATTGATAGTGGTCTTCCCCGACCGCAAAACGCAGAAATCTCTGATGTTCAGAACATATGGGGACATGTAGGTATGCACCCTTGATGTCCAAGGACGTTAGAAAATCCCCCGGATGGAGAGCAGCGACTACAGAGCGAACTGATTCCATCCTGAAACTTTGTACTTTTACAAAGCAATTGAGGACCTTGAGATCCAGGATTCGGACAGAGACCCCATCCTCCTTCGGGACAACAAACAGGTTTGAGTAAAAACCCTGTAATGGTACAGGTACGATCACCCCGCGCACCTGCAGATCCTGAACTGCCCCAAACAGGGCTTCCCGACGAATCGGAGGAAGCTGGAGGTTGTAGGGAAAAATCTGTTTGGTGAGCAAGAGAGAAACTCTATCTTGTACCCTGAGGAAATTAACTCGCAAACCCACCGGTCGAAGAGTAGAGTCGCCCACCGAGCCGCAAAATTGTGAAGACGGCCCCCACCCGAGTATCGGGCAGGGGCAGACCTTAATGCGGACGCAGATTTATCTGCAGGGTTGTTGGGGTTGCGAAACCAGGGACGCGTCTGTCCTTCAGCAGGTGTCTTATCAGCCTGGGAGCGTTTACCTGCAGCACCGGGCGGATGAAAAAAAAGCTTATGGGCGGAGAAGGAGGGCCCCTGCCTACGGCGTGGCTCCTTACCCTTTCTGGATTGCGGGAGCAGAGTGAGTGCTCTTACCTCCCATGGCATCTTTTAAATGTCATCCAGAGAGGCACCAAAAAGTTTCTCACCCTTAAAAGGTAAATCCAACAGGCCCTTCTTTGAAGATTGGTCTTCGGACCAACACTTTAGCCAGATGAGGCGGCGCAACACCACTGCATATACCGAGGCTCTGGACAGCAAGGGCATCGTATCCAAGGCTGACTCGCAAACAAATTTAAGGCCCTGCACCAACTGGTCGGCCAGTTCCACACAGTCTACTCCTACAAGCGCCTTCTCATGCGCTGACCCAGACACGGAGTCATCCTCACTCTCCGAACGGTCTAGGTCCACATCCTCTGACATCCCACCAGGGCTGGAAGCCGCAGCTGGGCCTGATACTATGTCAGAGTTGTCCCCGTAAGATGGCATTTTTTACCTCTCTGTTGCCCACGTGCCGCTTCTACCCTGGCAACAAAGGCCTCTAGGATCACCGACATCAGGTGCAGGGTCACCAGTTGCCAACTCAGATATGACTGCGAAAGAGGCGTCCACTCTCCCGTCTGAGGTGCTCTTCGTACAGCCGCCTGTGCCACTCTGTCTCTTTGCAGCGTGTCCAGGCTGTTCGCGCCATACCAACACTAGAGGCAACAATCCCTCACAAAATGGCCACGGAGCGGCCGCCGTGTAAGAAAAGGCGCGTGGCTACAAGAAAATGGCCACAGAGCAAAACATAGAGGCCAAAACAGCGCCGGGTACCGCCAAATAGGCCGCCGGTCGCATGAAAGGAAAAAAATAGCACACACAGCATGGCAGCGAACACCCGGGGCCCCCACATGGAGGGCCTCCCCCGCACATGGCAGCCGGACAGCACCCCTAGGAAAGCGGACCCCACAGCACAGCCCCCCATTAGCAGATGGAGCCCCTCCAGGCGAACCCCCGGTCAGACGCAGACAGCCTAGCTCCCAGAGCATAGGGAGCAGGGAAGGAAGAGAGAGAGGAAAGGAAAGGTGGAAACCCCTTAATCGACCTCCCCAGGAATGCCCAGCCATGCCATCCTGCCGAAGCAGGGGCTGCTACTTATCTGTCCTGCGTGGACTCGCTGGGAGCATCCCTGACAGACGCATCGCCCGCATGGTTACGGTGTGGCTGTCGGCCCTGGCACACTGTGACACGGACATATAGCCCGGTCATATGTTTTCCCCCGGAGCATGTAGCTCACCGGCCACCCCTGGAGCAACGGAGCATGTCGTGGCTGACCCAGCGCGTAGCTAAAGGCCTGCATACGCTCAATGGCTGAAACTGGGGGACTACAAGGATCTGATGTCCAGCCTGTCACCCAGTCGGCAGTTGATAGTAGATCTTTAGGAACAAAAAGGTAGAAAAAAAACAGGAAAACCTCCAAGACCAATGGGCCCACAGGGAGCCAGGTCCTTCTCCAATGTTAGGCAGAAAAAAAACTGAGCTGCTGAATGCAGGGAGAGGGGTTGTACCCAGAGGGACCACCCCCTGGGCAGTACTGTACAGTTTTTTTTTTTTTTCAAATAGCAGTTTTTTATTTATTTTTCCACAAAGGTCAATACAAAATGTAACAGCATATCAGGTGTAAGAGAGAATAGAATGTATAAAATTCCAGCTTAATGAACTTACACAGTGGTTCCATAATTATTTGTATGATCAGTAACTTGTAAAATAGCCATAAATCAAATAATAGGGAAGGAAGAAAGAGGCGAGAGAGAAGGGAAAAAAAAAGAAAAAGAAAAAGGAGAGGAGAAAAAGGGGGGGGGGAGGCAGGCAATAAGGGCGGGGGTAGTGTTGTACCTGTCGTCGGCTCACGGTGGGTCCTCCTCTACATGCCACCTCTCCCAGACCAGGTCATGTTCCTCCAACCTGTCCCGAATCCTAGCCGTCATCTTTTCCATGAGTTCTACATCCTTGACCCTAGCATAGAGGGCCTCTTTGGATGGGGGCATTGTTTTTTTCCAATGGAGTGCTATCAAGCACCTCGCAGCCGTGGTTATGTGTCTTAGGAGTTTTTTGTAGGGTTTAGCTATGTGAGGTTGGGATAGGCCCAATAGGAACAGCTTCGGGGAGAGGGGTACGGGCGCCTCCAGGAGGCGGCTCAGGAGCTCTTGGGTCTGGGTCCAGAACGGGACAATCGTGGGGCAAGTCCAATATATATGGAACAGTGTGCCCTTGGCTTGGTTGCAGCGCCAGCATCGGTCAGAGGTGGAAGGGTAAATCTTATGGAGGACGTCCGGGGTCAGGTACCAAAAGAACAGCACTTTATACGTATTTTCCTTGTAAAGGGTGCAGATTGAGCTTTTGGCTGCCTGCCTCCAAACGGCTCCCCACTCCTCCTCCGAGAGCTCCTCCCCCAGCTCCCTCTCCCATCGGAGCATGTAGGCATGTTTACCTTTGTTTTGAAAGGGGTATTCGTTTAGGATTTGGTATATATCTGATATAAGGCCCCTTCGGGCTGTGCCTTCGAGTATGATACGCTCAAACGGGGTTGGTTTCGAGAATAGGAGCCGGGGGGCTATTGTGAGGGCGTAGTGACGGATTTGTAGGTAGCTGAAGAAAGCTTGTCTTGGGATGTCGTGTTTGGATTGGAGTTCGGCGAAGGAGTGCAGGGTGCGAGATCTGGGGTCTACTAAATGACCCAAGTGGAAGAGATTCCGTGAGGCCCAGGGCCACGACATCTGGTGGGAGAGACTCGTCGGTAATTTAGGGTTATAGAGAAAGGAGGTCAGCAGGGAACTATCGGACTTAAGTCGACAGTCTTGGGCTAGTCTCCTCCATGTGCGTTGAAGCTGCTGCATGGAGCCCAGTAAACGACCGGGATCCACTGTCGCGTTTGCATTCCAGAGGAGATTATTAGGGTGTATTGGTGCCAGCCAGATCTTTTCCACCTCCGTCCACCTGTTGTAGGACTTCTGGGGAAACCACGATGCCACCGCTCGGAGTTGTGAGGCCTGGTAATATTTAACCAGGTCTGGGAAGGCTAGGCCTCCCTCGGTTCGTGCGGCCGTCATGACCGAGCGTGGGACCCTGTGGCGCCTGTAGTTCCACACAAACCGGAGGAGGTCCGCTTGCAGGGAGCGTAGGTGAGTACATGGGACTGGTATAGGGAGGGTCTGGAAAAGGTACAGCAGTTTTGGAAGGATCACCATCTTAATGGCCGCTATCCGGCCCATAAGGGATATCTGATGGGACTTCCATTTGTGGATCAGCGCCCTGATCGAGCTATAGAGGGGAGGGAAGTTGGCCTGGTACAGGGATGCAAAGTTCGGGGTCAGATGGACCCCCAGGTATTTCAGGGAGGCTCTCTCCCAGTTATATGGGAAGACGGATTGTAAGTGTAGGGTCTCTGGCTCGGGCATGTTAATCGGCATGGCCATGGACTTGGAGGCGTTGGTTTTATATCCCGAGAGGGCCCCGTAGCGTTCCAGTTCCCTATGTAGGTTGGGCAGGGAGATGCGGGGGCGCGTTAGTGTCAGAATGATATCATCAGCAAAGAGGGAGATCTTAAATTCCTCCCCCTTACTGGGATACCCCGAATGTCCGGGTTGTCTCGGATCGTCGCTGCTAGAGGTTCGACGCAGAGGGCAAAAAGAAGGGGGGAGAGGGGGCACCCCTGACGGGTTCCATTGGTGACAGGGAAGGTGGATAGGTGGCGAAGGGAGTTTTCACCTGTGATATCGGATTGGTATAGAGGTGTCGGACCGCCTGAAGAAAAGGTCCTCCAAACCCCATATGTCTTAGTGTGGCGAGCATGAAGGGCCAGCCAAGGCGGTCAAACGCCTTTTCTGCGTCCAAACTCAGGATCAAAGATTCCGAGCCCTCCCTACCCGCCACATCGATCAGGTCAATCACCTTTCTTGTGTTGTCCCCCGCTTGACGAAGGGGGATAAAGCCCACCTGGTCTTTATGGACCAGGGAGGGCAAAACTACATTTAAGCGGAGGGAAAGGACCTTCGTAAATATTTTGAGGTCTGAGTTTAATAGGGCTATCGGCCTGTAGCTAGCGCATAATGAGGGGTCCTTGTCTGGTTTAGGAATGAGGGTAATAAATGATCGCTGCATATCCTGCGGGATGGGGGTCTGTTGTAGAAAGGCGTTGAAAAGCTTTGTCATGTGAGGGAGAAGTGTGGGGAGGAAGGTCTTGTAGTATTCGTATGGGAACCCATCTGGGCCCGGGGATTTGTGGGCGGGTAGGGCCTTAATGGCCAGGGTGAGCTCCTCATCTGTGATAGGGGCGTTAAGAGAGGCCAGGTCGTCCGGTTGCAGTCGGGGAATGCCCGCCCGTGTCAGGTATTGTGTCATCCTATCTAGCAGGTCGGGGGAGGGTGGGTTATGTGGGATTTCTGGCTTGTTGTACAAGTCTGTGTAAAAGGCAGCGAATGCATCCGCTATACTTTGAGGGTGGGATAGAACGTTGCCCGATCTGTCCTGGACCTGGTGCGGGGTGGAGGCGACGAGCGGTCGGCTAGTTTCCTGCTAACAGGGCTTGCGCCTTGTTGCCCTTGTCGTAGTATACCTGTCGTAAGCGAACCAGGGCTTTCTCGACTCGACCCAGCGCGAGGTCCCGGAGTGTCGACCTTACTAGGGCGATGCGCTTAAGAAGCGGCAGGGAGGGTGAGGCCTGTAGACGGGTTTCTAGGGCATGAAGCTGTGCTTCCGCCTGCTTCCTAGCCGACTCGGCGTTCCTCTTAAGGGCTGAGGAGATGGCTATACAACGTCCCCTGATTACCGCTTTATGAGCGGCCCATAATGTGGTGGTGGAGATGTCTTGCGTGTTGTTTTCGCTACTGTACAGTTTTAATGTGTGTTTAACACTTTAAAGGGGTGTTCCAGCAGATTTTTATGTTTATTAAAAGTCAGCAGCTACAAAAAGTGTAGCTGCTGGCTTTTAATAAACACTCACTTACCTGCTCCTGCGTTCCAGCGACACGCCGACCGGGGCTCCGCTCCTCTCCCCCCCTCCCCAGCCGGCGTCTCCATCCCGACTGTGGGCACCCAGCCGTGACAGCCTTCGGCTTCACGGCCGGGCACCCACTGCGCATGCGCGAGCCACATTGCGCATGCGCGCGCGCGGCTCGCCGCTGATTGGAGAGGCGATCGCATGGGACCTGTCATGTGTCTCATGTGATCGCCTACAGGGAGGGGCTGGTGTAGGCGATTAAGGCTTAATCGCCTAACCAGCCCCTCGGCGGAAGCAGGAAATGGGACAGGAAGTCCCACTCCTACTGAAGCCCCCACTCCCCCCCCAAAAAAATTACATGCCAAATGTGGCATGTAAGGGGGAGGGGATTAAACAAAAGTTGTTTTTTTGGGTGGAACTCCCCTTTAACATGTTTTCTGCCTAGTCCTCTCCTAATAGAAGGCTAATACCCTACTGTTAAGATTGCTGCTGTGTCCGTCCATAAACGGAAGAGAAATAAGTGTATCCCCATGCAAATTTGTCACATGAAGAAAATATCCCCCCCCACCCCACCCCACATTTACTGCCAGATAAACAATGAATCAAATATAGACAGTTTGAACCGTGGCCGGTTCAGCAGGGACCGGCCAAGATTCGAACCACGTATGGGTAGGCTGATTGTACCCAAGTTGGTCAATCGATCAACTTGGGTACAATCAACATGTCGGATTTTCCATGCGATTATTGCCAGTGACTATAGCCGCTATCAATAATCACTGTGTGTTCTTCTGGCAGGGATGGCTCCCCATGCACCCCTTCCCCCCAGAAGCACACAATAGCTCTGTGGGAAACAATTGCCCATCAACACTGGCTGTACTGATGGGGAAGTAGTGCGATTTTCCTTCCTGCAATCTGTGATTGCAGGAAAGAAAATCATACCATATATGGCCAGCTTAACAATAAATATGTTGTTACCGATTTTGATGAGAAGAAACTTCTAACAACTGTGAAGCATAGGGGTGGAAATATTATTTATAACATATGGTTTGGGATTGCTTTGCTGCTTTAGGGCCTGCAGTAGCTTGCAGTCATTAAGTCAACTATACATTCTGAATCATATTGTTGTGATTAAGTGCCTTTGGGTGTGAAATGCATTAACAACTGTTCTCTCCTTGTGTTACTGTGATGCTGTGGACCTTTTAACTGCAACAATAAAGAAATGGGTGTTTTATCTGTATTAGTGTGCAGTCATCTATCCTTTGTTCTCTGATATCCTGCGATTGCATTTAGAACCAGCACCTGATTTGTTTTAGGTACACCAACCTGGAGTGGTATGTGGTTTATGTTACAACCATATAGTTTTATTGCTCTTAGTAAACCTTTTTTTAAATCATTTTGTATGCTGGAATAATTTTTATCCACTGCTCTTAGTAATACTGCTTTAACAAACAAATAAGGCCTTTAAATAGCCGACTTTGTCCTTTCCAGTCCGCCTTTTGCCAGTCAGAGTTCCGCAGATCTCCCTGAGCCGACGGGAGCTCCTCTCTGCTCATGAGCGGGGAGGAGCTTGTCGAGTCCCGCTTTCTTACCTGAAAACCACTGTCTGATCTTTCCCGCTCCGCATCGGATGGGGATGCACGTTTGTTTTTAGGATGAGGTCGGAAGGGAGTCCGCTCTCCGACGTCATAGGGGTGAGAGCGCCCGTTCAGGTCCGCCTGAAAAATAAGGCGGACCTGAACGGATCCATGTGTGAACGAGGCCTAACAGTGAATTCCCAGCATGACACATATATAAATAATCTAAATGTTTAGTTTTCTTCTGTCAGGCCGCGTACACACGACCGAGGAACTCGTTGGGCGAAACATAATTTTCCTGGTCGAGTTCCTTGTTAGGCTTGTCGAGGAACTCGACAAGCTTGCTTTGCGTACACAGGTTAAAGACCAAATCTCCTCGTTCTCATACGACAGCAGGGGAAGTTCGATTCCACTGGCACAACCCTTGGGGCTGCTTTTGCTAATCTCATGTTACTGAAAAGTTTGGTAAGAGACATTTTCACTTTTCAGTCAGTTACAGCGTGACAAATGTGCTATTTCCATTACAAACGCTACTTTTACAGAAGGTGCGCGGGTTTCTTAGCATACACACGCTCGAGTTTCTCTTTGGAAAACAGCCCGACGAGAAACTCAACGAGCCAAATTCGACTCCCGTCGAGGAAAAAGAGAACATGCTCTCTTTTTGGCTTGTCGAGTTTCTCGACAGTTTCCTCGTCGAAAAATGTATAGACGACTGGTTTCCTCGGCAAAACACGTCTCCCAACAAGTTTCTTGCTGGATTCTGCCGAGGAAACCGGTCGTGTGTACGCGGCCTTAGGCCGAGGAACTCGTCGGGCGAACTCGACAAGCTTGCTATGCGTACACACGTTAAAGACGTGGATTCTGCCGAGGAAACCGGTCGTGTGTATGCGGCCTTAGATGGGGATGTAGGTTTGAGTGGCACTGCATAATTTTGTGGCTGCTCCTGTATACCATTATATTTACATCTTTTTACTATATCAACATTGATAAAAAAAATAAAAAAATAAAAATTGTATAGGGTCACTGTAGCATTGTTGAAGATTCATTTGCTCAACATTATACCTATTATGATTGGTTATAGAGTAACAACATGGTAGTCTGTGTGACAGCCATTCTTACAAGGCCTGGGCACATGCAATGTGGCACTGCTAGTGCAGTGTGCTTACGCATGCAGTCTGTAGAGCTGTGCATTAAAGTGGTTCTAAAAACAGAACATATTTTTACCTTAATGCATTCTCAGCATTATGGTAAGAGTCCTTCTGCGTGTGGCTCCCATCCCTTATACTCACCTGACCCTGATCTCGATTCAGAAATGTGCACAAGAGGAGAGATTGTCTTGGCTCTCTCCATCCTCATTGGCTCAGACACAGCAGTTAGAATCATTGGCTCCTGCTGCTGTTAATCACAGCCAGTTAAAGAGTGTGGGGCGGGGCCAATCCATGCTTTGTGTGTCAATGGACACACAGAGCAGGGCTTGGAGGCGAGCAGGCTCAAGTTCCACCATAGCATTGCTTTGGGGGCACTTGGTGGAGGGAGGAGCCAAGAGTGCCATAAGGGGGACCCGAGAAGAGGAAAAAAGGGGCTGATCTGTGTAAAATCATCGCACAGAGCAGGTATAACATGTTCGTTATTTTAATTTAATAAAAATGTTGCTTTTACAATCATGTTATAAGGACTTTTGACACCCCAGAGGTGGAGCTACAGTGGAACCTCGGATTGCGAGTAATGCGGTTAATGAGCATTTCGCAATACGAGCACTGTATTTTTTTAAGTCCTAACTTGGTTTGCGAGTGTTGTCTCGCAAAACGAACAGGATTCAAGCCAAGGCGGTGTGCAGTACCGCGTTTGGCCTGGGGTGGGGGGGGGCGTGGAAGCCGAGCGGAGACAATCGGTCCTGTTAGAAATGACTCAGTAATACGCCATTCACAAGCCTTTCAGGGGTTTGCCAAGGCCAGCTAAACTGACCTCGGGTCTTTCCGTGTGTTCCCGAGGCTCTCCGGCGCCCCCCCCACCTCTGGCCGCATGCAGTATTGCATGCCATTGAAGTCAATGCAGAACAAATTATTTTAGTTTCCATTGACTTCAATAGGGAAACTCGCTTTGATATTCGAGTACTTTGGATTACAAGCATTCTCCTGGAATGGATTATGCATGTAATCCGAGGTTCCACTGTAGAAACTTAGCTAGAGTCAGAGACTCAGTGGCTGTTAAGCACACGTCGGCAGAATGGCACAGCTGGGCACAATCACGTACTTAGTCTCTTTAAGCCCAGCCGTAGGGTCACGCCTGCACATGTGACCCGGTCCGAAGCTCCGTGACTATCGGTCACCAGAGCTGAAGAACAGGGAGGGGTGTGTGTAAACACATCTTCCCCGTTCTTCACAGTGGCAGTGTCATTGATCGTTTGTTCCCTGATTTAGGGAAAGACGATCACTGACGTCACACGTCCAGCCCCACCCCCTACAGTTAGAAACACATAACACATAACCCCTTCAGCGCCCCTAGTGGTTAACTCCTAAACTGCAATAGTCATTTTCACAGTAATCAGTGCATGTTTTTGTAAAAAGGACAATGGTCCCAAAAATGTGTCAAAATTGTCCGATGTGTCTGCCATAATGTCGCAGTCATGAAAAAAATTATTAATAAAAATGCCAAAAAACTATCCCCTATTTTGTAAACGCTATAAATTTTGCGTAAACCAATCGATAAACGCTTATTGTGTTTTTTTTTACCCAAAATAGGTAGAATAATACATATCGGCCTAAACTGAGGAAAACAAATGTTTTATATCTTTTTTGGAGATATTTATTACAGCAAAAAGTAAAAAATATTGAATTTTGCCCTATTTTTGTTTATAGCGCAAAAAATAAAAACCGCAGAGGTGATCAAATACCACCAAAATAAAGCTCTATTTGTAGGAAAAAATGTTGTTTGGGAGCCGTGTCACACGACCACGCAATTGTCAGTTAAAGCGACGCAGTGACGAATCGCAAAAAGGGGCAAGGTCCTTAACCTGCATAATGGTCCAGGTCTTAAGTGGTTAAGGAAAACAAATATTTCCTTTACACCCCCTTTAAAGTGGGTCCAAATACAGAAGAATTTTCTTGCTCAGCTCTACATGTTTCACGTATCATTACGCGTCTTCAGGAGCATGATAGTCTGTCAGAACATATATAAACACCTGTGCAGGATGCACATTTAAGCAATTCTTTTTCAGAATAAAGACAGAGTAAGCCTAGGTTCACATTGGAGCGGGATCGAAATTGTGCACGATTTCATAACCACATGTCAGTCCGACATGTACAGAAACTACTTTTGGGAATCAGTGCCGTGCCACACCGATTCGGACTGTGCCATTTCCGGCAATCGCATGCCAAATCGCATCAATATGAACCTAGACTTAAAGGCAGCCCTGGGTTAACAAAGCATACCAGGGCTCCTGGTGAAGAAATAACATTTGTGTAAACCTAAAGTGGTATTAAACCCAAAACCAAAAATGTTACATATTGCAGATTACCAATCAACAGATGTGGATGCTGCATAAGGCTCGATTCACATCTATGCATGTTGATTTTGAGCATTTTTGCAGTGCTTTTTGCGGTGCTTGCTGCGTTTTTTGATGTGCGTTTTTACCGCGATTTGCGTTTTTTTTTTTTTTTAGCCATCAATTATTTCTTTTACATTTCCTTTAACAACCAGCTATAAACAGGTTAAAAAATTGCGGCAAAATCGCGGTACTTGCGTTTTGGATGCAAGTCCATTGAATTCTATTACATGCAAAACACTGCTTTTTGAAGGAAAAAAAAAATCTCTGACCCTTTCCAAAAACGCAGAGGCACAAAAAAGCATTGATGTGAACATGTTCCATAGGAAACCATGTTAAAAAAAATCCCTGCATTTCTGCAAAATGCATCAAAAAACCATTAGTGTGAATGGAGCCTTACATGCCTTTTTTGTAAGATTTTTCCCTTTATTTTCACCTGTTGATCTGGCCAGTAACACACTTCCTGTATTAGAGTGCTTACACTTTGGTTGAAAGAGCAACAGGGACACCTTTGGCCAGCAGCATTGTTAATATAGATGGGGGGGGGGGGGGGGGGGTAATTTAGATACAATACCAGTTGGAAGCCAATCTCCAGCAAACACTTTTTAACCTCCCTGGCGGTATGATTCTTTCAGATTTTAGGTGCTAAAAGCAGTACCATTATTTGCAAGGGAATTTGGCGTTTTATACTGTAGGCTTGTAATTCTTAGGAATAACTCACTGAAATCTATCCAAACAAGAGTCTAATAGGCATCCTGGGTATGATTTTTTATTTTTTTTCTTATTAAAAATTATAATATAATAAATAATTATAAAAAATTATAACAAATAATAATATAATTATAGTAAAAATTATTCAATAATGTAATCAAATCAAAATCACTGAAATTTGCTCAGTTGCAGAATTTTTGCTGTCATTATTATTTTTTTTTTTATGACGAATTTCCCCATAAATCGCTATCGCTAAATTCTGCAAGTGATTCTGATTTATTATCGCTGTTTTTTAGCTGCTCTAAAACAATTTTTGCCATAAAGGGACACTTTTGGTTGCTATGGGCAATCTACAGTTTTCAGGGAGAAAGAACAGTTTTTATTATATAAAAGGACATGTAGTGTACAGGGCAGACCACTAGGGACATGGGGGGTGTGTATTTTTTACATACAGTACTGTAATCTATAAGATTACAGTGTACTGTATGTATAGTGTTTGTTTACTTTTTTAAATTTGGCGCCGTTCCCCCCCCCCTACGTCGCGACGCTCGCAGGGAAGGGAATCGGCGGAACACACAGCATCAGGCGGACATCCGCCCGCCGTGCACTGCGGGGATTCATCGCTGGATCGCAGAGAAAAGGTAAGTAAACTTTTTTCTGCATCCAGCGAGGCAAGTCCGTGTGTGGCACGGGGTTACCGATCGTAGCTTTAAAATCTCACCCCGTGCCACACACGGGAAGACCGCCAGGGAGGTTAAGCAAATACTGCAACAGTTTTTTTCCTTTTGGCATAAACATTTTTTAAATAGATAGAAAATACTAATGCAGCGCTATAGAACCACTCTATGACAGAGTCAGGTGCGTAAAAGAGTCACAAAATGAGTTCAATCCCATCCAAAGTTAAAACACCAATTTGGGGAATCATAGGTGTGCATAGCCTATTGCATTAGGGTGTGCACCCCAAAGCTCCAACACATATGACAAGAGGGAGAGGAGAAGCCTACTTTCAGCTGCTGAAGGAAAAACATACATATCGGTTCCACTAAATTCCACCCCTGACACTTTTCCTGTCCAGGCTATGAGGGTTGATGGGTTGCAACCCCAGAATTAGGGTGTGCCCAGGCACACCTGGCACACCCCTTGCGCACGCCTATGTGAGGAATATAGCTGAAATCATACAGCCAGGTGCTTCAGAGGTAAAGATACAGCCTGTATCTTTACCTCTGAAGCACCTGGCTGTATAATTTCAGCTATATTCTTTGATTATATATCAGACAGAAGGCTCATATCTTATGCATTATCTTTCTTTAATAATGCCCACAGCAGAAATACAACTCTTAGTGAATTTAAAGCGGATCTCCGCCGAAAAATACATTTTTTAATGAGGGGCTCTTTAAATTACTAAGCGCAGTGTTTTAATAAACTCACTGCTTTCGTTCTCCCCCGCCGCTCCACTCGTTAGCAGTCCCAAATAATAACTTATATTCAGCACCGTCTCCCGTTGCCATCTTGGGTTTGGGCAGGAAGAGGAAGCCAGCATCTAATTTCCCGTTTACGGTGGATGCTGTCCCAGCATCCACCGCTACATCTCGCGCGCGCGCACTGCCAAAGGTGTCCGGCGGCGGAGCATCTCTGTTGTCATCGCAATGGCAGGCGAATGAATGAAACTTATCCGCCCCATTGTGATGATAACAAAGTCTCGCGAGATCTCGGCTCATACAGGAAATTAGGACCTCAGACAAAAGCCCCCAAAATGCACAGCGACAGACAGGCACAAGGAAAAAACCTGACGAAAACCCGAGACCAGCTAAACCGGAAGCATCAGCGTTTATAAGGTACTGTAACGCCGATTTTAGTTATAATAGCCGATTCGGGATTAGTGAGCAGCGGGATTAATATTAGAGTCAGGTCAATTTAAGGGTGGAGCTCCGCTTTAACCAGAAAAAAATATTTTTGAACAAACTACAAGTCCCAGCAGCCCTCTGGATAGGACTGCCAATCACGTGACAGGTCCGCAGATATATAAAGGGCTGTCTCTTTGAACTCCTCCTCTTTCTTTCTGCTCACAGCTAGAAATCAGATAAGTACCAACTATATACACATTTTCTTGTCTTAAATTCCTATTGTTTCTGGTGGTGCTGGGGTTTATAGATTTGTTTTCTCATCTTACCGTGGGGACTCCCCCCCCCCCCCCCACCATGACACCCCCGAAGGCTCCTTCCTGCGTTTTTTTTTTTCCTCTTACTGTTCTTTTCTCTTATTAGCTTTCAGTTAGCCATTTTATTTATTTCATTGATCTATATTGCGCCAGTACCCTCCCGGTCCAGGTGCGCTCTGGCCAGCCATTTTGCGTTTTACCTCACGCGTAGGACGGCGGCATTTTCGTTGCTGGCGCCATCCTACTCCCCTTCCCCTCGCTGTGCGCGTTCTCTCATCGCAGCGGCGCGCCTCTAGGGGCGTGAAGATTCGCCCACCAATCGCGTGGAGGCCTGTAATCCCACGAGACTACGGCCGCGGGCTCCGGATCTAATGTCTCAAACATCGCTTCGCCAGTGAGTCGGCGAGCGGTGTGCTGAGCGGAGCCCTGTCCAGGTTTTTCTCGTTTTTGGGGGAGTTTATTCCCTGTAACTAGCTGCGGGCTGTCTGTTAGTCCCTGACCTCCCCCCTCACAACCGATTTGCTGTCTGGGAAATCTTTTCCCCTGCCCGCTTATTAACCCCTTGTAGTGTAGCTGGTTTTCAGGAAAACTGACAGTTTCTCCTGCAACCAGATTGTGGGGCCATTATCATTAGATTATCACTACTGTTACCATTAAATACTTTTAGACTATCATGGCGGATGACAGGAACTCCGGGTCACCTAACATCCCGGCTGGGGGTGAACCCCCCCCTAACACCCCCATCTTCCTGACCGCTACCCAAATTCAGGAATTGACCAATCAGTCTGTGCAAATTGCAATGGCTTCAGCCCCCATAGCGCATGTATCTGCGCCTGTCATGCCTGCCCCACCTGACTGCGGTGAACCGCCCGTAAAGAAGGGCAAAGCGTCTCGCAAGCGCAAAAATGTCAACATACTACTCGACTCCCCGGCAGGGGAAGCAAATAATGTGCCTCAGGCAGCACCCTCCCCGGTCTGCCGACCCACTACCCTCCCAGACTCCCACCGACCCCTGAGCCTCGGGGAGCAGCATTCGCAGAGGCAACGGTCCGTTAGACGGTCCAAACCGGATTCTTATGTGGATGTGTCAGACTCATCCGCGGAATCCGAGGCGCTAGACGCCTATGAGTCTGATGATGAAAGTGAAGAATACGAGGGTAGTGGGCATATGGCGCTCCCTGAGGACGCCACCCCTGTAACCCAGGGCGAAACAATACTAGATGCTCGCGGAGAGCCTTTCTTCGACCCAGAGGGGATATCTCACCCCCGATCTGGAGATTGGGCACCTCTCCCAGAGGTCGCCCAATACATACAATACTGGGCTCGCAGGTCTGTGGACAGGGCCAATCGGAACCAATTAAGGGCAGAATGCCCTCGACCTTGTATTCCTAAAAAGGCAGTAGTTACCCCCGAAGTAGATCCTGTTCTCCTCAGGTACCTCACTAAACATGGGAAGTACTCGAAGAAAGGAATCAAAAGATCCTTTCGATCCATCCAGGATCGCATTCTCGATCTGTTTGGCCCGGTCACGAAAATACTGAATATTGCCGAGCAGGCTTCATCTGCAGATAAACCCATTGACCTGGACCAGCTTAGAGGCTGGGCCCAGAGAACAGTATGCCTTCTAGGGAGTGCAAACACTATCTGTTCCACAGAGCGTCGCCGCTCCATTTTAATGAGGCTAGATCCTCAGCTATCTCACCTGGCGGAATCTGAACCAGGCCCTGCGGCCGAGGGGATGTTATTCGGCGATACTCTTTTCAAGGACATCAATAAGATGGTTGGACTGTATACCAGCCTTGATAAAGCCCAATCGTCCCTAAAAAAGTCAGGGACCCCTAGAATTTTTCCCAAGGCCGGCAGAAACAGGGGCCGCTCTGCCGGTCGTTATTCCGCTAACAGGCAATACTACAGAGCTCCTGCTCAGTACAGCCAGGCTCCCCAGCCGTACCCTTCTTCCCACCCCGTGGACGCCCCTGGAGGGGACGTGGAGGGAGAGGCTACCCCCGCTCCCGACCTAACACTGGTGAATACAATACATCCGAATTTTTCTCACATTCTTATAGGGGGAAGGTTGAGACATTTTATCCACGCCTAGTCTGCGATTACGGCAGGCCCCTGGATACTCAACACTGTGACGGGCTATCAGATAGAACTCTCCTCCCTTCCAAACATGGATATGGTTCCTCACCCTATCCAGTTCTCAAACCTGAACTATACACTCATAGACCAGGAGCTACAAGCCCTTCTGTCCAAACAAGCTGTGGTGGAGGTGGATCCTCTTTCCCCGGGGTTCCTCAGCAACCTCTTCCTAGTCCGGAAAAAGGACGGCGGCTATCGCCCCGTTATAAACCTGAGAACCCTCAATTAACATGTCGTTTACCGACATTTCCGACATCCATTGCCTTCGGGATTTCCTACGTCCCGGGGACTGGTTAGTAAAGGTAGACTTGAAGGACGCTTACCTTACGGTCCCTATTCACCCATCCTCCCAGCACTTCCTACGCTTCCTTTGGAGAGACAGGATGTGGCAATTTACTTGCCTCCCCTTTGGTCTCTCGTCTGCCCCATGGTGTTTCACCAAGTTATTGAAGCCAGTAGTAGCGGCGCTACGGAGCAGAGGAGTACGGTTGATCATTTACCTGGACGACCTACTCATCATAGCTCAATCCAATCACGAGGCCAACAAACATGCCTCCTGGACCGTAGAGTAGCTCCAGGAACTGGGGTTTATCATAAACCACAAAAAGTCTATCCTGGTTCCATCCCAGGAGATGGAATTTTTGGGATTCTTGGTGGACACCAAACGCACTATCCTCCGTTTACCCAAAACCAAATTGGCTGCCATTCGCAAGGAGATTCGGACCGTGTTGCACAAACGAGTGTCCTTACGCGGTTTGGCACGTTTAGTGGGTCTTCTATCGCCCTCAATCCAAGCCATCTTTCCAGCACCTCTCCACTATCGAGCCCTTCAGAGACTCAAGGCTCTTCATCTATGCCAGGGACTTCGCTATGCAGACGAAGTGCCGCTAGATGCGGAAGCAGTGGAGGAACTACGTTGGTGGTTACGTCATGCCGTCGAATGGAACGGCAAGACCATATTCAGTTCCAACCCGGATTATATCATAGAATCGGACGCGAGCCGTCACGGCTGGGGTGCTCGGTGCGGACCCTCGTCCACAGGAGGGACCTGGTCCGCAGAGGAGTCTCTCCTCCACATCAACACCTTGGAACTCCTAGCGGCTTTCTTTGCCGTCAGGAGTCTTCTTCCGAACATGTCCAACTGCTGTGTGTTATTGCGCATTGACAATGTCACCGCAGTGCAATATGTCAACCGCTTGGGGGGCTCCAGATCCAGAGTCCTAGCGGATCTAGCAAGAGACTTTTGGCACTTCTGCCTGGAACGCAACATCGTTCCCATAGCGGAATACATCCCAGGCACCTCAAATCTGGTAGCGGATTGGAATTCTCGCTACCTTACCGACTCCAGCGACTGGATCGATCGGTATTCCTCTCCCTGGCTCACCTGTGGGGTCCTTTCTATTTGGACCTGTTCGCCTCCCGCCTCAATCATCAGCTCCCACACTTTTACAGCTGGAGGCCGGATCCCGAGGCCCTGGTGATAGACGCCCTTCGTCAGACCTGGCCTCAGGGGACGCATTACACGTTCCCTCCCTTCTCGATGATCCTCAGGGTTCTCCTGCACATCGCGAACCTGGGAGCCGCGGTCGTGCTGATCACTCCGTGGTGGCCGACACAACCGTGGTTTCCCCTTCTTTTGGGGATGACGGTAGACTTCCCCAGACTACTTCCTCATTTCCCTCATCTCCTATCCAACCCGAGCGGGGATCTCCATCCCCTGATTGTGGATCACAACCTACATCTCCTCGCATGGTTGGTCTCGGGGTGCCGCACGCGGATGGCGACCTTTCACGAACAGCTAGAGACCTCCTCGCCCTGGCCTGGGCCCTCGGGACTAGATCGGCATACCGGTCAGCCTGGCGAATCTGGGTGCGTTGGTGTGATCAACGACAGATCAATCCCGTTCAGGCTCCTGTACCAGCAATAGCCAATTACCTGGCGGAATCTTTTGACTCCGGAAAATCCTATAGCTCCATCAACGTTTACCGCTCTGCGATTTCAGCTTACCACTCTCCAGTAAATTCGCTTCCCGTTGGTAAACACCCATTCGTGTGCCGCCTGTTACGGGGCGTAAAATTCACCCGCCCGCCGCGTCCCAAGTATCAGAACACTTGGGACGTAACTAAGGTATTAACCATGTTCTCGGAATGGGCAGACAATGACGCTCTCCCGCTAAAGTTACTGTCTTTTAAACTCACGGTTCTCTTATGCCTGATTTCCATCAAACGGGTTTCTGACGTCAGGGCCTTGGATATCTCCAGGCGTCAATTTTCACCACAGGGGGTTAAGTTCTCTGTGGTCCGTAGGACAAAAACGGGAATCCAATCGGTTTTCTATCCGTTTTTTCCCGCACACCCTCGACTATGTGTGGTTCGCTGTCTACAGACGTATGAGTCTCAAACAGCCTTACTGCGGTCATCGCAATTCTCCCAGCTCCTCATCTCCCACGTTCGCCCTCATCACCCAGTGTCTTCGGCTACGCTAGCCAGATGGGTGAGATGCACCATGGACATGGCAGGGATTGACGTTTCCCTGTTTGGTGCCCACTCCTCTAGGGGTGCAATGGCTACCAAGGTGGTCATCTCTGGAGGCTCACTGTCGGATCTACTGATGGCGGCAGACTGGTCTTCCGAAACCACCTTCCGACAATTCTACTTTAGACCAGAGGAACACATATCTATGTCAATCCTGTGATTTATTATGTGATAATCGTGTTAGTTATCTTTAGTATTTATACATATGCTCATACATAGCTTTGAACTTGCATAAGATATGAGCCTCCTGTCTGATATATAATTCGAGATTTTCCTAGCTTGTGACGGAAAATATTGATTATATGAAGACAGGAGGCGATTATCTTCCCACCCGACCCAACCCTGTCACGGTTGTTTTTTTTTTTGCTCCAGGTTATTAAGGAACACATCTCGCAGGCCAGGGGCTGAAAAGTCTTCCGGAGTTGTTTTCATTGTTATTCCCCGTTGGGATATCTACCTGTTCAGACCACTGGGTCCGGTTCATCGATGGTCGGAAGAATGGGTCGAGCTGAGTTCCAGTTTCTTTCCCGGGTTCAGACTGGTTCGCTCCAAGAAAGAGGAGGAGTTCAAAGAGACAGCCCTTTATATATCTGCGGACCCGTCACGTGATTGGCAGTCCTATGCAGAGGGCTGCTGGGACTTGTAGTTTGTTCAAAAAGATTTTTTTCTGGTTAAATTCACTAAGAGTTGTATTTCTGCTGTGGGCATTATTAAAGAAAGATAATGCATAAGATAATCGCCTCCTGTCTTCATATAATCAATATTTTCCGTCACAAGCTAGGAAAATCTCGAATTTGGTGTTTTAATTTTGGATGGGATTGAACGAATTTGGGACTCTTTTTCATACTGAACTCTGTTATATGGAGTTTTTATAATAGGGTTTTTATTTTATTTTAGAGTTGGTAAACTGCAATATAATAAATGTTTGTTTTCAGGTTAATACCGATTTAATACCAATGGGGTGCTTGAGTATAAATGGGAACAGAAAGCTTTGACAAGCACAGTACTACAAAACACTTCTTCTCATATACAAGGTGCATATTATCATAATAATTTTATACCTTGAAGTCATGTCTCCCAATAAGCTGCCAGTGGGGGAGGAAGCAGAACAATTGTTAATTATGAATCTGACAAACATTACATATAATGTGTTACATTAAGTCTGTTATAGATGAAACAGAGACCTGGTAATGCACTACTGTATATGGAGATTTGTGAACATATGTCTTTGGCTCGAATTTGCACCAGCTTTTTAAATGAACTGCAGATAGACCACAAGGGAAGGCAATTGCAGGACCTGACACCATTCATTTTCAATAAAAACCTATTTTCTTAGCACATGGCATTGCCACTTCTCTAAACCCTCTTGTTCAAAATGCACAAACAAAACACTTTGCATCTCTGGGAGAAAGCAATCACAATGCTCTGCTTGTGTAGTGTAATTGCTGCACAGGCAAAGAGAAGGATGTGAGCAGTCTGCTAACAATTCAAATCCCATATGACAAGGTCCCACCTGGTAGGAATCTGCGGCAGTTTTCTATATGGAAAACTGCTATATTCCCTCTGCCAATTAGGTGCAACACTGCCCCAATGAACTAACCACAACCCTGCAGGGTGACATCACCAGCAAGACACACCGCTCACAAGCAGTGCAGCCACTGGTGAAGGTACTGGCAACACTTCATTTCCTTGCAAGTGGATCATTCCAGCGTACAAGTGGAGTGGTGGCTGGGATGTCACAATCCTCCGTGAGCAGATGTGTGCACCAGGTTGTCCCTGCAATCCTCAGACGCATGTCCAACCAGTTCATCAGACCCACCACTGAGGAGCTGCGGCTGAAGGCAATGACAGATTTCTACAGCATTGCCAGATTCCCACGCACCATCGGGGCCATTGATTGCACACATGTGGCCCTACAGCCCCCCAGTGCCACAGAGCACATATACCGCAATCGGAAGCATTGGCATTCCATCAACGTACAGGTGATAGCCGATGCCCAACGCCTCATATGGCACGTCCGTGCCAAACACCCCGGGTCCAGCCATGACAGCTTCATATACCGTCAGAGTCCCATCCCAGCAGAATTCGAGCAGAACATGTATGGGGACAGCTGGCTGGTTGGTGAGTGACATGGGTGGCAGCCATGACTATCCCCTCCCGTGATGCACATCAGAAGTGGCACATGCATGACTAACATCCTCCTGTCTTTTCCCTTACAGGTGACTCTGCATATGCACTGGGACCCCATCTAATGACTCCTTTCCGGAACCCCCAAACCAGAGGAGAGAGAAAATACAATGAAGCACACATCAAAACCCGTGCAGTGGTGGAGCAAACATTTGGGCTCCTGAAGTCCCGTTTCCGCTGCCTGGATAAGTCCGGGGGGACCCTATTGTATTCCCCTACCTTCGTGTGTCAGATCATCGGTGCATGTTGCATTCTGCACAACTTTGCTATGAGAAAAGGCCTGCAGATTGACATACGTGATGACCTGACCCCCGACCCACACAGTCCCCACCTGCCAGAGGAGACCCAGTCTGCTGATGGAAGAGCAGTCAGGAGGGTCCTCGCCGTAGGCATCTTTGGACAATAAACCAAAACATTTATCACACAGAGAATGCACGCGTGTACACCACTGATGTCCCTAGATCACACACACCACATGCACATCGCATTGGATTAGCCCAAGTCCAGCATGTAGGACTTGGGAGCAGCAACGCCAGCGTCAAGGCCCCAATGATGTCACTGTCCATTCATACACCTTTCACACGTCATTCATACAGCCGTGGGGTTAACTTCACCACCACGGCCGAGGGTGACACCCCTTACTGGCAGGAGTGCCACCCCCTTACATTCACACACCATTCACACTGCAATGTGTGCAGTATCAAAAAATAAAAAACTCATAACCTGAGTATAAATCCAAATAAAATAAAAAACTCATAACCTGAGTATAAATCCAAATAAAATAAAAAACTCATAACCTGAGTATAAATCCAAATAAAATAAAAAAACTCATAACCTGAGTATAAATCCAAATAAAATAAAAAACAAATCATCGGGGATGCCGGGGGCTCCTTCTTGCCGAACCTCTCTGGCTCCTCAGCTGCCTGGATGGAGTGGGTGGGGGTGGGGGGGCATCTGGAGGTGGCTGATCCCCAGGTGGGACACTCCTGGCAGGTGTGGCCTGCATGCCCTCCAAGGCCCTGGCTATCCGGCCGAGGTATGTGTTGGTATGGGCCTGCATCCTGAGCTGACGGGTGACCTGATAATGCTGGGCCCGCCGACTCAGCCTCCCCTGGTCCCGGATGGCAGCACTGTTTCCCTGGATGGCCGCAGTATTTGCATGGACGGCTGCAGTGAGGTGCCTAATATCCCCCTGCACCTCCCCCAAACTGGTCACCACTGCAGCGCAGTTGCAACTCGCATCCTGCACTGCGTTGCTTATCTGGGCAACGGAGCACAGGCTGTCAGCCACTCTGTCCAAGTGCCCAACTATGTCCCCCATTTGTTGGGTCTGTCTGGCGTGATCCCTCGCCAACTGGCCCTGGACAAGATCCGACACCCCCCTGGTCTTCTCGGTCGCCTTCCTGGGGCCAGAAGATGGTTGTCCCCGGGGGGATGGAGTCGCCCTTGAGGGGCTTCCAAGGATGGGGGAGGGGATGACAGACGGCCCTGGAGAAGGGGAGGAGTCCTCCAACAATAAGGAAAAGTCCTGCTCTGCCACAGCAGGATCCTCCACAACCACCTCGGCAGGTGTGGTGTGGGCACTTTCCTCCTCCACCTCTGTGTCTTCACCACCCAGGGGCTCGGGCACACGATGGCGTTGGGGGGATGGGGTGGACTGGCCGCCGACAGATGATGGCCCAGCTCCGTCATCTGTGGATGACACAAAGCAGACACATGTTGGTGGTCCCACACACTTGGCACATGTACCCTCCCCCCCCCCACATGCAACACATCAAATAGGGGATAAAAAACACTTACCTGTCCTGGAGCCTTCCTCCACGGAGTCATATCCAGGGACCCCCTCCACCTGCTCCCTCTCCAGGCAGCGAGCGACCACCTCCTCCTCCGTGGTCAGGCTGACCGGACATGGGGGACCACCACCTGTGCCACTCTCATGCCTCCTGATGGTGGCCACCTTGCCACGGACCTTGCGCCGCAGGTCGTTTACCTTTTTTTGGATGTCACCAGCAGTCCGGGTGGAGTACCCTAGCACATTCACCCTGCTGGCAATGGTGTCCAGGATGGCCTGCTTCCTCTCCCGGCTGGTCTTCCGACTTTTTTTGCCATGGAGGAAATGATTAAATGTCTCCATAGCGGAGATGATCACTGAGACCTCCTGGGCGTTAAAGTTGAGGTTCCTCCTCTCTCTGGGGGTAGCGGGAGCAGCCATCACAGCACAAAAGTATCTTCCCTGGGGTGGGGGGAAACGGAAATACTTTTGCGCCGGGAATGGCCTTTCCGCTGACGTTTGCCGTGAAGTGGTGCTGACGGAAGTTGTGAGCATGCGCACAAGGGGGCGAGTGGAGCCTCACTCACTGCGCATGCTCCGTGGATGATGCGCTGAACGTAAGCCTCTGCGCTGGGCTCCGCCCATCATTTACATATGATCACACCCACTTCCACTTGCGTCGGGTTACGCCGGCGCATTATCTTTACTCTGGCGCAAGTTTACGCGCAACTGCTATGTGAATAACAGTACTTGCGCCGAAAGTGTCGGCGGAGTAACGTAAATGAGAAGCGTTACTCCGGAGTAAAGAAACTCCCATCTACCTGAATCTGGCCCATAGAATGGAGGTTAGGCTTTGTTGATAAAAGCATTAATGTTCCAATCAATGTTTAACCCATAAGGGAAAAAACATTTGAGCTGATATATCCAGAACATTTCTAATTGTGAGACACCCCTAACCTTCGATTCACCCCTCCAATGGGGAGTGAATTTGGCTATAATCTGAAAACAGGTACCTGTCGGATTACAATCATGGACTTCCGAGTAGTGTCTCGGTACACTATGATTGGTCTTTCCCTTTCCGATACTTTTAATGTGTTCATTAACCCTAATAGAAAAGGTACGTATAGTTCTGCCCACGTATTGTTTTTTGCACGGACAAGTCAATAGATAAACTATGTAGCGTGTAGCACAAGTGACAAATTCCTTCATGTGGTAAACAACGGAAGTAGTTGTAGATGTAAAACTGTCAATTTTTCTTTGTGTCAGAGTATTGTGAAGACACACATTGCATCCATGGCAGGCGTGAAATCCTTTGATTTCTGGGAAAAAAACAGGTCTACTTGGGGGATCTGACACATTAGGGGCCAATTTGTTTCTAAGGGACATTGCTCCCCTGAACACAACACCCGCTCTATCTGGAAGTACTGAACACAAAAGGGGATCGTTCTGAAGAACATTCCAGTGACGGTTAAGAATTTGTTTTATTTGTTTATATTGTACCGAGTATTGTGTGGTAAAAGACCACTTAAACTTGTTATCCGGAGTCCGTTTAGGTTGTTCAGAAACAATGGTCTCTCTATCAAGTTTTGCAATACAGTCAATATCCATATCAATACAATCAGGTGTATAACCCTTCTCAATGAATCTTGATTTAAGGATATTAGCTTGTTGGTGAAAGTCAGCCAAAAAGGTACAATTCCTCCTGATCCGTAACAGTTGGCTATACGGTACGGATTTGAGCCAAGAGCTGTAATGGCAGCTATCAGTAGGGATATATCCGTTGCGGTCGGTGGGCTTAAAAAAACGTCTTGGTGACAAGTCGTCCTTCCGCAACTGATATCTCAAGGTCTAGAAAATGAATCATAGTAAGGCTCATTTCCTATGTCAGAGTAATCCACATATCGTTGTCATTCAAGGTAACCATGAACTCATGTAGGGATTCCTCGTCACCATGCCAAAGGAGGAGGATGTCGTCGATGTAACGAGCCCAAAAAATCAGCTCAGGGCGCTGTAGGGCCTATACGACACGTGCTACGTTTGTGCTGCTAAAATTTTTATTTGTGCTGTTATGGTTTTAAAGTTATAATAGTTTATTTATTTTTTTCAAACCCCACTCACTTTGCCCACCTTACAATCAGCACTTAAGTGTGTTTCTTTAGTGCTATGTTTGTGCTGTTTTGTGCTGTTTAAATTTCCTTCCTGTCTTTTATCGTTTTGTGTTATTAATGATTTATCAAAGGTTACCAAAGGTCACACAGCCCCCCTACAACACCCAAATGACACGAAACTGGTCTCATTGGTTAGTGCTACGTTTGTGCTCTTTTGTGCTGCTAATATTTCCGTTCTATCTTCTATCGTTTTTGCGTTATTTATGATTTATTAAAGGTCACCAAAGGTTACACAGCCCTCCTACAACACCCAAATGACACAAAACCGGTCTCATTGGTTAGTGCTATGTTTGTTCTGTTTTGTGCTGCTAATATTTCCGTTCTATCTTTTATAGTTTTCGCATAATTTATGATTTATTAAAGGTCACCAAAGGTCAATCAGCCCCCCTACAACACCCAAATGACACAAAACTGGTCTCGTTGGTTAGTGCTACATTTGCGCTGGTTTGTGCTGATAAAATTTTTATTTGTGCTGTTATGGTTTTAAAGTTATAACAGTTTATTTATTTTTTTTAAACCCCACTCACTTTGCCCACCTTACAATCAGCACAAATAAAAACTCAAGTGTGTTTCTTTAGTGCTTTGTTTGTGCTGTTTTGTGCTGTTTAAATTTCCTTTCTATCTTTTATTGTTTTTGCAATATTAGTGATTTATTAAAGGTCACCAAAGGTCACACAGCCCCCCTACAACACCCAAATTACTGGCAACTGGCTGGGCAGATAAGCGCGAGCCTGTCGTCAATGCTGGCTCCAGACAGACTATTTAAACAGGCTGCGGTTTGGTGTGCAGCTTCTGTGTGTTTGTTCCTGATTGCTGTGTTTGACTTCTGATCCTAACCCAGCTTGCTCCTGACCTCCGTTTGACTGCTACCTGCCCTGACCATGGCTTGTCTCTGGATTCTGCCTTCTGTTCTTGCCTGATCTAACTCCCATTGCTGATTTGGTTTGTGACCCGACTGTCCTGTTTTCTGCCGTCTATGCCTGATCTGCCTGACCATTATGGACCCGGCTCATCTGACCCTGCATCCTGCTCATCCAGCCTTCTACAGCTCTTCAGTCAAGCAAGGTCTCACCTGTCTCCTGCTTCTAGCTGCTTACCCACAGACTGCCGCCAGCCAAACTCAGTGCCAGCTTATATGCCACCAGCCGGTTCTGCTGCCACATCCACCAGCTGACTGCTGCCACCACGCAGTATATTGGACTGATCACAGGCACTCATACCTCTCTGTGCTCGCATTGCTGCTGTCTAACCAAGAGATCACTAACCAGGTATGGGACAGGAGGTCCTCCACACCCTGTAATAAATCACCCTGGAGGCCGGCTTTTTAGCCCTAATCAGGGTAGGAATTACCTGCCTAGACAGACCTCTACCCCTGAGAATCAGGGATTCAGCCTCCAGGCCGTCAAATTTAGACGCTGTAATGTAGGGTGGAGGATCGGGCCTTGTGAGAGTAGGTCTGGTCGTAGAGGAAGAGTCCAAGGGTCTCCCACTGCCATCTTCAGGACTAGTGAGTACCATGTCCTCCGGGGCCAAGCTGGAGCTACTAGAATGACTGGCTTGTGCTCCACTCTGATCCTGCGCAACAGGCGAGGAAGTAACTGTAGCGGAGGGAATGCATATAGAAGTTTGAATTGATGCCAAGGGCAAACCAACGCATCGGTTCCGCAGGCCATAGGGTCCCTCGCTCGAGACACGAACCTGTCTAGTTTCTTGTTGAACCTGGATGCCATTATATCTATGTCTGGCATTCCCCACTTCTGGCAGATTGTCTGAAAGACCTGGGGATGCAGAGACCACTCCCCCGGCGACAGAATCTGGCGACTTAAGAAGTCTGCCTGCAGGTTGTCCACTCCGGGAATGAATATCGCCGAAATGCAGGGTACATAAACCTCTGCCCACTGAAAAATCAAGCTCACCTCCCTCTGAGCGGCCTGACTCCTGGTTCCCCCTTGGTGGTTTATGTATGCCACCGCTGTGGCATTGTCTGACTGGATTCTCACCGGGAACCCCTGTAATCTGGAAGTCCATGCCAGGAGGGCTAGGCGAGCAGCTCTGATCTCCAAGACATTGATGGGTAGCTGCCTCTCCGCTTCCGCCCAAGTTCCCTGGCGAGAGAACCCCTCCAAGACCGCCCCCCAGCCTGCCAGGCTGGCGTCTGTGGTAACTACATTCCAGACAACGGGGCTGAAGGACCTTCCCTTTAGAAGATTCTGAGGGTTTAACCACCAGGCCAGGCTTTGTCGGACCTTTGATGATAGCGTCAAAGGGGACTCCAAGGCATGTGCTCTCTTGCTCCAGGCTGCTAGAATGGCTGCCTGTAGGATGCGAGTGTGGATCTGAGCGTATGGTACTGCCTCGAACGTGGCCACTAGCTTGCCTAGTAATCGCATACACAGGCGAATAGTTGGTTTTTTCTTGCTTAGAACCAACTGAACCAACCCCTTGATAGCCTCGACCTTTACAAGAGCGCCCTGAATTGGAAGTGTCGCTGCCCCACTGCGAAGCGTAAAAATCTTTGATGCGGCTGAAAGATTGGTACATGAAGGTAAGCATCCTTTATGTCTATGGGAGCCAGAAAGTCGTCCCTCTGGAGCGTGGCGACTGCTGACCGGACGGATTCCATCCGGAAGGAACGAACCCTTAGGTAAATGTTTAAACTCTTTAGGTCCAAGATTGGCCTGACATCGCCGTTGGGCTTTGGTATGACAAAGAGATTGGAATAGAAACCTAGCCCCTGCTCTTGGGCTGGTACCTCTATTATCACGCCCTGGCAAAGCAGGTGATCCAAAGCTGCCAGCATCGAGGCCTTCTTTGCTGGATCTTTTGGTAGTCTTGACTCTTGAAAATGAGGCGGAGGAAACTTTAGAAACTCCAGTCTGTAGCCTGTGGTTACAGACGCCCGGACCCATTTGTCGGGGATCTTGGCTTCCCAAACTTCTGAGAAGAAACAAAGCCTTCCCCCCACCCGCGAGAGTGGGGGCGCCCCTTCATAAGGCAGACTTAGGGGCTGGCTTTTTCGGCTTGCGATACCATGGTCTCTTACCCCCAGGGGCCTGTCCCTGCGATCTATTGTTAAAGTTTGATCGCGCAGGCGGCCGTCGATACTGCCTGGAATTTGAGGGCCCTGAGACAGGAGAGAGCTGCCTTTTAAATGTAGGACCCCGGAATCTCTTTTTGACTGGTAAAAGGGTACTTTTGCCACTTGAAATAGTCTGAATGTATTTATCCAGATCCTCTCCGAAGAGTCGTCCTCCATGGAAGGGAAACCCTGTCAGAAGCTTTTTGCATTGGGGCTCCGCCGCCCAGTTCTTCAACCATAAGAGCCTTCTCATGTGTACCAAAAATAGTGATAAACGAGAGGCCTGCTGGATGGAATCCTTTATAGCATCTACCGCAAAACACAGAGCTCTGGGAATGTCAGAAAACTCTTCTGCCTGTTGGGTAGGCATGTCTTTTAGCATTTGTTTTGTCTGGTCCTTTAACGCCTGACAAACTCCAATTGCAGCCACAGCTGGCTGTACCACTGCTCCTGCCGTAGCAAAGGATGCCTTTAAAAGTGTCTCTAACCGTTTATCAACCGGATCTTTAAACATTTGTATGTTTTCCACCGGGCAAGTTAGTGATTTATTCACACATGAGATGGCTGCATCCACCACTGGGAGCTTCCACCTCTTCGAGAATTTTTCCTCCATAGGGTAAATGACCGAAAATCTCTTCGGCGGCAGAAAAATCCTGTCCGGTCGTACCCAAACCTGAAAGATCAATTCCTCCAAGAGAGGATGGACTGGAAAAACCGCGTTGCTCAAAGGAGCTTTCAAAGAGCCCAGAGAGGATACCACAGGAACCTGAGGCTCTGGCAATGGTAAATTAAATGCCGAGCGGACCATGTCCATCAAAGACTGTACCCACAGTCTCTCTGTCTGGGAGTCTGAAAATGGTTCCTCAGAGGTAGATCCCTCAATCCCTGAACCCTCTTGGTTCCGGTCTAGTTGATCCTCCTGCGATTCCAATTCCTCCTGAGAGAGAATTTCAGCATCTGAGGATACACCTTTTGGCGATGGGGATCTAGCCCGTTTCTTGCCAGGAATAGATCTAGCGATCATCGCTGCTAATCTTTCTTCTAGCCCCCCTAGGGAGACAGCTAGCATCTCCTCTGTGATAAACACAGGGCTGGGCTGATCTGGGCCAGCCTCAGCACCAGACCCCCCCAATGGCTCATCCAAGGCGACCTTCATGGGAATAAGCTGCGGGGAAAGTATCGGCATATCATCAGAATCAGAGGGGGAACCCCTTTGTTTTTTGGTCTTTTTTGTACCTTTTGATCCCGAACCTTTGGAAGCCATAATACAAAACCGAGGGACTCCGCCTACAACAACAAACTGTAGTGGCCAGGAGTACAAAACTAGGGTTTAGGGGACAATAGATCACTAATGCCCAAAAACCGATGGGGCCCCGTATGTTCTTTTTTTTTTTTTAAACATACAGCGTCGCCCCCAAATTTAGTTTGCCAGCCTCCAACCCGTTGCCAAAGGGGATTTTTTGGCTTAACACAAAAGCATTGGAACAAAGTCCAGCATGTACTACCCCTCTTCCGCCACCGGGAGTCACTGTTCTGCCGCTCTGCGTCCTCTCCCTTCCAGATCAGCCTCAGACTGAGCAATGACCATAGCCTGCTGTTATAACAGCAAATAAGGCGCGCCCCTGATGACGCTGCAGGCACGCCCCCCCCCCTCCGCCCTCCCCTCCGAACGGCGCGAAAAACGTCTATAAGACGTGCGCGCGCGCGTATGCCGGAGAAGGAAGCACATGGAGGAGCCGCGCTGCTGGAGACCCAGGACTGCAGCTTCAGGCGGCAGAATCGAACCCCCGGCCAGGTAGGAATATTCTCCAAAAGGCCCCGTAGGGATCCTTACTAGCCCTGGGAAGAAAGCAGCAGGTAGCTAGCAAACTCACCGTTTCTTAGACAGGGGGACCTAGTGATGGGGGAATGAGATCATCCTGTCTTCTCAGACATAGTGAGCAAGGCTGCCAATGCAGAGCATACTTAGGCTACCCCCCTTTAAGGTCTCCCTGGAGAGCCTGCTGTCGAACCAAGTCCCGCAGGCTCCCCTCTTACCTGCTCCATGCTGCAGGACGTTTGCCTAGCAAAACGGTCCAATCTTCTCCCATCTCCGTGGGTAGCGTAGTAGACCTTCAGGCCCTGGGGTCCTGGAAGGTACCCACTGTCCTGGACCTATATAGTACCCTGGCAAACAGGAACTTATGGTCTTTACGATCTCCAAGTCCTGGGCCCAGGGTCCAGCCCTCCAAAGAGGAGCATTATAGGCAAAACCCCACGGTTTGGGGCCCGGGTACTGTCCACTTTGGCACTGAGGATCCTTGGACAGATCCGGTTAGCCCGCCCTTAATCCCAAGGATGTGGAGCAAAGCTATTCCGTGACCAACACCTAAGACACTGGCGAAAAAACTGAGGGACTCCCTCTAGGGGAGGGGGTTATATAGGGAGGGGACTTCCTGTTTGAGATTGCCAGTGTCCACACCTGAAGGTACTCCATATAACCCATATAGTAATGAATATGCCGCTCTGTGTCCCGTGATGTACGAGAAAGAAACAACTGCGGCTGGTTTAACAACCAGCTGTTACTGAAGCAAGAGCGCAGAAGGGCGATAGCCGCCTGTAAAAGAAGCTCTTCAGAGGTAAACCTCTCCATCTACAAGGCAATAACAAGTAAATAAAATAAAGAAATCTTTCAAGCCAAGAATTTTTTTTTTCCGAGGCTATCAATAGTGCCCTAAACCGCCCACGCGAACTCTTCAAGATGGTCACTCAGACCATGATACCAGGATGTCTTGAAGCCCCCAATTCGGACACACACGAGTTTTGCAATGAATTATCGGTTTACTTCATTAATAAAATCAAGGGAATCCGTGAAAGCATTTGGCAAAACAATTCTCCCCTTAGCCCCCCCCCCCGCAATTTTTCCGACAATACCCACAGTAATTCACCACGATCAGGTAAGTTCACCCTGATGCCCATCTCCATCGAGACCACAAAAAATATCATTGGTACTTTGCGTAATGGCACTGCACCTAATGATATCATCCCCACTAAACTGCTGAAGGAATGCGCCGACATCCTGGCGCCTCCCATCACGCAGCTTATTAACCAGTCTTTCAAGGAAGGCTTAGTGCCCTCACAGTTGAAAGAGGGCGTAATCCAACCCATCCTGAAGAAACCCACCCTAGACCCTAAGGACCCACTCCACCGCCGTCCCATAAAAGGCCTAAATGTACTCTCAAATATAATGGAAAAAGTAGTGGTACAACAGCTGCAACAGCATCTAGATACCCACAAGCTACTTGATCCATTTCAATCGGGTTTCCGGCCCGGACACGGGACAGAAACCGCATTGCTCAAAATATGGGACTACGCTCTCGAGGCCGCAGACGAAGGAGAATCTTGTCTTCTGGTTCTGTTGGACCTAAGCGCAGCTTTTGACACGGTAGACCACAAACTCTTATTGACACGGCTAGCTGAAGTAGCCAGAGTCGCAGAAGGCGACTTATCTTGGTTCTCCTCGTTTTTGGAAAACCGATCGCAAACAGTGAAGTTAGGACCTTTCACTTCTGAGAAACGCATTATCAGCAGCCAAAAACTGCTTTATCACTCATATGCAGACGACACGCAACTGTATTTCCGCATTAGCAACAAAAAGGATCACCACCACAATCTAGAGACATCCCTCTCTTTGATAGAGGACTGGATGACAAAGAGTTATCTTAAACTCAACGGAGCGAAAACAGAACTTCTCCTGTTTCACGCCAAGTGTTCGAATCAACCGGCAACAACATGGACACCCCCGCCCATTCTGGGCAAAATCATCTCCCCTAGCGCCAAAGTCAAAAGTCTAGGGGTCATTTTTGACTCCTATGTGACAATGGATGCACAAATAGGGTCAGTAGTCAGCGGATCGCACCATCTGCTGCGCCTACTACGCAGACTTACTCCTTTTATCCCCAAAGAAGACTTAGCGGTCGTGGTGGGAGCACTTGTTAACTCCAGATTGGACTATGCAAATGCTCTTTACCTCGGACTCCCGAAGTACCAAATCGCTCGTCTGCAAATCGTTCATAACACGGCCGCCAGACTTGTGACGGGGGAAAAAACCCTGGGAATCAATCTCACCTTCACTGAGAGCCCTTCACTGGTTTCCAGTAAAAGACAGGATTGCTTTTAAAGCACTCTGTCTAACGCATAGATGCATCCATAGAAATGCTCCCCATTATTTATGCGAAAAAATAAAAGCTCACAATCCCAATTGCGTGTTGCGATCCACCAATCAAAACCTGCTGCAGATTCCGAAAGCCAACTACAAGTCCAAAGGAGAAAGAAGATTCGCGATCCAAGGCCCCAAACTATGGAACGCTTTACCAACCAGCATTCGGTTGGAGGAGAATCACTTAGCATTCAGAAGAAAGATCAAAACACATCTCTTTTGATATCAAAGGGGACAGGAACAACAAGCGCCCAGAGGCGATTTAGTTCGCATGTGCAGCGCTATATAAGTTTCTTATTCATTCATTCAGCAGCGGGAGCCAATGGCTGTGCTGCTATCAATCTATCCAATCAGGATCTGAGACACCAGCTGGAGCGGGTGTGCTTGGCCCTAGCGCAGGAACGATCAGGTTCAGGTAAGTAAAAGAGGGGCTCTGGGGGGGCTGGTGCACTACAAGAGATTTTTCACCTCAATACATTGAGGTGAAAGACCGCAAGGGTTTACAACCCCTTTAAACATTCTTCCTTTTACTTGTATATGTTTAGTATTGATACATTTTTCATATAGTGCTGTTTATTGTTTCTTCCTTTATGTTATGTAACATATTGCCGACTTCCTTGAACAGTAAAGCAGAGTTCCAGTCATTTTTGTGTTTATTAAAAGTCAGCAGCTACAAAAAGTGTAGCTGCTGACTTTTAATAAACACACACTCACCTGTCCCATGATCCAGCGATGCGGCTGCCCCGAACCCTCGGTTCTCTCCCTCACCTCTCCCCGGCATCACAAGTGTGGGCACCTGGCTGTGACTGCTTGCTGCTTCACAGCTGGGTGTGCACTACGCATGCAAGAGTTGCACTGCTCATCCTCAATGGCTAGGCTATGTCCCAGAAGATTGCAGGGAGGGGGAGATGAGAACTTCCGCTTAAGTCGCCTAGGCAGCCCAAGTGGAAGCTGGGTACCCACTCCCCCCCCCCCCCAAAATGACATGCCAAATGTGGCATGTTAGGGGGTTAGGAGTCCTAAAAGCAAAACTTCCACTTATGGATGGAACACCGTTTTAAATAAAGAATATATATGTCACCGCATCACGTGTGAGGACCCGGAAGACGGGTACACGCTCCTAAAGCCGGCCGGCTTACTCCTTTACATGCTGTTTTTATTTGGATTGATGTAAGTGCGCACAATCTTTGTTTTAATTTAATAAATGTACGGTTTTACACTATGTGGATCTCTTTCGATTTTTTATATGGGACCACTGGTTGACACATGATCGTTTTGAGCTGAATACACTAACTGGCTGAAGTGATTGGATGTTCCCCTTGCTCCTTGATGATTGTGGATACCCTTGTGTGCGGTTATTGATCTCAGTGAGATCAGAGACTCTGGTAAGGGTCAGTGTTTTCTGTGCAGTGGAGGTTTCTGTTTGTCATTATTCACACCTGTCCGTGGATTTACCTACACTTGGAACTCCTTTTATCTAAGAATCACCCTTGATGGACTGTATTATCACTACATGGACTTCTAATGTTTATGCTCATTGTTCAATATTATTGTTTTCACTAATGCTAATCTTATGCGATATTTCTGCACAATTTGGTGATAGTTGTTGTAACAGAATGGCCCGTGACACCCAGAGACATTGGAAGGATGAGAGATACTCTTGTGCCAGCAGCAACAATAACTCTTGGGTCGAAATCCACCCTGTGCCCTTTTGGGTGTAGGGTGGCTAATAGTGAATTATAATTCCTTTACTAACAGATGGGACATTATTAATACTTCATATTTCAGGACTGAGATATCACAAGGAGTTCATGATGACATGACCAGGTCAGCCAGACAGTGAGTCATACCTTTTGTATAATAGGCTATTGAAATATCTTAAGGTGTTGGCTATTCACTGTAAAGACATTCCGTTGAAGGTGTTGATTGTACCCACTCTCACAAGACTCTGCCATTGTGTGATAAAGCTGTCTAGATAACTTATTCAAGATTCTAGATGTCTGTGTTATTATTCAAGGTTAATTGAACCCTATTGATGATACGGTGCCGTCATGTCTAGCTACCAATTAAAGAATTATCCTCAGTGAGTGAATAGGGGGGTGGAGATTGCATTGTCCTGTGATTAACTGCATTATGCTTGAGACTGTATAAGAAGCTGAGAAAATACCAATAAATTGTCATATCTTTGGAAGCAAGTGCAGAGCTTGAGTCTCGTCTTGTTTATGGGAATGGATATGGATCGTGTATGCAAGATTGTCGCAGTGTGTCAGATAAGCTTGTCGTGGATTGATGGAAGGTCGTAAGCGGTGGTGACCGTTACAGTTGTATCATTTTATATTCAATTTAGTGTTATATCACATGTTATTTTGTAGCGCGACTCCAATTTTTCTGCATAGTTTTAATCATAGTAATACTCTTGTTTCTAATTTACAGAATAGTTAGATCCTAATTGGAATAGGAATAAAATAAAAAAACTAATATGGATCACTTACCCAGAGACAGTGAGAGTCACTTTAATCTTGTAATCCACTAAGATTCCCATGACAGCGCGATCAATGCCTTCCTTTAAACTGGAAAAAGAGTAAGGTGTAGTCAGTAACAAAGCCTAACAATAATGTATTTTTTATTTTGGTTAACTGTGTGGATGTTCTATTGTTAAATTACGTGCAAAACATAAAATAAGACAATAATATAATAAACAGGTAGATGTAGACATTGTCACTTTGTTTTTTTTTAGTACTATTTTTGCACTGGGGTAACAGGTCACAGTTGGCCATGGCTTCTTGTTAAAAAGTTGAATCACTTTTAAAACAAAATATTTCAATGGAAATTTCTTGGATACCATTTATGTCTGGGTAATTTTTCTACTCATTTTTTAAGATGGCCTGGTCCACATTTTCATAGGAGGAATATTTCACTAAATTTTGACCATTCACAAATGGAGTATTTCTTCTCATCTGTCATTACTTCTGTTTTATCAGGAGATATATATTCATTCAAGCTCACAAGCATGCTGCATTGGTAGCAGATGATTTACAGTAACCACCCATGGCTTTTTATACTGAGATTCCCAGTTTCAACACAATTTTAAGGCTACATGTACACGGGATGTTTTTACAACTGCTCTTGAACGATTTAACTTGACAGATAGTAACCCACATTTAAATGTTCTTTTTTGTTTTATTGTGCAAAAACGAAAAACATCGATAAACGAAACGCTGATAAACGCGGGTTACAGCGTTTAGCATCTGAAACATGGAAATATTTGGCGTCTGAAAACATTGTTTTTGATTTCAAAGAAACGCAACTGCCTAAAAATGCACAGGTACTCTATTTCCTCAAATTGCTTGCTCTCTCATTCTCATGTTTACTTGTAATACAGTTTCTTTGTTAAATCTGAACTCCATGAACAAAAAAGATATTGTAATACAATCCTCAATAATCACAAATGATGTAAATACACCTTGTATATACCAAATGTCTTTGTAAATCCAAAATAACCTAGTAAAATTAGTAGTGATATCATCACTGTGCTGCAAATAGCATGTTCAGGGACCAACAGCTCCACCCACTATAGACTGCCTGCAAAAAACTATAGGAGGGGGCGGATACAAGACCAGTCACCCTGCACAAACCAGGAGAGCAGCAGTAACTAGTGTTTTTTTTACAGGAAACTTATCCACAAAGATGTTTCACACTGGACTAATGCACATACAGTATATGGAAGAAATGTGCACATAACACCAAGATACAAGTAAAAATTCTTCTTACATTTAAACAATATTTTTCTATCTTGGAGTTCAACTGTAATTGAAAAAAGGATTATATATTCCTAGCAGTTTAGGCAGGGGACAACGATAAAAGAGAATCTGGTGCTAGTGTCCTATAGAGCAGGGTTGCCCAAACTTTTTTCAAAGAGGGCCAGATTTGATGAAGTGAACATGCGTGAGGGCAGACCATTTTGCCTGACATTCTGTGAAACATTAAAATTCGGTCCAAGTGTGTTCGTTCGAGCTCTAATACACTACCCAACAAGAATTCCCCTGCCTTTGTGGATGTGTGTAGTGAAGAGATGAGCTCAGGAGTATTATTTGGATATATACCGTATTTATCGGTTTATAACACCCACCTTCACTTAAAAAAAAAAAATCGTACATTTTAAATAAAGAACTGTGAATCAAATTAAGGGTCACTGCCCATCAATACAGCCTCACAAGTGCCATAAATGCAGCAACCCCCCCCCTTGCCCTGACTACAGCACCCCCCCCCTTTGCCCTGAATGCAGCACCCCCCCCCCTTGCCCTGAATGCAGCACCCCCCCTTGCCATGAATACAGCACCCCCCCTTGCCATGAATACAGCAGGCCCCTTGCCATGAATACAGCACGCCCCTTGCCATGAATACAGACTCACCATTGCAGCCTGATTCATAGACATCTACAGCCTTGGAGGAGACAGGGAGGGGGCGGGAAGAGCGCCAACAAACACACAGAAGGATTTCCTGTTTTATCGTCTGCCTCTTTAATCGAAAGTCCCGCCTCCTGTGATGGACAGAAAAGTCGTCCAATGGCAGCGCAAGAGACAGGACTTCCTGTCGCCGTGTAAACAGGAGATACTCCTGTATGCACAGCGCTCGTCCCACCTCCTCCAAGGCAGCCAGCATGTATTTCTTTTGTGACCCCGGCGCTCAGGGATTCTTTGGGGGCCACAAAAGACATACATGTCAAAATGACCAGGCGGGCCATCTGAAACCGGGACGCAGGCCACGATTATCCCGCGGGCCGGACTTAGGACATGCCTGCTATAGAGGTATATTGCCAGGAAGCTTCAACATCTGAATCTCTCATTATACAATCAAATGTTTATCTTAAAGTTCTAATAAACTTTAAACATACTTATTTATTTTTCTAAAGGCTTGTAGTTTGGGTTTTCAGGGCCCTAAACAAATTTTCCACTTTAATCCTGGCATATAAATTAAAAAGACAGTAAACAACATCCTTATGCTCCAAAAATAATCCATGCACATCCACTATTTATTACTTAATGATCCTGTAATCAAATTTTTTATAACATTTTATTTTTCTGCCTCCTTGAAACGTACTCTGCTCCCAAATCTCCTTTTTTACCTCACCTCTGCTTGTTTGGAACAAAGTCCTGTGCACTGCTCTATGCACACTACGAATTATAGTCCATAGTCTATAGTCCCTTGTCCATCTGAAAAGTAAGTAAGAGAGAGTGGCTATGTTCCTACAAACAGTGGAACTGGAAGACGAATGTAGCAAAACTCGAAAGCCTCGTACACACGCTCGGTTTACTTGGCAGGAACCAGCAGGAAAACTGCTGGCAGAGCTTTCTTGCCGAGTATACCGAGCGTGTGTACGAGGCTTTCAGGTTTCTCGACAAGAAAACTGCCCAGAATCTACCTGTAGACGAAAAAAATAGAGAACATGTTCTCTATTTTCTCGTCGTGAGATTCTCTGCAGTTTTCCTGCCGAGAAACCCGAGAGTGTTTATACTTACCTGGTCGCCGTGGAAACCCGCACATGCTCGAAATGACTTTGACCTATGCGCGTTAGCTTCCTAGGCATGAGACGAGCTCATGCTCGTCGTACGCAATGATGTCACCGCATTCTTGCCTTTCAAGAGAACTCTGGTTCTTTTGAAAGGAGAGTCTGTACACTCGTGTACAATCTTGTCAGGAAAAACTATTTTTTTTTTTCCTAACGAGATTCTGCCCCGTATGTACGAGGCTTGACAATTGGTCACAGCAGCAAAAAATTGGGGATAGGCTGAGAGGAATAGAAGGTATTTTTTAAGATTTTTTTTATTTAAGAGTTTAGAGTTATTTTAAAAGTATATGAACAAGTTTAAAATCTTGGCAAAATTAAAGAGGTCTGAAGCCATGATTTACAAAAGATTCACACAATAATAGGTGATGGACGTCTCTGAAGTTCCTGCATCAAAACTTACTTACAGAGTGCTAGATGCCAGATTGGTGTCCTCATGTTTAAGTTTGCCATCAAGAGCAATTTCCCTCTTCTCTCGGTTATATGCCAGAAGAGGCAGAAGGGTGAAGGTGTGTTTATAAGTAGACTTTGGTAATACCTTTTCACTGCATGAAGAAAGGACATAACATTAAATGAACAGATTGTTTACAAAAGCTATTTATATTTGCATATCACAATTATAGAATTATAACAATGATTCTTTAATTTTACTCAACTACCACTTGTGCTTTCAGCTAAAGAAACTGTAATATGATGGGCCGAACACCCCCTGGTTCAGTTTGTGGCAAACATCGGAAAAGCTTGGACCCGAACCGCGAACCCTATTAACCCCTTCACTGCCAAAGAACCTAAAAAGACCCCCATCAAGAGCACAATGGTTTCCGAGGATTGCAGAAATCCAACAAATGGAGAGTCTCACTTTGGCAATGAAGGATCAAGATGGCAGGTATCGTAAGACATGGGCCCCCCTACATGACATATAGAGAAGAGACGAGAGAGGACCACTGAGGGAAAGCGGCGTTGGAAGACTAAGGCAAAACGGCGTTGGGCGGTGAGGGGAGGGAGATGTAGGGTGCGGTCAGAGTTTTTTTTTTTTTTTTTTGGGGTGGGAAAAGGGTGGGGAAGAAACAGAAAGAGGAGTCTGTAATAAGCATGAGTGGAATATAATGCACATGATCTATAGCAGGGGTGGCCAACCAGTGGCCCGGGGGCCACATGTGGCCCGCGGAGCCCTCTGATGTGGCCCGCGAGCTCCTACTCTGGATAGGCGGGTTGGCAAGCCCAGATTGTAGGTTGCTGACCCGCCATACTGCAGCATCAGTGTTGTGAATGAAGCTGGTGGTAGAGGAAGAACGCAGCTGCGGAGCAGAGCCCCATAAGCGAATGCGTCCTCTACAGCACCGGCTTTTGCCACAAGCGGTGTCCGTTTACACCCTCCTACCTCCAATCCGAAAAACAGAAGGGAATTCATCCCCTTCCATCTGGACAGATCGGAGGGCCAATAGAGTAGCCGTGACCTGTCATCCGCCCACTCCGCTCATTGTCGCCCACGACTGGTTACCAAGTTGATTAGGTGGCCCTCGCTCTTCAAAAGGTTGGGCACCCCTGATCTATAGGATGTAATATAAATGTGGAATCATGAACATGTATGATTATGTCTATTTGAAACAATGTTGAGAAATTTATGGAAAAATTAAGAATTTATAAAAAAAAAAAGTGCCCGCAGGTGGCCAAGTCTGTACAGACCTCATTTCTCCCTCTCCTATAAGCTTATGGTCGATTCAATGACCATAAGCTTATATCAGAATTTTTCAGCAGACTCTGCTGAACAATTCTATAACCCTGAGCAGCAAAATTACAACCCGCTGATCAGAGTTCTGAACCTGAAATTGGCCACCCCCCTCAATGCCACCGTTTCTCTGCCCACTGCTCCTTCCCCTCCTGCAACCTGCAGATGCTGACTGCATTGATCTCCAGCAATCTGACAGGCGGGGGATCACGGGGGTAGGGGAGGGGTGCGGGTAAGTTTGGGTGGCTTAGTAAACATGTGTTTATTAAGCTCCCCCTGTAGTACAGTAGATATAGGCAGCGCTTGCTCCTATATCCACCGACAGCTGATATATAGTAACCGCGAGTGTAATTTTATGAATGAATAAGAATCTCTAAACAGATTCCTTATTCATTCAAGTCCCTTTCCCTGTCTCAAAAAAAGTGATATGGGGGTCTATTTAGACCTCTGATATCTCACCAAAGACCCCCCCCCCCCCCACAAAAAAAATGCAAAAAAAAAAAGAAGAAAAAAAACACAGTAAGACCCCCCAGGTCCACACCCCCCCCACTCTACGTTGACGCCCCCCGCACTCACACACCCCCCATGGCATCCTCAGCTTCTCCTCTAGGCCATCCTGATATGTCCTGTTTTGCCAAGATGAGAAGCCGAAGACGATAGCCAATATTAATTTGCTATTGTTGCAAGTGGGTGGGTTTGGGTTGCAATGCACTGCGCCCCAAGCCCAACCTTTTTTAAGCCAATTAGAGCCTCAGGCTCCAATCATGTGGCTCTAAAAAAAAAAAATGAATCAGTCTGGCACCCTGTAGGGGGGGGGCTACACCCCAGAACCTCTAACGGACCAGCTCCTGGTAAGACCCCTTTTACATGGAGCAGACTCTGTCAAGCAGATCTGCATGCTCAGCAGGGGATCTGTCTGCTGATCATCACTGAGTAGGTGGATGATGGGACCATGTCCGCTCCGCTAATGCAAAGGGGACATGGACATGGACCGCTGTTCTCTAATGGGCAGTCAGATGAAAACAGACCGCCTGTCCATTTCCAATGGATACCATCCGATCCGATCTGCTAGATGGATGGGGAATGGAATCTGTTTTTAGCGGACTGGACTGGATCGGATACAGGCGGGTGTAAATGGACACATGTCCATTTACATCAGCCTCTCTATAGAGAAAAGGGGGTGGTCCGACTTGGCCTGCCTGAAAAACGGACAGTCAGGTCTCTCTTGATGAAAGTAAGAACTGGCCTTGCTGTAAAAAAATATAAATTTGACACCCTGTCAGTTGTTGAAAAACTGGTCTTTGGGTGTTAATTGTGCCCATAAAACCTATACCAAAAAATTACTTTGGGTTAAAATCAACACCCACAAAGCTAGATAAACTTGCAGAGATTCAAGATCACAATAACACTATATTAGCGACAACGGCATCAGGGGCTTAATATCTGCTCCTAATCCAAGACTCATTCACTGATTCATTTTGACAAATGTCCGCCGGTCTACATAGTCTGTGGACAAATGCGCTATTTTATCTGTCACAAAACCTCTGGCAGCGCCGTTCAAAAAACACGCAAGGCAACCCAACAACTCAAAAGTTGAGTTCCACCTGTTGGGCATTTTACAAATCAGGTGGTTTACTGGCAGAAAGGAAATTCCCTGCTGAATTTCAGCCAGCCGAACACTGGCTGTGTATGACCGCCTGAAATGACTAAAGACTCTTGTGGGCTGCCTTAGAGGTTCTTGCAAACCTTGGTACCTGTTTAAGTAAAACTGCACCACCAAATTGAGGACAAGTGCCAGGCATGGCACATGTGTCAACTTTCCCTGTCAAAGGACAGACAGAATATTAGTGCCAATATCGCACACCACCATTCCGGGCTCAAGCGTCTGTGGTGTCAACAACCTCTGGGTCTGCCCCTGCAGCCAAAAGAATCTCTACTCTAGGGTAGGTCCTGTTCCCTAGACTAGAATTCAGCAGGAGGAGGTGGTGGTGGAGCTGACAGATATCACATCATCACTACCAGTTGTATGGAGACGTGGTGGCAAAACATGTTCCAGCACTGAGCCCTCTCCTGCATTCTCAGATTAGCTGTGGACAAGGAAGCAGAATAAGCCGCTCTGGCAGCTGCGGTGGACTGTCCACTAGTGTCAGCTTGGGTCATAGAGGATGAGGATGGTTTATTAAGCTAGTCCACCACCTCCTCTGCATGCTGTGGCTGGATAGCACAGTCAACATTACTAAACAGCCTGAGGACCAGGGCTTTTTTTCAGGGGGAACTTGGGGGAACTCAGTTCCACCACCTTTGGCTCAGACCCTTTGGTGCCTGCTCACCACAATCACTTGTAAACACAGAAGTCTGGTTTCTGTGTTTACAAGTGACAGCTCTGCACTCTGTGTGTAACCCCCCTGAACTCTACACTCTGTATGTAATGCAATCCTGGTATTTAATGCCCCTTTAAGACCCTTCTACTGCTTGTGAAATTTGAATGGAGTCGTGGTTGAGTTCCTGCATCTATTTTCTGAGAAAAAAAGCTCTGCTGAGGACAGACCACATCCACCTTTGCCTGTGGACACAGACGTCTGCCTCTTCTTGTTGGCCTCCTAGACATGATGGAGGGCTTATTACCAAAGTTTTATAGAAACTGGGAAATGTGTAATTGGATGTATATTATTGAATGAAAATTCAAGTTAGACTCACGGTAACTTGTTTTCCAGAAGTCTTTCAGGACAGCACCTGAGAGATAGTGCCTCCCTCTTCCTGAGGAAACACCTTCTTCCAGATCTTTAAGTGGAGGCCACTCCCCAGCACACTCAGTTGTCACAGAGAAACCTCCGGCCCCGGCTGGAACACATACGTTAGTCACAGCATAGCATATTCAAATCAATAGGGCAGGTCGTTGCTGTCCTGAAAGACTTCTGGAAAACAAGTTACCGGTGAGTCTAACTTGAATTTTCCAAAGGCGTCTTTCAGGACAGCACCTGAGAGGATAACAGAGACTTACCACCTTAGGGCGGGATGACAGCTTGTAGGACCTTCCTGCCAAATGCCTGATCAGCGGCAGAAGTGAGGTCCAACCTGTAATGCCGTGCGGAAGCTTGACCATGTAGCTGCTTTGCAGATCTGTTGCGGGGTGGCACCAGCTCTTTCTGCCCATGAGGCTGCCAGCACTCGCGTTGAGTGAGCACGGATCCCTTCTGGTGGCACCTCGCCTGCATGCAAGTAAGCTTCCCAAATGGCTAACTTCAACCATCTAGCTAACATCCCCTTTGATGCTTGGTACCCTTTTTTTGTTACCTCCAAACAAAACAAACAAAGAATCTGCACGCCTGAGGCACTTTGTTATTTCAAGATAACATAACATAGTCCTTCTTATGTCTAGCATATGAAAAAAAGTAAAACACTTCCGCGCATGCGTCGAAACCATTCGGCGCGTGTGCGAGAAGACATGTCTGCTGGTTAGCGTACTAACCAGCAGACATGTCGGGCGGACGGGTTCCCAGCCGACGGATTGGTAAGCATGCTTTCCAATCTGTCGGGTGGCCAAATCCGTCTGCTCGCCCGTACACACGATCGAATCTGTCTGCTGGGACGGTCTAGCAGACCGTTTCCAGCAGACAGATTTGATCGTGTGTACGAGGCCTAAGGGTTCAAATGGCTTGCCAGCCATGGCTTTTAACACCACCGAGAGGTCCCATCTCGGGAAACCCCTCACTTGGGATGGTCTAGACTTAGTTAAGGCTCTAAAAAATCTAACTACCAAGGGTTCTGAGGCTACCGGCTTTTCTAAGAACACTGTCAAAGCAGAAACCTGAACCTTTAGAGTGTTGACTGCTAGTCCCTTATCCGCTCCTTCCTGAAGGAATTCCAAAATGGATTTAAGGTCGTTAGGATCTTGATCCGACAAGGCACACCAGCTGGAAAAAACTTTCCACACCTTCGAATAGATTGCCCTTGTCACTTTCTTCCCGCTGTTTAGCAAAGTAGAAACTAACCTATCCGAAAACCCCTTCTTCAGAAGTTGTCTCTCAGAAACCACGCCGCCAGGGAGAGGCTGGAGGCGTTCGGATGACATACCAGGCCCTGCACCAACAGATCCCGTCTGAGAGGAAGATGCCAACATGGCCCGGTTGCCATCTTTAGGACCATCGAGAACCACACTCTCTTGGGCGAATATGGAGCGATCAGAATGACTGGCGTCTTTTCTCTCTGAATCTTCCTTAACACTAAGAGGATCAATTGGAACGGGGGGAAAGCGAAGCAAAGGTGAAATTTCCAGGGATGCGCCAGAGCATCTATCCCTAGGGACACGTCCAGCCTGCTTAGGGAAAAGAATTGTGGCACCTGGGAGTTCTCCCTCGAGGCAAAGAGGTCTACCTCTGGGAGACCCCACCTGTCGCAGATCTCCCCAAAAACCACCAAGTTCAGAGACCACTCTGACTCCCGTACCTGATGCCTTCTTAGGTAATCTGCCACCCTGTTCAGGGACCCCTTTAGATGTAGCGCTGACAGGGACTGAAGGTTCTTTTCCACCCCAGCAGAATGGTGGCTGCAAGAGTCAGCAGAGTCCTGCTCCTCGTTCCCCCTTGTTTGTTCAGGTACGCTACCGCCGTAGCGTTGTCTGATAACACCTGAACATGATGGCCCTGGAGCACCGGGGAAAAAACTTCTAGAGCCAGGGCAATCGCCTTTAGCTCCCTCCAATTCGAAGTCTGACTTGCCTCTTCTTCCCTCCAGGACCCCTGGATGAAGTCCATTTCTAGGTGGGCTCCCCATCCAGATGCACTGGCGTCCGTGGTCAACCTTTTCCCTACTGGAAAAGACCACTCCAGACCCCTCGAAAGGACCTCCTGTCTTTTCCACCAATAGAGGGATCTCTTCACTCGGCCTGGGACCTTTATCTGGGTATCCAGGGAGCTGAGTTTGTGATCCCAGGACCTCAAGAAAAAAGTCTGTAGAGACCTGAAGTGCAGCTTTGCCCACTGAATAGCTGGCATGGTTGAGGTCAAAAACCCCAGTGCCGACATCACCTGCCTTATGGATATAGGCTGGTTGACTGCAGCCGCACCACCACGTCCTGAACCCGGACCTTCTTGTCTAGGGGAAGGAAAATCTTTTGATTTCGAAAATCCACGGATTTCTTGAGAAGGTACCAGGGATGACTTTTGAAGATTCAAAAGCTAACCTAGCGACTCCAGGTGTCTCCTCGCCTTGGTTAGATCCTCCAACAGTCTTGTCTCCAAGGGGGAAAAGAACAAAAGGTCGTCCAGATAAGGAACGACCGCTATACCCTGTAGACGCAGGGGGGCTAATACCTCTGCCATCACCTTGGTGAAAATCCAAGGTGATGATGACAGGCCGAAAGGGAGGGCCATGAACAGTAGGTGATGAACTACCCCCTCCATCTCCACCGCTAGTCTGAGGTATCTTTGGGACTGCTGGGAGATCGGGATAAGGAGATACGTGTCCCTCAAATCTATCGATGCCATGTAACATCCTGGCGTCAAAAGATTCTTGACTGGAGTTTCCGCCGGACGTGAAGCTGGGAAGACGCGTTAGAGCTGAGCTCCACATCCCCGACTGAAATCAGCCTCCATCTACCACCTTCCCCTCCTCTGCTGGGGCCACAGCCTAGTGGTTTTGCCCCCTGATCCCCCCTGCTTCAGATCGGGCGATTGCTGAGGACATTGTGGAGCTAGTCCCGCTCCTGGCCTGTAACTGACTCTGCACCTTGGAAGCCGTCCGCCATCTTGGGGCCTACTGCTCTCGGGCTCTTCCCTGCAATCCATGCCACGACTCGTGGGGAAGCGTAGCCCCCCAGGTCCCCTGTGGATCTGCCCTCTCTCCGCTGGGGCCATCGGGGCGAATCTCCATCCGGGCGACTTCACTAGGGACCCCTGCGGCTGCTCCCCTGCATCCCGCGGCCTACAGACCCGGTCACGGACCTTCGGGGACAAGGTGAGCTGCTCCTCATACCCCTACCTGTCTCCTGAGGTGGCTGTCCGTCCTGCCTTCCTACCTGGGGAGGTTATCCTAGCCCCGACGGGGTGAAATTCGCCCGTCCGGCGATCGTCTCTCAGGAAAGACCGCGGCTTAGGCCTACTCCTGGAGGAACGCGGCCATCTTCCTTCCTCATCCCTCCGGACCCCCCCGGGCACTCGGCACGCCATCTGACCACAACACAGCGGCACTCTCTGCCCCTAAGACCACCTGACGGACAGGTCATGGCCTTGGCCCCATCACAGGGTACAGCATCCTTCTTCCTGTCCTGAAGCCTGGCTGACATCCACCTCTGGCCTCATTGCACCCCCCCCCCCTCCATTCTATTTTTTTTTTTATTTTTTTTATTTTTTTGGCCGCTTGCTCTGCCTGATCTGCCACGCTTATACAGGAACTGTGTGTTGAAGTGCCAGGACAGTGAGAAACCAGCTCCCGGCCTGGGGGGTGGTGGCCATATTGCTCCACCTGCATAGACTTGCGGCGAATCGCCACCTCCACCTGCAGCGCGGATCGCACTTGCCGCTCTACCATGTCATCTGTGGAGGCGTGTGGCTGAGGATGGATGGCTGACAACATGTACTGCTGAGCTTTGTGCTCTCCCGACAACCGCAGGCTGTGCTTCTGTTACCTCGCACCCGATCTGCTGATGGCTGCTTCCAGCTCCTCCTCTGCTGACCATACTGATCTACACCAAGGCACTATCCAACGGTACCTGCTGCGCACATCATCACAGGAATCTCGTACAGGTAAAGACAAACTCCCGACGGGCCGAACTCCGGGCAAAACTAAACTTCCGCCCCCACCTGCAGTGACTTCCCTACCCGTTGAGGACGGATCGGGTTCACACCTGAATCCCCTGATGGACCCTCCGGATCCGCTGACCGACCTCACGCTGTCCCCTAACACAGACGTAAACACTGCTCTGGGAGAGATGCCTTTCCCAGCCTCAGGGGGTGCCCCGGGTCCCTCGACCTCTGCCCTGCTCTCTGCCTTTCGGGCGGATTTTGACTCCTGGGCCTCTAAGTTGGAAGCTTCTCTCCACGTTGAACTGGCTGCCCTCAAACAACGGGTCTCGGCATCGGAGGTCACGGTCTCAGCAATAGCTACCACCCAGGAAGACCACTCAACCCGAATAACGGCGCTTGAAAACGCGTCTACAGCTCACCTCTCCCGTTTGCGACAACACCAGCTCCGCATAGAGGACAGTGAAAACCGAAGCCGCAGGAACAACATCCGGTTGCAGGGGGTCCCGGAAGCGACCTCAGGTGCTGATCTCAAACCCACTATCATCGCTATCCTCAATCAGGTCCTGGGCAGGGAAGTTACGTCCTCTATCGAGTTGGACAGAGTGCATAGAGTGGGGGGCATGGGGGGGCGAACGCAGAGACCGCCCTCGAGACGTCCTCTGCCGGGTACACTATTACACCCTGAAGGAAGAGATCTTACGCAAGGCCTGGCGCTTAGGCCCTTTGGACTTCCATGGTTCCCCCATCCACCTATACCCGGATCTCTCCCGCAACACGTTGTACATGCGACGGGTGGTTCGCCCACTACTGGAAGTGATCCGTCAAGTTGGTGCATCGTACACTTGGGGCCACCCCTTCAGTATCAAAGTGACCCAGGCTGATAACCACAAATTTGTCCTGTCAGATCCGGACCAGCTTCCTGCTTTCTTCCTCTTCCTGGACCAGGACCCTGTCACCGTCCCGAACTGGTTGGACCCTCCAGATGACCGCCAGCGGCTACCGGGCCCTCCTCTACAGCGGCGAAGGTACCCGCAGTCTAGATCGGCGCCTTCCGATACCAGAGAGCGACGAGCCACATCACCTGAAGACTGATCCGAATCATTACGTGAGACTTACACCAGTTTTCTTGCCCCCCCCCTTTTTTTTTTTTTCTCTTCACCAAGAGGGTGCGGCTCTTCTCCAAGACTTCGACCAGGTTTGCCCTGAATGTGTTTTGTTATGTTTTGAACTCGTGGCCTACTCCCATGACCTGCTGCTTATCCCATCCTTTGAATGCCACTATTGACTTGACTGTCTTGTTTGGTTCAGGGGCTCTCTCCGTGTCCCCGGTGGGTACGGCTGTGCTTGCCGGGGCTCTGGGGGGGCGGTTGGGGATGTTGATGTTGCCTGATGGTTGGTGATGGTCCCGTTCGGCTCTGGGCCGCCTTAACCCTCGCCGTGGTCCCGCACTGCCCTGACTGCACCGGCGTCGCGGCTGCCCTTCGGGTTTTGCTGCGATGCCCTCTATAGATTTGTCCCTTGATGCCTGTGCATGTTCCTTTTTTCTTCCCCTCTCTTTATTGGGGGGGGGGGCGGTCTGGGCTGGGCGGGGCCATTGGGTGCTTTCCGGGGAGCTGCTCATGTTGTTGCTGTGTTTTCTCGGGGCCTTGGGTCCGCGGGTTGGCTTGGGGGTCCCTGGACGCGGTCTTTTGGCTTGTCCTGGGGCTCCCGGGGCTTCCTTCGGTGCCAATCTCCTGTATCCCTGTAGCTCAGGTATCGTGTGCCCTATTAGTAGCAGCTGCTGTGCGTTTATTATGTTGTCCGAGCCGAGCTGGGACAACGACTAAGGATAATGCTGCCATAACTATAACGTCTGGTTTGTCTGGTCCCTATGGGACCATATGGAAATGTTTTTGCCTTTATTCTGTCCGCAGCGGGGGTTTTCTTAAATTTTTTTTTTTTTTTTTTTTTTTTTTTCTCTTCTCACTTACACGTTCTAGTATATTGCTTAAAGATGTCTAAAAGTACCTATGATGTTAGCCTCATGTTATGCTCGTTCGCTACTTGAAAGTTATGCATTGGATGCCATGATTATTGGGTGTTTTACACTTACGTTATATATGCCTGCTGAGTTGTCGGGATCACAACTCAGCTGTTCTTACCTTGTTCTCTTTTTCCAAATAGGTTTGGCACGATTCGTGCCTAGCGCGTGATATTTCACGAGGTGCTTCGTTTTCACGGACACCAATAGTTTTTTTTTGAGCTGCCTTCACAAGGTGCTCTTTCTGATCAATCTCCTCCACACTTCTTCCCTCTTCATTCTCCCTCCCCTGCTATTTTCTGACCCGTTACCCCACTCCTGCCCTCCCCTCCTCCTCTTCCTTATCACTCCATCATGGCCCAAACAGTGATCTCTCACCCCAGGCTACAATTCTGTTCGTATAATGTCAATGGCCTTAATGTTGCCTCCAAGAGAGGTCAAATCCTTTATCACATGCACAAACGCCAGGTAAATGTGCTTCTTCTTCAAGAGACGCATTTTCGCTCCTCCTCCACTCCTTCCTGTTCCAACAGATATTTCAATAGGTGGTTCCATAGCACTAACCCAGCCCAGAAGACCAGGGGAGTGTCTGTTGCCTTTCATAAAACACTCCCTGTAGAAGTGCTGGATCAGCTCTCTGACCCTCGTGGGCGGTATATCTTTGTGAAATTCCTGTTATGGGGTACCAAATTCACAGTAGCAAACATCTATCTTCCCAACACCAATCAAGTACCGTCTGCGCTGGCATACTTGAAGGTTCTATCGGGATTCATGGAGGGTAAACTCATACTGGGCGGTGATTTTAACACCCCTCTGGAGCCGCTTTTGGATTCCTCCACCTCGCGATCTTGTGTCTCATTCCCTAAACTGAGAGCACTGAAGCGAGCATTCTATGAACTGCGTCTTGTAGACGTATGGAGGGTGTTGCACCCCAAGTCCCGTGACTACACCCACTTCTCTCACGTACATCACACTTATAGTCGCATAGACTACTTATTGAGTGACCATAGTTGCCTGGACTGGTCTCCTGAATGCCACATAGACCCGATGGTCTGGTCTGACCACTCCCCTATCCACCTGACATTTTCGATCCCTTCCACCCCTATTAAGGAGTGGACGTGGCGCTTGAATGATTCACTGCTTGCGGATTCGGATTGTACACAGACGGTTTCTGACACAATCTCTAACTTTCTTGTTGACCACGCTTCGGATACGACTGCGATGCCCTTTCAATGGGAGGCGCTCAAGGCAGTTCTGCGCGGAACCTTTATCCAAATGGGTGCTCGCCTGAAAAAGGAGCGCTCGGCCGCCATAGAGACAGCAATTCGTACACTGAGAGAACTGGAAGTTGATCACAAACGATCCCCGACAGTGTCAACACTATCGGATGTTTCTATGGCGCGATCACGACTCAGAGAACTCTATGAGACCTCTGCACGCTCGTATGCAAGTAAGCTCGCTTTCCATCAATATAAGTTTCAGGATAAATGTGGTCGATCGTTGGCTCGCTCTCTTCATCCTAAAGTGTCTTCCACTTTTGTGCCCCACATCCGGGGGGCGCGGGGAGAATTGATCTCCTCACCGACCAAGATGGCCGAGGAATTCAGGGACTTCTACCAAGCCCTATATAATATCCCTGCGACTCAACCAACGGGCTCCCATTGTACCGGGATAGAGGACCAATTGTCTTATGTCTCGGAAACCGCACTTCCCACACTAGATGCTGACGCCATTGCTGATTTAGAGACTCCTATCACAGAAGATGAAGTTGCCAAAGCCATAGCGGGTACGCCGAGTGGAAAGAGCCCGGGCCCGGATGGCTTCACGCCCAAGTTTTATAAACTTTTCGCTGCCCTTCTCACACCCTTTCTCACGAAGGTGTTCAACTCTTTGACAGGAGGCTCGCTATTCCCTCCACAAGCACTTGAGGCCCACATATCTCTCATCCCAAAGCCGGGCAAGGACCCTGCTCTTTGCTCTAACTACAGGCCGATATCTCTAATTGGTGTCGATCTGAAAGTTTTTGCTAAAATACTGGCGAATAGATTACAACCATTGTTGCCGGGGATAATACACTTGGATCAGGTAGGCTTTGTAAGTGGCCGAGAGGCTAGAGATAATACCCTGAAGACTCTTCTTTTAACTGATTATGCCTGATCTCACGATATCCCATTATGCCTCTTAACAGTCGATGCGGAAAAGGCATTCGACCGAGTAGACTGGCAATTCCTTTGAATATGCCTGCAACAAATTGGCTTGGGACCTAATATGATGGCTAGAATAATGTCCCTTTATACCTCTCCATCTGCTAGGGTTAGATTGAATGGTTCGCTGTCCCCGGCCTTCTCTATTTCGAACGGGATGCGACAGGGCTGCCCACTGTCCCCCCTCCTCTATATTCTTACCATGGAACACCTGGCCATGGCTTTACGTAATAACCCCTCAATCCAAGGCGTAACGATCGGACCCACCCACACCAAACTCGCCCTTTTTGCGGATGATTTGCTCCTGTTCGTGACACATCCACATACAACACTGCCCTCCGTGTTGCAGGAGTTTCAGAAATTCGGAGTAGTTAGCAACTTCAAAGTGAATTACGATAAATCGGAAATCCTTAACGTATCTTTGTCCAACTCGGTTCTACGCAGAATAGCGACCACTTTCCCCTTCAAAACCGACTCTGCCTCCGTCAGGTATCTTGGAATTCAGATTCCGGCGGATGCGTCCCAACTCTTCTCCCTAAACTTTACCCCCCTCCTTCTTAAGACCCAAGCTGATTTAGCCACCTATGCGTCTAAACGGCTCTCATGGCTAGGTAGAGTGAATGCTCTAAAAATGGATGTTCTTCCTAGGTTCCTATATTTGTTTCAAACTATACCTATTCGTATACCTACTTTGTACTTCAAGAAACTACGCCTGATGTTCTCCAAGTTTATTTGGAATGCTGCCCGTCCCAGAATACGATACGGAACATTATCCCTTCCAAAGGCTAGAGGGGGAGCTGGAGCCCGGACGCCTCCTTATACCATAAGGCAGCGGTGCTCACTCGTATATTGGATTGGTTCCATCACTCTTCAACCAAGCTCTGGGTCCAGTTGGAAAGCCACATGAACCCAATTGAACTCCCTGCTCTCCCATGGACCTTACCCACGGATCGAGGGAGTTTGGGCCCTCTCAGCGACCTTACTCTACAGACGATTCGGATCTGGGATCGTTTGCGATCCAGAGGGGGTCTGTCGAACCACATGGGGCCTCTGACTCCCTTCTTTGGGACCCCGGCCTTTCTACCTGCTCTGTCGGTAACAAGATTTGGACCGTGGCGTAAGGAGGATCATAGGAGAATCGCCCAGGTCCTTAGATCAGACCCCACTCTAAGAGCTGATACCCCTGCCGACCCGACTTCCCGACACCCTATGCAGTGGCTTCACAGGCAACAGACCACTTCCTATATCCGAACCCTGCCATCCATCCCAGATATCCTGGCTGAACCGACGGGATTTGAGGCACTGCATCTACAGGCAGAACCTCCAACACATGTGATATCTCAACTCTACTCCCTACTGCTCGACATTTTTTCCCCTGATCCCCCGCCGTATACGGCCACCTGGGAGGCGGACCTACACCACCCTATATCCCCACTCGACTGGCGGAAGTGTTTTGCCCTGACACACAAACTATCCTTGGCCACTAGGACCCAAGAGAAGGGGTTTAAGCTACTAACGAGATGGTACAGATGCCCAACGACTATCAAACACTTCAACCCGACAATGTCAGATGCATGCTGGCGGTGTCTGAGATCCCGGGGAACAATGCTCCACATCTGGTGGGACTGTCCTCCTATCCAGGCATTTTGGCAACGGATTTTCGAGCTATACTGCAAACTGATGGCGACCACAATCCACCCCTCCCCCTGAGGTGGCTCTCTTATCTATACTCCCTGGCTCGTTCAAGTCCGTTAAAAATGATGTGTTACGACACTTTCTGGCGGCAGCCAGGGTGGTGATCCCCCGTCACTGGAGATCGGCGGCTACGCCTTCCCTTGGGGACTGGGCTGTTGAGGTGGACCGCATAAGGGACCTTGAACGTCTGTTGGCGGAGGAGTGCGATAAAAGCGAACAATTCTCTCTCACCTGGACTTCATGGTCTATGTTCCGATATTCTTCTGAGTTTATTTCCTGGGCTGGAGGTGGCCTGGATGATGTCGCCCTGGTGCCATGATGGAGTGATGCTTGATACTTGACCCCCAATTCTTACCCCATTATCTCTCCCCCTTTTTTCTACCTCTGCTTCTTTTCTTTTTCTCATTGTCTGAGTACATTCTTAGGAATCCATTAGTCCACATACATGTCTTTATCTTGCCGAATGTTACTGATTCACTTTCTGACCCCATATGTTATTCTTTAAATTTTATTTTTCTATTTTCTCTCCCCCATACAACTTAATATGCACTCCCGTATACTATACTGTATATGTGGCAGCACTACTCCGCTACCTGTGGTGTAGTCGAGAGCTACAACAACCAGATCTCCCCCCCCCCTTTTTTTTTTTTTTTTTTGCTAACACTGATAGACTTATGGTGGTCCTCATACTCATGCTTTTTCTCTCATTTATATTTAACATAGACATGTTTATGTTCTGGCATGCACGGTACCTATTGTTGATATATTCGATTGTACTGTTTGTAATGTTTAAAATGATACTTGTCTTTCTGCTCCTCTTTTTTCTCTTCTCTAATAAAATAAGATTGAATTAAAAGATTCTTGACTGAAAAAATGGAGTCCATCTTGAACTTTTTGTAGCTGACGGACTTGTTCAGAGGTTTTAGATTCAGAATCAACCTGAACTTCCCCGTGGGTTTTCTTACCAGGAAGATGTGGGAATAAAACCCAAGGCATTGTTCTGTTGGTGGAATCCTTACCAATACTCCCTGTTGCATGAGTTCCTCTAAAGAGGACCTCATGGCCCGGAATCTTTCTGGATCCCTTTGGAGCGTGCGTTACTAAAAACCTTTCCGGAGGGGCCTCTAAAAAATCTATAGCATAACCCTGGGCCAAAATGGTCAGAATGAAACGATTGGTTGTTATACCTATCCACTGCGGAAGGAAACTTTGTAACCTTCCGCCCACCCGCATGGCTGAGTCATTGGGACTTTTTGGCCTGCGCAGGAGGATGGAAAAGGATTCCTCCTTTTCCCTTGGCCTTCTGAGCCACCCATTTGCTCCTACCTCCCTGTGGTTTGTTTCCTCTCTCTTGGCCATTTTGTGAACGAAAAAAAACGCCTGGGGGGGAGGGGGTTGCTTTCTCTTAACTGGAAAGGAACTTTTCCTATCGGCAGTCCTCACTAGAATACTCTCTAGCTCTGGCCCAAAGAGGAGGTCCCCCGAAAAAGGAATCCCACAGAGTTTGCTTTTAGAGGCTGAATCACCTGGCCAGGTTTTTAATCATAAAGCTCTCCTAGCAGAATTAGATAGGGCTGCCGACCTACCCGTCATCTTGATAGCTTCCGCCGAGGCATCTGCTATATAAGCTACAGCTGCGGACAGAGTGGAAAAATAATCCAGAATCTCCTGCTTAGGAGAGTCTGCAACAATGTGGGATTTTAGTTGGTTAACCCAAAACTCCAGGTTTCTGGCCACACAAGCCATAGTAGGCTTTAGATTACCCATGATCGACTGCAATGCCCTCTTGAGAAGGAGGTCCGTGTGCTTGTCCATAGGGTCTTTTAGAACCCCCATGTCCTCAAAAGACAGATCTGTAGACCTGGAGACTTGGGAAAAAGCTGCATCCAACTTGGGGACTTTATTCCACACCGCTGCAGGATCCTCCTCAAAAGGGAAGAGTCTTTTATGGGTTTTTGAAAAGAAGGGCTTTTTCTCTGGGTCCTGCCATTCCTTACAAATAGTATCAGAGAAAACTGAGTGAACCGGAAAGGACCTCCCCTTAGGCTCACTCAGGCCTGCATACATACGATTGTGCAGGGTTAATTCCTTACTCTCTACATTAAGACCTAGTGTAGCATAAATGACCTTAAAGCGGATGGTTCAGCTTAAAAAAAATATTAAAAGCCAGCAGCAACAAATACTGCAGCTGCTGACTTTTAATATTAGGACACTTACCTGTCCTGGAGTCCAGCGGCGTCCGCAGCAGAGGATGAGCGATCGCTCGTCACCCTGCTGCTCCCCCTCCATCCACGGTGAGGGAACCAGGAAGTGAAGCGCTGCGGCTTCACTGCCCGGTTCCCTACGGCGCATGCGCGAGTCGCGCTGCGCCCGCGAATTGGCTCCAGCTGTGTGCTGGGAGCCGAGTGTTCCCAGCACACAACGGGCGGGAGACGGGATGTGATGTAATGCCCGTCTTTTGCCCGTGAATGCTGGGCCGGAAGTGGGTGCAGATACATGTCTATCTGCACCCCCCTCCCCCCTGAAAGGTGTCAATTGTGACACCGGAGGGGGGGAGTGTTCGGATCAGCGGATCTTCACTTTAGGGTGGAGATCCGCTTTAAGTAACCCATCCACTTCCTCCAGGGATAATTACAATTTTGAAGGGGATACCACTGCCTCTTCCCCTGACTCCTCTGAATCTGCACTAGAGATCACCTGGGAGTAACTTTCCCTTATAACTGGCTCTTCAGCTAAAGGGGCCAAAGCTGGTAAAGCCACCTGTTCCTGAGAGGACTGTGAAGTGGAAGCTTGAGTGGTGGAAGGGGAAGCCAATGAGTCACGAAAGGTTTGAATCGTGGCAAACAGCTCCTTTTTAACCGAGTCAACCAGCTCTTCCCATACAGAGGCTGATTCCTCCCTCACTAAAGCAGCAATACATGCACTGCAGAGACCTTTTTTCCAACCTTTCCCCAACTTGGCTCTACATGCAGGACACTTCCTTTTAGTGTCCGTCTTGACCTGGGGAGAGGAAGAGAAAAAAACACAGGGAATCCTAGTGAGACCTTGTCCCAGTGGATGGACCCCCTCACCAAGGTGCACTAGGAAAGAAAAGTGAAACATTCCAGTGCCCAGACAGGCTCCTAAACCACCAAGGGGGGAAAAGAGGAGACCAAAGCAAAAAAGGCTACCCCTAGGGAAAAACGCAGACTTACATTGCTGCCTCCCGCCGGGGTCTTGCTGGTGCCTGTCCCCACCGCTGGCACTTCACCCTCCATTGTAGATAGCCGTGCTTCACCTGTGACTTTTGCAGCATGCCTCCGGACTCCAATAGCGCCGCTGCGCCGGACCGGAAGCGGAAATATGCACCAGCCACCGCCCTGCCCCTTCCTCCTTGTAGGCGCGCCGGAAATGACGCGCCCTCGCGGCGACCGCCATGCTCAAAAAAAAACTGGCGCCAGAATGCGCGTTCGCGTGACCATCCGCAAGCCGCCGGGGCTTCCTTGGCTCTCCCCGAGCACCCGGAGGGAGGGGAACCAGAACATTACCCTGCCAAATGGATAAGTCGGGAGGGCGGACAGCCTCCATGGCAACAGCCATCAAAAGGAAAGAAAAGGCAAGGGAGAAGCCATCCCTCAGGCACACCTGAAAGATACCGACTCCTTCCCTCAGAAGAGGTTCCCTCCGGGCCGGCGATGGCCTCACCAGTCTAATACTAGGGGAAAGGCCCAGAGCCAAGCCCAAGGGCAGAAAAGGGCTTGGGGTTCAAAATCTTCCAAACAGAACCCCAATACTTTCCTATGAGGGGGCCCCCCCTGCTTGGCTGAGTGGGAGGCTGCTGCAATTTGCAAACGCCTGGCAGAAGAAGTTCAAGACAAGTGGGTCATCTCCACTGTGTCCTCAGGCTACAGGCTGGAATTCAGAGAACTTCCGCCACCCCGTTTTCTGAGATCAAGAATTGCCAAATATCCAGAAAAAATAAGGCTTTTGTTTTTGGCCTTGGGACGCCTGTTGTCCCAAGGGGTAATCATAGAGTTAGCCCCAGAAGATCAGGGCTCATGGTTCTACTCAAGCCTTTTCATGGTTCCAAAACCAAACGGGATGACCTATTCTAGATCTAAAAAACCTGAATCAGTTTCTGAACATCTGCTCCTTTCGCATGGGGTCTGTCCGTTCAGTTGTCTCCAACCTCCAGGGAGGAGAATTCTTGGCATCAATAGACATCAGAGATTTATATCTACATGTGCCAATTTTCCCCACTCACCAAAGATTTCTAAGGTTTGCAGTAGATCAGCGTCAATTTTTAGTTTGTGGCCCTCCCTTTCAGTATTGCTACTCCACCTCGAGTGTTCATGAAAATACTAGCCCCGCCCCTGGCAAAGCGGAGGGCACGGGGCATAGCAGTAACAGCCTATCTGGACAATCTGTTGCTCATAGATCAGTCCGCTACAAGCTTGGACCACAATGTGCACAGCACAGTGGAGTATTCAGAGTACCTAGACTGGGTCCTCAATCTGCAAAAAAGGCTGGAATATTTGGGCATGATTATAGACACATCCCAAAGCAGGGTATTACTACCCAAGCCAAAGGTAAAAGCCATAGGAGACTTGGTCCGAGTGATAAAGGCAAAAACAAGGCCTTCCATCCGTCTATGCATGAAATTATTAGGAAAGATGGTAGCCTCATTTAAGGCTGTCCCTTACACCCAGTTTCACTGAAGGCCGTTGCAGGCAGAATTCTGTCCGCTTGGAACAAAGATGTTCAGGCCCTGGACCTTCCAATGATCTTATCTCCAAAGGTTCGCCAGAGCTTCAATTGGTGGTTGCTCCCCCAACATCTATCAAAAGGAAGATCCTTTACTCCGGTTACCTGGAAACCACAGACATCAACCTTCTAGGCTGGGGGGCAGTTCTGGAAGGGGGAATCTGCCCAGGGGAAGTGGTCCGAACACGAAAAGCTCTTACCCAGCAACATTCTTGAGATTTGGGCAATTTATCTGGCCCTCAGAGTCTGGTCTTACAGACTGCAGGGTTGTCCTGTTTGGATACAGTCCGACAATACTACAGCTGTGGCCTATATCAAATCACCAAGGGGCACCAGAAGTCTGGATGCTCAAAGAGAGGTGAATCACATCTTGTCCTGGGCAGAAAGGCATATTCCTTGCCTGTCTGCGGTCTTCATTTCAGGGGTAGAAAATTGGCAGGCAGATTTTTTAAGCCACCAGCAACAGTCCAGGAGAATGGTATCATTAGTCAGAAATGGGTTACCCCAGATGTGGACCTGTTGGCTTCCAGGTTCAACACAAAACTGGACTTTGTGTCAAGGACAAGAGATCCTTTTGCTCAAGGGTCAGATGCCCGGACAATTTTGTGGGATCAATATTCTCTGATTTATGCGTTTCCCTCCAGTTCCGCTTCTCCCACGATTCCTTCAGAGAGTCAAGAGGGAAGGAAAGCCGGTGATTTTGGTCGCCCCGGCTTGGCCCAGGAGACCCTTGTACGCAGAAATCATAAAAATGACAAAAGGAAGACCTTGGGTTCTCCCGCTATGCTCGGGCCTACTGTCGCAGGGTCCAATATTCCATACTGCCTTACAAAGTCTAAATTTGACGGTTTGGCTGTTGAGAGCCACATTCTGAGAAAACATGGGCTCTCAGGTCCAGTCCTATCCATTCTTGTTAATGCTAGGAAGCCAGTCTCCAGGCTCATCTACTACACAATCAGGAAGGCATATGTTTCCTGGTGTGAACTTATGCCGCGTACACACGATCACTTTTTGTGATGAAAAAAAAATGACCGTGTGTGGGCAAAACGTTGTTTTATGTTTTAAAAAAAACGACCAAATTTTTTTTTCGAACATGCTTACATTTTTTGTGTCGTTTTTCAAAACGTCGTTTTTTGTGTCATAAAAAGTGATGGTGTGTGGGCAAAACGATGTTGAAAAACTACGTTTTTAAACCCACGCATGCTCAGAAGCAAGTTATGAGACGGAGCTTCAATGGAACAGAGTGCCGTCGAACGTAGTGTACGTCACCACGCTTTGCTAGAGCATTTTGGAAAAATGATGGTGTGTATGAAACGTCGTTTTGGAAAATGAAGTTTGAAAAACGTCGTTTTGTTTCGTCACATAAAACGTCGTTTTTTTTCATCACAAAAAGTGATCGTGTGTACGCGGCATTAGAAGATGGCATCCTAGGAAGTATGTTATTAATAGGATTCCTGCCTTTCTTCAGTTGGGCTTAAAAATGAAGTTGGCCTTGAGCACTATCAAGGGCCATATCTCAGCCTTGTCTGTATTGTTTCAAAGACCGCTTGTCTCTCATTCCCTAATCCGGGTCTTTGTTCAGGGAGCGCTGCACTTGAATCTGCCGGTTAAGTCTCCCATGTGCCCATGGGATTTGAATTTAGTATTGTCTGTTTTACAGAAACTACCTTTTGAACCATTACACATGCTTCTTTAAGTCTTTTGACAAAGAAACTGTTTTTTCTTGTAGCCATATCCTCAGCAAGGAGGGTATCAGAATTGCGGAATTTCGTGTAAAGAGCCGTATATGATTATTCATCATGACAGGGTGGTGCTGCGTCCTCACCCGACATTTTTTTACCTGGTGGATTCAGGATTTCACCTGAATAAAGATATAGTCCTACCGTCTTTTTTTCCAGATCCGCAGTCTGCACTCTCTAGATGTTGTAAGAGCGCTAAAAGTTTATCTGCAAGCTACGGCTCAGTTACGAAAGATTGATTGTCTGTTTATTCTGCCACAGGGCCCAAGGAAGGGCCAGGCAGTGTTGAAATCTACTATTGCATGTTGGATTTGACAAGTCATTATTTAGGCCTATGGTTTAGAAAAAAAGATTCCTCCTTTTCAGGTGAATGTGCACTCGACTAGAGCAGTTGGTGCCTCATGGGCAGTGCATAATCAGGCTTCCATGGCTCAGGTCTGTAAGGCTGCTACTTGGTCTTCGGTCCATACATTTACTAAGTTCTACCAGGTAAATGTGAGAGGGTACGAGGATGCCGCCTTCGGGCTTTGTGTACTGCAGACAGCAGCATAGATCCTCTGGCCCAATGGTGGTCTTTATTTCTGATCTGTGTCTCCCTCCCCTTAATTTAAGCATAGCTATGAGACATCCTATTAAGTAATTAAGGCTCTGTGTCCCCTGATGTATTTCTTTGATGTCATCTAATTTTCATTTTAGACAAAATTCGTATATGTACTATCTCCTCCATATATACAATCCTATTTCCACAGTTGATCGAGAGAAAAACAAAACAAAAACAAAAGCATGATCCAATTTGCTCCAGCAAGAAAAACAAATTCCTTCCTGCTGATCCCTCCAACAGGCAATCAGATATTCCCTTGATCAACGTTATCTATAATCTAAGGTTTTTCTTGAACCCATACACCATTCTGAGTACATCAGCAGACTCATGACAGCAATAATAAAGCCTTTGGGCCAGATTCTCAAAGGAGATACAATGTCGTATTTCCAGATATGCCGTCCTATCTCTGTTTTTGCGGTGTCGGATCTATGCGCCTGATTCTTAGAATCAGTTACGCATAGATTTGCCTTAGATCCGACTGACGTAAGTCACTTACACTGTCGTATCCAAGTTGCATATTTACGCTGGCCGCTAGGTAGCGTTTCCGTCGATTTCCACGTTGAATATGCAAATGAGCTACATTCGCCTATTCCCGAACGTATTTGCGCCCGCTCGTCATAGTTTACGTTGTTTGCGTAAGCGTAAATTTACCCCTGCTATATGAGGGGTAACGTTGCGTAGGTCCGGCATATGCAATGTTAAGTATGGACGTCGGGACAGTGTCGTTTTTTTACGTTGCTTGTGTAACTCGTTCAGGAATAGGGCTTAGTAACTGTAAGTTACGTTCACGTCGAAACCAATGTATTTGCGGCAAAATTTGGAGCATGCGCACTGGTATACCTCCACGGACGGCGCATGCGCAGTTCAAAAAAACTTCAAAAATGTGGGGTCATGATTGATTTACATGAAACACGCCCACCTCATCCACATTTGAATTACCCGGGCTTACGCTGGGCCATTTACGCTACGCCGCCGCAACTCTGGACGCAAGTGCTTTGAGAATACGGCACTTGCGTCTCTAAGTTGCAGTGGCGTAGCGTAAATAGGATACGCTACGCCCCGCTCGTAGATGCGCCCATCTACGAGAATCTGGCCCTTTGTTTTTCCACTTACATTCCCTTTAATTGGGATATAGTCCCTCTTTATATCTTTCAAAGAGATACATTTCTGCCCTAACTTGCACCTTATCCCAACCCTAAGGCCCCTTTTACACGATTGGACGACAAAGATCCGCCTGAAAAACGGACAAGCGGATCTGAGCGGGCCAACCATTGACTTGTATGGGATGTCAGTGGAGATGTGTCCTCTGACAGCCACCTGCCATCCAATCCTACAAGATCTGCTTAAAACAGACGGATGGTGATACGTTTTCCATCCGTCCAGCGGATTGGATCAGATAAAAACTGACATGCTGTAGAGCAGCAGGGCTCCAACAGGTCACTCCCTACACAGTGAGCAGAGACAGACCTGTCTGTCTGCGCAATATAAAAACGGCCTTAAACTTGCTTCTAGGGAAGTTATAAAGTGAAAGTGGAATAAGCTGGTTAATCATCCTGAATCAAAATGTTGATTGGCCTCACTGTTGTATTGGTGCATATCACCACCTTTATTTTCTTGTCCCTTCTTTTCTTGGTGAAACTGTACAATATCCTTGTTTAATAAAACTAGCTTATGCAAAAGGCATCTATGTTTACAAATTTTTCCCTCTATAATTGTACTTACTCAGATTCATCAAAAGCCACAGTCTTGGTGTAGAAGTCACTAGAATACAGCACCACATTTGCAGTTTGCTCCACTGCAAGATAAAGAAGACATAACTTAGTTATAATTCGTACAAATGCACTTCCTTAGGCTTTTTTTCTGGCATCACCATGCATTACTTATTCGCTTACAGACAGATTATTAAAGTGCAAAACATTTTAGCCAAGAAGGTCAGATAGAGCGTTAGTAAGTATTGCAGATTTGCACCATTAAATTAATTAAAAATATGTATTAAAAAAAAACAAAAAAAACATTCTATACAGTAATCATTACATATTGTATAAGCACAGGGCCAGCGCTAGCGCAAGGCAACATGGGCACTTGCCTTACGGCGCCAGCGCCAGCCAGGGAACAGGGCGGAAAATCAGTCGCCTGATCGAGACCAGCACTCCAGCAGGCAGCAGCAGGGCCGTTTCTACTTTCTAGAGAGTGCGCGGGGTGAAGTTCACCCAGGCGCCACAGAGGTGGAGGAGCTCAAGTGCCAGAGTGCTCCTCTCCCTCCTCCTTTCCTTGTCTGTGTCCACGGCGAGGCCCCGCTCTCCACAGTGAGAGCGGAGAGGAGTCTGAGCGGCTGACAGTCGGTGTCCGGGCCCTGTACCAAGTGAGTATACCAGTGATGGGGGGATAGACAGTCACATGTCTGCATGGAGTGTGCTGTGTGTGGAGGATGAATGGATGCACCATGTTCATAGCACGGGCGAGGCTCTCCTTCTCTCCCCCAATGTCGTTGTGATGATGAGGACTGATTGTTCCTTCTGATCACATAGTGATGGGGCTCCTCTGTATGATCCCTGATAGTGAGAAGTAGTAAAGGTGTGCCTCCTGATATAGAGGACCATCATGTCCTACTTGTGTCCTCCAGGCTGGGGTATCCATGTGACCATGTCTGACCATCATCATTTCTATACATTCCATTCCATATCATATCAGGGACATCATGCAGAGATGGGTGTCATGCAGCACAGGGCTGTGCATTGTCCTCTGTACCCCCAGTCCGTCCGTCTGTCAGTCTATCACACAGGGCAGAGATTATCTCCATGTAATGAAATGCTCGGGGTGATCTCACATATCATTCATGGATTTAGGACAGTGTGCGTGTGTGCGCGCGTGTGCGCGCATGCACACGGGGGGGGCGGCAAAATGCACCTTTGCCTTAGTTGGCAAAAATCCTTGAACTGGCCCTGTATAAGCAGTATCCTTTCTAAAAATAAATAAAAAACACATTTATATTAACTTTTATCATCAATGCAATGTGCAAAATGTACTTTTGACAAAGTCATGTATTTTTATATTTCCACAATGCAACTAAGCTTTGTGATAAGGTGTACTTCATAAAGGACTCTATGCAGGGTGCATTCCCCATGAAATCTGTAATGGATGCCCCTCAACCACTCTGGCAGCATTCTGCAAAATCTTCTATCGGGTGCAGCAGCTGCTTTCCAAAGTAAAAAGGTAAAAAGGACCTCAAGTATTTGTTTCTTTTAATCCCTTATATTAACAAAGATTTTTTTTCACACAGCGTACCTGAAGTAGATATTTTCTTGACTGTTTTCTCTGAACTGTTGGTCACAGTTACAGCCACAGTAATTGTCTCTCCATGATAAAACACCTGCAAATAATTTAATACGAAGAAACGGTGAGAGGGTAGGAGCATGCATGTTGGTGTTACGGGAGTTATATTATATACTAATCTAAACTAAACCTGTGAAGCTATCATCTCTTTTGCAGAATGGGAACCACCTTATATGTTCTTGTGTGCTCGTGTGTGTGTGTGGGGGGGGCAGTAGTGTATTTAGGTTTTGTGCTGCCCTAGGCCTGACTCAACTTGTGCACCCCCTAATTTAAATATGACCCACATCTTCCTGTGAAGGCCACACCCCTTGCTGTTTAAGACCCACCCTGAAATTTTTCAGTGGGGACACTAGTTCTGAGGGCCTGGGGGGGAGCAATGTATTCCCTTAATTTGCAGAGATTTCCTCTCACTTCCTCTTTGGCTATGGGGCAGGAAAAAAAAATGTTGCCTATAGTTCTACTTTAAGTACAAATTTCTGTTCATTTTATGGAGAGGACTAAGGCCACGTACATACGATCAGTCCATCCGACGAGAACGGTCCTAAGGACCGTTTTCATCGGTTAACCGACGAAGCCAACTGACGGTCTGATGTGCCTACACACCATTGGTTAAAAAAAACGATGGTGTCAGAACGCGGTGACGTAAAACACATGAAGTGCTGAAAATATTAAGTTCAATGCTTCTAAGCATGCGTCTACTTGATTCTGAGCATGCACGGCCTTTTGACCGATGCCTTTGCATACTAACGATCGGTTTTGACCATCCATCGGTTTAATTCTTAAAGCAAGTTCTCTGTTTTTGGACCGAAGGACAACTGACCGATGGGGCCTACACACAATCGGTTTGGACCGATGAAACTGAACTTCAGTCCGTTTTCATCGGTTTTGACCGATCATGTGTACGCGGCCTAAGAAGATATTACTATGCCATGGTACAGCAAAAAACATATAGCACAGTAATGAAGGTTTGTGGTCCAGGATGATAGGATAGTTAAAATTAGAAGCAGTGCCGCCCAGTCCCCCCCACCACCACAGTTGCGGAATGTCGGCCACCTGCATACTGGAAGCAGTGCAGTGGCTTTATGGGGACTAATTTGCTTCCCAGCCCAGTCCGCCCCATAAGACTAGCACTACATTAGCAGTGTAGCGCAAGCCGGTGGAAACTTTTTGGGCTGCCCCCCCTTCAAAGTGCTTCCCTAGGCCTGGGCCTTGTCGGCTTAGGCCAGGACACAGCATTGGGGGAAGGGGGTTATGATGACTTCACTCACAAGAGCAAACATTGGAAACTATTTCAAACACAAAAATAGGACTCCGGTCCTCTATAACACAGTACAATGAAAGAACATCTAGACCCCTTGAGGACTGACATGACTGCTCACCCAGCACTGTGTAATGTATAGGGTAGTAGATTAGCAAATCTTTGAGGGAAAAACATTGAAAATGCTAATTTATGACTAGCTGAAAATCACTTTTCTAACTAATTGATATGCTTTAATGCAGAAACATTCCCTTAAAGCAGATCTCCACCCTCATTATCCATTTTTGTTTTATTGGGACTGAACTAAACTTTATTGTGGCTGTTAACTAAATTAGATCACCCGTTCAGTAAATCCAGCGGTGTCCTGTAGAATCCTATCAGAACTCTGCTCCTGCTTTGTCCCACTTCTTCAGTGACATCATCGGGAGTCCTGCTGGCTTTTCAGGGTTTAGCTGCTGGGCCTCACAATGACGCTTCGATAGGCCTGCCCCCCTTCTTTTTTCAATGAAGGATTATGCTTTCTGTGACATGTGATGTACATATCCCAGGAGGCACAGCGGGCATAAAGTATGTAATTCGTTTAGGTTAGTGATGTGCATGGGGGAGCAGGTCTGAAGATTTTATTTAAAAAAAAAAGTAAAAAAGGAAGCGGAGAGGAAGAAATTCTAAAATCAGGGTTAAGATCCACTTTTACCTTTATAAAAATAACTATACTATGTTTGAATTGGATGCAGCTCTTTATATTTTGGCACTCTTACCTCCTTGGCCAGGGAAGCTGTCAGGTGCAGAGGTTTGTCTGACATAAAGAACTGCCAGGAGGTCTCTGCACGAGGTGTAGGCCCAGGTGTATCAGGGGCATATTGGATTTTGCGTATCAATAGTCGCACAGAGTTCCTGAAACAAAAAAAAGTTTAGAATAATTAGTTGCTTTAAATATCAATAGTGGATATTGGGCATAATACATGCAATCACTGTCAGAATGAAGTTTTCCACTTGGTCATGGATAAAAGTGATTCATATATGTAATGATAAATGTAATGTAATGATAAATGTTTTTGTTTTTTATCAATGTAGTTTAATCCAAAACGGTTTTATACCATGTAAAATGTTACTACACATGTATAACAAAGACAGTTGCATATTTAAAAAGTCGCTTTTGACAGATTAGGCTTTAAGGCTGCATACACACGATCAGTCCATCCAATGGTCCGACGGTTCACCGCTGAAGCGGCCTGATTGTCTGATGTGCGTACACAACATCTGTTCAAAAACCGATCGAGTCCAACACAGTGACGTAAAACACAACGACGTGCAGTGAAAAATGAAGTTCAATGCTTCCAAGCATGCGTCGACTTGATTCTGAGCATGCGCGGGTTTTGAACCGATGCTTTTGCGTACTAACCATCGGTTTTCACCGATCGTTAGGTGTCCATAGGTCCGATTTTAAAGCAAGTTCTACAATTTTGGACTGAAGGACAACAGACTGATGGGGCGTACACACGGTCGGGTTGGACCGATGAAACTGAACTTCAGTCCGTTTTCATCGGTTTGGACCAATCGTGTGTACGCGGCCTAAGAGGTTATCGGATTGACTATTATTAAAACATTTTAGATCCAGTGATTTATAGATTATAAGTATTTGTCTTTTTCTAGGACACATAAGAGAGTTAGCAGATGATACAGCCTCCACCAAATTCAAACAAAAAAGAAAAAGGAATTGATAATGATGAAATGTGATATTGTTAATGTTTGTAAATGCAGATTTATGGAATAAAAAAGTATTTAAAAAAAATGGTGTCAAGCATGTGCGGTGGCAACCAGGTGAGGCATACAAAGGCAAATGTGTTTTGCTTATTCAAGCATGGTGGTGGGGGTGTCATAATCTTGGGCTGCATGAGTGCTGCCGGCACTGGGCAGATACAGTTCATTGAGGAAACCATGAATGTCAACATGTACTGTGACATACTGAAAAAGAGCATGATCCCCTCCCTTTGAAAACTGGACCGCAGGGCAGTATCCCAACATGATAATGACCCCAAACACACCTCCAAGATGACCACTGCCTTGCTAAAGGGTAAAAGTGATGGACTGGCCAAGCATGTCTCTAGACCTAAACCCTATTGAGCATCTGTGGGCCATTCTCAAACGGAAGTTGAAGGAGCGCAAAGTTGCCAACATCCACCAGCTCTGTGATGTCGTCATGGAGGAGTGGAAGAGGACCTCAGTGACAACCCATGAAGCTCTGGTGAACTCAATGACTAAGAGGGTTAAGGGAGTGCTGGAAAATAATGGTGGCCACACAAAATATTGATCCCAATTATGACATTTTCACTTAGGGGTGTACTGACTTTTGTTGCCAGCTGTTTAGACATTAATGGCTAAGTGTTGAGTTATTTTGAGGGGACAGCAAATTAACACTGTTATACAAGCTGTACACTCACTACTTTACATTTTAACAAAGTGTAATTTCTTCAGTGTATATATTGTGAACTTTGGGGGTTCTTTAGCTCAGCGAGACAAGTGCTTAAACCGTGATAATGAAAAAAAAGGGGTTTTTATTTGAAAACCAAATCAAAATAAAACAAGGCTTACTTCAGCATAGGGAAAAGCATCAAAACAAAAGTCCTGTTTGTCTTCAGCACAAATGAAAATAAATCTGTTTTTCCTTCAGCACAGCAAACAAAACAAAATACAGGTACATACGGTTTGGTGAGTATCCCAGTCCTTTTCAGCAGCTACAACTTCTGCAGACACATTTACTTCCACACTCCTCCCCCCTCTGTCAGCACTTCCTCTCCTTTTATCTGACTTCCTGGAAGTTGTTAACCCCCTATGTGCCTGAAGCCTGTGTTTTCAAAGTAACCAGACTCCAAAAATTGGCGCTGTGTAGCGTCCATCCAGGACTCAACCCTGGCGTCCTGTACAATATATATATATATATATATACACACACACACACATACATATATGACTTAAACTTACAACAGAAATGTATCTGGATTATAGTTCAAAACAACTACAATAAATGTGTACAGCTTTAACTGATATACTTTATCTTTAATATGCTAGACAATTTTATACAACAGATAACAAACAAATCGATGTACAAATTAATATACGGAACAATTCATAATTACTAAATAGCTAGTTAACTTACTTTTTGTGATATCTCTCCTCTAAGTTGCTTGCTGAAAATGCTTTGATCTCAAAGTCCACACCACATGCCTTAAAATAAACATATGAAGTTCCATCACTTGTCTGACAATGTGTGCTAGGTTATCTGTGCAAATACGTAAAAAAAATGCTAATGCCTTTTTCTTTTTATATACTATATCAATTTCTTTTATTTTTTCATTAACTATTTATTTTATTTCTTCATCAACTATTCCCATATCAATGTGAGAAAGAGATGGTTGTATTTTTTTGCACTTACCTTGTTCACATCTGACACAGCTGGCTGAAGAGATACTGAGCATGGCAGGTAATCAGGAAACTGTAAGAAAGTCAACAAATGAAAATATATTATTTTAATGTACTTTTAGAGTAATGGAGAATTGGCTTTGAAGTCTTAAGGCCTGTGCACACGATCAGAAAATCGGACAAAAATACCACTTCCGAAGTGATGATAATCTGAACGTTGGTACACAGCTATCAAGAGCCGATCAGGACAGGTTGTACGAAATTATCTGATGTTACAAGCACAAAATCTTTTCTGTAGTACAAGAATTGTATTAATCTTGGCAATCTCTTCATTTTCGATATGGAGACTAGCATGCAAAAAAGGTCATTGTGTGTACCAGACACACTAAAAAAGCTTTGATTTACAAACAAAACATTTTGTACATAAAAACGGATTACCAGAGTACTATAGGGCAGCTTTTTTCAACCAGGGAGCCTTGAAGTTTCTTCAGAGGTGCCTTGTAAAATGCTTAAAAATTGCCCATAAATTGTTTACAAGTCATCAGGTGGATCAAGCTTGCCTTCTAACAACAATTGACATTGTCGGTGCATAAGTAGGATGTCGGACATGTGCACAGCATCCTTGTTTCATCCACCCCTGTGTCAGGATCACTTAGTGCTCCTGTTCCTCATTACAGCATTCAGGGTTTTGGCTATGGAACTCTCCTTGTCTGTCTGTCCACCTGCAGGCTGATTATTGTGTCTGGTGTGGAAACCAAGCCTGTTGTAAGCCAGTTCGATATATGTGTTGTTCCTGATCAAGCTCCCCGTCTGTCTGCCCTGCTTTTCTAGTTTGTATTTCCCTGTTTATGACTTTGGACCGGATTATTGTACTATTCCTTGAACTCAGCCTGCCTTTTACCTGGACTGTCATAGAACCATGTTATCTGTCTGCTAACCGCAAGTTTCTATTTGCTTTGCTCAGTTCGCATCTGCCCTGGTGTGGTGGCCAGGCACTATAGCATTGTGTATAAGTCCTGGGGGCAATCGAGTACTAGTAGGCCTACTTGCTTTATGGGGAAGGGGGCTTCTATAGGTTAGAATGGAGTGCCTCGAGATTTTGTAGAATTTTAAAAAGGGTGCCTTCACTGAAAAACAGTTGACAAACACTGCTATAGGGTTTACAAAGGCAGATCAATGCAGCCATTATCTCATTTTAGGGAGGCTCTCTTCTATTGGAACCTCAGATAAAGCTTTGTAATGCACAGTGTTTTGAAGCCCCTGGAAAATCAAGCAAGAAAAGAAAAGAGAAGAACAAGAAAAGAGAAGAACAAGAAAAGAAAAGGAAAAGAAAAGGATGCCTATAGGATGGACAGAATTAAGTTCTTTAACCTGCTCTTGAACTATATGTCCATCTAAAAAAAAAGTTTTCTGCAAGTGCGAGATTAGAAAGGTTTTTGGAAAAAAAAGAAAAGAAAAAAAGAGAAATATTATATTACCGCCATCACAAAAGGATATGCATTATTCCCCAGCTTCTTCATTAGCCGCTCTTGGGCCTTTGTGAGGGATTTTACATCTTCTACAGGGGGATACACCTGTGTACGTGCAAAGAAGAGATCCTTGCGGAATGTCAAGCCAATGACATCAATATCCTCATTACCATAGCGGAATGCACAAGTTAGGGTGACATACACTGTAAAGAGCATATAGAAAAGAAACAGATGAAACAGAAAATAGATAACTGTGGACTTAAGACACAGGGAATATGTTTATTATTGAATATTTAGTATACCCCATGCCTGATACTTATTTCAAAACAAATCTTACAAAAATATTCCCTCTGCATTCAGAATTTTGTAAGGAACCTTAATCTACAGATTGCAGATGTGAAGGCAATTTTTTAGACTAAAGCCTCATACACACGACCGGTTTTCCTAGAAGAAAAACTGCGGAGATAGCTTTTGGCCGGAAAAACCAGCCGTGTGTATGCTTCCTCACAGTTTTCCCGACAGTAAAACTGCCGGGAATCTCGGCAGAAAAATAGAGAACCTGCCCTCTATTTTCCTGCCGAGATTCCCGGTGGTTTTAAACCTGGGGAAACACTGCGAGGGAGCATACACACTGCCGGGATTCCTGGCCAAAGCTCTCCCCGCAGTTTTCAAGACGGGAAACCCGGCCGTGTGTACACAGGGAAACTTACAGAGCAGGTTCTCGGGATTCCCGGCGGACTTTATAACGCCGGGAATCCTGGTCGTGTGTACAGGGCTTTACTCATTTTAATCCCCTGACTAGTTACCTTTTTTTCCTTTAAGAAGATCAGGATCCACGAAAACAACACCATCTGCAGTACAAAAAATAATGATAAGGATTTAAAAAGTACAAGAGAGCAAAAAATAACAAGAAAAAATAGAAGTGGCAATTATCAAAATTCAACTATTTCCTTTCAACAATAGTATTGAAGTTATAAATTATTTATTTACAAGTTGTAATCAACAATAATGCACACTGCACAAAGGAGCTCTTTGGAGTTCTTGTGAACTTACCTACTGGATCCACAGACTCTATATGATCGACATAATCCCTTTTACCGAGATATACACTCACCTGTTGGTGAAAAAAAAAAATCATTGTTGCTCCATAACCCCCTTGTGAAACAAATTTAGGCATTGTATTAAACCATTACAATTGTTATTATATACTTGAATTACTTTTGTCAATCATTATTATTTGTTCAGTCTTATTAAAAATGACTAATTGAATTTAAAAGGTGCAAACAATCAATCTTAACTTCCAAAAAGAGATATATACAAAAAAGAAAAAAAATGCAGATGCCTTTGTACATGTGACTGGATAATTGCAGTGATTACAGCTTCACCAACCTGATTAAAATACGTACTTGTTTATTCAGAAGCTAAAAATAGCAGGATATTTTGATCGGCTTTCTATGGAGCTGGTTCACGTATCTCTGCTGCGGCTCGGATGCGAATTTGCATAGGAGCCCTGTGCGTCTTTTGGTCCGTTTCAAATACGAATTCAGACAAAAATTTGGGGCTGAAATCGGACCTGAAACAGTGAACGGGGATGCACAGGACCCCTGCTGGAAGCAACATCGGTAGTAGGTGTGAAACCAAACTTTGAGTGTTAAAGGTTTCGGACCCCTGTTTTATTTTTATTTATCTATCTGTGCACCAACTTAGAGAACAATGGAGACACAAACAACAACTTAAAAAAGGAGTTCCAGTCTCTAAAAAAAAAAAAAAAAAAAAAAAAAATCAGCAGCTACAAATAATCTAGCTGCTAACTTTTAATATAAGGACATTGCCATTGCAACTAAGGGAAACCAGCAGTGAAGCCTTCAGGCTTCACAGCCGGTTTCCTACTGCGCATGTGTGAGTCGCACTGCGCTTTTCTAAATGGCCCAGTTGTCTTCTGGTACACACACACAGGTCCCAGAAGGCAGCAGGAGGGGGGGAGAAGTAGGGAGGGGGGCGATCCAGATGCGGAAATTACATACCTCGCCGCAGCGCCGTTAGGATGGAAGCACACATCTTTTGTTTAAGACCTAGTTATATTTTTGTCTGGAGCGCTTTAAAGTGACCCGATCACCATAGAGTCACTTTAGAATATAGGTCACCTGTAAAAGAAGATTTTATTTGCTTACTGTACCAGTAGCCTGTGTATTAAAAAATCTCCATATCTCCGTTCCCCAGTTGCTGCAAGTATTTCACCATCAGATGAGTTAAATACTTGCTTCTTTCACCGGCTACTGTGGTTTGCACTCCCGGCTTGTAGTGGCGTTAAAGCCAGCAGAAAAAAATCACAGCAATCAGAAGGGATGCAGGTATTCTGCATAACCATAAGTAAAAAACAGTAAATGCTTATTTTACAGGTAATTTATTTTGTAGAAATCAAATAAATTGCAGTTTCTTTTTTTCAGGCCTTTTTTCCTTTATTTTAATCTGGTGATCCTGCCAATAACACAATTTCTAGCCTATGTTGACAACGCTTACTTACGACATTGTATCTTTCGAGGGGAGGCATGCACCCCCAATTTGGACTACAAACATGATAGATCCAAACAAGATAGTCGGGGAAGCTTATAAAACAGAAAAAGGGGAAGGGGGGAAAACAAGCACTCACATTGCCACATCTGTGTAATATGAAGAAAAGAGGAAATTGCTCAATGAGAAATAACCAATGGTCAGACTTTGTAGGCAAGACAACACCAGGAATAGATAAAAAAGGAATTTTTAATAACAGCTTACCTGTAAAATCCTTTTCTTGAAGTACATCACGGGACACAGAGCGCATAGCCATTACATATGGGTTATATGGGTACCTTCAGGTGTGGACACTGGTGTAATCAACTTCACAGGAAGTTCCTCCCTATATAACCCCCTCCCACTGAGAGTGCTTCAGTTTTGTAGCAAGCAATTTCTCCGAGGTTACACAATGTTCCCCAAAAGAGGGGTGGGAGCTCTGTGTCCCGTGATGTACTTCAAGAAAAGGATTTTACAGGTAAGCTGTTATTAAAAATCCCTTTTTCTTTATCGTACATCACGGGACACAGAGCGCATAGCCATTACATATGGGACGTCCCAAAGCAATGCTCCATGAAGGGAGGGAGACCGTAAGGCCAAAAATAGCCAAACAAAAAACATTATCAGGAGAAAAAATAGCTCCACCAACAGAAAAACAAGGGGGCGTGAACCGGGCCAGAGGATTCTATACTGCTGCCCGTAGGACCGCCTGCCCAAATGCTGCGTCCGTAGCTTTTGCGGCGTCCAACTTATACAATTTAATAAACGTATGTACGGAAGACCAGGTTGCCGCTTTGCAAACCTGTGCCATAGAGATCTGATGGTGTGCCGCCCAAGAGGCACTCATGGCCCTCGTAGAATGGGCTTTAACTGATAAGGGAGGTGGAACACGCTTCAGACCATAGGCCTGAAAAATCAGCTGCTTAATCCACCTAGCCAAGGAAGACTTGGCAGCCGGCTGACCCTTTTTGGGGCCATCCGGAAGAACAAAAAGCACATCTGTTTTCCGAATCTTCTATGTAGCCCTGAGATAAACCCTCATGGCTCGGACCACGTCCAAAGTATGAAGCAGTCTTTCCTCTCTGGACTGGGGAGTAGGAAAGACGGATGGTAGGACTAGGTCCTGATTCAAGTGAAAACTGGATATGACCTTAGGAAGGAAAGAAGGTTGAGGCCGCAGAACCACTCTGACCTTATGCCGAATCAGGTACGGTTCCCTGCAAGACAAGGCTGCCAGCTCGGAGACCCTTCTGGCCGAAGCCATAGCCACCAAGAAAACCGACTTTCGGTTTAGCAGCACAAGAGGGATTTCTGTCAGAGGTTCAAACGGTTGTCTTTGTAAAGCTGACAAGACGAGTTTTAAATTCATGGGGCAGAGGGGAGCTCTAATAGGGGGATTCACATGCAAGACCCCCTGCAAGAAGGTTTTCACAAGCGAATGCGCGGCCAAAGGCCTTTGAAACCATATCGATAAGGCAGACACCTGCCCCTTTAGAGTACTAAGAGCTAATCCCTTATCAACGCCAACCTGGAGGAATCGCAAGATCCTGTCGATAAAACTTACGAGGATGCCCTCTTTGAGACTCGCATCACTCCACATAGGTCCTCCAGACTCTGTAATAGATATTTCTAGAGACTGGTTTCCTAGCCTGAATCAACGTAGATATGATCTGGGCTGAGAGGCCTCTGCCCTTAAGAATTAGGGATTCAGCCGTCAAGCCATCGAAACTAGCTGCTGTGAAGCAGGGTGGCATATCGTGCCCTGAGATAACAGGTCTGGGCGCAGGGGGAGTGGCCCCGGTGCCCCTACTGACATCCTCCCGATGAGTGCGTACCAAGCCCTCCTGGGCCAGGCTGGGGCCACCAGGATCACAGGCCTGCGCTCCACCCTGATCCTTCGTAGAAGGCGGGGAATCATCTGCAGTGGAGGGAACGCATACAGGAGAAAAACTGGTGCCAGGGGCAAACCAACGCATTGGTCCCGTAGGCCGAGGGATCCCTGGCTCAGGATACGAATTTGTCCAATTCCTTGTTGATTCTCGTTGCCATGATGTCTACATCGGGAACTCCGAATCCTTGGCAAATGTCTTGGAATACCTGGGGGTGAAGAGACCAATCCCCCGGGAGCAACTGTTGAAGATTCAAAAATCTGCTTGAGAATTGTCTATCCCTGGGATGAACACTGCCGAGATGCAGGGTACATGGGCTTCGGTCCATGAGAAAATCAGGTTTACTTCCCTTTGAGCCACTAGGCTCCTCGTGCCCCCCTGGTGGTTTATGTATGCCACCGCCGTGGCATTGTCGGACTGTACCCTTACTGGCAGACCCCGAAGGGGGAGAGTCCAGACGACCAGGGCCAACCGAGCAGCTCTGATCTGTAGGATATTAATGGAAGCAGTCTTTCTGCCTCCTATCACTGTCCCTGCTGGGTCAGTCTTCCTAAAATTTTCCATGTGATGGGGCAAAAGGATTTCCCCTTTGACAAATGTTGAGGGACCAGCCACCAGAACAGGCTGCGCCGGACCCCCTGAAGAACTAACGGACGGTCTAGTGCCTGCATGGACTTGTTTCAAGCAGAGAGAATGGCTGCCTGGAGAATTCTGGTATGGATCTGGGCATAGGGCACTGCTTCGAAGGCGGCCACCCTCTTCCCCAGCAGTCGTATGCCTAGGCGAATAGTCGGCCTCTTCTTGCCTAAGACTATTTGAACTGTTTGAGTCAATGACCTGACTTTTGCTTGAGGAAAAAATATCCTCTGGCCGACTGTATCTAGCCGAAGGTCTAGAAATTCTAACTGTTTTGTGGGTTGCAACCTCGATTTTTCTTGGTTCAAAATCCACCCAAACTCCTCTAGATGCCGAACTGTGCGGACTACTGCATGATTGAGGTTGGAAGCTGATCTGTCGATAAGCAGGAGATCGTCCAGGTATACCAGGACCAAAATGCCTTCTGTCCTTAGGACGGCTAGCACCGGGGCTAACACCTTTGTGGATACCCGCGGAGCTGTTGCCAACCCGAAAGGGAGGGCTACGAACTGGAAATGACGTTGATCTATCATAAAATGAAGAAACTTGTGATGTGCCGGGTATGTGCAGATAAGCATCCTTTATGTCTATAGATGCTAGAAAGTCGTCATGATGTAGGCTGGCTGCCACCGAACGTATGGATTCCATACGAAAGGTCTAAATCTTAGAAAGTGATTTAGGCGTTTGAGGTCTAAGATAGGCCTGACGTCACCATTGGGTATTTATGAAAAAGGTTGGAATAGAATCCCAGACCCCATTCCTGGGTTGGTACTTCTACAATTACTCCTTGGAGCCAGAGGCGATTCAATGCCTTTACGAGAGAGGCCCTCTTTAATGGGCCGCTTGGAAGACTTTGACCCCCGAAAATGAGGAGGGGGGACTTCTCGAAACTCTAGTTTGTAGCCCGTGGCTAACACGAACCGAACCCAAGAGTCGGGAATTCTGGCTTTCCACACTTCGGAGAAAAACCGAAGTCTTCCGCCCACCCAAGAGAGTGGGGGCGCCCCTTCATGAATCTGACTTGATGACAGGTTTAGCCGGCTTGCGAGACCATGGCCTCTTGTTTGCCGCGGCTTGTCCCTGTGGGCGGCTATTAAATGTTGAACGCCCGGGAGGCCATCGATACTGACGGAAAGCTGAAGGGGCCGAGCCAGTAAAGGCCCGTCGCTTAAACGCGGGCCCGCGCGGTCTTTTCTTGACCGGTAAGGAAAAACTTTTACCACTTGATATGGTTTGGATATATTTATCTAGGTCTTCACCGAATAGTCTTCCACCCTGAAAGGGAAATCCTGCTAAAAGTTTTTTGCAGGGTGCCTCTGCTGATCAGTTCTTTAGCCACAAAAGACGACGCATATGAACCAACAGCAGAGCTAGACGGGATGCCCGTTGAACGGAGTCCTTAATAGCATCTACTGCAAAGCAGAGAGCCCTTGGGAGGTCTGCTAATTCACGAGTTTGCTGAGCCGGCATGTCCTTTTAAAATCTGTTTCTTTAAAGCCTGACAAACGCCAATGGCTGCCACTGCTGGCTGAACCACGGCACCTACTGTGGTAAACGAAGCCTTTCAGTAGGGTCTCCAATTTTTTGTCGGCCGGATCTTTGAACATCTGGACATTTCCAACCGGACAGGTCAGGGATTTATTCACGCAGGAAATGGCCGCGTCCACAGTAGGGAGTGCCCATTTCTTTGCAAATTCTTCTTCCATAGGATAGAAAATAGTGAACCTTTTAGGAGGGAAAAAAATCCTATCAGGTCGAGCCCAATCCTGAAAAAAACACGCTCTCCAGAAGGGGGTGAATTGGAAAAGACACCCAAGTTAATGGTGCCTTTAAAGAACCTAATGAGGATACTGCAGGGGCTAATAGTTCTGACACTGGAAGTTTTTAAAAGCAGTGCGAACAATATCTGTCAGAGACTGGATCCACAGGCTCTCCGCTTGAGAAGCCGAAAAAATGTATCTAGAGTGGAACCCTCCATGTCTGAACCGTCGGGACTCTGGTCCGCTTGATCCTCTTGTGGGTCCTGTTCCTCCGGCGAGGAGACCCCGCATCTGAAAACACCAATCTAGGTGACGGGGATCTAGCCCGTTTGCCACCTGGCAAAGAGCGGGCAATCAAAGCCGTTAACCTTTCCTCTAGCCCACCCAGGGTGGTCGCTAGCATTTCTTCCGTTACGTAACCGGGAATAGGTGGATTGGGGGCCGCCTCTGCCCCCAGCACCCTCAATGGCTCCTGTAAGATGCTACTCGGTGGCCTATCTAGCGAGGGTGGGACCATCCTGGCCCAAATCCTATGACCCCGATGGAGACTTGTTCTTTGGCACCCTTTGCAGCCTTAGCTGGTCCTGATCCCTTGGGAGCCATTGCACAACCTTGAGACACCCCTGTTGCCAACACCCGACTGTTGTAGCTAGGAGTGAACTAATAAGAACAGGCTATGGAAAAAGATTTTTTTTTTTTTTTTTCCCACGCTCTAGAATGTGGCAATACCGAGGAAAACCTGTGAGTATTGCAACACCAATGCCCGTTAGCTGGAGCCCAAGGTAGACTCGGATGCTGCCGGATCTAAGGCTGAGTCCCTTCAAGAAAAAAACCTTTTTTTTTTGGTCAAAGTGGACTTTAAGTCCAGACCTGAAGATCCACCAACCGCCACTAGGTGTCACTGCATGCCGAAAAATGGCTCAGCTGCGCGCTCTGTGTCCTTTCTCCACCACTCTCAGAAGGAAAGACCAGCCGGAAACATTGCTATGTATTAACTGAAGCCCTGACCCTGCCGGCCCGCCCCCCCTATGCACGAGGACGCCATGAAAGACGGCGTGCATGCGCGCGCAAGCGCGCGCACCCTCCCCACGCTGAAATCAACATGGAGGAAGCAGAGAGCAGAGGAGAAGCATGGACCAGCGCCAGCAGCCCAAACTGACACCAGGTAAGCACTAATTCTCAATGTAGTGCACACATAGAGGAAGCTGTCCCCATAGGCTTCCTAAGAAACATGGGTTTCACCAGCATTCCCTCTTTATAGTACGTGGGGGCTGCAGTATCAAATGCTAACAGGCAGACCTGGGGGGAGTAGCAAATATATATCTTAAACAAGCATACATATATCTACATGTTATCTGGGTAAACATTAGTACATCCCATCCTGCCTCAAAAGACATAGTGGAGATAGTGGCTGATGCATAAGCATACCGTAAGCCAACCCAGAACCCCCAGGGGGATACCTACTGTCGAACCAAGTCCCGCAGGTTCCCTCTTACCTGCTCCACGCCGCAGGGTATTGCAAACTGCAAGAGGCCCAATCTTCCCCCATCTCCGTGGGTATTGTCTAGGACCTTCAGGGACCGGGGTCCTGTGATTAAGGAACCCACACACCTGGGCCTATATAGCATCCTGGCATCAGTAGCGTTTAGTTCTTGGAAGAGACTAAGGCACTGGAGCCCAGAATCCAGCCCTCCAAGGAGAGGCATTATAGGCAAAACCCCACTCCAGCAGGGCCCGGGTACCGTACACCTTGGCTTTGAAGCACTTCGGACGGATCCGGCTAGCTATCCTGGGTCCCGAGACCTCCGAGGGACAGCTAGACGTGACCAACACCTAAGACACTGGCGAAAAAACTGAAGCACTCTCAGTGGGAGGGGGTTATATAGGGAGGAACTTCCTGTGAAGTTGATTACACCAGTGTCCACACCTGAAGGTACCCATATAACCCATATGTAATGGCTATGCGCTCTGTGTCCCATGATGTACGATAAAGAAATATATATTTTATTACAAAAAATAGAACAACACAGTATTGAAAGATAAAAACCATACAAGATGATCTACATGGTGTCCCTTGTGCATATACGCATTTCGCCGTGAGGCTTCTTCGGGACGAACAACAAGAGGAGACAATAGTAGACACTGAATCTCACCATCTTGGGGCAATTCATGCCAAATAGATAGATGAGTGGTCAAATATTTTAGACTCTATAGATAGAGGAATTCCATAAGAGAATCATCAAAAATATATATATAGGGAACGTGAGTAAATCCAAGGGCTCAAGAAATAATGAAAGATATCCAATGTAGGGAACTATCATGTGGTCACCACAAAAAAACATGGTTTTGTTAAAAAAAAACATTATATATATATATATATATATATATATATATATATATATATATATATATATATATATATATATATATATATATATATATATATAATATATATATATATAGTAATATTGGGGTTGTTTAGCTCTCGTGGTATGGGCGTTTTTCAGTGATTCACTCCAGCCAGGAAGTATGTTTAAGGGCATGGTAGCCCATTTTTATTAAAAAGGCAAAATAAAAGTCCAAACAAAGGTTTCCCACGCAGGGGGTTCTTCTCCATCAAACATACAACAGAAAATGCTAGCCCACCTGGCTCTCTGTAGCAGTACTTCTGCAGCAATACTTTGCACGTTTTCCTGGTCGCCCAGACCAGCGGAATCCTCAACATAGATGCTTCCCGTCAGCATCTACAACTCTGCCTCTTGCAGTCACTGTTCTGGCTGTCTCCTACAGCCTCAGACTTCTGGAGACCTGCTGTCTCCAACTGGGAGCCATGAGATCTTCCTACACAATGATTATAAAGGGCTGCGCTCACCTGAGCACAGACCCTGCTGGTCATCCACAAGATCTGGAGACAGGATTGGAGATTCCATCCCACCCAAGACACTATGGAATCTCCATACTACAGAGCCCCATGACAAAGTACCAAAACCTGGAGAAAGTTGCAAAAGCAGTCTTCTCCAGTCCACATCTACGCTCTGTAGTATTGCACCTCTAAAGTGTGCAAACCCTGTGTCTAGTTTACAGTTGAAGTAGCTCCTACTGTTACAATATATATATATACACAGGGGAATAGTCCAAAGCAAGATGACTGCACTCCAAAAAATAGCTTGGATATATCCAGCCAGGGATCCAGTGGATCTAATAGGAGCACACTGGTGTTAACAGCTTGCTAGATAGACAACGTTGACACGTATCTCTTTGGCTATACTATGTCAACGTTATCTATCTAGCAAGCTGTTAACACCGGTGTGCTCCATGTGTGTGCTCTATCATGTTTTCACCACAAAAACACGGTTTTGTTAAAAAAAAAACATATACGTATATATATATATATATATATATATATATGTGTGTACAAGGGAATAGTCCAAAGCAAGGTTACTTCACTCCAAAAAATAGCTTGGATATTTCTAGGCTGGGATCCAGTGGATCTAATGGGAGCACACCGGTGTTAACAGCTTGCTAGATAGATAACATTGACATAGAATAGCCAAAGAGATACGTGTGACAAAACAATTTTTTTTCTGGTGACCACATGATATTTCCCTACATTGCATATGTTTCATGAAAGGTGCTGTGTATGTTTCCAAGCAAGTATGTCCCTATATATTTATATCTATTTGGCACAAACTGTTGGTTTTTATCTTTGAACACTGTGTTGTTACATTTTTTGTAATAAAATATATACTTTTCCTATTCCTAGTGTTGTCTTGCCTACAAAGTCCGACAATTGGTTATTTCTCATTGAGCAATTTCCATTTTTCTTCCTTATAAAAGCGAGAATTTCGTTAACAGTGCAAAAATGTTCTTAGCCTTAAAAAGTTTTATTTTTTATTTTGTAGAGCTTTACCCTCTCTATTTGTCATGATGACCACTGTCACTGGGGCTGAAACGAAGGTCAGAATGAAAATGTTGAGCTGTCACTGGAAAAGGAATAAAGAGAAAATCTTTCAATGGTGACTTTTATTGCAGTGACAGCTGTAAAGAGAGGATTTCCTTCACTTGAGATTCTCTCACTTTTTGATGTACATTTGGAAAGAAAGGTAAAGCTGTCCATACATGGATTCGAAATGTGTCCGGTCCCTGCTGAATCTTGATCCATTATTTGCTGTTCCCCACTAGTTGATCAAATTATTGACTTTTGACAAACTGGCTTGTTGTAAAATTTGTGTTCGATTAGTACTGCAGCTAATTGGCTGCAACAATAATCAATGTACTCTGACAGAGTCTCTTCTGTCAAAATACAAAAGCTCAGTGTTTCCCCATCCACCTTGAATGTGTTGATAAGGGAATTTGTTTAGTTTCAGCTGAATGTATGCACAGATTTAGTCTAATAAATGGAAAACAGATGGATTTTAAACCTTGCCCAATCAGTTTAAACAACTGTAAAAAGTTATAGAAAACGGTGTTGTATATTTAGGAATGCTTACAGCCTTATCACGGGAGGTTTTCTTGTAGATAACAGAACGGGACTTCTTGTCTCCACTCATGATATTTGATCTCAGAGATCTGTTGGAAAAGAAAACGTTATTGATTTTAGTTTGTGTAATGGCCAAAATACATAGCCACTTGAATGGATTAACATTTTTGCATCTCCCAATAATTCACTAATGTCTCAAAGGAAAACAGTGTATTTTCAGTACATATTTTAAAGGGTATTATAAGTTTTAATTTAAAGCAATTGTTATTATGTTACAGTTCTTATTTTACAGTGCCTTGCAAAAGTATTTGGCCCCCTTAAACTTTGCGACCTTTTGCCACATTTCATGCTTCAAACATAAAGATATAAAACTGTAATTTTTTGTGAAGAATCAACAAGTGGGACACAATCATGAAGTGGAACGACATTTATTGGATATTTTAAACTTTTTTTAACAAATAAAAGACTGAAATATTGGGCGTGCAAAATTATTCAGCCCCTTTACTTTCAGTGCATCAAACTCTCTCCAGAAGTTCAGTGAGGATCTCTGAATGATCCAATGTTGACCTAAATGACTAATGATGATAAATAGAATCCTCCTGTGTTTAATCAAGTCTCCGTATAAATGCACCTGCACTGTGATAGTCTCAGAGGTCCGTTTAAAGCGCAGAGAGCATCATGAAGAACAAGGAACACACCGGCAGGTCCGAGATACTGTTGTGGAGAAGTTTAAAGTCAGATTTGGATACAAAAAGATTTCCCAAGCTTTCAACATCCCAAGGAGAAATAATTTTGAAATGGACCACTGCAAATCTACGAAGACCTGGCCGTCCCTCTAAACGTTCAGCTAATACAAGGAGAAGACTGTTCAGAGATGCAGCCAAGAGGCCCATGATCACTCTGAATGAACTGCAGAGATCTATAGCTGAGGTGGGAGACTCTGTCCATAAGACAACAATCAGTTGTATACTGCACAAATCTGGCCTCTATGGAAGAGTGGCAAGAAGAGACATTTCTTAAAGATATCCATAAAAAGTGACACACCAAACATATGGAAAAAGGTGCTCTGGTCAGATGAAACTAAATTCAAACTTTTTGGTAACAACGCAAAACATTATGTTTGGCGTAAAAGCAACACAGCTCATCACCCTGAACACACCATCCCCACTGTCAAACATGGTGGTGGCAGCATCATGGTTTGGGCCTGCTTTTCTTCAGCAGGGACAGGGAAGATGGTTAAAATTGATGGGAAGATGGATGGAGCCAAATAAAGGACCATTCTGGAAGAAAACCTGATGGAGTCTGAAAAAGCTCTGAGACTGGGATTTGTCTTCTAACAAGACAATGATCCAAAACATAAAGCAAAATCTACAATGGAATGGTTCACAAATAAAAATATCCAGGTGTTAGAATGGCCAAGTCAAAGTCCAGACCTGAATCCAATCGAGAATCTGTGGAAAGAACTGAAAACTACTGTTCACAAACGCTCCCCATCCAACCTCACTGAGCTCGAGCTGTTTTGCAAGGAGGAATGGGCAAAAATTTCAGTCTCTTGATGTGCAAAACTGATAGAGACATACCCCAAGCGACTTACAGCTGAAATCGCAGCAAAAGGTGACGCTACAAAGTATTAACTTAAGGGGGCTGAATAATTTTGCATGCCCAATTTTTCAGTTTTCTTATTTGTTAAAAAAGTTTGAAATATTCAATAAATTTCGTTCCACTTCATGATTGTGTCCCACTTGTTGATTTTTCACAAAAAAATTACAGTTTTATATCTTTATGTTTGAAGCCTGAAATGTGGCAAAAGGTTGCAAAGTTCAAGGGGGCCGAATACTTTCGCAAGGCACTGTATATACAATATACAGATTTGTAGACTTATATTAGTTGTAACCTGTAATTCTCTACAACCACTTAGCTCCATTGAGGAACCACTGCTAAACTACTTAGGTCAACCATACATGGTTTGAATCTCGGCCGGTTCAGTAGGTTCAAACCGTTAATGGGCAGGTTAAATATACGGCCTCCCCACAAACAGAAGACAATTGCTGATTTCCCTGCCAGCACTGCAACCGGTGGTTGTAGGAAAGAAATGTTAACCATGTATGGCTTCTGCATTAAACCTCATACACACTACTAGTTTTGTTTTGTTAGAAACTCAGAAAAAAAACTGACAGCTCAGGTTGGAGTCGCTATACTTATTAATCTGATGTTAGTACAGTGATCTCCCCTGGTGTGCTATTGTGTTTCCGACAGGGGGATGACCTCCTCGCCAAAACACTCTGGCTTCTATTGAACCGGCCGACAATTGGCCCGTGTGTACTAGGCTTTAGAGGGGTGTGTGTGTGTGTGTGTGTGTGTGTGTGTGTGTGTGTGTGTAAATATATATATATATATATATATATATATATATAGATAATGTTTTCAAAACTTGCCATTTAGTGATGAGCAAATTGGTGAACTGCAAACATGTTTGATTCACTTGAATACATGCATTGACATTGCTCGTCTTTTAAGATTTAAAATATTAATTAATTACAAAAGCCTGATTTTGTCTGCATAATTATTTATAGCTCAGCCAGTTCTGCATGCAAATATCCAACTGAATCACACATTAGCCATTCTGTAATCATCCTGATTTCATTATCAGTTCCTGTATATCATGAGAGAACAACAGTAAAATACAAAAGTATCCGATGTAGATTTTCCATAGTACAAAACATGCAGGATCTTAAAGCCAGGTACACACGGGCCGAATGTCGGGGGAGACATTTGCTGGTTCAGAAAAACTGCCCGACATTCGGCCCATGTATGTGTATGTCGGTCATGCTGGAAAACCAACAGCCGACCGATTCTAGATCAGCGCTCTCAGCCAATGGCAGAGATTGCTGATCCAAGTGTTCTGGTGGGGGCTCTCCCTGTCAGAACACAATAGCTCAGCAGGGGAGGTCGCTGTTCTTACTTTGCATAGCGAGTACAGCAGCTCCGACCGGAGATGACAAATTTGTTTTCGTTCAACCCGCTGGATTGAATGGGGGAAAAAAAACTATAGTTTGTACCAGGCTTAAGCCCCTTAAGCAAGAGGAACATTTAAAAAAAAAAAAACATTTCATAATGCATTAGCATCAGCATTATCAAGAGGTAAAATATAGTGACACTAGTAACACATACAAAGTGGCAGCAACAGAACCATACATTTTATTACATTTTCATGCTTATTTGCATTGTCTCCTCGTCTTCTTACATTTACTAAGATAATGAAGAAGATGATCCTATTAACAGAGTAAAAATGTGAGCACAATTGTGTAGTGTACCTAGAAGGTGTTAAGAAGATTAAAGGCTCAGGGGACACCAGATTTAAAAAAAATGCATTAAACATATTGCATTCGAAAAGATGATAATGACATTGCTAATTGCTACAACTGTATGATGAGTACATTTGAAACCCTGCTGTAACATCCTTGTCTCAATTTAAATACAGTTTGCCCAGCTCAAAAGATTTGACACAAGAGATGTATTTATAAAAAAATGTGTTGAGCTGTTCATCCATTGAAACTGCTTGTAAATTGATTCAGTGTGGACTGGGCAAAATTAAATGTTTTTAGGCTAGATTCTCTGATGATCGGATGTGCAAATGTGAAAAATGCCACTAGATGGTGAGGAGTTTGACAGAGTACACAATAAGGATCCTACATGCTTGGAGTTTTGGGGGATTGACAAATATACAAAAAGTTGGAGAGGTAGTCACAAAATAAGGACTATTAGCCAGAAAGAGTCCCAATGGATCCATAATATGAGGACTCTTACCCCTGGGGGGTTGAATGTGGACTTTGAAATAAATTGTTTTTTAAGCAATTTTTAATTATTTTGGATCATAATATGTCTGAGAATTTTTTAGTTATTTTTCCAGCCTTTGAGAGCTGGATTTAGTAGTTCATATTCTATGCATACATAGATATGGTATTATGGTCATTATAAGCTGTATAGGATTTCAGCTATAACAAAGTGGAACTGAATAATGTGTAAACATGACACTCAGATGCACGATCATCCCAATAAGTAAGCTCAGATGCACGATTATCCCAATATGTAAGCTTTGACCTACATTGGTTGATAGATATTTGCAACTTGATCTATAATACTGTGGAAATTCCATATACAGACGCTAGATGGCGACGTATAATGGCAAATTGAGTTTAGAAGCGCATAATCCCCTCTTTTAGATATAAGATGGTTCCGGACATATTTTTACAGTTTTTTATATATATTTTATATTTTAGTATTCAGTCATTTATACCTGTATACACGTCCTACAATTATGCAATGCTTGGCACAGGAGCATTTGCGTATTTGTTTGTTCATGCGGACATGTCCAGCTCCAGCATACCGCGCTTGGGTATGGCAGACTACGGCAAAATGGCGGATGCGGAGCTTCCGGTTAACATGAATAAAACGAACTTTGACACGGCCAATAGAACACCCCAGATGAAGACACGTGACCCTGTGTCGTAACGCGTAGGGAAGGGAGAAGACGTGCATCGAGTGACGTGCCACCCGCGCTGCGGTTACCGCTGTCCTACAGGCTTGTTTTTATCCATTTTTTTGTAAGTGTATTTTTGCTTTTATTAAAATTGATTATCAAGGATAATACACGATTGGAGGCTGTCTGTTCCTCCCCCTCCCTCCTTCTGTTTCCATTTGCCCGTCTGAGACCTCAGGTACCTATCTTCCCACCGACCCGTGGTGGTGAGCAGGATCCCCCGGGAAGCTCCCAGACAAAGGATCATCCTTTATGCTTTGACATACTTGCTGGAGGTGAGAGTTCTGGGAGACCAGACCCGGTGTGTGGGTGTCTTTCTTCACATCTCTCGGATCAGTGGGCATCCTTCTATTGTTTCACCACTATGGAACATCATTGCACTTGTTGAAACATTGTTGCACTTCTTTGGACTTTTGTTTCTGATGCACTTTAGTTTGGCACTGTTGCACTTTAATCTTATATAGATTTACTTATTTGTGTATATTATGATTTGTCTATACAATTTGCGCTATCACTCATATTGAATAATTTTACTAGGTGCTGTGTATGCATTTTTGTGTTTGCTGCATATTGTCACTGACTTTGGAAAGACTTTGTTTAGTAGCGCAGAAGCCCCACTTGATTATGACAGGTAATATGTTCATCAGGTCCATCTAGTTGGGCATGATGCATTATTTTTGCTATTCACACAGTTGAGATGCAGAAAATATAACCTGAGAACATTCAGTTTTGCCCCATTTGCAGGAAACACATTTATATGCAGTTTTTGATGGAGGAACAGCTATGCATTATTTTTTTTTATATATACAAATACTCCCTATGGTTTTTCTAGAATGCAAGATTGCTTTTTTTCCAGATTTTCAAAAAGCAATGCTCAAATATTCCTTATGGCAAGTCTTGAAAAAGTGCTATCAAAAACAGAAATTTAAAATTCAGATGACAGTCAACCATGATGCTGAAATCATATTTTTCACTTGAAAGCTACAGTAATTTCAGGATTATTTTCACTTAATTATCCGGTAGATAACACATTTCCTGTCCTTTGACATCTTATTTCTATACTATAGCTATGGAGAGAGCTGTGGTTATCACCACTGGCTGGACCTCAAACATGTCTGCCTTTATTAATCTCCATTATATTGTAGATTGATGGGGCTTGTAGTTTACATAAGAAACATACAGTTCTTTGCGCTTACTTGTTAGCTCACAGGACACTGTAAAATCAGCAGGTATTTTCTGTCGAATATTTGGATAAAGATATTGGCAAAGCTAGGACATCATAATCTCTGTACTTGGTGAAAATGTTATTAACCTGAAATATGAAAATTAATGCAGCCATTGTAACTATGGACTAGTAAGCTGCAATATATTCTTGCATTCTTTATTTTGGGTTTAGATATACATTAAAGCAGAACTCATAACAACTTAATAAAAAAAATTTTTTTAGCAAAGAAACATACATTCCACCTTAATAATCATGCTACCAAAATTAGTGTGTGCTGTAAATTGCATTCAGCATTTCTCCTGTTTCTTCTTGCTGGAGGCTGCCATTTTGCCGAAGCCCAGAGCCTCTGAACAGCAGTAAATCATAAAGCGGAACTAAACCCATCAATTTAACGGTTTTAAAAAAGTTACATTCCTGGAATGCCGGCAGCATTGACAACTGTCACATTTGCTTGTGTCCTCAACCAAACTGTCAAACCATCAAATAATTGATGTCATAACTGATCATATGTGCAGCAGCATGGCAGTTGCACATCAAAGAAAAGCAGCGTCCTTGGCTGTAAAGAATAGAAGGGTTTACATCCATTTTAGGGCTGTAAGCAGATCAGTCTCTACAAACTCAGCACTGCCTAAAAATGGAGAGCAACCAAGCATGTACAGAGCAGGGTAAAGCAGTGTATTACTGGATTTAAAAGCGGTATATGGACTTGTTTTATGTTTTAAATAGCAATACCTGCAAAAGGGACTAACAGGACATATTTTTCTGACTAAAGTTTCACTTTAAGACTGGTGATATAATGAAATGTTTTCATAATAGTTTGTGAATACAGAAACACTTGTATAGTAATGCAGAACAATTTGCCTTTCAATTTAAAGTATAAATTGCAATAAGAGCTAGGTTTACTCTGTTGCATTAATGACAGATATATGAGCTGTAGCATAGTGAGCCCATGTGCACTTCATCCAGATGTGTGCAGAGAAAAAAAAGGAACTTCTTCACCACATAATTAGATTATTGAAGCATACAGTAGTTTATTTTTCACATTTTCATGTTATCCCTAGGTCTTTTTTTCTTCTAAAAAATAAAAGTTCCTATAATTCAAAGCACAATATTTAGGAAGCAATGTTTCCTTATTTTTTGGTAAACAGGAATTAGAAAGTTTAAGGAAATTTGGGTTTTGTTTAAAATAAAATAGTAATTTCGATTAAAAATGTATTTTTGCTAGCAGTAAGTCCATGTTTTTCCAAGTTAAAGAAAAATCACACATTTAACATGCAAATTAGAATTACATTATAGCCAAATATCTAGAAAAAAAACTAATATACTACAACAGTAAATACCAAAGATAATTAAAATAATAAAAACCCCCATAGTTAACGTATAAAACAATAAACATTGCTATTAAAACCCCAATAAATCATTCCAAATTTCTTACTATGCACAGAAGCAAGATCAAGTGAGGGATCTTCAGATTCCAGGTTTGAACAATGATAGACTCTGACTACCAGGTTACAGCAGCCCAATATGTAGCAGCAGCAGGAGGGTGGGGAGGAGAAAACATCCAATTAATCCTCAACTGAGGGTGTGAAGGAAGTGGGATTAGGAGATGAGCCAGAAGTATCTGTGTCAGCACCAATGAGCATTAACAAGAAGTTGTAGGACATAGGCATAGTTATTATGGTCATTATGTTTACCTGCTGCTTTCATCAAGGGTGGTCAAAGAGGTCATGCTACAAGGCTGGAGTCCAAAACATCTTGACATGGCTATATACTGTATATGAGAAGGCAACCAACTGCCCACATATTGCATCTTCTGGTAAACAAAACCTTTAATGTGTTACACCCATGCATCCAAATATCATTTGTTATATTTTTCTCAATATTATGACTGGCTAAAAAAAAAAACATTCCGTCACTTTGTATGGAATAGACTTACCAGTAGGGATGAGCTCCGCGTTCGATTCAAACGTATGTTCGACTCGAACATTGTCTGTTTGTACGTTCGACGAACTTCGAACAAAACGGGTCGTTCGCGCCAAATTCGAGTGACGCGCAACGGCCCATAATTCACTGCGGCATTGCGCGCTGATGATTGGCCAAACATGCACTATGACCCTGCATGCTTGGCCAATCACGGGGTACAAAAAACGGAGAGCCATAATTGGCCAATTATGGCTCAGGGCTTTAGCACACACCCCACACTGAATAAGGCCGCCTGCTGGGCGCCCTCGTGTAGTGTGTTCCAGCGCTGAACAGAGATCAAACAGAGAGACAGAGAGATAGTCTTTTTATATAGCTAGATAGAGCAGGTAGGCTAGTCAGTTTAGCTTAACTTACAGTGTGTAGAGGATAAATATACATCCCTAAGAGTTGTACATATATTTATACACTGTATAGCTTAGCTAGATCAGTTCTTCCTAATTTACTGGCAGGCAGGTGATTGTGCTATTTAAAGACGTTATCACACCACTATACGACACCCAGCAGGTACAATATTTAAAGGAATTTTTCTTTTTTTTTTGCTCCTGGAGCAGTGATTTTAATGATGATTAAATAAAAAATAAAATAAAAATTCCTTTAAATATTGTACCCTTATTTTTTCAGGAGTCCTGCTCCTGAAAAAATTACCGTTTAAAAAAAAAAAAATCCATTGATACATGCTCCCTGGGGCAAGACCCGGGTTCTTAAAAACGTTTTCCAACAATAACTTAAATATTGGGCTTTAAAATTAGCACTTTTGAATTCGAATGTTCAAGTCCCATAGACTTCAATGGGGTTCTAAATGGTCGCGCGAACGGGCGGTCTGTTCGAACATTCTGGTGCGAACCGAACGCGGGGGTGTTCGGCTCATCCCTACTTACCAGAATGAAATATTAATTTGTTATTTTTTTTATTTTATTTTTTAAACATTCAAGAAATTTGTATTTTTTTAATTAGCAAGATATTTATTGATTGAATTTTATTGATGTTTACAGAACATAAAAACATTTTACATAAAAAAGACAAAGGGCCAGATTCAGATACAATTACATTGGCGCAGAGTATCAGAGATACACTACGCTGCCGTATTTTACCAGGCTGTACGACGAATCCTGGTAGATTTTGTCCCTTACGGTACAGCGGCGTAGTGTATTTCTCACCGCGTAATCGAAATACGCGATTAGGGGGCGTGAAGCATTTAAATTAGGCGCGTACCCACGGCGATCGAACTGCGCATGCTCCGTTCAGAAATTTTTCGCCGTGCATTGCTCGAAATAACGTTGATACGTCATTCGTTGTTTGAGTAGCGTCGTTTACGGACATTCCTATTCCCGGACGTTTTACGTCAAAAATAAAAAAAAAGACGTCGAAAAACGTTGATATTCGACGCGGGAACGACGGCCATACTTAACATGAGCTGTCTAATATTAGACCAGCAAAAAGCTGGTATAGTTTTACGCAGCAAAAAGATGACTAAAGATGCCGTAAGAGATTGCGATAGACGTTCGTAATTTCGTGGATAGTCGGCAAAAGCTCATTTGCATACCCCGACGCGGAAAACGACGGGAACTCCACCCAGCGGCCGCAATTTTATTGCAGCGTAGATCCGAAGGCGTACGAACACGTAAACCAGTCGGATTGAAGCCCGCAGCCGTAATTTCATGGTTTGAGGTTTCAGAGTAGTGAAAAAACGCACGTAATTCGAAAGTACTCCAGTCTAACGCGAGATAGACAGGAGTAATCGCTCTGTGAAACTGGCCCAAAGAGACTAAATTTCACATAAGTATGACAAAGGTTTGTAATTGTATAATTTACAATGAATGGAAAAAGGAAATTAGAAAACAATGAGGTAAGAAAAACACAGTGGGGTATAAGATAAACATTAAGGTAAAGATACGCTCATGACAGTTGAATGAATGTATAATAAAAGTGATTGTAAAGGCTGAAGTTTTTTTATCTTAATGCATTCTATACATTATGATAAAAAACCTTCTCTGTGCAGCAACCTCCCAGCATTCCCTAATATTTACCTAAGCCCTTCTCTATCCAGCGACGTTTGCTAGAGACTCGGCTGCCCGGGACTCTCCTCCTCATTGGCCGAGACAGCAGCGGCGCGCCATTGGCTCCCACTGCTCTCAATCAAAGTCAGTCTGCCAATGAGGAGATTAAGGGGGTGGGGCTTAGCCATGGCTGTGTTTCTGAATGTGGCAAGCTGCTTGCTGTGGGGACACTCGTCAGGAGGAAGGGGCCAAGAGCATCGAAGAGAGACCGGAGAAGGAGGAAGATCTGGGCAAAGCCACTGTACATGGCAGTAAGTAAAAAAGTGTGAAACAACTGAAAATATGTCATATTCTAGGTTCTTCAAAGTAGCCACCTTTTGCTTTGATTACTGCTTTGCACACTCTTGATGAGCTTCAAGAGGTAGTCACCTGAAATGGTCTTCCAACAGTCTTAAAGGAGTTCCCAGAGATGCTTAGGACTTGTTGGGCCTTTTGCCTTCACTCTGCGGTCCAGCTCACCCCAAACCATCTCGATTGAGTTCAGGTCGGGTGACTGTGGAGGCCAGGTCATCTGGCGCAGCACCCCATCACTCTCCTTCTTGGTCACATAGCCTTTGCACAGCCTGGAGGTGTGTTTGGGGTCATTGTCCTGTTGAAAAATAAATGATGGTCCAACTAAACGCAAACCGGATGGAATAGCATGCCGCTGCAAGATGCTGTGGTAGCCATGCTGGTTCAGTATGCCTTCAATTTTGAATAAATCCCCAACAGTGTCACCAGCAAAGCACCATCACACCTCCTCCTCCATGCTTCACGGTGGGAACCAGGCATGTAGAGTCCATCCGTTCACCTTTTCTGCGTTGCACAAAGACACAGTGGTTGGAACCAAAGATCTCATGTTTGGACTCATCAGACCAAAACACAGATTTCCACTGGTCTAATGTCCATTTCTTGTGTTCTTTAGCCCAAACAAGTCTCTTCTGCTTGTTGTCTTTTCTTTTCCCAATATTTTTTATTGAGTTTTCAAAAAAGGGAAATGAAACAATAAGACAGGGACATCCCGTCTACACACTTAGGGCCAGATTCAGGTAGATGGGCGCTTCTTTACTTTGGAGTAACGTTTGTCATTTACGTTACTCCGCCGACACTTTCGGCGCAAGTACTGTTATTCACATAGCAGTTGCGCGTAAACTTGCGCCAGAGTAACGATAATGCGCTGGCGTAACCCGACGCAAGTGGAAGTGGGTGTGATCATATGTAAATGATGGGCAGAGCCCAGCGCAGAGGCTTACGTTTAGCGCATCATCCACGGAGCATGCGCAGTGAGGGAGGCTCCACTCGCCCCCTTGTGCGCATGCTCACTACTTCCGTCGGCACCACTTCACGGGAAACGTCAGCGCAATGCGTTCCGTTGGGCGTTTAAATGCGCCCGTAGATGCGCCATTCCGGCACTAAAGTATATCCTGTTCCCCCTCCCCGCAGTGAAGTTACTTTTGTTCTGAGATGGCTGCTCCCGTTCCCCGCAAACACACAGAAGAAAGATGAACTCTAAAGGCCAGGAGCTGTCAGCCGTCATCTCGGCTATGGAGACCTATGATGTCTTCCTCCATGGCTGTAAAAGTTGACAGACAAGCATGGACAGAGGTGTTGTCCTGCAAGTGGGGGTGCTCAGCTAGCTCTTATCGTCGGTAACGCTGCTGTAGCTGCTCTCCTGCTGACCTGTGGCCGTCTGGAGTAAAGATAAAGCAGCTATTTGTAGAAATAACTTTGCGCCGGACAGACGAGATACGAGCGGCGCATGTAGCCAGCGTATGGTGCTAATCCGTTCGCGAATCGGGAAATAACCCTCATTTGCATATTTGCAGGGGAAATCAATAGGCGCGACTGATACGCCAAGCGAAATTATGCGCTGACGATACTCTGGCGTCGGAAAGTTAAGCCGATCGGAAATGGCCCGTTTTCTGTCGCATCTAGTTTGGTGGGTACGGCCACATAGAAACGACGGCGCATAATCACAGTTACGTGGCGCATATCGAATTACTCCAGCGCAAGTCTTGCTGAATCTGGCCCTTAAATACCAAATAACAGATAGCAGCAATATCTATTAAGGGCACAATAATAAAATCAATAGAAAACATCCACCTAGGTCCCCGTCCGAGGGCCTTCACCCGCCAGCAAAGAGGGGGCTAGATCAGGGCTTGTTGCCTTTCTTTAGCAGTGGTTTCCTAGCAGATATTCTACCATGAAGGCCTGATTCACACAGTCTCCTCTAGTTGTTCTAGAGATGTGTCTGCTGCAAAAGGTGGCTACTTTGAAGAACCTAGAATATGACATATTTTCAGTTGTTTCACACGTTTTTGTTATGTATATAATTCCACATGTGTTAATTCATAGTTTTGATGCCTCCAGTGTGACTCTACAATTTTCATAGTCATGAAAATAAAGAAAACTCTTTGAATGAGAAGGTGTATCCAAATTTTTGGTCTGTACTGTATATACATGCTTGCCACCTGCACAGAAATATAAATATTGACTGCAATTATTAAATATAAAAGATATTGTGATGACAAAAGGCACAATTGCAAAAAAAAAACAACAAAACAAAAACATAAACATGACACTACAGCCCTTTGACAGTTGCAAATCCTGTTCCTCTTGAACCATGGATGATTATCAGACAGTAAAGCTGCGGAAGGGGAGATCTATAGATATTTGGCAGGGAAGGTCCAAAATGAGCCTTCTCTGAAGGTATTGTTCATGGTTATAGACAACTTTATGAATCTTCAAATTTGAATTTAGAGGTTACTTTTTTTTTTATCACATAATTGTGGAATGCTCTAGTAGTGCACTGTTTCAACTCCAGTCTTCAAGGCGCCTTATAGGTCATGTTTTCAGGCTTTCCATTACTTTGCCTTTGTAATTACCACAGCCATTTCATCTGAGGGAAATCCTGAAAACATGACCTGTTGAATGAATGAATGAATGAAAACTTGTATAGCGCGGCACATGCGAACTGAATCGCCTCTGGGCGCTTGTTGTTCCTGTCTCCTTTGATATCAAAAGAGAAAAGTCTTGACCTTTTTCCTAAATACTAGGTGGTTCTCCTCCAACCGAATGCTGGTTGGTAAAGCGTTCCATAGTCTGGGACCTTGGATCGCGAATCTTCTTTCTCCTTTGGACTTGAAGTTGGCTTTCGGAACCTGGAGCAGGTTCTGATTCGTGGATCGCAAAACGCGATTGGGATTATGCGTTTTTATTATTTTGCATAAATAAAGGGGGGCATTCCCATGGACACATCTATGCGTAAGACAGAGAGCTTTAAAAGCAATTCTGTCTTTAACTGGCAGCCAATGAAGGGCTCTCAGTGAAGGTGAGATGGATTCCCAGGGTTTTTTCCCAGTCACAAGTCTGGCGGCCGTATTCTGAACGACTTGCAGACGAGCGATTTGGTACTTGGGGAGGCCGAGGTAAAGGGCATTTGCATAATCCAGTCTGGAGTTTACAATAGCTCCCACCACGACCGCTAAATCTTCTTTAGGGATGAACGGAGTGAGTCTGCGTAGTAGGCGCAGTAGATGGTGAGATCCACTGACTACTGACCCTATTTGTGCGTCCATTGTCATAAAGGAGTCAAAAATGACCCCTAGGCTTTTGACTTTGGTGCTAGGGGTGATGAGCTTGCCCAGAATAGGCGGGGGGGTCCACGCTGTTGAAGGTTGATTCCTACGCTTGGCGTGAAACAGAAGAAGTTCTGTTTTCGCTCCATTGAGTTTAAGATAACTCTTTGTCATCCAATCCTCTATCAAGGAGAGGCAAGTCTCTAGATTGAGGTGGTGATCCTGTCTATTGCAGATGCGGAAATACAATTGTGTGTCGTCTGCGTATGAGTGATAGAGCAGTTTTTTGCTGCTGATAATCTCAAAAAGAGGACGAAGATATATGTTAAACAGCACTGGTGACAGAGGCGAACCTTGAGGGACTCCGCATGTTACTGTGCGTTTTTCTGACGTAAAAGGTCCTAACTTTACTGTTTGCGATCGGTTTTCCAGAAAAGAGGAGAACCAAGATAAATCGCCTTCTGCGACTCTGGCTACTTCAGCAAGCCGAGTCAGTAACAGTTTGTGGTCTACAGTGTCAAAAGCTGCACTTAGGTCCAACAGAACTAGAAGACCAGATTCTCCTTCGTCTGCGGCCTTGAGAACATCGTCCCATACTTTCAGCAGTGCTGTTTCCGTCCCGTGTCCGGGACGGAAGCCTGATTGCAATGGGTCAAGTAGCTTGTAGGTATCTAGATGCTGTTGCAGCTGTTGTACCACTACTTTCTCCATTATCTTAGAAAGTACGTTGAGGGTTGTTATGGGACAGCGGTGGAGTGGGTCCTTGGGGTCCAGGGAGGGTTTCTTCAGGATGGGTTGGATTATACCCTCTTTCAACTGTGTGGGCACTTTGCCCTCCAGAAAAGACTGGTTGATAAACTGCGTGATGGGAGGAGCCAGGATGTCGGCGCATTCCTTCAGCAGTTTTGTGGGGATAATGTCATTCAGCGCTGTGCTATTTCGCAGAGTACAAATGACATTCTTAGTGGTCTCGATGGAGATGGGTTCCAGGGTAAACTTACCTGATAACGGAGAATTACTATGGGTGCTGTGTGAGAGGCTGCAGGGGGGGCTAAGGGGGTAATTGTTTTGCTGAATGCTTTCACGGATTGCCTCAATTTTATTAATGAAGTAATCCGATAGTTCATTGCAAAATTCTTGTGTATCCGAACTGGGGGCTTTGATGCATTCTGGTTCCATGGTCTGGGTGACCATCTTGAAGAGTTCGCGGGGGGCGGTTAATGGCACCGTTGATAGCCTCCGAAAAATAATTTTTCTTGGCTTGGAAAATTCCTTTGTGGTATTTTCTTGTCGCTGCCTTGTAGATGGATAGGTTTAGCTATGAAGAACATCTTTTCCAGGCAGATTCTGCCCTTCTGCGTTCTTGCTTCAGTAACGACAGCTGGTTGTTAAACCAGCTGCGGTTGTTTTTCCGGATGCGGGTACTTCGTTTCGGCGCTACCAAGTCAGCTGACTGTAGCATAGCCGAGTTAATGGCTTCCAGTGTTTCAACGGCCGTTTGATGCGGCTGAGTTGTTTCTATTTTTTTCCTTAAAGTCGTTTTGAAGAGTTCCGAGTGGAGCTTCTTCTGGCATCTAGTCCAGTGTGTTGTCACTGGATTTGATGTTTTTGTTGCAGGGGGGATGGTGGAAATCCTGAATATAATTGCATGGTGGTCTGTCCATGGCAACTTTTCATTTTCCCAAATCTTTATTTCCAGAGCTTGTCTGTTGGGGCGGCTTTGAGGACTGGAGTTGAGAAACACTGCTAGTCTAGTGGATTAAAAAATGTGTGACATCTTGAAATTTTGAAATCTTAGGAGACATCTTTGTCATTCCCAGTGGAAACCCTCTGACCAGCCATATTGAGTTTTCCCAGGCTGTACTGTCAGATTCTCATGTACTACTCCTCACAATCTTTGTGTTAAAACAGAACAGTGATGAATAGGATGGATTCACAAGAATTGATTTACTAAAGGCAAATACAATAGGTTTTCCACTTTGCAAGGGAACTCTCTCCACAGTTTAGTGAATGTGGTAAAATTTAACTTTGCGAAGAATACCCAATCACATGCAAGGAAAATAGAAAAAAAAATGCATTTTTGCTCACACATGATTGTATAATGGAAATCAGCACAGCTTCACCTTATTCACCAAGCTCCAGGCAAAGTTTTTTGCAAAGTATACAGTCTATTTGTCTAATAAGTCAACCCCCCACAGTGTTGAAGTACACAAATTATCTTGAGGCAGTAAGATCCACTGCAGTCACAAATTTGGTCTCAGAATATATCACACATCTTGGACTTCTGGATACGGTTGCATTGCATGAAGGTACGACTTTTATGCAACTTTTGAGGGTTAACATTGAAGCCTATGGCCCTCAATTTGCATAAAAGTCGAACCAACTTTAAGTCATACATATATGAATGGTTATCATTGGAAAACATGTGGAAAGATTTGATGTCCAATCCTGCATGACAAGTTGCACAAGTGTGAATAGAGACCCGATAATTTATTTTTATTTTTTGAACACAAGTAAAAATCGTAATTTTTGGCAATAAAATTACTTAAACTCTCAGAACATTATATATTTTCTGAAAGCAAAGGCCCTGTAGAATAAAAAGGTGTCAAATTTTCATGTCAAATTTAAACTATATATAATATCAAATATGCCAACTTTTTAAATTGTGAGCGCCCATAATATTGCAAAAAAATACGGTACCCAAAATATTTTGATAGGTGACACTTTTACAGCTCAACCGCTTAGAGTTAACCAGGATCTCTGAGGCCGCGTACATACGATCAAATCTATCTGCTGAAAACGGTCTGACAGACCGTCTCAGCAGACAGATTTGATCGTGTGTATGGGCAAGCCGAAGAATTTGGCCACCAGACAGATTTTAAAGCCTGCTTTAAAATCTGTCTGCTGTGAACCCGTTGGACCGATATGTCTGCTGGTTAGTACGCTAACCAGCAGACATATCTTCCCGCACGTGTCGAATGGATTCAACGCATGCGCGGAAGTGTTTTACTTCCCGGTGCGGTGACGTGGTGGGGTCAGCGTCACTGCCACGTCACCGCGCTGTCTGCCTGCGGGGATTTTGGTTTAATCGTGTGTACAGCGATCAAACCAAAACAGCCCAGCAGACAAATCTGTTCAAATCGGTCTGCCAGACCGATTTGAACAGATGTATTTGTTCGTGTGTACACGGGCCTTAAGGTTTGACCTCATATTAGATGGTTTTGGTAAATCTGAATACAAAAATCTTCAGATAATCTGATGGTGTGTATGGGGCTTAAATCATTCAAAATACCCCAGCATTTATAATATATTCCCACAGATAGCACAGGCACCTTAGTTCAATCACCATGGAATGTATCAAGGTAGATGTTGAAGGAATAAAACCTAAACAGACTTCCTAATACCAAGGATGGAATTATGTAACTAGAACAGTTACACAAATGTCATAGCTGTCATCCTGGTCTTGGACATTAACATCTTTCGAACATCAGTTTTATTATACAGTTGAACCTCGAGTTACGAGCATAATCCGTTCCAGGAGTATGCACGTGATCCAAAGTACTTGCATATCAAATCGAGTTTTCCCATTGAAGTCAATGAAAACGGAAATAATTTGTTCCGCATTGACTTCAATGGGATGCAATACCGAATGCGGCCAGAGGTGGGGGGGGGGGTGCCAGAGAGCGCCAAAAATGGCCGAAAAGACCCGAGGACACTTTGTCTTGGCTACTGCGCCCCCGTACCTCAGGCTAAATGAGGTACTGCAGGCCAATGTTCAGCTCTGCTTGGCTTTTGCACCCCTGTACCTCAGGCCAAATGAGGTACTGCAGGCCTATTTAGCTTGAATTCTGCTCTTCTTGTGAGTCAACACTCGCAAACCGAGTCAAAATAAAAAAAAAAAAAAAAGTTGTTCACAACTCAAAACGCTCTCAAACCAAGTTACTCTTAAACCGAGGTTCCACTGTAGATTGCTCTTGTTACTTTGCTAGTCCATCTTCCTTGCATTATATCACCTCACTGGTAATACTATTTTATACCTCATATACCTACTGGTATTTGGAGCACTTTAGCGACTTTTTAAAACATGCCAGTGGCATGTCCTTGTTCACTTTTCTTATTTTAGTGTTTCACATAGACTTCATCCTCTCATTCACTGTCCTACCGCTCCTGCCACATAGCCCTGCCTCCTGGTCACCCATTTACCCTCAAGTCCCGGGGGGAATCTCTGCTGTGGCCATCACAGCATTTTAGATCTGGATGTCACTCTGTTCTATCTTTACTATGTGATTTTGATTTCATCCTACTGGATGTAACTTTTAAGTTAGTATATTTTGAATCTATGGAGCTTGACCTCCTGCCCTATACGATCTGTATTTTTGTTCTTTATGAACCGCTTAACACATTTTTAATATACCTACATACTGACATGTTTTTTTCATAGATGCACATACAAACCAACTGGTGCAGTCTCCTGATGAAGCGGATGGTGTCCCGCAAATGAATAATGATTTTGACATCCAGAATGTACATTGGTGAAAGTTTTTATCTTCCCTACAATGATGAAATGCGAATGTATATGTGTTTTTTATGTAATTTAATGCACACATTAGAACTGAAGAAGTGTCTTGGATGAGCTATGAAACATCAGCATTATAGAAGAAGTCCTGGTAAATGTGACAAACTACTAATAACCGTGCTAAGCGGAGAACTCTGGCTTAAAGGGAAACTGTACTAAGGGAAGCATGGAGGCTACCATTGCCTGACACTAACCTGGAAGCAGTATGCAGATGGGGATCTCCGATTTTTTCCTGATCTGCATATTTGTTTCAGGTCAGTGACTCAAATAACTGAAACCAGATGGTCAGCATAGTGTTTTCAGAAGATGGTTTGCTATGGTAAATCTATGTAACCTATATGTTATGTCAGTGATCTTTGATCAGCTTTTCAGACAGGATACTCAACATTAGGGATGAGCTTCGAGTTCGAGTCGAACTCATGTTCGACTCGAACATTGCCTGTTTGGCGAACAACGAACAATTTGGGGTGTTCGCCGCAAATTTAAAAAGCTGTGGAACACACTGTTAAAGTCTATGGGAGAAATCTAAAGTGCTAATTTTAAAGGCTAATATGCAAGTTACTGTCCTAAAAAGTGTTTGGGGACCTGGGTCCTGTCCCAGGGGACATGTATCAATGCAATTTTTTTTTTTTTTTTTAAACAGCCATTTTTCGGGAGCAGTGAATTTAATTATGCTAAAGGTGAAACAATAAATGTGAAATATTCATTTAAATTTTGTACCTGGGGGGTGTAATGTTAGCATGTGAAATATTGCATGTTTCCCATACTTAGAACTGTCCCTGCACAAAGTGTAATTTCTGAAAGGAAAAAAGAGTATTTTTATAAACAGCTTACCTGTAAAATCCTTTTCTTGGAGTACATCACGGGACACAGAGCAGCATAGCCATTATTATGTGGGTTATAGAGCTTACCTTCAGGTGATGGACACTGGTGCAATCAACTACACAGGAAGTTCCCTCCCTATATAACCCCCTCCCTTACTGGGAGTACCTCAGTTTTGTAGCAAGCAGACTCCCCAAAATTCTTCCCCATAAGAGGGGTGGGAGCTCTGTGTCCCGTGATGTACTCCAAGAAAAGGATTTTACAGGTAAGCTGTTTATAAAAATCCTCTTTTCTTTATCGTACATCACGGGACACAGAGCAGCATAGCCATTACTATGTGGGATGTCCCAATGCAATGCTTACGAGGGGGGGGGGGGGGTGAGACAACCAGGTCAAAATTACACCAAACCAATTAAATTGGACAAAATTATATCTTTTTTTTTTTTGATTAAATCAAATTAAATCAAATTAAGGGTACCCTGAGCTCGAGGAGCTATACTGCAGCCTGCAGTACCGCCTGCCCAAAGGTTACCTCGGCATTTCTCCTGATGTCCAACTGATAAAACTTTGTGAACGTGTGGACAGATGACCACGTCGCTGCCCTGCAGACCTGAGCCATAGAAATCTGGTGGTGTACTGCCCAGAAGGCGCTCACGGCCCTAGTAGAATGGGCATTCACTGACCAGGGGGGAGGGACCCTCCTCAGCCCGTAGGCCTGGAAAATTAATTGTTTAATCCATCTAGCGAGAGTGGATTTAGCTGCTGCCTGACCCTTCTTAGGCCCTTCTGGCAGGATAAATAATGTGTTAGTCTTACGAACCCCTTCCGTGGCCTTGAGATAGGCCCTCAGGGCCCGAACAATATCTAAGGTATGCAGCAAACCTTCCTTCTTGGAGGAAGGCTTTGGAAAAAAAGGCTGGCAGAATCAAATCTTGGTTTAGGTGAAAACCTGATATAACCTTAGGCAAGAAGGATGTGTGTGGTCGGAGAACCACTCTATCCTTGTGCATAATGAGGTATGGCTCCCTACATGACAAGGCTGCCAGCTTTGACACTCTTCTAGCCGAAGCCATTGCCACAAAAATACTAACTTTCTAGTTAGCAACACTAACGGAATCTCGGCCAACGGCTCGAAAGGTAGTTTTTGCAGGACTGATAGGACCAGGTTTAAATCCCAGTGACAAAGGGGGGTCTTGATTGGAGGGTTAATATGCAAAACCCCCTGCAGGAAGGTTTTAACCAGAGAGTGAGTGGCTAAAGGCCTCTGAAACCACACTGATAAGGCTGAAACCTGCCCTTTGAGCGTGCTCAGAGCCAACCTACTTTCCACTCCTAGCTGCAAGAACTGGAGAACCCTGTCAATGGAATATTTACGGGGATGCCACCGCTGCGACTCACACCAGACAATATAAGCCCTCCAAACCCTGTAATAGATTGACCTAGAGACTGGTTTTCTGGCCTTAATCAAAGTGGAGACTACCTGGCCAGACAGGCCCCTACCCTTAAGAATTAGGGATTCAGCCGCCAGGCCGTCAAATTTAGATGCCGTAAAGCAGGGTGGTTTAGGATTGGGCCCTGTGAGAGAAGGTCTGGGCGGAGCGGCAGCGGCCATGGTTCCCCCAGTGACATTCTCACAATCAGAGAGTACCACGATCTTCGGGGCCAAGCCGGTGCCACCAGAATAACCGGTTTGTGCTCCACCCTGATTCTGCGTAACAGGCGGGTTAGCATCTGCAATGGCGGAAAGGCATACAGCAGATTGAATTGATCCCAGGGGCAGACCAACGCATCGGTCCCGCACGCCAAGGGATCCCTCGTTCGGGATATGAACTTGTCTACTTTCCTGTTGTATCTCGATGCCATGAGATCTACATCCGGAAACCCGAATTTCTGGCAAATCTCCTGGAATACCTGGGGGTGGAGCGCCCACTCTCCCGGGAGTAACCGCTGGCGACTTAAAAAGTCCGCTTGAGAATTGTCTACACCGGGGATAAATACTGCTGAGATGCACGGTACATGAGTTTCTGCCCATGTGAAGATCCGATTTACCTCCCTCTGAGCGGCACGACTTTTCGTGCCCCCTTGATGATTTATATAAGCCACAGCCGTGGCATTGTCGGACTGCACTCTCACCGGGGACCCCTGCAGCCAGAGTGTCCAGGCTTCCATGGCTAACAGAGTCGCCCTGATCTCCAGAACCTTGATGGGAAGGGTCTTCTCCGATCTTGACCACACCCCCTGCTGGGTTTGTTCCTCCAGGACTGCCCCCCAACCTAGCAGGCTGGCATCCGTGGTCACTACTTTCCATGACACGGGACTGAAGGCTCTTCCCTTTGACAGGTTCTGAGGAATTAACCACCAGTAAAGACTCTGCCACACCCTGGAGGAGAGGGTTAATGGAAGGTCTAATGCTTGAACCTTCTTGTTCCATGCTGAAAGAATGGCTGCTTGCAGAATTCGAGTATGGATTTGGGCGTATAGGACACCGCCTCGAAGGTGGCCACTAACTTTCCCAGCAGTCGCATACATAGGCGAATAGTTGGTTTCCTCCTGCTCAGGACTAAGTGCATCAACTGTCTTATAGCTTCGCCCTTTGCTTGGGGCAAGAATATTCTCTGACGTTCTGTATCTAGCAGCATGCCCAGATATTCTAACTGCTTTGTGGGCTGCAAGGCCGACTTGTCTCGGTTTAGGACCCAGCCAAAGGCCTCGAGGCGCTGTACTGTGAGGGCTACTGCTTGCTCCAGGCTGGAAGCTGACCGATCTATGACTAGAAGGTCGTCTAAGTATGCCAGAACCGTAACTCCTTGAGCCCTCAGACTGGCCAAGACGGGAGCCAGAATCTTTGTGAATACCCGTGCGGCTGTTGCCAACCCAAATGGGAGAGCCACAAACTGGTAGTGGCGATGATTTACTGTGAAGCGAAGAAACCTGTGATGTGCCTGAAAGATCGGCACATGAAGGTATGCGTCCTTTATATCTATTGACGCTAGATAATCGTTTTGTTGTAAGGCGGCCGCCACTGTGCGTATGGACTCCATCCGAAAGGACCCAACTCTTAGGTAACAGTTTAGGCGCTTTAGGTCCAGAATCGGCCTGACATCGCCATTGGGTTTTGGTATGACGAAAAGATTGGAGTAAAACCCCAGTCCGCATTCTTGAGCTGGAACCTCCATAATTACTCCCTGGAGTAAGAGGCGATCTAAAGCTGTTAACAGTGATGCCCTCTTTACCGAGTCGCTTGGTAAACTTGACCTCTGAAAGTGGGGTGGGGGAGATTCCAAAAACTCCAGTCTGTAGCCTGCGGAGACCGCGGAGCAAACCCATTTGTCGGGGACTCTGGCTTCCCAAATCTCTGAAAAGTACTGAAGCCTTCCCCCCACCTGAGTGAGTGGGGGCGCCCCTTCAAAAAGTTGATTTGGGGGCTGCCTTAGTTGGCTTGCAAACCCAAGGTCTCTTATCCCCTGAGGCTTGTCCTTGTGCCTTACTGCTGAAGTTTGAGCGACCGGGCGGCCGTCGGAACTGTCTGGAGGCTTTAGGACCTGAGGCTGGGGAGGCTTGGCGCTTAAACGCGGGACCTCGAGGCCTTCTCTTAACCGGTAAAAGAGTGCTCTTTCCACTAGAGATTGTCTGAATATACCTATCCAGATCTTCTCCGAAAAGCCTTCCTCCATGAAAGGGGAAGCCAGCTAAGAGCTTCTTGCACAGGGTTTCGGCCGACCAGTTCTTTAGCCATAAGATCCTACGCATGTGCACCAAAAAAAGTGACGGCTGTTGTATGGAGTCTTTTATAGCATCTACGGCGAAACAAAGTGCTCTTGGGAGGTCAGCTAGTTCCCTAGCCTGTTGGGCCGGTATATCCTTTAGCATTTGTTTTGTCTGCTCTTTCAAGGCTTGACAAATACCAATGGCCGCCACCGCTGGCTGCACCACTGCCCCTGCCGTGGAAAAGGAGGCTTTAAGCAGCTTTTCTAAACGTTTATCGACCGGATCTTTAAACATTTGTATGTTTTCCACCGGGCAAGTTAAGGACTTATTCACGCAGGAGATGGCTGCGTCCACAGTATGGAGCGCCCATCTTTTTGAAAATTTCTCTTCCATCGGATAGAGTATGGAAAACCTTTTAGGAGAAATAAAAATCCTGTCAGGTCTAGCCCAATCCTGGAATATCAAGTTCTCCAAAAGAGGATGAACGGGAAAAACCGCACTACTTAATGGGGCCCTCATGGAGCCCAATGACGACACTGCAGGAACCTGAGGTTCGAGTAAAGGCAACTTAAAGGCCGTGCGGACCATGTCCGTTAGGGATTGAATCCCCAAACTTTCTGCCTGGGAAGCCGAGATGGGGTTCCTCAATAGTGGATTCCTCAATCTCTGACCCTTCCGGGTCCTGATCCATCTGATCCTCTTGGAATTCCTACTCCTCAGGGGAGAGGACCTCTGCATCTGAGGATACCAACTTAGGCGACGGGGATCTGCCCCGTTTCCTGCCTGGCACTAAGGTTGCAATCAAAGTTGTCAACCTTCTCTCTAGCCCACCCAGAGTGGCCGCTAGCATATCCTCTGTGACAAACACAGGGTTGGGTTGGACAGGGCCAGCCACCGCCCCAAGCAACCCTGATGGCTCCTCCAAGGCAATGACCGCAGATCTATCCGGAGAGGATGGAACTGCCAAAGTTTGGCCCAGATCCTCCGAGCCCGACGGGGAACCCTTTTGCTTTTTAGCACCCTTTGCAGCCTTGGATGTCCCCGCGCCCTTGGGAGCCATTGCACAACCTTGAGGTACTCCTGATGTCAACAACCTACTGTTGCAGCCAGAAGTAAGAAATTGCAAAAATATATATATATATAGGCTATGGAAAAAGTCTTAGAGCAACTAAGCCTCCATAACCCCTAGGGGAGACAACACTTAGGCAACCCAAGTACTGCTACCTCAAAAGCTGGCTAGCTCTGAGCACCCAAGGTTGTAAACTGCTCAGACTGCTGCAAGAGATCTTGGCTGAAAAAGTAACACTTGGTCCTGTGTGGAGCTAGCTCCAGACCCGTCGATCTCAAACCTGCCACTGGGTGTCACTATAGTACTGTCAGCTCACAGCTTCAGCTACTCGCGCTCTGTGTCCCCCAACCTACTGGCTCCAGCATCAAGTTTTAACTGAAAACTGTGTCCTGACGTCAGCGCTGAAAGAACGCCCTGACGCTGACGGGACCGCCCCCCTCCGCACGCCATAGGCTCAAAGGCCGAACGCGCGCGTAACCCGACGCTGTGCACAGCATGGAGGAGGAGGAGGGGGCCGAGGGACGCCAGAGGAGGACACGTGCGGCGCGCAAACAAACAGACACCAGGTAATGACACTAAGCCCTAAGGCGTTTCTGTGTCCTGTTTGGAAGGGGAATACCTCCTTGTCTTTAGGAACTAAATAGGAGGCCTGGGGGAGATACATATATATACATTCAGTCACATATACATATAGCAGGGAATATAGAACCCCATCCTGTCTAAGAAGACATAGTGGAGAAAAGTGCCGATGCAGAGCATAACAACAGGCTAGCCCCAGACCCCCAGGGAGAGACCTGCCGTCGAACCAAGTCCCGCAGGCTCCCTCTTACCTGCTCCACGCTGCAGGGTATTGCAAAGCAAGAGGCCCAATCTTCCCCCATCTCCGTGGGTATAGTACTAGACCTTCAGGGACCGGGGACCCAAGGAACCCACACCCCTGGACCTATACAGCATCCTGGCATCAGGGACATTTTTATCTTCAGGAGAGGCTTAAAGCCCTGGAGCCCAGGATCCAGCCCTCCAGGGAGAGGCATTATAGGCAACACCCTGCACCAAACAGGGCCCGGGTACCGTCCACTTTGGCTATGAAGCACCTTGGACGGATCTGGTTAGCTTGCCATGGTCCCAAGGACTTAGAGGCAAAGCTAAATGTGACCAACACCTAAGACACTGGCGAATTCATTCATAAAAAATAAAAAAAACTGAGGTACTCCCAGTAAGGGTCTGGTGTGGATTTTAAGGGGAATTCCACCCCAATTTTTTTTTTAACCACTTCCATACCAGGGTTATATAGGGAGGGAACTTCCTGTGTAGTTGATTGCACCAGTGTCCATCACCTGAAGGTACGCTCTATAACCCACATAGTAATGGCTATGCTGCTCTGTGTCCCGTGATGTACGATAAAGAAAAAGTCATTTAAACCGGACTTGCGGCTATAAAAAATTGTCGGCTTCGGCAATTTAGAAAGAATTCATTCATAAAAAATAAAAATAAAGCGTGGGGGTCCCCCCAAATTCAATTACCAGGCCCTTCAGGTCTGGTATGGATATTAACTGTGGGGTGGGACAGACACCCCCGCCGTCAATGTTGGGCACTGAAAAAAAAAAATGATGTGGGCTTCCCCCAGGAAGCCGCTGATCGGCTCTCCTCTACATGCGTCTGTCCGAGTGAGGAAGAGCCGTCGGCGGCTCTTCCCATCGTGATCAGCCGTGATTGGACACGGCTGGTGGTAACGAGGCTCCGCCGGAGACTCGTTACCGAGATCGGAGGTGCAGGGTGTCTGACTGACACCCCGCATCACCGATCGCCGCGCTGCGCGCCCGCACGGGCGCGTGCGGCATGAAATCGTGCCACGTCCACGATTTCATAACCACTTTTTTTTTTTAAATGGTGTGGCGTTCCCCAAAAATCCACACCAGACCCCTTATCCGAGCACGTTAACCTGGCCAGCCGCAGAAAAGAGGGGGGGGAAGACTGCGGGCCCCCCCTTCTCCTAAACCGTACCAGGCCGAATTCCCTCAACATGGGGAGGATGTCTCCATATTGATGGGGACAATGGCCTCATCCCCACAACCCTTGCCCGGTGGTTGTGGGGGTCTGCGGGCGGGGGGCTTATCAGAATCTGGAAGACCCCTTTAACAAAGGGGACCCCCATATCCTGCCCCCCCCTTATGTGAATTGGTAATGGGGTACATTGTACCCCTACCATTTTACCAAGGAAGTGTAAATTGTTGTAAAAAGCACACACACCGTAGAAAAAAGTCCTTTATTAATAAAATAAAAATAAAAAAAGCGGTGGTAATCCACTCGGTTCCGGCTCCCTGCTCCAACGTTGTCTGTATCCAGCGACGGGTGATCCCCTCTCTGGTCCAGCGATGAGAAGATCATCCGGCATCCAGAGCGCAGCATCCCCGGCCTCCTCTCTCCGCCGGACACAGCCCAGCGAATGACGCGCTGGAGCTTTGACATTTCTTATATTTGTGAGGCGGAGCCAAGTCACGTGACCACCGTCCCCCTTTGACACACTCTCTGCTACATCACTGGGGAAGTCTGGGCTTCCCCCTTGCGTCAGAGGAAATGGTAGGGGTACAATGTACAATTTTTTGGAGGTGGAGGTACGCTAAAATCCACACCAGACCTGAAGGGTCTGGAATGGATATTTGGGGGAAACCCCACATCACTTTTTTTTTTTTAATTGATGGCGGGGTTCCCCTTAATATCCATACAAGACCTGAAGGGCCTGGTAATTGAATTTGGGGGGACCCCACGCTTTTTTTTTTTTTTTTATGAATGAATTCTCTGTAATTGCAAGAGCCGACAAGTCATTATAGCCGCAAGTCCGATTTAAATGACTTTTTTTCATTTCAGAAATGACACTTTGTACAGGGACAGTTCTATGTACAGGAAACATGCGATATTTCACATGCTAACTTTACATCCCCCCCCCTAGGTACAAAATTTAAAGGAATAATTCACATTTATTGTTTCACTTTTAGCATTATTAAATTCACTGCTCCCGAAAAAAACAGCCGTTTTTAAAACTTTTTTTTGCATTGATACATGTCCCCTGGGACAGGACCCAGGTCCCCAAACACTTTTTAGGAAAATAACTTGCATATTAGCCTTTAAAATTAGCACTTTAGATTTCAAATGTTCGAGTCCCGTAGACTTTAATGGGGTTCTAAATTTCACACAAACATTTGGTGTGTTTGCAAGTTCTGGTGCGAACCGAACAGGGGGGTGTTTGGCTCATCCCTACTCAACATAAAGACTATAGCAGTGGTCTCCAAACTGTGGCCTGGGGGCCAGATGTGGCCTTTATCCTGCCCTTGGGGCACCATTTCTCTCACTGATAGAATAGTGTGTCCTGCCCACTAACACCAACAATGGAGCACAATTTTTCCCGCCAGTACCAAAGATAGGACACTGTTTACGCCCACTGATACCTAAAATAAACTCCTATTCCTGCTGGCCACAGTCCAGCCCCCCAAAACTCTGAAGGACAGTAAATTGGCCCTTTTCTTAGAAAGTTTGGAGACCCCTGGACTATAGCAATGGCAGGCTCTGCATTTTCTCAGTATAGGTTTCTCCAAACTATATTGCAGACCTGGTGAGCATACACATTAGCAGCAGTCTGTCACTTTGTCCATTCAAGGAGTAATGACAGGTTGGCCTAAAAGCTACACACCCTCTGACCTTCACCACATTTTCCCTTCCTACTGTATTGGAGCCATGGGTGTAAACTCTATGTTGGTGCTTACACAGGGTCAATAGCCTACTTCCCTGCCCCATGTGACAGTGTTCAGGATAATAATTGGGCACTCAGACCCATGCTCTGCATCTTGGGAGGTAAGGGAGAAGCTCATATGATCTTCCATACTCAGAAGCACCAGGTATTTTCAAGGTCTCTAAAAGACAAACAGAAAAGTATGGAAGATGAAGGCATTGAGTAGGCTTGAATCTCTTTACTCTTGAATTTCTTGAAAATCTGTTACTTTGTCCTGAAGTGATCTATTAGTAATTATCTAGAAGTAATTGTGCCAATGAGGAGGGTTTCAAGTCACCAAGTGGTAATCATGCTACTAAATTAGTACCCTTTTCTAATGGTTTCTAAAATTAAGACAATTTACAGTAAACTTTATCTAGGAAATGTGTACTTTTCTTTCTAAAGACACAGCATTTGAAGTTAGGCAGCTGGTAAGCATCCACCATTAATTATGCTCATAATACACACACAAACACACGCAGTCAATCAGATAGCCTTTGACACGTACCTTAAGAATGAATTGTAAATCCTCTGTGAGCCCAGCACACTTGACCTCATTGGCAGATTTAAAGTCACCTGCACATAATCTTCCCATAATCCCTCTGATTACGTATATCATGGTAAGGGATACATGTGAGGCACTCACCAACACCTTGTGTAACATGCTATTGGGTTCCAGCACAGTTCATTAGAACAAAACAGAAGTGGAGCAATTATTTTCAGTCTTGGAATTATATCATTGTACCACAATAGTAACCACCCCCCATCTTCTCTGTTAAGTGTAAATATTATAATAAAAGAACTTGAACATGGCTGAAAAGCCTGACAAATGCCAGAACTGTGAAATAGGAATAATCATCCAAATAAATTGTAAATCTTAATAAAATACACCGATGTCTGTACAGTGTAGGAGCGCCTCTACGTGTATGTCAGGCTGGAGTCTCTAAAATGGGTGTCAGATATTGCAGAAATACTTGGTTGTACGTGATCCGATATGCATAAGCCATTCATAAATCCTAATAATAAAAAATGACACAGTGGCGTGTTTAAATGCATAGCTGACTTTGAACAGATTTTGTTCTTCATATTCACAATGTTAATGATAATGTGGATTTTAAAAGAAACTTGTCATTAGAGAAATATGTTAGTTGCCATTGCAAATAGTTAGATGCCTCTCCAAAAAATTATTGTCAGGCTATATCTAATTTTAAAACTTTCAAGTCATGTAAATGAAGCAATCATGCAACAAACGAAAGTAAGAGAAAGGTCAGATTCCTTATCCATATAATTGTTTATATTTTGTTTTTCAAAAAGTATTAAAACCAAAAGCATGACGGCCAAGCAAGTAGTATTTTGAGAAGCACGAACCAGTAATATCAGCTTAAATATTCATATCACAACAAAGGGAACTTGTGCTTTGCCCATGCATATAAAACAATAGGTTCACTTTAATGCAGACATATACCCTACTTTGGGTTAGTAATTATGGGCTTTTGTATTTATCCAAAGGGTTTCTCACCTTTTAAATGTCAAAAAAATTCTGAAAGTTCTTAGAACCTTCTAAGCCGACGTTCAAAGCATGGGTATTGGCAGTTCATCGACAAAAGGGCTTGTTCACTACAACCCGCATTCTAAAACACATGACTGCTGTGTATGGGTGGTGAAGCTCAGAGCATGGGTTGTTAACCACTTGTCATCTGCCCACCGTCAAATGACGGCGGGCAGACGACTCCATTGTTCTGACATCACGTCATTTGACGTGATGTCCCTTTAAAGCCGCGGGCGGGCGCGCGTCGCTGGCGGCGCGCGCGCGCACCCGCCGCTCTGCGGGGATCCCGTGCGAGTGCCCGGCGGCAACGATCGCCGCCGGGCACACGCGATTGCTCAGTAACTGAGCTGGGAGGTGCAGCTCTGTGTGTAAACACAGAGCTGCACGTCCCTGTCAGGGAGAGAGGAGATCGATTGTGTCCCTTGGACATAGGGACACAATCGGTCACCTCCCCCAGTCACCCCCCCTCCCCCTACAGTTAGAACACTCATAGGACACACATTTAACCCCTTTCCCGCCCCCTAGTGGTTAACCCCTTCACTGCCAGTCACATTTATACAGTAATCAATGCATATTTATAGCATTTTTCACTGTATAAATGTAAATGGTCCCAAAAATGTCAGAAAAGTGTCCGAAATGTCCGCCATAACGTCGCAGTCCCAATAAAAAAATCGCAGATCGCCGCCAATAATAGTAAAAAAATAAAAAATAAAAAAAAAGCCATAAACTATCCCCTATTTTGTAAACGCTATAAACTTTGCGCAAACCAATCGATAAACGCTTATTGCATTTTTTTTTTTTACCAAAAATATGTAGAAGAATACGTATCGGCCTAAACTGAGGGAAAAAATATTTTTTTTATATATTTTTTGGGTTATTTATTATAGCAAAAAGGAAAAAATATTGAATTTTTTTAAAAATTGACGCTCTATTTTTGTTTATAGCGCAAAAAATAAAAACCGCAGAGGTGATCAAATACCACCAAAAGAAAGCTCTATTCGTGGGAAAAAAAGGACGCCAATTTTGTTTGGGAGCCACGTCGCACGACCGCGCAATTGTCAGTTAAAGCGACGCAGTGCCGGAAGCTTATATTTTGTCTGGGCAGGAAGGGGGTGTAGGTGCACAGTAGGTAAGTGGTTAAAATGTATTCAGCTGTTTAATTTAATTTATTTTATCTTTATTGAAGTGTCACAGGGCACATAGAAAACAACTGTCTAATATGTGCCCTAGCGCTTAGCAGCTTTATGCAGATACTGTAAACAAGCCCTTACCATTTCACGTCTCTGATGCTCTGTTCATGCATACATTTTTACATACAGTATGCGTGTTGGTGTGGGGTGCTTTAAAATAGGATTTTTTTTGTACTCACCGTAAAATCCTTTTTTCTGTTGTCCATAAAAGTCCACAGCTCCTTAAATCTTGACATGTGGGTTATGTTCCTGTTCATAGGAGAGGACTTGGCAGAACATGTTAGTTATCTTAAATGTAACTTTGAGGCCGCGTACACACGATCGAACATGTCCGCTGAAACTGGTCCACAGACTAGTTTCAGCGGACATGTTCGAACGTGTGTACGGCCTATCGGACCGTTTTCCAGCAGACGAGTTTGGGTTACTTCCTGGTATTTCTGGCCCATACATGTTACACCACGTCACGTGGCTTCTGATGAAGCCACGTGACGTGGCGTAACATGTAAGGGCCGGAAATACCGGAAGTAACACGGAACTCGTCTGCTATACCATTTTACCTGTAAGCAATTTTTATTACCTATTAAATTCCTATTACATACTTCACTATAGGCTATCTCTTCTTTATACTCCGAGCAACACCGAGGGACGTATCTGAGCCGTAACCTGCAGTGCTGGACATTAGTTGGAGAGCATTTCATGGGAATCACTCCAGGAGATAACCAGACTGATACAGACCACTCAGAAAAGCAGAGATCCATATGCAAGAAGGTAAGCGCTCTGTGAGCTCATTATTAAAAGAACATTATAGAAGATTTTTGGAAGAATATTTACTTCACTCGCGAAGATTATCGATTTCACTTATGGGACATTTGCTTGTTTATATTGCACATTGTCACTTTGGGCTGCTCTAGCCCGTATTTCAGTGTTATATACTCATTAATGCGCTGATCACTTTTATATTTCATTTGCCAATTCAGAAACCCTTCTGACCGATGTAATGGCAACTAGAATAGCAACTTTCTGAGAAAGCGTTGAGAGGAATTTCCCTGATACTCTCAAAGGGAGGTTCCTGAATAGGGATGAGCCGAACATACCCGCGTTCGGTTCGCACCAGAACATTCGAACAGACCGCAGGTTCGCGCAAACATTTAGAACCCCATTGAAGTCTATGGGACTCGAACGTTCGAATTCAAAAACATTTTAACCACTTAAGGACCGCCTACTGAACATTTACGTCAGCAGAATGGCACGGCTGGGCACATCAACGTATATATACGTTGGTTTCTAGTACCCAGCCGTAGTTCACGGGCACGCGCCCGCGGCATGCTCCCGTGACCCGGTCCCGGACCGGCTGGAGTGCGGCGATCGGTCCCCAGAGCTGAAGAACGAGGAGAGCCGTGTGTAAACACGGCTTCCCCGTGCTTCACTGTGGCCGCAGCATCGATCACGTCATCCCTGTTATAGGGGGACGTGATCGATGACGTCACACCTACAGCCACACCCCCCTACAGTTGTAAACAGACCCTGTGAACACACATATCCTACAGTGCCCCCTTGTGGTTAACTCCCAAACTGCAACTGTCATTTTCACAGTAAACAATGCAATTTAAATGCATTTTTTGCTGTGAAAATGACAATTGTCCCAAAAATGTGTCAAAATTGTCCGAAGTGTCCGCCATAATGTCGCAGTCACGAAAAAAATCGCTGATCGCTGCTATTAGTAGTAAAAAAAATAAAAATAATAAAAATGCAATAAAACTATCCCTTATTTTGTAAACGCTATAAATTTTGTGAAAAACCAACTGATAAGCGATTATTGCGATTTTTTACCAAAAATAGGTAAAAGAATACGTATCGGCCTAAACTGAGGAAAAAAAATTGATATATATTTTTGGGGGATATTTATTATAGCAAAAAGTAAAAAATATTGCATTTTTTTCAAAATTGTCGCTCTATTTTTGTTTATAGCGCAAAAAATAAAAACCGCAGAGGTGATCAAATACCACCAAAAGAAAGCTCTATTTGTGGGGGAAAAAGGACGCCAATTTTGTTTGGGAGCCACGTCGCACGACCGCGCAATTGTCAGTTAAAACGACGCAGTGCCGAATCGCAAAAAGGGGCAAGGTCCTTTAGCAGCATTTTGGTCCGGGTCTTAAGTGGTTGAAGACCAATATTCAATTTAATGTTGGAAAACATCTTTCAGAACCCCGGGTCTTGCCCCAGGGAACATGTATCAATGGAAAAAAAAGTTTTAAATACTGTAGTTTTTTCTGGTGCAGTGATTTTAATGATGCTTAAAGTGATCAAAAAAATGAAAAATTCCTTTAAATATCACACCTGCTGGGTGTCTATAGTAGTGGCATGTGTTCAGGGCTGGTGCAAGGATTTTTGACACCCTAGGCGAAACCTTATTTTGCCGCCCCCTTGGCTCCTCCCCTGACCCCACCCCTTTGTGCTTGCCCTGACCTTTTTAATGGCTGCTCAAAAACAAAATAAAAATACCTTCAAAGTTGCTGCTTTCTCCACAAACCAAACTTCTCCTGCAATTCTCACTTCCATCCTGCTCCCAGCAAGCCTCACTTCTAGCACCATGCCATCCTGCTCCCAGCAATCCTCACTTCCAGCACCCTGCCATTCCTGCTCCCAGCAATCCTCACTTCCAGCACCATGCCATCCTGCTCCCAGCAATCCTCACTTCCAGCACCCTGCCATTCCTGCTCCCAGCAATCCTCACTTCCAGCACCCTGCAATTCCTGCTCCCAGCAATCCTCACTTCCAGCACCCTGCCATTTCTGCTCCCAGCAATCCTTACTTCCAGCACCATGCCATGCTGCTCCCAGCAATCCTCACTTCCAGGACCCTACTATTCCTGCTCCCAGCAATCCTCACTTCCAGCACCCTGCCATTCCTGCTCCCAGCAATCCTCACTTCCAGCGCCCTGCCATCCTTCCTGCTCCCAGCAATCCTCACTTCCAGCACCATGTCATCCTGCTCCCAGCAATCCTCACTTCCAGCACCCTGCCATTCCTGCTCCCAGCAATGCTCACTTCCAGCACCCTGCCATTCCTGCTCCCAGCAATCCTCACTTCCAGCACCCTGCCATTCCTTGTCCCAGCAATCCTCACTTCCAGCACCCTGCCATTCCTGCTCCCAGCAATCCTCACTTCCAGCACCCTGCCATTCCTGCTCACAGCAATCCTCACTCCCAGCACCCTGCCATCCCACCTCCCAATATCCTGCCATCATTTAGCCCAGCCTGCCACCTCTGTGACATGTGCGCAACACCAAAGGTATATTCTTAAAAGCAGCCTGTGTCCCAATGCTGGGACACCAAAGGACACCCGACCGCCCAATGCCAGAGTCCCTGGTCCGTGCAGGTACCCCGATGCCAGGGCATTCCTTCACAACTGGACCTTCTCTCCCTCTGTTACTAGAGGCCACTCTGTACTGTACCTGTCCCTCGGGTCTACCTAGCGCATAGGTTACCCCACCCGGGTCCCCAAATGCACCAGGGATCGCAGAGATGGCCCCTGGGTCAGGACAAAGCTCAAATGGAACACTGTCCTTTACCATGGGATCTCTACTACCGGGGCTGTAACAGCAGATTTGGCTCTCGAGTTTAGATGGGAGATCTGGACCATCTGGCCTTGGCACAACAGGATCCTCTGGCTGCAAAAAGAACTCGGGAGGAGCAAATGTCGGGATCTTGACCCACCCAGACAACCCATTTAGGCCACATAACACTGGATTTTTAAAAGCCTCAGACACATCATTAGGTTGGTGTTTAACCCAATCAGTAACCAGTTTGACAGCAAGTAGGAATTTGGCATAGTCCAGAGGGGCGGCAGGCCCAGAATCGGCATAGTCCCGCTGGTCGGCGGCAGCCCCGGAATCAGCATAGTCCCGCTGGTCGGCGGCAGCCCCGGAATCAGCATAGTCCCGCTGGTCGGCGGCAGCCCCGGAATCAGCATAGTCCCGCTGGTCGGCGGCAGCCCCGGAATCAGCATAGTCCCGCTGGTCGGCGGCAGCCCCGGAATCAGCATAGTCCCGCTGGTCGGCGGCAGCCCCGGAATCCGCATAGTCCCGCTGGTCGGCGGCAGCCCCGGAATCCGCATAGTCCCGCTGGTAGGCGGCAGCCCCGGAATCAGCATAGTCCCGCTGGTCGGCGGCAGCCCCGGAACCCGCTGTGGCAAGCTTGGCAACAGATGGCAGATCACCCACAGTAGGCTTTGCAACAGACAGCAGCATTGAGGAGGCATGCATCGCATCAGCAGACGGCAACATGGAGGAGGCATGCATCGCATCCGCAGACGGCAACATGGAGAAGGCATGCATCGCATCAGCAGGCATAACATGGAGGAGGCATGCATCGCATCAGCAGGCGGCAACATGGAGGACTGGATCGCATCAGCAGGCGGCAACATGGAGGAGGACTGGATCGCATCAGCAGGCGGCAACATGGAGGACTGGATCGCATCAGCAGGCGGCAACATGGAGGAGGACTGGATTGCATCAGCAGGCATCAACATGGAGGAGGACTGGATCGCATCAGCAGGCGGCAACATGGAGGAGGACTGGATCGCATCAGCAGGCGGCAACATGGAGGAGGACTGAATCGCATCAGCAGGCGGCAACATGGAGAACTGGATTGCATCAGCAGGCGGCAGCATGGAGGAGGACTGGATCGCATCAGCAGGCGGCAACATGGAGGAGGACTGGATCGCATCAGCAGGCGGCAACATGGAGGAGGACTGGATCGCATCAGCAGGCGGCAACATGGAGGAGGACTGGATCGCATCAGCAGGCGGCAACATGGAGGAGGACTGGATCGCATCAGCAGGCGGCAACATGGAGGAGGACTGGATCGCATCAGCAGGTGGCAACATGGAGGAGGCATGGATCGCATCAGCAGGCGGCAACATGGAGGAGGCATGGATCGTATCAGCAGGCGGCAACATGGAGGAGGCATGGATCGCATCAGCAGTCTGCATGGAGGACTGGATCGCATCAGCAGTCTGCATGGAGGAGGACTGGATCGCATCAGCAGTCTGCATGGAGGAGGACTGGATCGCATCAGCAGTCTGCATGGAGGAGGACTGGATCGCATCAGCAGTCTGCATGGAGGAGGACTGGATCACATCAGGCACCGGATCGGTGGGAACAGAATGAACAGGCAACATGGATAGTGGCACAGATATAAGAGCAGGAGATGAACTTTGTTCCTTTTTCTTAGGCCTTGATATTGGATTACTGCATGTAGTTGCCTTGTGCTGACCAGACTGTACTGCTGATGGTGTGAAGGTAGTAACAGTCAGGGCCGGCGCTAGGCATAGGCAAATCAGGCGGCTGCCTAGAGCACCAGGGTAGCGGGAGCGGCAAAATCCGGGGGTCGGATTGTTAAAATACCCCCAGGGCTGTAATTTTTTTAAAACATGCCTTTTGGCGCCAGCCGCCAGGCTAGGGGGCGGTTGCGCCTGTGGAGACAGACATCAGAGTGAGCCGGGATGACAAGGAGCAGCCGACCGGAAGTGCTGCATGATGACAAGATTGATGGTGGAACCGGCCAGGGAGGGTGAGATGCTGACTGAAGCTTGCCGCCGCCGCCGCGATGTCCGATCCCCCTCCCACCCCTCCTCCTTCCTCATGTGAGTAGACAGACGCTGGCTCAGTTCATCATGGAAGCACAGGCAGGACACTGTTTATAGTGCATTGCACTGTGTTAAAGAGGGGGGAACAAGTTTGTGTGTGTGGGGACAGATCAATAAGTGTGTGGGGGGTACAGATGGGAACTGGTGTGGGGGGCAGATGTGTGTGTGGGAACTGGTGTGGGGGGACAGAGTGGGACCTGGTGTGGGGGGGGCAGAGTGGGGAACTGGTGTGGGGGGGGGGGGGGGTGTGTGTGGGGGGGGGGCAGGTGTGTGTGTGTGGACAGAGTGGGAACTGGTGTGGGGGGCAGATGTGTGTGTGGGGGGGCAGGTGTGTGGGGGAGGTGTGTGTGTGGGGGGGCAGGTGTGTGTGTGGGGGGGCAGGTGTGTGTGTGGACAGAGTGGGAACTGGTGTGGGGGGCAGATGTGTGTGTGGGGGGGCAGGTGTGTGTGTGGACAGAGGGGAACTGGTGTGGGGGGGCAGATGTGTGTGTGTGTGTGGGGGGGGGCAGAGTGGGAACTGGTGTGGGGCAGATGTGTGGGGGGCAGGTGTGTGTGTGGACAGAGTGGGAACTGGTGTGGGGGGGCAGGTGTGTGCGTGGAGAGAGTGGGACTGGTGTGGGGGGGCAGATGTGTGTGTGTGTGTGGGGGGGGGGCAGAGTGGGAACTGTGTGGGGGGGACAGAGTGGGAACTGGTGTGGGGGGGGATATGTGGTGGGGGGCAGATGTGGTGGGGGGGACAGAGTGTGTGTGGGGGGGGGCAGTGGTGTGTGGTGGGGGGGGCAGGGTGTGTGGACAGAGTGGGAACTGGTGTGGGGGGCAGATGTGTGTGTGGGGGGGCAGGTGTGTGGGGGGCAGGTGTGGTGTGTGGGGGGGCAGGTGTGTGTGTGGGGGCAGGTGTGTGTGTGGACAGAGTGGGAACTGGTGTGGGGGGCAGATGTGTGTGTGGGGGGGCAGGTGTGTGTGTGGACAGAGTGGGGGTGTGGGGGGGCAGATGTGTGTGTGTGGGGGGGGGGCAGAGTGGGAACTGGTGTGGGGGGCAGATGTGTGGGGGGGCAGGTTGTGTGTGGACAGAGTGGGAACTGGTGTGAGGGGGGGGGGGGGGGGGGGGGGCAGGTGTGTGCGTGGAGAGAGTGGGAACTGGTGTTAGGGGGGGGGATGTGTGTGTGGTGTGTGGGGGGGGGGCAGAGTGGGAACTAGTGTGGGGGGGCACAGAGTGGGAACTGGTGTGGGGGGCAGATATGTGTGTGGGGGTGCAGATGTGGTGGGGGGGACAGAGTGGGAACTGGTGTGGAGGGGCAGATGTGTGTGTGTGGTGGGGGGGGGGAGGACAGAGTGGGAACTAGTGTGGGGGGGCAGATGTGGTGGGGGGGGACAAAGTGGGAACTGGTGTGGGGGGGCAGATATGTGTGTGGGGGGGCAGATGTGGGAACTGGTGTGGGGGGCAGATGTGGTGGGGGGGACAGAGTGGGAACTGGTGTGGGGGGGGCAGATGTGTGTGTGTGTGGGGGGGGGACAGAGTGGGAACTAGTGTGGGGGGCAGATGTGGTGGGGGGGGACAGAGTGGGAACTGGTGTGGGGGGCAGATGAGTGTGTGTGTGTGGGGCGACAGAGTGGGAACTGGCTGTGGGGGGGACAGGCAGGTGTGTGTGTAGGGGGGGGGGTTTACAGAGTGGGAACTTGGGGGAGGGAGTCAGAGTGGGAACTGGTGTGTGTGTGTGTGTGTGTGTGGTGAGGGGGGTACAGAGTGGGAACTTGGGGAGGGGGTCAGAGTGGGAACTGGTGTGGGGGGGGGCAGATGTATGTGTGTGTGGGGGGGGGGGAACAGAGTGGGAACTAGTGTGGGGGGGCAGATGTGGTGGGGGGGACAGAGTGGGAACAGTGTGGGGGGGCAGATAGAGTGGGAACTGGTGTGGGGGGACAGGCAGGTGTGTGTTAGGGGGGGTACAGAGTGGGAACTTGGGGGAGGGGGGCAGAGTGGGAACTGGTGTGGGGGAAGGGGGCAGATGTGCAGGGGGTACAGAGTGGGAACTGGTGTGGGGGGCAGATGTGTGTGTGGGGCAGATGTGTGTGTGTGTGGTGTGTGTGTGTGGGGGGGGGGGGGCGACAGAGTGGGAACTGGTGTGGGGGACAGGCAGGTGTGGTGTAGGGGGGGGGGTTACAGAGTGGGTGGGAACTTGGGGGAGGGAGTCAGAGTGGGAACTGGTGTGTGTGTGTGTGGTGTGTGTGTGAGGGGGGGGTACAGAGTGGGAACTTGGGGGAGGGTCAGAGTGGGAACTGGTGTGGGGGGGGCAGATGTGTGTGTGTGGGGGGGGGGAACAGAGTGGGAACTGGTGTGGGGGGGGAAGATGTGGTGGGGGGGACAGAGTGGGAACTGGTGTGGGGGGACAGGCAGGTGTGTGTGTAGGGGGAGGGGGGCAGAGTGGGAACTGGTGTGGGGAAGGGGGGCAGATGTGCAGGGGGTACAGAGTGGGAACTGGTGTGGGGGGGGCAGATGTGTGTGTGTGTGTGGGGGGGGGGACAGAGTGGGAACTGGTGTGGGGGGGCAGATAGAGTGGGAACTGTGTGGGGGGACAGGCAGGTGTGTGTTAGGGGGGGGGTGTACAGAGTGGGAACTTGGGGGAGGGGGGTCAGAGTGGGAACTGGTGTGGGGGAAGGGGGGCAGATGTGCAGGGGGTTACAGAGTGGGAACTGGTGTGGGGGGCAGATGTGTGTGTGGGGCAGGATGTGTGTGTGTGTGTGTGTGTGTGTGGGAGTGGGGGGCGACAGAGTGGAACTGGTGTGGGGGGACAGGCAGGTGTGCGTGTAGGGGGGTGGTTGTGAGAGGGAACTTGGGGGAGGAGTCAGGAGTGTGGATGTCGATGTTGTGTGTGTGTGTGAGTAGTAGTCAGACGGGAGTAGATGGGAAACACCGCTAGGTAGGCGAGTGTGGGGTGTCGTGTCTGTGTGTGTGGGTGGGACAGGTGGGAACTAGTGTCAGAGTGGGAAGATGGGGTGGGGGGTCAGAGTGGGAACTGGTGTGGGGGGACAGGCAGGTGTGTGGGGGGGTGTGGGGGGCAGAGTGGAACTGTGTGGTGTGTGGTGGGGGGGGGGGGAACAGAGTGGGAACTGGTGTGGGGGGGGAAGATGTGTGTGTGTGGTGGGGGGGGTGGAGTGTGGGTGGGAACTGGTGTGGGGGGGACAGGCAGTTGTGTGTGTAGGGGGGGAGGGGGCAGAGGGTGGGAACTTGGTGTGGGGGCAGGGGGGGGGGGCAGATGTTGCAGGGGGTAGAGTGGAAATCAGGTGTGGGGGGGGGGGGGGGGGTATGTGTGTGTTAGGGTGG